>JAEIGQ010000013.1:1839813-2453085 GCA_018904275.1 Lordiphosa clarofinis
GTCGTCCGACCAGAATGTGCGTGTGTGACTGTGTGAAATATTAATGCACAACATTTAAATGATTGCAGCAAATGCGGGTTGAGTAAGCGGGGAGGAGAGAGGCGGACAGCCACACGCAATGATCTGATTAAACATGGTAATGAAGTAGTCAAAATGTGGTGCAACATGGCGTATGCGTAATTTTATATATATATACACGCACACACAGGCCAGACCAGGCGGACCAGCTGCATATCTGTGTGTAAGTGTGTGCTGTGTGTGTTGTTGCTGCTAATTTAAATTTACGCGCGTCCACAACCAGAGGCAACTGAACGCGTAGCGGAGAGGGCGGGCTCCACCAAAAAGTAAATCCCCACCATCCAGTCCTGGCAATGGCTTCTGCCTCTGGCTCTGGCTCCGGCCCTGGCTCTACGGGTTCTTGATGTGAATGTAAATACAGTAAACCACGGAACCGCCAACATCAAGCGAGAGGCCTGGCCTTTGCCTGCTTTTTGCTTACTGCATATTAAATTACGACAGCGAATTTTTTGTTCTGCTCTTTGAGCGAAACTGCCTAGAGCAAAGACTTGGTCAACACCAGCAAAGAGAGTCACGTTTAACTCCTAATTAAAGATTTAGATACGGTTTTAGATACGGCAAGTAACGTTGGAATAACAACTTCGGCTCTGTTGGAGCACTTTCTCCATAAACTGTGGACCCGAAAATACCTGAAAAAGACAACTGACCCCAAAATTCCCAAAAATAGTTAAATATTAATTTACTTTACGATGTTAAAAAAAACGCACTTGATTTTATGTTGTTTCGGTCTAGAAGTTGTTAAGATCGATTTGCTCTTGAAAAATCTTACTTTGAGTACGAATCGTTCTTAAATCCGAAAGTGACCGTTAAAGATTCAAAAAATAGAAATTAAATTCGTGATTCAAGAAAAAAAGTTTTAGTTTAAGGTCATTTCGTTCTTGATGTAAGAACGAGCTCTTATTTTAAATACAAATCGCTCTTAGATTAGATCTAGATCATGCTTATTTTGAGCTCTAAAAAATCGTACTTAACATATCCAAATCGTTTTTGAAAGCAAGAATTTGAACATGTTTAAAAACGCTCTTAAATCAAGAAATTCCATACTGAAATCAAGAATTTGCAGGCTTTTTGAAAATTCTTGATTTAAGTACAAAAATTCTTAATTTTAATTGATTTCTTGACTTAAATCAAGAATTTGCAGGCTCTTTGTAATTTTGAAGCTGAAAATTCTTGATTTAAGTACGAAAATTTTTAATTTTACCTGATTTCTTGACTTAAATCAAGAATTTGCAGGCTCTTTGAAATTTTGAAGCTGAAAATTCTTGATTTAAGTACGACAATTCTTGATTTCACTCTCAGTGTATATGAAAAAAATTTAAAAATTTATTTTAGCTTAATCGTGTTTGAATCAAGAATTTTCCGATTTAAGTCTTTACACTCGAGTTTTTTTTAATTCAAACACCACTTAATATAGACTTGAGATTAGATCGAAGCATACAACAGGATCGGGAGTTAGCCCAATCGTGATTGAATCAAGAATTTTCCCATACTTCAATCAGCCAGGAAATTTTTTGATTCAAAAACAACTCGAGGTAGATCTGAGAATAAATTGAAATGGATATAAACCTGAAACGGTACTGCTGGAATTAAGAATTTAAAAGACTTGAATTAAGAATGTTTGGTTTTTACTTTAATATCAAAGTTCTTTAACCAGGCATGATTCATTCTTAAACAAAGAAGATATAGTACATGTCATATGTTGAACTCTAAGAGTTCTTAAAAAAATAACCCAAATCGTGCTTCGCATATCCAAAACTTTCTTAAAATCAGGAATTTCGAACTTCAATCAAGCATTTTCTGGCTTACTCAAGTTTTGAAACAGAAAATTCTTGATTTAAGTACCAAATTTGTGGCCTTTTTTTTACAAGAAAGTACCATCAAAAAGTGGAAAAAAAATTCTAGATTAATCTATGAAATTTTGTTTTAGCCGGCTCGAGGTCTGGTGTATTTTTTGTGCATTTTAACATTGAAATTTCACCCATTTTAGATTTTATATGAAACCCAACGACTGCTCACAGCTTTAAAAAGCTGTGAAAAGAAATACTGAAATTTATTGAGGTAAAAAGAAAACAAACATGAAAGCCAGCAACCGTAAACAATACTAAAGTCCGCATTTTAACCACAATTATATTTCATTTAAAATTAATCAAATTCGAAAATGCTTGCTTTTTTTATTATTTATTTCCTTTTGATGGAATTTTATGGTATTTGCCAAACTACAATTTTTAAAGCTGCATTATTTGACAATTTTATTCTTAACCACTTTCAATATTTATTAGCTCGAATGCATTTTGTTTGCATTTAGCATCCATATATACCACGTTCCACATTCCTCTCGTATGGCACGTTATGCCATTATTTGTTTTCGCTGATTGCATTTGATTTTTGGCAAACGGCGAAAAAATAAAGTTGGCAGCTGCCAGCTAGCTAGCCAGCCTGCCTGCCCGTCGGTTGCATGCCTCCGCCGCCTCTCTGGTTTGTTAGCTAAACAAATAACCAAAAACCATATTGTTCTACAAGGAGGAAGGGGAGAATGGAATTGAGTTATGCAATTTGAATGCGAGAATACAATCCACTAAGTTGTGACATTTAAACAGAACCCAAAACTAATTAGGACCATATAACTTAATTTGGGTGGAAGTCAATGTTGACCCAAGTAGCCTGACCAAATGACCGAAAGGTCAATAAGTAACCAGCCAGCAGGTAAGGAGCGGCTTGTGCTAAAACCTCAAAATAAACTGGAGAATATTTAGTGCTGTGTGTGTGGGTTATTAAGATGGGTTGAAAACAGATAGTAGGCGGCATTTTATTAGAGTTTTGGCAGAGATATTTAATTGTGGATGTGAATTAAGGCAGTTAAGTCTATTAAGTCACTGTTCAGTCACTGTGGAGTCAATATTAATTCACCATTACGTCACTGTTAAGTCACATTTAAGTCACTGTTAAGTCACTGTTAAGTCACTGTTAAGTCACTGATCCCAATTTCCAACTCTTTACCCATTTTTGCTCCTCTATCGCCTTCTTTCACAACGTCACGTGACGCTGAAATCAAATTTTACTTCAACTAAAACCTTCCGGACCGAAACTAAAGATTTTTCACATCAAAAATGCAGTTCTAAAGGTTTCCTAAGTTTTTTTGAATATCTTTCAAAATTTGTTTAATATTATTCCGTAACATATGTCCGTTTTGTCCATTTTTTGAGATCTTAACGTCGCCTAATATTTAACACATATAATTTTATAGATCTTAATTTCATTCCCAAAATTACTTCAGGCAAATCCAGTAATGCGAAAGTGTGACCATAATCAAGTTTGATAAAAAAAGCCCTAGAAAATTCCTTAAAAAAAATTTCGTTTTTATGTATAATACCTTTTCTAACATTCATATCAGATTCATTTCAATAGAATTACCTTTTCGCCCCTTGTTATTAACAATATTATTATCGCAAAATGAAAATCGCAAAGAGCAACCCAAACAAGCGACAAATGCTCATATATCATAATGTGTGTGTGTTTTATTTTACTTTTTTTTTTTTTTTTGACAATAAAAACTTTTCCAGCCAGTTGCCATATTGTTCTACACACACACACACATTCAGAGGACACCATATGCCTCTTTTCCTCTCTCTTTCTGCATATCAAACTGAAAATTAACACAATAATAGCCAGAACAAAGTCATATCAGAGACAAAAGGGTAAGGGACAAAGAGAGAGAGCGAGAGAGGGAGATATGCAAATGGCATAGAAATGCGGTCGAGTCCGGTTACAGTTCCATTTTTGGAGTGTAGCTAGCATATAAATTATAACACCGGCGTGTCTATTAAAATGATTGTATCCGCTCGATTATGCACACAAAGGGAGAGTGAGAAAGCTACATAGAGGCAGAGACAGCGAGAGACAGAGAGAGAGAGACAGGTCGTACAAACTTTTTGACTTCATCATTTGGCTACATTTGCCTGTGTGTGTGTTGATTTTGCTTCCATTTTAGTTTATTTTGCGTGTGTGTGTGTGTGTGTGTTTGCCAGTTGATATTATGCTATTTTGACAGCTAATTAGTTGCAAATCAAATATACACTGCATTTATTGTATTTTCCACAGTTTTTAAGTGTCTGTGTCAGTTTGTGCTCCACCGCAAGCCTAAAAGTAGGCAATAGAGGAGCTAACCAAAAGCTGCCGTCAGTCAAACTAAATGAGCTGACTACATACATAAACTAAGCCAGATAGAGAGAGAGAGAGATAGCTCGAGTGTCTGCGGCATTAGTTTTAACCATCAATTAAAGCGCCTCGATGCTAATTATGTTTCACCCTTTCCCCCCTCAGGCAATGCACTTTGTGTGATTGTGTGTGTGTGTGTCCTTATCTCCGTGTCAGCAACAGAGGCCATAACTTTCTGTGTATTGCCGTGCTGCTGCATTTTGTTAGCCTTTCTAGTTCTCATTGTTGTCTTGAAATTAGTCAAATATTTGTTTTTGCCATTGTCTGGGCGTGACTGTGCGTGTCTCTGCTTTGCTGATTTATGTTGTTTTTGTTGATATTGCTATTGATGTGCATAAATCACGAACAAGCGACAGAGACAACGATACGAGAGAGGCAGAGAGGCTTTTGCATATGTCAAAATGACCAGCATCAGGATAATGACTTTAAGTCAATAATTATATAGGCACAGAGCAGATATTATTTAAGCAATTAATCGTTTCAGAGTTATCGATTGTACCTTAAAACTAATCTTTATTGCTCACTAAGGTTTTAAAGTGAAAATAACTTAGGGTTAAAGCGTTAAACCAGAGCTAGATATATAACGCTGTATTATTTTTATGTGGTGTTGCTCGGATATTGGGGACTGTGGAAAGCTTTTGGTCTGGTATTGTCTTAATTTATCGTCCATCGAAGCTAAGACAGAGGAACGTAATCTACAAAATAAAATGTGCGGAAAGAGAGGGAGAAAGCTGCAACAGGACCTTCATAGGAACAACAAGTGCCCACACGAGACGCTCAAAAGGACCTAACAGCCTTAACACAACAAATCGCTCAGCAGACTTTAAGAATGCAAGAGTATTAGACATTAGACATAGATGGAAGACGAGAATGACATTAGAGAGCTTGGGAATACATGAAAAAGGAGAGCATGCACTCAATTTTAAAGAAGAATCAGCGGACATCACAAGAGGAACATTAAAACAGCATGACAATTCAAATCAGAGGCGGCCAAATGGAGAGGAAAAAAAAGTGAGCATGTGTTAGTAAATAAGAGAGCTCTCTCCAGACAAAACGCATTTTACTTGCTAGGCAGTGCTCACCGATTCACACAACCATAACTTCGGCTCGCGTTTGCTTAAAATTACGACAGACTTCGGCTCGTGCGAGCCTTAGGCGGCCGGGTCTGATTCAAATATAGACGGAACGAATAAAACAACTGACATAAAGAAACAATATTGCAATACAACAAAACTATGAAGCCCACTAAATAAAAGGTTAAAAATCAAGTAGTAGTTCTTATTTTTTTCCAGTCTAATCCTTATTCATCTGTATTTCATTAAGCACGGATATTCCCCATGTATTGATTCGGAGCTCAAAAGCTCCTTCTCCCTTAAATTGCAAAGAGTGCATAATTCAACAACATTCTAAGGGTGGGACATACGATTTTATGTCAGCTTCTCTGTCCGAGCTCTAAAAATGCTTGAGATAGTCCTGAAGTCGTATTGGTCTTTGAAGTAATTGCTTTCCTTCAATTTATATTTCAGTAGGCTATATGTATTGCGAGTTTGGCTTCCTAGTGCAGACACTTCGTAACTGTAGCGAAAGTGTGTGCCTAGAGCAGTGGTGCCCAAATGTCAATTGCCCTATCCCGTGTGATAGGAAGTC
This sequence comes from Lordiphosa clarofinis, assembly GCA_018904275.1. Lineage (NCBI taxonomy): Eukaryota > Metazoa > Arthropoda > Insecta > Diptera > Drosophilidae > Lordiphosa > Lordiphosa clarofinis. Next base: position 1,845,754 of record JAEIGQ010000013.1, read on the forward strand.
ATAAATCTGCTAGCGTCGCAGCCGAAACACGCATAGAGAGAGAGAGAGAATACGTGTGCTCTATAATTAGCACGCACACACATTTGAGTGTTTGCTTGCAGCCCATATTTGAATAATTACGTTTACTTCATGTTTCGCTGCTACACACACAATCGCAAAGCTTGACAGTGTGTGTTTGGGCACCACTGGCCTAGAGTGTTTAGAAACATTTCTAGTAGTTCTGTCTCCAGATGTATGACATATGTAGGCGTATTTTGTGGGAGATAAAACAATCTTTTAATGAAATACCGCAATATTTTACCGACGTCTTCATATTTGGCATAACCCCAGACTTCTGCTCCATAACATATAATTGCTTTTGATTCTGCCAGGTTCTGTTAAGTGCTGTTTTCGAGTTTCTGAGCTTTTGTTTTAGTTGCTTGGTAAAAATCATATTTGAGGTTAATGTTATTCCTAGATACTTGTACTCTTTGAGGGCGTGCCATTCAAGCTCCACACTTTCGTTTCTGCCTGCTCGAACTATATCGATAAATATGTATGTTTGTCTAATTTGTATTCTTTTTGATGTAAAACGTCTTAATTTTCAGTACGCAAGAATTAAGTAGGAGTAAAATTTGATCTCAGCGTCACGTGACGCTGACGTCATGCATATTTTGTGTTGTTGTTTTAGCGGAGTGTCCCATTGGAAGAGAAGTGAAAGGGGGCGGAGAAAGAGAAGGAAAATTTGAGGTGACTAGACAGTGACTAAGCTGTGACTTAACCTTGACTTGACAGTCACTTAACAGTGATTTTACAGTGACTGAACTGTAACTGGACAATGTTTTGACAGTAACCAAACAGTGACTTGACAAAGACTAAACAGTGACTTGACAGTGACTTAACAGTGACTTGCCAGTGCCTGAACAGAATCTTGACAGTGACTAAACACTGACTTGACAAAGACTAAACAATGACTTGACAGTGACTAAACAGTGACTTAACCGTGACTTGACAGTGACTTGACAGTGACTTAACAGTGAATTGGCAGCAACTAAACAGTGACTAAGCAGTGACTGAAAAGTGACTTGACAAAGACTAAAAAATGATTTTACAGTGACTAAACAGCTCTTAAATTTAGCATCAGGTTTCACATCAAAGCCTCGTGAGTGCTAACGAGACTCACACATTTGTTTTTTAAAATACACATTCTCTTTGAGGAACACTATATATTTGCCGAAACGCGTAGGAGAAAAAATTGAGCCATACAGTGTTATGACTGCAGCCTAATTCACACAACAATAACACAATAAGAAACGTCACACAAACAAATCTACTCATTTCAATATAGTTTAAGAAGCACTAGGAGCGTAGAAAAAGTTGCATGATAACAAATTTGACAATGGAAATGAGAACTGTGAGCTAGTTTTACTTTGTTATGTGATGCCTCGCCTATAAACAATATCTTTGTAAGCTAGGGTTTGTTTTGGTTTTCTATTTACACACGGGTTTCTATTTACAATGTCTCTATACGGGTTTGTCTTTTCACAGCTGGTCGATAGGGGTTATTCTTTTTGTCTTTGCCTGTTTTTTAGGTATAGCATCTATTTTTGTACATTTCTATAATCTTTTCCGTTTTACCCCTTTTTCAGTGTGACCATCATTCAGTTTCTTACAAACAATTTAACACGAAAATACCGATAAATCCACATCTTTGATTCACCTTAAATTTTGTTGACAATAGACCAAAGGAATTATATTCTATTATCCGACAGAAAAAGGATTCTTTTTCAAAAATAATCCACATAAATCAATTTTGAACTCTGTGTGGCTACTTAAAATTACTTCCATTTCCACAACAATTAAAATACTGATTAAATAAATGTACAAAAAAAAAAACACAAAACCGCTCAACAGTAGCCATATAATTTAATTAACAATATATGGCAGGAAAAAAAGAATGTTAAATGTGAAAACGATGAGCCAGACGTAAACAATATTAAACAGACAACAATAAAAGCGAAATTAAGTTATGACAACAGCAACAATCAAGGGTATGAAAATAAAGTAAACAATTTTGAAGCAAATACTCAAAATGCAGTAAAAGTATGGACAGGACATGCCAGGACTACCACCACCCAAACAAAAGGAGAAAGCGAGAGAGAGCACAGGCAATGAGAGATAAATATCAGCGATTAATTTGAAATTTATTGCTTGCATTTAATAATTTATTAGTGCAAGCGTCAGAGAGAGACAACAGTTTCTTGCCACACACCGCATTGTTCCGCCCAGCGAGCAAAATGTTAATCGCCTCATTCGACCTCTACCGCTCGCTGCCTGCTGGCCTTTGGCCTCTCAGCGTAAAGACTTGAACATGGACGGTGGGGTGTTGGTCAGCCAGAGGGGGGGAGTGTGAGAGGAGAAACAATTGCATTTAAATTGCATGCATCGTTGTTTGACTTTCGGGGCTATTTGTGTGCAAGTTTTCGCTGCGATGGCCCATAAATAAAATGCAAACAACTCAATTTGCGATGCTGGTGTGTGTGTGCGAGAGAGAGAGGGAGAGAGACAGACAGTGGAAGTGGTTAAACGGGGGGACTAGGTAGATAGGCGGAGGTATCACAGACTGAAACAACCTGTGCATATTTAAAAGTCAAGCTTAATGTTTAATGAGCTCTTAGCCTGAACCTGTGGAAAGAAGGTCAAAGTATTAAAAAATAAATTTGTGAAAATTTTAAGAGACTGAAAATTTGACTGGGAAATGATGTTATATTTAAACTATGGTTTGTATTTCAAGCTAAAAAGTTAAACACAAAACCAAAGTCAAGGGCTTTCGCTTATATTTAAATTAAACATCATAAAGATTCTTAAGCCTTTTAACTACACTCACTCAAAATGGTACCTTACCTAGCCTCAACCCTTTTCTTAATCCCCCCCCTAAATCTACCCCAAAATGTTCACTTAAAAACTCACCTAAATTACTTGAGGGGACGCCCCTCACCGCCACAAATCTCTCTTCATCAGTTTGCTAATCTTGGCTAATTATTGAAACGCAGCTGCAAGATTTCACTCCATTCCCCACCGAAAGTCCTGACCAACTCTTTTTTTTTTTGCTTTGCCCACCATTTCCATAGATTTAAACAAAACTTTTTAATTAAAAACTTTTTTTCCGGCACTTCACTTCGTTTTGTGTTGCGTTTTTGTGATTTTTCTCCGAGTTCTTTTTGTTGGTATTTATTTTTTATGCGTCTTTTGGCTGGCGTTTGTCTGACGTTGTTGTTGTTGTTACTTCCAAATGCCTTTGGGGGTGGCGTTAACCACAAAAAAACAGCAGCAACTGCGGCGGCGGCAACAATTAAAAGTGCGCCACTGAGCGCCACTTGTGGGCAGGAGTGAAGGGGCGTGGCTACAACATCAGCACTTAATGTCACATTTCATTAGGCGCACAAAAAGAAGCATCCAATGGGAATACTGGTTGTTGGGGCAACACAGCAAATGCTTGCAAGTGTTTTTTTTTTTGTTTTTGTGGCTAATAAAGAAAATGTGCTGCATACCTTGTGGCGGGCGAATGGAATGCACAAAGAGAGACAGAGGGAGAGAGAGAGCGAAAGTTTGTGGGTGTTGGGAACGCCAAGAAGAGAAAGTGGCAGGCAAATTTTCTGTACAAAAAGAAGGTAACAATGAGCAAATCGAAAGAAATCAAGGGCCATAAGACAAACCGAACTCCTTTGGGACTCGTATTTTAGTTAATTCCAAGGGCCGAAAAAACACACATGCTCATTTTGGAATTGCGTGTGTGTGTTTAGCCACTCGAGAGCATACACTGTAGATAGGAACGTGCCGAACTCTGCTTTATTCCAACCATGGACCGCTGAGATGGACTAAAATCTCTAATCTAATTCCCTTTTGAAACGGAAAGAAGTACAAGTAAGAATTATGCCGAAGCAATACTTTGACGGTCAAAGTTTGACCGAACAAAAATGTTTGAAAATCACCAAAAACAATATTGAGTACCTAGGGGTCAAAAAATTACTTCTAATTGATAAAACAAAATTTCTCTAACAATTTAAAGATATTTAGAAATTTCCAACAAAATTAACTAAATAAGTTCACTCACTTGTGTGAGTATGTGTGCGTGTTACTCTTTTCTTGATACTTGATAAACAACCCCAAACCAATAGTCGAAACTCTGTCTCAAGTACTAATACTCGAACAAAAATCGTTACTTAATATCTACTTAATAGTCGATACTCAATAGTTGATACTCAGTAGTCGATACTCAATAGTCGATACTCAATAGTCGATACTCAATAGTCGATCCTTAATAGTCGATACTCATTAGTCGATACTCAATAGTCGATACTCAATAGTCGACACTCAATAGTCGATATTTAATACTCGATACTCAATAGTCGATATTTAATACTCGATACTCAATAGTAGATACTCAATAGTCGTTACTCAACAGTCGAAACTCAATAGTCGATACTCAATAGATACTCAGTTCTCGACATTCTGTAGTCAATACTCATTACTCGATACTCAGAACTATATGCGAGTTTTTTCCCAAATACTCAATATTCTGTATTTCGTACTCAGTAATCGAAACTCTGAACTCCGTGCTCAGCACTCGATACTCTGTACTCAGTACTCGATACTCAATAGTTGATACTCAGATTTCGATAGTCCGTATTCAATATTCATCGCCCAATTCTATACTTGAAACTTCTTACTCAATTTTCAGTACTCGATGCTCTGTACTCCGTACTCAGCAATCGATACTCTGTACTCAGCACTCGGTATTCAGTATTCAATACCGAGTCGATGCTCAGATCTCGATACTTCGTATTCGATACCCGTTACTCGATACTCAGATGTGTGTTTTTTTTTACATTCTATACTTGAAACTCCTTACAATTTTCAGAACATGTTACTCAGCATTCGATACTCAGTACTCGATAAGTACAATAATCCCTACTTGATATTTTGCTTTAACGACTCAAAAATAAAGTTTGAAAACTGTAAAATTATCTAAAAATTTTATATTTTATTATCTTTCTTTGACATTGGAAAGCAAAATCAACAACAATTGTGCATGATTAACTGACAACAGTGAAGAAAAGTTATGCATTAAACAAACAGAGTTTTATCTGGACACTTTAGCATTATATTTAAATTTATAAAAATCGAAATAAAAATTTGAAAATATTGGAAATTTTTTAAAATGATCATAATACATTTGTTTTAGGTAAAAAACATATGCTAAGATATGTTCAAAATAGGTAAAAAGCATGTTGAAATGTACTTTACCCAATGTACCACTATGAATTCTGTACTTATAATAAGAAACCTAAAAAATACTAAACCTACTTTACTTTAGAACGGAAAAAATACTGAGCACAAGAAAGCACAGGCGAGTACTGTTAATGTTTCGTATCGTACTCTTCAATACACACTTACGGTGAAAGGTTTGTATATTACTGTAATTTCGTTTTCTCTTACGTACTCGCCGCGCAAAAGCTGGTCCCACTTAGCGATTGGTTCACGTACGAGTGAAAATTTTGAATCGGGGATGCAAATTTTATCAAAAAAATATTATGAAATTTCGATTTTGCATTGCTTCTGGCAGGCTTCTGTACTTAGTTGCAAGCAAAAATAGAGGATCTTATGATATATTTCCATCTTTACTAATTTAATTATTTCTCCGTCTTAGCGAATAAAATATAAAACAGAGGTGGCTTAAATGAGCTTACGGCCGCATGGAGCAACAACAACCACAAGAAATAGAAAGAAAACCAGATTTTTATTTGTAAGTGTCGGCGCGATTAGCGAGGCGATCGAGACCAATAGCTGCGCATAAGCAACAATGTTGTTGCGTTCGAGATTGCCAGATTCATGTGATAGAGATAGAGATACAGATAGAGAGAGATAGAGAGAAGGCACATATGAAGTCAAAAACAAAACAATTGCTCTAAGAGAAAGAGAGGATAGAACGAATATGAATTCTTTGTTGCTGGACGCAGCCCAGGCAAGCGTCAAAGCCATACGCGAATATTATACCTGGGTGGCTTGAGGAATGGGCTTAGGCACCCCTACTCTGGTCTATTCATTTCACCATTGGTCATTTATGGCATTTTATCGAGATCACAATCATAGCTATGCAGTTGATTGTGGTATTTAACAGCAGTTTTTTAAGTAATTTTTTATTTTATTCAACTATCAAAGAGAATCCTAAGCTAAAAAGTGCACTAATGAAATAGATCTAAGGTGCTATTAATCCTCAGTGTTTTTTTTTTAACTTTAATGACGTAAAATGGTTTGAAATACGATATATGCTTTTTGTCCTCCCTTTTCCATTCTCTAAACTCTATCAAGACCTACTTAGCGTTGCAAAACATAGAATTTCACCCAAAATCCAATGTCTAATAATAACACTTCTAAATGAATAAAAATCGCTCAAAAAATGGATAAGAATCTGATACCAAAATAAAAATCTTTGTCAAATCTGGCTCAAGGGTATTCCTTAACTAGATTTTGTTAAGCTTTTCACACTTCTTTAACTAAGCAAAGTATCTTTTCCATCATTTATAATTCAGCATTGCCTTCCCCCTCCCCCCGCTCAAGCAAATGCAAAATTAAATTACTCACTAATTACGCATAAATCCATCAGAATTAACCACAATTAACTAAAAACTTTGTTGCCACCAAATTTGGTTTTTTTTTTTTCTTTTCCTTGTTTTGTCCTTCCACAAGAAACTTCTACTTTGGCTCTGACTCGCTTCATTTCAATTATTCAATTTTACACCTTGTGGCATTTCACACCGAGAGGCACAACGGAAGTTGACGACGAAGAAGTAAGACGAAAAAAGAAATTCTAGAGAATTTGGCAGACTCTCGTGCTGCTACTACGCATTAATCGTCCAGATGCCAAAGGACCAAGTTTTTGCCACTTTGGAATTCAGTTGGGCAAAAATACGCGTAATGCGAAACAGGAGAAAGAAACCAGGAAAGCAGTTGAGCAGCTGGAATTTACAGCTAAACGCGCTTTCTCTAAATGAAAAATCGCAAAATGCTTAAAGAAAAATGAAAGAAAAGGGAAACTATGTGCACAGTGTTGCTTGTGGGCAGCTCGTAATGACAATTGGAATTTTGGAGGAAATGAAACGAGGGTAGCTTAGTTGCTTAATACAACCCTTCAAACCGCCCTCGCCCCTCGTCACATTTGTTTTTCGTGTAAATGTCTTTATTTTCGTTAAGAAAGTGTATTTATATTTAATTTGTGGCATTGGGCCAAGAAATTTGACTTGAAATAGCATTGCCGAGAACTATAATTTGACACGAATTTATTTAAACATATTTTGTTGTGTTTGTTGTGTACGCAAATGTTTATGAAAATTGACAGACCAACCGCAAACGTACAAATTGCAATGTAAGCATTTTATAATTGAATTTTACATCCCAACTACGGAATGGAAAATTTAAATTTTTCGTTTCGGTTCGAGAGTAAAATTAACTCATTATAAAATTAATTAAACAATTGGCGGAAATTGCACTTAAATAAGCGGCGCCACCAAAGGAGGGGGGTGGGCGACGAGCGCAGGGAATATGTTTGCAATCAGTTTTCAAATCGCCTGCAAACAAAACAAAAAAGCCACGCCATGAGTGTATGAGATAGGCAATAGTCGAGGGGGGGGGGGGCTCGAAGAGTGGGCTTAAAAACAATAATAAAATCAATTTGTAATAAACCACATGAGACGCATGAAAAACGCAATAAAAACGACGCACTACGTAGTAATCATCGAGAGAGAAGACCGGGCAGCAGAGTTGTGTTGTGGCCAAAGCAGCCACCGCAAAAGAGCTTTAAATTGTTGCATACTTTTCTGCGTAAACGAAAAATACATGCGGGCGTGTCGACCAGGCTGATGTTGTCAGAAGGCTTTAAAGTGACAATTAAATTGTTCAAATATTTATGGAAAATTTAATTGAGAGCCGAAAATCAATAGAAGAATTTTTGTCTCCATTTGGTTGGACCACAAAGCGGCATAATAAAAATAAGTAGGTCTCAGCATTCCCAAAGCTTATATTTGTGGTATAATTAATAATTGTACATTTTATACAATTTTATTTTATTTTTAATTGGGCGACGCAGAGACTTTAAGATTTGAATAAATTACTTGTACGACACCTTACATCACATACAAATTTTTACAGCAAATATATTAGTTCATTTCAATTGCTGTCTCCTTTTGCAAAAACATATACAGGCCTGTTCGCGTTTTCAATTTCGATCAAATCATGCGGAATCGGAATTGTTAGATGTTCTTGATTCCAAAAACCGACTGTATTATTCGAACTTGAACTGCAAGATCCCAATTACCTTTTAGATAGCAAAAATAACCTACCAAATTCTTAAATCAATCACGACTCTTACCAATTCCGACTAATCGGAAACGGGAACAGGCCTGATAATAGTATTTCACATTCGAAAAGTTCTTAACGCGCCAGTTAAAAATTGACCCTTTTCTCTTTTGTTTTTTATTAAGCTTTTTTTACACCAAAAAGCATCAGATAGGGGAGGTGATACCATGACCTTAAAAATTTCATATTCGGCAGGTCCAAAACAATAGATAACACAGTGCAACACATAAATTGGTTACGCCTTCGGACCCCGAAATTTTTATATAAGCATATTTGTCTGAAATTAATTAAAGTTTCCCCAACCGAATAAGTTTTTGAAGACTTTGAGGTAAATCCCCTTTTACATGCCAAAGAAAAATTAAGGAAAACAGTTTTTATTGAAGCCAGCAATATGAAATTGGACCAAACAATATTTTCACGTAAAATTTTTTTTTTACAGTGCTATGTACGAAAAAAAATTTTAGAATATATTGGACTATACCAAACAATGTTTGAGTATTACTAGACTTTAACAGGGTATTGATTTGACCTTGCATTGGGCCCAAGTGAGAGTCAATCTATCTTTGTTGCTCCCAGCCTTCAAAGCAGAGCCGGCCAGCCCATTGCCGATATCTTGGAAACAAGAGCTGATAGAACAAAGCCAATGATACAATTTTGTTCAGTGCAATCTATATTAACATAGCCCAAATAAACTGGCTTTGCGCTCTATGCATCAAACTTGCTTACACAACATGTTTACAACATTATAATCAAATTCGTTTTTGGTCCAATCAGTTCAGGTGATTTGTTCGTTCGACTCAACGCCGATTGATTAGAGCAGAGTTCCCCAGCGATAGCCCCGGGAGCACGAACTTATTTGCCGAAAGCTTGCCGAAGTCACACTTCATTGCGTAGTTACGGATAGACACAGTCAATTTTAGCGCCATATCACCTTGCGGTACCCTGGATTAGATGATTTGCCTGTGACGAAACTCTAAGGCAACATACATAAGTTGCAAAGGCGCACGAAGTTATGGAAACAAGAGCGAAGAGAAAAATGTTACGCTGAGTTTTTCCGTGTTCGCTCTAAACTACTCCAGTAGCTGCAACATCGGTTCAACTGATTATGCGTTCGCTGAGGTCAGCTGAAAGTATTCAACGCGTGTGTTGTGCTCGAAAACCAAATGAGCGAGAACACGAAAGAAACGAACAAACGCTTTCTGTGTTTGCCAGACACTGAGCGGTTCCACGTCTCATTTTCTTCGGTCAAAATTTGATACGTCAGATTCCACACAGAATGAACTCTTTGTTCACCAGATTGTCGACACACTGGCTAAAAGTCATTTCACCCAACACAACAATTTAACACTTCGTCAATTCAATTCAAACCAAATTTAAATTTAATAATAAATTAATTATTTTGTTTTGTGTTGAATTGACGTGTTAAAATTGTTTTGTGTTGAATTAACGTGTGTTAAATTGTTGTGTTGGGTGAAATGACTTAGTGATGTTTTGACGTGTGTTGAAAATGTTTTGTAAAGACTTTGTTTTGTGCTGAATTTGTTTGTGTTGAATTGACGCATTGTTGAATTGTGTTGTTGGGTGAAATGACTGTGTGTTTTATAGACGTGTCACCGGTATGAGCTGAATAAATTCAATGCTAAGTTTTGGTGATGTGAGTATATGAGGCAATCAAGCCTTTTGAAGTTCTCTGGTCAGCACCGCTTCCATTTGAAATAAGTCAGCTGTTTGCTCTAACTTACGCTCTCTGGATACATTTGATCAGCTGTTCGCCCTCATTTACGCGATCTGGAAATCTGCGATCTCTTTTTTCTCCTTTTCGCTCTTGAAGGTATTAAATTCATTTAACGCACTCAAAGCAATATATTCTGATCATGGAGCTGAGTGAATAGCCATGTCCGTCTGTCCGTCTCCGTCTGTCGTCTGTCCGTCGTCCGTCCGTCTGTCCGTCCGTCTGTTTCTATGCATCTCCCTCCGCGTTTTAAAGTATCGTAACCAAACTTGACGAAGTCTTTTGGAAAACGACGTCGACCGCGATCGGACTATAGATATAGCCTAGACGATCGGTTGAAAACTAGTTTTAGTGAGAAAACTTTTTGTTTTCAATGGTATCGCCCCAACGTCGATTTATAAGTTTTTAAGATTTCACATATCACCAAGCCGCGAATCGACAACTATATAGTATAGCTGCCATACAAAGTTCGGTCTGAAAAAATCTATGAGAAAAACTTTTTTGTTTCAATGTTATCGCTCCCAACGCTCGTATTTATAAGTTTTTAATGATTTCACTTATTTCAATAAGCCTGTGATCGGACTACTTATAGTATAGCTGCCATACAAAGTTATGTCTGAAAAAAGTCTTATGGAAAACTTTTTTGTTTTCAATATCGCCCCAACGCTCGTTTTATAAGTTTTCAAGATTTAACATAATTTCAACAAGATTTCCCGAAATTGGACCACTATATAGTATGCTGCAACAAACTGCAGGCTATATCAGCGTATATAAACTCGTCGAGCCGATTAGCTTCCCTCTATTTTTTTTTTTTTTTTTTTTGTTTGCTCGTCGACTTGAACGAACTAATGATTGAGACACCCCCTTTGCTATGGGATATCACAAAGGAATTGACTTTTATTCAAATTATACTTTGTTGTATTTACATTGAATTGTTGCGCTACTAATTGTTTTTTTAAAAAGGTCTAATACTGAAACACTTTAATGACAGCTGAACATAAAATAGATTTGCTGCTTAGCGAATAAAACCACCTGATACTTTTAGGAGTCTTATGTGTCTTGATTTGGCCAATGTGAAAGCCTGTTCTAAAGTAGCCAAACACCCTGTCAAAATAAAAGGTATACTGGAAATCTCTAGAAATTTTCATATAAACAATTGCACTTTGAACTAAAATTGGAAAACATTATTTGTGAAGTTACAAGAATAGGACAGGCTACTAGACCATTTGGGAGAAACCAGTGAGAATTAAATCTACTTGGCTATAAGCAGGCGGGTTCAAATCGCTCGACTTTCCTCATTTTATCTAGTAGACGGGCGAGTTTATTTGCATTTGAATGTTTTATGGAAGGCAAACGTTTTGAGTATCGGACTTCATAGAATGTGTTGGGAATTGGCAATGAGCGAAGTGAAAATCTAGCATAACTTCACACAGTTCGTGTGGCGCCACATTTAAAAGGTATCAGTTTACAATAAAATTTAGGCAGATCCAGAGTATTATAGACTTGGTTGATCTTTTTCACTGATTTATGGCTATGGCTAGCACCATTGTTTGTTTTAAGCAGCGATGGCCAAGCTTGGCCCGCAGGAGCCGAACACATATCGTTCTTCACATCGACACGAGTCGAACGCATACCGAGGCTTGTGTCCAGAAAGCAAACTACTTATCAGTCGCTGGACAGCGGTGGATGAAATAAGTTAGAGCTGGTTTGCGTCGCTTTATTTACGCTTTCTGGTGGTCGACATTAACCGGGTTTGCTCCAGCTCTTTAAATTTGAGGTTTTGGTTTAAGAAATGATTTTGAAAAACACTTTTCCTCTTCCTATTTATACCTGATCAATTCTTTCACTCTCAACAATATTAAATTTTCTGTTTACCAAAACCAAGAACGAAAAATAAAAAAATTCATAAAATGCAACTGTTGCCATTATCTCTGTGTGTGTGTGTGCGTGTGTCAGTGTTGGGGAAACATGCACTGGCTGTTGCTTGTCCTAAGCCGACGCAGATCCATGACAGGAGAGACCAACCAAAAGTATAAAAAAAAAGCAGCTAAAAAGAATGTTGACAAACTCTGTTTTGTTATATTATATTTTTTTAAGCAACTCTAAGGAACAAAAAAAATGGCAAGCACAAAGTCGTTGACATAGACATAAAGCTGACTCCTTACACAACACACACACACACATAACTCCTGGGAAAACTTTGTACACAAACGTGACAGTAAACAAAAAAAAAAGCGAGAGAGAGAATTTATGAAATTATATGAAAATGCGCGTCGCTCGATTGTCTGCTGCCTTGGCACCTGGCGCACATGTGGGCAGAGGGGGGACACGGAGCTTCTCATTTCAAGCACACTTAAGTCACACACTTACGCTTGTCGCGCTACCACACACACACTCACACACAAGCCCATGTATGTATACAGCTTTGTCTATAATTTTCATTTTGTCAGCGTATTTTGTAACTTAATTAGCATTTTTATAAATTGCTTTTTTTCAGCCCTTTTCAGAGCCCCGCAGGCTGTCAAAAAAAAGTGTCAACTTTTTGGTATTTTGTTTTTGTTACGTTTAATTAAGTGAAAATTAATATGAGCCTGAAGATATTTTTCAAAAAAAATTTTAAATTTTCTTTTAATTTATTTGAAAATGTCACTGTCTAAAGCATATTTTTTTAGAAATTTCCTATTAATTTTATCAACTCGAGGCTTGTAAACATGACTTTACTACACACACACACACACACTCACACTTTTATGCTTTGGCATTTCAACTTGTCTTGCAATTTTGTTTTCTGCACAGCATTTGGGGTTAGGGGCGTCGCATCCTGACACTTGTCCGTCCTGTTTACTGTGTTTTGCTGCTGCTGCTGCTTCTGATGTTGCCTGCCATTGCATAAATGCCTTTTAAGTCGCTTTAATCTCCTTACATTTCAAGTTGTTTGCTGTTACTGCATAATTAATTAGTGAATCATGGCACAGAGAATAAAAGTGAAGACGATGATAATGACAAAGTTGGAGAGCATTTGAGGAGTGTTGAAAGTGTTGCACAGCCGCCTGTTTACAGGACGCAAACACACACAAACTCACATTTTGCCTTTTTGTTGTCACTCTCTGGCACTTCATTCATCATCATTTCCTACCACACTTTTAATGAAGCCCAAAAGAAACTTGAAAGAAATTTAACCCTACTAAGCATTTGATGTAATTTTAGTAGAAAAAATCAAGTCAAGTTCAAATTATATTTAGTCAACAGTGTGAAAACAATCCTTACATAATTTCATAAAGTATTTCTTAGGAATGTGAAAAACCAACCAATTAATAGAATTTGTTCTTAGCAAGTGGATCGTTTGGTCCTTCGCAAAGTGTAAGATTCGGTTCAAAAACGGTTTCTACTCAAAAAGTTTTGGCTCGAACCTTATTATATAACATCTGAATTCTTTAAAACCAAGGCTGCAAACCACTAAAATTTTGCAGAAGGTTCGGTCCGGGGGTTCGAACCCGTTGTAAAGACAAAGGTTCGGTTCGCGGACCGGTTCCTGAAACCCCTGAACCCAAGGTTCTGGTTCGAACCTCGGTTCGCTAGAACATAAAAGATAACAAATCATATTTTTATTTCGATTGTATAAAATTAAGTCAGCAAAAGAATTTAATAACTAAAATAGTAATTGAATTCTTAATCTGTCATTTAGAACTTTTGAGAGCTGCTTAGCTTAAGTTAATTAGTGTTATAACTTTTAAGCGCTGTTCATCTATATTAACTTTTTTTCGTTCAACTGATACCTAAGCAGCACAACAAGTATAAGTAGTTAAGGCTATAATTTTTAAGTCCTCGGTTTTTGAAACATTTTGAAATCTCGGGTCTAAGAACACTGAGAATTTCTATATCCCTGATTTAGCTCCCGTAATGCGCCTAAGGGTTTTCGCCTGGACCACTGTAGTCTTGTCAGGTGAGACTTCGCCGCGATACCATAAATTTGGCTATATCACCATACCGGAGCTAGAATAGCCGTGAAGTTAGGACTTTATTCCTGAGTGACAGCTTTTTCTTGGAGTTCCGGAGCCATCCCATGCGCCGTACTTTAGTAGCCACTGCCTGAGCTATTGCCTTGATCCGGTGTCCAAAAGTCAGTCTTCTGTCGAGTGTCACCCGAAGGTATTTATGGGCTGCTTTATGCTCTATAAGCTGACCATGCCAGAATAATCCCGGCCAGGTCCGTGCCTTACGGCAATGTTCCATCTAGCCGCCCAGTTGCCAAACATATTCAGTAATTTTGAAGGGCATCTGTGGCTGAGTATATGCATTTAGGAACACGAAGACACATTGTAATAAACAATGCTTTGTGAAAGATTTTAAAAGAATTACTCGACATGAAAAAGCAAGCGATATTAAAGTCACCTGATTGTGAATCGTTCAGCTTTAAAGAAGTTTTATAAATTGGCTACAGCAAGTTATATACATTTTAAATTACTTTCCCAAACATATGTTTTTAGGTGAAGTCTTTTCTAAGGAACTCTAAATGCAAAAATCTTTAAGATTTAGTAAGCATTTGCACATTTTGTGGATTGAGTTCACCGCGTCACACAGTATAGCACTAGTTTTTTTTAGACTTTTCTATATAATAGATTTCGTATTGTGTGAGTAGAGAGTTTTCTGCAAAGTGTGCGACCTCTAGAGTGTGTACAGCATATAAATAGTGATCGTATAAATCTGACATAGGATTGAAGAACTTCTTGAATGATACCAGATAGATTACAAAAAATTTCTGTTTGTCTCTGCATGTGTCGTTAAGAAAAACTACTTTCTTTTGTGAACCGAACCTAATTTTTGGAAAAAGTGGTCCGGTTCGGGTTCAGGTTCGAGGGGGCAAAATTATGGGGGGTTCGGTTCATGGTCCGGTTCGGGGAACCCAAAAAACCCGAACCGAACCGGTTCTAAGGGGTTCGGGTTCGGACCGGTTTGAAGCCTTGTTTAAAACATTAAAATTTAATTTCAGCGTCACGTGACGCTACAGCGCTGCGCTGACGTCATGCATATTTTGTGTTGTTTTAGCATAGCGTCACAAGTGGAGAGGGGGGAAAGTGGTGGAAAGAGGCAGAAAGTGGGAGGAGGAAAGTGGGGGTAACAAAACAATGACTTGAAAGTGACTACGCAGTGACTTGACGTGACTTAGCAGTGACTTGACATTGACAAAAATTGACTTTACAGTGACCGAACAGTTAATAGACGGTGTCTTAACAGTGAGTTGATAGTGACTAAACAGTAACTTGAAAGTGACTAAACTGAGTAACTTAGCAGTGATTTTACAGTGACTAAAAAGTGACTTGACTGTGACTAAGCACTGACTTGACGTGACTCAACAGTAATTTAAGATTGACAAAACAGTGACTTGAAAGTGACTTAACAGTGACTTGACAGTGACTAAACTGTGACTGGACAGTGACTAAATAGAGATCTGACAGTGAGTATCACTGTGACTTAACTCTGGCTTGACAGTGACTTGACAGTGACTAAAGAGTGACTTGTTATTTAACAGTGAATTGACTGTGACAAAGTGATGACTTGTCAGTGACTAAACAGTGACTTGACTAAAAGTTACTAAACAGTGACTTGACAGTGTCTTAACAGCATTACCGAAAAGGAAAAAAAAACAGTAGCCAGTAACCTTGTTCCCAGCAAACATTTTATGAACTCTTTGATCACATTTCAGTCTTTTATCAATTTCTCAGTCTGCGCTCGTTTTCTGTTCGTAAATAATACTTTTGTCAGAAGTAAATGGTACCCTAGTTGCGACTCTTCATCAAGAGTCGTTTATACCCCTTCTTTCAGATCAGTTGAGACTTATTTTGCAAATGCATGCACAATAAATGCATGAGCCATTACTGAGTCTTCCTTAAATCATTAAAAAGTCTTGAATATGACTCGCTTGGATTATTCTTGTTCAAATGATTTTCCAAATGCTAGCTCCTTGTTTTCTTCTTTTAATAGATTGTCATTGGTGATTTAATTACCCTTGAGAGAGCTTGTGCTTTTCAAAATAAGCCCTTAAATTTAGCATTATTTGTCACATCAAAGCCTCATGAGTGTTTTCGACACTCACACCTTTTTATACCCTTGGAGAGGGTATATTAAAATTGTCCGGATGTTTGTAACGCATAGAAGGAAGCATCTCCGACCACATAAAGTATATATATTCTTGATCAGCATGACGAGCTGAGTTGATATAGCCATGTCCGTCTGTCCGTCTGTCCGTCCGTCCGTCCGTCTGTTTCTATGCTATCTCCTCCGTCAGTTTTAAAGCTATCGTAACCAAACTTTGCACGAAGTCTTTTGGTATAAATACGCTGCACATTTGTCGGAACCGGCCGGATCGGATGACTATAGCCTATAGCTGCCATACGATCGGTTGAAAAACTAGTTTTAGTGAGAAAACTTTTTTTGTTTTCAATGTTATCGCCTCCCAACGCTCGTATTTATAAGTTTTCAATGATTTCACATAATTTCACTAAAGTTTTTTTCGAAATCGGACTACTAAATAGTATAGCTGCCATACAAAAGTTAGGTCTGAAAAAAAGTCTTAGTGAGAAAAACTTTTTTGTTTTCAATGTTATCGCTCCCAACGCTCGTGTTTATAAGTTTTTAGTGATTTCACATAATTTCACCAAGCCATTTTGAAATCGGACAACTTTATAGTATAGCTGCCATACAAAAGTTAGGTCTGAAAAAAAGTCTTAGTGAGAAAAACTTTTTTGTTTTCAATGTTATCGCTCCCAACGCCCGTATTTATAAGTTTTTAATGATTTAACATCATTTCACCAAAATTTTTCGAAATCGGACCACTATACAGTATAGCTGCCATACAAACTGTCAGGCACATATCAAGCTCCAAGGGTATATAAACTTCGGTCGAGCCGAAGTTAGCTTGCCTCTATTTTTTTTTTTGGATTCGAAAGATTTGTAAAGGGCGATTCATAGTCCGGGATCAAACAATTCCGAACCGAACTGGTTCGTCAGGCTTCCGTTCCACACCGGTTTTCAGCCTTTGTTCTAAGAATTCTCAACTGATTCTAGATAGGTAGTTTTCTCACCTACCGTAGAACCATCTAGGTCTTAGGTTAAGTAACGATCTTAACATCTCAAAAGTGTGCTTGTGAAACAGAGGCCGATAAATATACTGAGAACCTTGTACATAATAAATATTATCTTTTCAAATTTGGGTAAAAGTAAGTTGGGAACATGACATTTGTTGTTGTCTGGCGCGAAGGAATAACAGGCGCGTATACAAGTTACGCAAATCCTTAGCTTCTCAAACACAACAACAAAGTTATTTATGCGTACGGCCGAAAGCTTTTCGCTATCCACGGCGGCACGAGCCGAACTCATGTGGTAATAGGATCAGGTTTCTCTTTCTATTTCTAATTGTTGATTTTGATTTAAATATATTTTGCGCATTTGTATTGGTTTTGACGCGCTGGTAACCTCATTCTGGGCACCCGTGATCCAGAAGGTCTGCATTTCCCCATGAAATTTTATGAATTTGATAGCCCTATAATTTAAAAGAACGACCATCTAATATCTAGACAGCACGTTTCGGTCGAACCAAGTTCAGTTTTAGATTCCACCGACTTCGTCTCGAACTCGAACCGTGTTAACCCATCAAACAAAGCAAGACAGGGTGGGTATCGAACCTGAACGGCGTGGCGGCGCAGCTGACACCGAAGTGGTACTGAACAAAGGTGCTTTTTAGATATTAGATGGTCGTTGTTTGCACTGTTATTCGTTAATTTATGTGACAAATAGCTCTATAAATATATAATATCGGCAATAAGAGTTAATTTTACCCCATGACAAATACAAGCTAAAAGTATGATCGACAAGTATTAAAATGGACTTAGTATATCCGGATACAGTATTGAAGCGAAAGTGGGCTGTGACTCCAGGAAATAGTTGCCTGAAACGCAATTTACACCTAGGACAGAGTCACGGAGGTGTGATCGACAATGATCTAGATAACCTTGGCAGTCCACAAGAAGAAGTCTGTGACTGGTCAACAGTCAGAGAATAATGCTTTTAGCCACTATCGAACAACCGAAACTAACCTAAAGAGCACTTCAAATATGTTCCTTCTTAAAAGCTATTGTTTGTTTTGCTGGGTACCTTGGTAGAATAATGAAGTAAACATATCAATGGGAGTTTATATAGACCAATTTTTTGAAATGAGAAACTCAAATACTTACGATTTGGAATTCGAAAAGAAATAAAACCAATTGAACTTTACATACCTGCAAATAAAATAAAAAACAGAATTCATAATTAATATAAATGTCAATAATTTAATACAAATTAATAAACTTAATTCTAAATTACAAAATTTGTTTTACACTAACCCTGCATAAAATCTATTTAGTTTTATTTTCCGTTTTTCTTTTCCAACATAAACTTAAATTAACAACTTTTTCTTTGCCCTCTGTAGGTTTTTTCTAATGGCCAACCTCAAGCGTGCACAAATGACAAGGCAGATTATACACTTTCTTGTGCGCTTTTGTCCTTACCACTGCTCCTGCTCCTGGTGCTGCTGCTGTCATCAGCTTCTGCCTTTTGCAGGCAGAGCTTAAGCTGCACTTAAACACAAACTGGGACACAGTCGCTCAGTTGCCCGCATCCTCAGTCGCGGCACTTTAAAATGTAACAAGAAAATTGGTAATTGCTGCAGGTCACACACACACATACACACAGCCACACCCACAAAAGGACCTCAGCAGCCGCAACAACATCTTTCCCAGAACAATTACAACCGTATGCCAGGTTGAGCAGAAATGCTGGCTCATCAGACTGGGATTGGCAGCTGGCGTGTAGGGTAAAGTGAATTTTGATATTGTCTAGCAGCAGCAGCAGCAGCCGCCTCCTGTCAAGTTAGTTTTTATTGCCTACTTGTGTTCGACCACTTTTGCCCTACTCTAGGTGTCAATCACATAAAATTTGATGCAATGCCACGCCTTCGAATCTGAACTGGAACTGTCATAAAAGCAAATGGGCAACCGAGGAGCAGAGCAAGAAAAACTTTTGCCACACAAACACTTTAAATCCCATTTTCCGAGGCCACAAAATGCCAATCCCCCCTCTCGCCGCCTTATTGTCTTAATGTTTCCGTCAGTAAAAAAAAAAGAAGTCTGGAAATTCATGCGAAATTTTCAACTTGGGAGCCACTTAAGCCAGCAGGACAAGCAGATAGATAGACGGAGAGAGAGAGAGAAGTCCGAAACTCTAATTTAGTTTGATGGGCGTGTCACAGACACACAATTTTCACATGTTGCATTTTACCCCCTCCCCCTCCCAACGAACAACCAACCAACCGCCGCCCCCCTGCTGGAGTTTTATGTGTTTGTAATTAGTTTTCCAAACTGGCGGAAATGAAATTGCTTGCAATCATTTTTCAAAAAATAGTAAATGGTATATTTTGTAATTTGAAATTAGCGCCAAGCCAACAGAGATAATAATAAACAACAGCAGGCGATCCGCCCCCCGACCGAGTCCCCCCCCCTTTCTGGCTGTTGGCTCTTCGCTGGGTTGGCAATTTACAAAATGTGCGTTAAGCTCACTTTTTGCTGACGTTGGAAGGGGGCGGGGCAAGGAGCAAGAAAATTTTAATGAATTTTTTGGGCTTGGGGTGGCATATTTGTAAAACTTGGCCAGCAGAAAGTGTTGCCTACTTATTTGAGAACGGTTAAGAAGGAAATTAAGTGTTGCATCAGGCTAAATGAGGTAAAGATTTTCGTGTTTTTTTTTTTTGGGCTAAGCGGAGGAAAGCTTGAATTTATGAGAGAGAAAATATCTTACATTAGGCATCTTTTAAGAAGTTTAGTTAAGGGAATTATGCTTAAAAAAATGTAGAAAGAATTACCAAAGTATTCATATCAAAGTCAGTTTCTTTCATTAGAATTATTATACTGAACTAAACATTAAAGTTAAAGGTTTAACTTTCCTTAAAAGCAAAAGTCTTAGTGGATGATGTAAGGGTCTTAAGTTTAATTCAATATAAATTCACACTTTTACAAGAAATTTAGATCTTTACTTGAAATCAATTGATTAATTTTAAAGAGACTTTAAATTCTCGTTTTCTGCAGGCAGAAGGCAAACATTTAGTTTAAAATTCTTTAAAAAACAAGTAAGAAAGTCGTTAAAGATCGACTGCAATGTACTCTGTACTCTGCAGTAGCAGCTCAGTCAATAGATGGCGCCACTATTTGATTTTCAAATCTGATGGAAACTCTCCTGTGACTATTTCAAAACTGACCAATAGATCATGGTATCCAGCTCCAATCACAGTCCCAGTTCATCTATCTAGTTCACACATCAAAAACAACTATCGATGATCGATACCCCGACTTTTTAGATATCTTACATCTCTAACTCACTCACAGTCTGACTTATCTCTCCGCCTTTCTGTGGCATTCATTCTTACCGGCAGCACTTCATCTCCAATAAACCGATAAAACCGAACAAATATACAAACAAAACTCAACAACACAACAAGAAAAGTGTAATGTGCAAAAAACATAAAACAAACTTACATAAATAAAGTGCCAACAATACAACAGACGGCTTTATACTGAAGTATATACACAGAAAAACAAACGTCGAGATATTTTCAATCTTTTAAATCTAATAGTAAGCCCGGCACGAGCTTAAAAATTCAATCACGATTTCCATGATATTCTACACAATTCAGTCTTTTAAGGATTGATCCATTCCTATCGAACTTGTTTCATTCCAAATGTGCTTACTACAATCCCTTTCGAGATCACATGCCCGTAAATTAGAGAGGTGTTTTTTGAAGTGTATGAGGATGTCCTATGGCAAATGGCATGGCGCAGGAAAGGAAGAATAGTTATCTTTCCTGAGATCAAATCAATAATACATATCGAGCTTAAGAAGCTACGCTTCAACCAGGACTTGCGCATTCGCACAACAGCGCACACAAAAATAATCAAGTCCCTGCGTCGAGCAGAAAGACAACGCAGATTGATAACAAGTCCTAGATAGAAATCTAGCTAAGGCTTTCAAGCCAGATTCCCCTCTTTAAGTAATACTTAGCGGTGGTACGGCGAGAGGGAAACTGAGATTAGGGGTGGCTTTAGAGGGTGAGTTTGCAATTATCTCTTCAACAACGGTCTCAACCTGTTCGCAACTAACAAAACGAACTTAAGCCTAATTTATATATGAAGACGTCATATCAGAGTTCAAGGGGGAGCTTCTTTAGCCTGGCTTAAGAACCCTTGGTCCAGTCCAATCCACCTTGTCACAAAGAAACCGATGGCTGGCGGATCTACACTCGCACAGGCACACATGTTCAGTCAACTAAACGGCATAGCTACAGGTACTCATGTCCGATCCACAACATCGACATCATCTATTGAAGTATAGAAAGACAGAAAGACAATACATGTCCTTTGAATGAAAGTGACTTTTGGCAAAGATTTATAGATATTATAGATGACGCAAATGAAACAAAAACTTCTGTTTTTGGAAGCTGACATTGGATCCCAATTTTGGGTTCTCGCTTCCTTTACGAGGATATAATTATTGAACGTACGGCTGAGAGCAAAAATTTATAGATATTATAGATGTCACATGTGACTCCAAAAACGTATTGTCTTGGGATCTGATATTGGATCTATAGACACTAGACACTACATAGTCTTTGCTTTTGGTCATAACTTAAGTTTCGTTCAACCGATCAATATATTTTCTTTGGCCAATCAATAAATAGTTTCCAAGTATCTCTAGAAAAAACAAAACATTATATTCGAAACTGTGGGATCATATTCTTACCATCTCTGAGATCTGTGTTCATACAGATTACCTTTGATACCGAGTATAATCATACGATTATTTCTATTGCGCTTCATATTTATTATTAACTTTATATTTGAGTTACATTTAAACATGTGTATCCGACTCGAAGGACCTAAGCAGAATTGCTTCAATATAGAACATTACTTTAATATTTACTTCTAGGTTCTTTTACAGGAAATTAGTCATCCTTCATAAGACCTTAGCGCAAAATCTCAAAGCCAATCAGGTACTCTCTGCTACATTTAAAACTCTTAATAAAGTTAATAAACTTACTAAAGACTACCCAAAAGTTTGATTGATTCACCTTATAATTAATTTACAAAACGAAAAACTCATTATATTTGGAATTGACACAACCCTCCGCTCCTTCTCGGATCAATTCCCTGGGCTAGCATATGCCTTCTTCTATTTACTTTGCCTGCTAACATTATCATCATCATTAAATGTCATTATGTAAATAAAAACCAAACAACAATGAGAGCGAAGAGGGAGTGGAAAATGGAAAATGCTGCTGATTTGCCCAAACTTTTCAATGGAATTACACGAAAAAAAAAGAAAAGAAGCTAAAAACTCTTAAGCCCAGTTGCCCCGACAACGTGTGGAGCCTAATAAACTTGGGCATGCTCCATAAATATGCGTCGACAATTCCCGCAGGGCCAGAGACATGGATAAAGCGTGAAGTTTGCCAAACACACACACACCGAAAAAACAAAGACCAAGCAAATACGAAATTAGAATCAGGCTTTCGGTGACACTTTTTCTTTGCCGCTGCCTCTTAAATGCCTCACTGCGCGCAATGAATTTGTTATGAATTTATATTCTCCACAGGAGCAGGAGGGGAACTTGGCAGGCAAATGAAAGTAATAAGTTCCATGTGGCTGCATCCTCCTCCCAGCAGGAAGTAGGCGGTAGACAAACGTGCGACAAACGACAATGATTACGCTTTGAGTAAGACAACAGGCAGTGCGAGGGCAGGGCAGACATGCCCGTTTTCCCACCCAGGTTAACTCCAATTCGGAAGGCACATAATGCCCGAGACAATGCTGACAATGTCGTTATTTGCCCCGCGAAGGGCGCGAAAGAACATTTCTATTTTGGCATTGCTTTCGTTTTCAATTTGGCTGCCATCGCATCATCTTTAGCTGAAAATGCCGTCATGGCCAAAGGCAACTGGCCAACAACAAGATGGGTGGGGGGAGGAATGGGGGGAAAACAATAAATATTAAAATAAAATTGGTTATGGAAGACAAAACTGACAAACATTGTTGGTTAAATGCTTTAAATGGTTAGATGGTAATTTTAACTTGTAATTTGAATGTGGGCAGGTGTTCCAAAAGGAAGAACTAAAGAGTTGGGTCCCTTACGTTGGGCGCCAAGCTTCTTATTTGAAGTAGAAGTTACATTTGAGAGGTGGGAAAGGGGAAAGCAAGTTGATTTGATTTAATTCGAAGGCCTAAGAGTCCAAAGAGCCAAGCCATTAAAGATTTGCGCCCTCACGTTGGGCGCCAAACTTCTATTTATGAGAGGTAAGCAAGTTGTTTAGATTTATTTTGAAGGCCTAATCATCTAGGCAGCGGTGGAAAACGCCCTTCCTTCGCATTTTATAAGACGCAGAAGAAATTCCAACACAATTACCTCGCTTCGAAGTGTGTTGTGATTATTCTGCTCCCTAACTCATACTACGTGTCCAACTCTGATCTAGGGATTACTCTTACAGTACATAATAGTGAAGCTTCAACTTAAAAGGCATTTAATGTATTTAAAATATATTAGAGACTCACGTAGGGCGCCAAATAGAAAAAGCCTAACCTACATTTGCTTCAAAATCTAAGTAAAAAATAATTAAAGCCTGCTTTTAGGCGTCTTTTTTCTCAAAAGATGTAGAAAATGTTCTAAATTAAACTAAATGACTTCCTTTTCTTTCGCCAAACCACCAAAGTCCAATTTTTTAAAGTTACATTTCAAGCAATTTTCTTTCTCACCAAAAATTCTCAATTACACTTGCACAATTTCCCGCCCATTCAATTAGAGTCTATGGCAGACATGCCAAATACCAAGACAGTTACATTTATCTACGCTATTCCACCATTACCACTTGCTGTTTATAATTTTATCAACTTGTATAAATATGACAAATCGCTTTATGACTTCTCACGCAGCTGGAGAGAGAATGTACACAGATACGAGGCGAACACGCCTTAGGGCAAGGGCAACAGCAGCCACAACAAGCATAACTAAAATCATCAAGAAAAATGTTTTGCACTAAATCAGCAAGCAGCATAACCGACGCCCAAGTTGAAAGGTTGTCCCCGTATCAGGGGTGCAAGAAAAAAGGAAATGAAAACCGCAGGCAGCAGACGACAACGACGAGGACGACGACGACTACCAGGGTAAGGCAACACTTGACAATCTCCGAGGCTGAGGCCAAGTTATGGTTCGCCTCTTTTTTTTTTGTAACGTGCAGCTTATGCGCTTTTCCGCCTCACGCGCTTTTCCGACAGCTGCAGCGAATGTTGATGTTATCGAAGAGTCCATGTTTTTTCGCTGATTTTTTTACACTCGCAAGTAATTTGCATAATTATGTTTCTTTCTTTCGCCTTACGATGCCTTGTTAAATTGAGCATTAAATTTGCTGCTTAAATATTTGAGACAAACTTAATTAGTGGCGGATGGAGAATGTAAAAAAAAAAATAGAGCACACAAAGGAGAATAATAGCCTCGCATATCAGAAAGGTAGGAAAAAGAAACAATTTCTATGAAAATTAGTTAAGCTGGGAATATTTGGTAAAAAAATAAAGCCATAAAATTAGGGAAAATATTTTAAAATACTCAAGGTTAACTTTGTTTATTTTTGTTCAAATTACAACTGTATATCTGTTTGGTGAAATGTTTTAAATTCTCCAGCCACCGGCTTATCGAAAAATATGTGGGGTGTTCCATTAGTATTGGAGCCTTGAAAAAAAAGGAATCTACATCACACACCTTAAATAAAAATATATAGCAGAAATATTGATTCAATAATTTTATTACAGTATTTTGGTTAACAGCTCTGTTGTATTTACATACTATTAATGCTCTGTAAAGAGATTTAGATAAAACTTTAAAAATACTAGCAGCCCGGGTAACATTGTTCCTCAACATAAATTGTTTTTAGAATATATATAAAAATCTCATGCTGTTTTCCCGTTACGGGTTTTTTTTGCCTGCAATTTCCACTTGCTTCCCCCACCTCCCAGCTACTGACCACCCACTTTCGATCACTTTCCACCCACTTCGTGTCCACACCCATGCCCTAACATTTCGCGAGTGTGTAGTTGCAATCGTTCGACGGCCCAAACAGCCACCCCTACGTGTTGCTGGTATGCACGAATGCTCTGCAGAGGTACACCCAAAGGAAAATCCTATTTTAAACCTGAAAAAAAATTTGATAACAATCGGTCAAGCCGTTTCGAAGGAGTTTGCTTACTAACATGTGACACGAGAGATTTATATACATATACTACGCTTATGCTATGAAATTCACGATTTCTTCAATTTGCAAAATCAAATTTGTTCCTGTTTATGCAGCTTTTGTAAATTCACAAAATAAGCAGCGCAACGCTAAGTTTTCTGCACCGCGGCATTTCATGAATTGACAGCGAATTCATAGTCAACTTTCGTGTGTAAGCGAATTCATGAAATGGTGTTTATCAGTACATCAGTTTCGAAAACAGAATTTGAGTGATGGGGCAAGGTAGAAAATAAATAACGGTCTCCAATTCTGTAAAATTAATGGATGTAATGGACCAATTCAAATCTTGCACAATCTTGGGGAAGGTAGCTAATTAGGGTTGTCGATATATTTTTCAAAATATCAATATCGCTAATATCAAAAATCAAAATCTTTAATATCGATATTTGATATATCGGGACCAAAAATCATCGATATATCGTTAATTTTTAAAGCTAAAGAAAACAAAACAGTTTTTAAGAAACGTTGGAAATATCTTAAGTTTTTAATTGGATAACTTAAGTTTTAAATAATTTAATTTTCGGAATCTAGGTTATAGTTTAGGGGGTTCGATTTGTATAGGCGAAAGCTACGGAAAATTTTTAAGAAAATTTTACTAAAAACACTTGGGTCTTAAATGAATTCCAAGCCGGCGAAAATCTATCTCAAATATCGAAGATATTTAATGATTTTTTTCCAACAGAACTGAAAAAAAATCAGGTTGAATATATTCGATTCACACTTCTTCGAAGAAAACAACATTTAGCGATTTTGTCTTTTCCAACAGACTGAACCGCATTTTTATTTATTCTACTTAGAGATCGCACTTCTATGACAAAATAACGTTAAGAGAAGAAAATCTCTGGCGAAATACTGCATGTGGATCAAGTTGTACCGAGGAGTTTATTTAGAACAATGGTATCTGTGCGAAATTTTCCGAAGATTTCGCTTTTTTCTATACGTTTTATGCTCCTGGAATTACCAAAGTAATTTTTTCTGATACATCGTTTATGAAAATATCGATTATCGCCTATATCGGCACAAAAAAATATCGATATATCGATAAAACATTGACAACCCAAAGTACGGTCACCACCTTTGTACAATTTGTCCAAATCTATTAAATGGATCTATTCAATGCGATCGTGGAGTAAAAGTTCATAAATAGTCTAAATAAGTAGGCACAAGCATCTGTGACCGTTTCAGATTCAGTCTTAGAGAACACTCTTGCTTTTATTCTGTTTCGGTCAAGAATTACGTAGGAACGAATCGCTCTTGAAAATTTTTACTTTGGAAACGAATCGTTCGTAATATTTAATTAAATATTCCAAAATACAAATAATATTCTTGATTTATGATAAAATGTATAAATGAAGGATCTTGATATAAAACCAAGCTCTTACTTTAAGCACAAATCGCTCTTAGCTTATATGTATAAATTAGTCTAGATCAAGCTTGTTTTGAGTTCTAAAAATTCTTTAAAAAAATCTTGAATATCCAAAACGTTCTTGAAATCAAGAATTATGGGATTTTGAAAAACCTTCTTGAATTAAGAAATTCCGTACTAAAATCAAGAATTTTCTGTCTTATTGAAGTTTTGAGACTGAAAATTCTTGATTTAAAAACGAAAATTCTTGATGTTTCCCTCAGTGCATTTCTATTTTTGGAATTTTATTTGTAAAAAAAAAAAAAAATTTGTCGTTATTTTAGTGTTAAGGTATTTTATGAGAAATATAATGATGGTCACACCGTAGGCAGATAATGGAAATACAAACAGACAGAAAGAAATCCAGTTAGAGCACCCGTATAGACATTCTGAATAGAAAACCGTGTAAATAAAGTGCACATAAAAAAACTCGTTTTTCATTTAATACCTTTATTTAGGACCTTAGGACCTTTATTTATT
The DNA here is from genome assembly GCA_018904275.1 of Lordiphosa clarofinis. Taxonomy (NCBI): domain Eukaryota; kingdom Metazoa; phylum Arthropoda; class Insecta; order Diptera; family Drosophilidae; genus Lordiphosa; species Lordiphosa clarofinis. The sequence continues at coordinate 1,873,126 of JAEIGQ010000013.1, forward strand.
GGCATAATACCTGAAATGAAACCATCTAAAGGGCCGTCTCGTAGTTAAAGTAGCTCAATAAGTAATCTCGTTTTCAAAATCATATGAAATTTTTTACCAGCCATTTGGAAACATTTAACGACCTTTGGTTTAAGTTAATGTCTCCAAATGGTGATAATCTTTAACAAAAAAATAAATTGATTTCCTTTGCCTTAAAATAACGTTTTTTTTTATATATTATCCTCTCCCCTGCCTCTGACTCAATTGCCCGTGTCTGCCTTTTATATAACATCTTGTTTTGTTTGCTTTCTCCTCCGACCGCCTGTAGCCCTCCTCTGCAAGAGTATGCTACATAATTTTGTCACTAATCCGGGGCAATAAGATTGTTTAATTTTGCGCTAAACTTAACGCTTTCTTTGCTCTTTTCTTTGTGCCTCCTCTCCCCCTGCTATCCATTTGCTGTTATTGTGCTGGCGTGGCTTGTTTTTGTTTGCCCACTCAGGCCCACCTTCATCTCCTGGGCTTTTTGCAAAGCTATGCAAATTGAGAAACAGACACACACACACACACCTGGCCCAAGGATCAGACCAAAAAAGGGAAACGAAGTCGAGAAGGTCTCATGTGCATTGGCATACATTACCCTCTAGTAAATGTTACAATCTAGCCCATCAGCAGCTCCTCCACCCACTCAGTCGCAGTGCTTTATTTGCACAAAAGCGCGCGCCAGGACACACAAGGAGTCCTCTACGTCTTCTACTTGCCTCATTTCGTTTGATTTTGTGCTGCTGCTGCTGCTACTTTTTATAGATTGCTGCCTCCTTTTGCCTTTTTGTGTGATAATAAATTTGCTTTGGTCTAAGGCAACAACACTGGGGGATTGCAGCAGCAGCAGCAGAGGCAGGAGCAGGTCCTTGCTTTGCCTTTCTTTCTGGTATTTTTATGCAAACAATGCTCGAGTGTATGCAAATATTTGAGTTTTAAGTGTGTTTTCCTCACACACACATGGCAGGACGAAAGCAAAATTAAAAACCGACACAAATGAAGCAAAAAAGAAATCCACAAGGAGCCTGTCTGCAGGGGATTTTGCCCACACACTCACACACACGCACACTTGTTCATTTTGTTTCAATAAATGTGAAAATTATTAAATTAAGTGACTCTGCCTCTCCCTTTCCGAGTCAAACATATGAAGCAAAAGTGGTTTTATGTTTATAAGCAAATAAATTACTGTGTAAATAGGTTAAATTCTCTCGCATGAGCTGGGGAAATGTACGCCACAGGGCCTACCCCACCCCATCACACATCTCAAGGGTAGGAGCAGGAAAAATGGAAAAAGGAAAAGCGACAGAAAGTGCGTGCGGAGGTTGTCTTGAGGGACCTGTCTTCTAAAATTCTGGCAAAGTGTCGTGGCATTTAATGTGACAATTAAATTTCATTTAAAATGCACAAAAGACGTCGGCCTCCTTGGGAGAACCTTGAGGCATATGTAAGTGAATTTTACAAACTTTCAAACGGAAGGAGTGAAAACAAAGGAATGAGGGGATCAATAAATGGATTAACTTGCTTTACAGCCTTAAATGCTGAAATTTAGAATCTTATTCTTCTGTTCTATTAATTCCTATTCCGCTTTCATTTCCAACAAAAAGTCAAACGAATTTTTTCCCACAAATTTCATACAATTTTCTTCTAACCAAACTCAATCAAATCAAATTTCATCCACACTTCTCTTCGTTCTTCCTAATCACAGAATTTTTCACTCTATATGTGTGCGCGTTGGAAAGGAAATTATCAAATAAGAACTGCAAGCAATAATTGTGAAAAAAAGAAAAACTGCGGATAAAAAATGTTGTGGCAACACAGCAAAAGTTACCAAAATGAAAGGAAAGTAATTAAAAAGTACGATGAGCAAATAAAAAATCCAGAAATAAGTGGAAATTAAAACGAAACGAAGTTGCGAGCAAAAATTTGTTGACGCTTGCCATTAAGCTTCAAGCCCGTTGCTGCTGAGACTGCTGTTGTGGCTGTCAACGGCCACGCTGAAAAGGATTTAAGCCAAAAATAATGATAATAATAATAATAATGAGTGAGAGACAGATTGTCACAAGTTGTCAAAATGAATGTGCCAAGAGGCGTGATAAGTAGGAGGTGGAGAAAAGTGAATGAATGAACGAACGAGCCATATTCGGTGGGGGGAAAGTTTGAGAGAAAAGTCATTAATTTAACCTTAGAAGGTTGAGAGCGGGAAAAGATCATTTTGAAATATGATAAACACGAGAAATGCTTAACCGAATAGTGAAAACTGGTCTAGAACTGGAACAACTGAAATGAAACACTATAAAGCTCATTAAACAAGTGAAATGTAGTGAAAACAGGTACAGAAATGGTAATACATCATGACAGCTGGAACAACTGAAATGGAGCACAATAAAGCTTAAGAAAATCTAGTGAAATGCTTCAACAAATGTAGAAAACAAGTCTACAAAAGGAACAACTAATAAAGCTCGTGAACAGTTAATGCCTTAGCAAATACTAAACCGGTCCAAAATGACTCATGAAAACCAGAGAAATGCTTCGTGTAAAAACTGGTCCAGAAATGGTAATACATTGAGACAGCTGGAACGACTGAAAAGGAACACAACAAGGCTTATGAAAAACAAGTGAAATGCTTTAGCAAATAGTGAAAACTGGTCCAGAAATGGTAAAACGTTATGACAGCTAGGATATCTGAAATGGAACACAACACAATCCATAATAAACAAGTGAAATGCTTCGACATATAGTGAACACTGGACCAGAAATGGTAATGCATTATGAAACAACTGAAATGGAGTACAATATAGCTAAATATTTCAAAATTATTCATATTTGATATTAAAATTAACATAAACAGAGTTGGAACAAAGGAATTGGAACACCAAAATATGAAAATGGAAAACTATAAACATTCCTGAGAGTCAATAAACTGAATGACAACTTTTTAAAGATTGAACAATTGCCCTACTAGATAAGTTACATTAACAAAGATGTGAAACAACTGAAATGGAAAGCCCCCAAAGGGGCTCTAAACTTAAGAATAAAGTAATAATCTTAAATCTTATAAGCCCGCTCAGCAAAGTTAAGATAAACTGATCTCAGCTGATCGCAGAGCTATGTAGAACAAATGGAATAGAACACTGAACAGTTTCCATTGGAAAGAAATATTTTACAGATTTAGGAGGCATAGATGTACCTTAAAAGTAGAGTAATGTTTTAAAATCTTAAATGCCGATCTGTAGCCTGGAAACAACTGGAATGGAACACTTTAGAAATAGCCAAATTTTGAATACAAAAACATATTGTATGAAATTTTATTTGTTTATATGCTCTGATGCCTAAACCAAATTTTTTTGCGGAGATAACGAAATTGGAACGCTTGATATGTACAAAACTAAAAGGAATTGAAACAAACAGTTTACTTATTTTATTTAATAAAAAATCTGGTACGTTTGCCAGCTCTGTATTAAATTATATATAGCAATGGAACAAGTGAATAGGAACACTATATAATGTGTAATTTAAATGGCACAGCAAGTTTCTATAATTAAGCTGGTGGAACATAATTTTCCTAGTCCATCTTAGTAGAAACAACGGAATTGAAACATTTAAAAGATTAAGCAAATTGGTTCAAAACATGGAATGGAACACTCTACATTTTAACAGCAAAAGTGTTTCCCCAAAGCAACTTTCTAGCTTCGAACGTGAATTGAACCATCGAACCCATCCATTTTCCAAAGCAACTTCATTAATTTTTAAAGACATTTTATTTAAGTCCCACTTAAATTCAGCTGCTGACATTTGTATGCTCTCTCTCTCTCTCACTTTTCACCACTCTCTTCTCCTTTCTCTGGTGCCACACACTTGAAATATTACTCATACGCCGCATAGGCCAAATTGTTTTCAATGAGCAAGTCTTTTCGTTCATCTTCCAACCCAGCACTTCAAGCCGTCTGTGTCTCTTCTCTACCCTGTGAGTGAGTGTGTGTATGTGTGTGTTTTTATGCCGCTCAAGTGTAAGGTAAACAAACACAGACACCAAGGAAAGGTAAGACAAGTCAGAACACATTTCGCCTTCTGGGTGAGCTCTTGAAACTATTATAAATGTTGACAATAATGGCTTTTTAAGCCTATTTCCAGCATCCTTTCTCTCTCTTTCTACCTCTTCCTTTTGCCATCTTTCTCTGTTTCTTTGACAATAAATGTCATTTAAATGGAATGCCTAATAAGTCACCTTGATGAATGTCTCTCTGTGTGTGTGTGTGTGTGTGTGTGTGTGAGAGGCAAAAGTAAAACTTGAGCAGGAAATCATTTTGTTTGGCACTCATATTTATTAGTAAGCTGACACTATGATTAGTGAGCAATTTAAATGCACTGCCAAAAAAAATAAGCCTGCTTTTAATTGCCAGCCAATGGCTTACAAGCGTATTAAGGAAGCAGAAAAAGAGCGAAATCAGGCTCAGGCTCTTTGATCAGACGACAGAAAAAGCAAAAAGAGATAGCCAAGTTAATCCATAATCTGTGACAGCATATGCAAATCATGTTTGACAGCGTCAAATGGCAAAAAAGGAAAAAAAAAGGAGAGGAAAACACACACTCTCACATCACCATCTATGATACATGACTTTGCGCAGAGAGATTATAATGCCCGCTGATTGTTTAATCGCTTGGAAAGTGATGGAAAAGTTGGCTATAAGGCGACCTACCATTTGGGCCAGGAGAGAGAGCGAGCGAGCGCAAGGAACGTGAAAAGCGGAAAAGCATTCGAGTGAGTGTGTCCTTGGGTTTTTGTTTTTTTGGTAACAAGTTAACATTTCCATATGCCAGCGAGAGATAATTTGATTAAAAGAACGAAGAGAGAAGGAAATGAAAACAATGTAAGAGAGCAGTTTGATAATTTTATTATAAATCGGAGTATAAAAGTAAGTGAAATGGCTAAGACTGTAGACTAAGACTAAGACTATATATATATTTCTGTGGACGAACAAAGTCAAGGCCAAAGCTTTTTTTAAAAAGGGTAAGACGATCACCAAATGCTTTAAAGAAGTTGGACGATATGTGTAAGTGATCTTCTACCACATCACGGTCGCCATTGTACAAAAATTACACTGAAATTTACCCAAATCATTCGTTTCTAACAAATGGTGACCCCGACCTCCCACCAAATCACGGTCGCCATTTGAAAAATCCGTAATAGCTCAGCATATCAGCCTGAAGAAAAGCGTCGACGATAAGAGATTTATTATAATCAAGAAGTCAAGGAGTCATTTTAAAAAGGAATACCAAAAGCAATCATTCGTTTCTAATGAATGGTGACCCCGATGCTCCAAAACTATATAAGCGTTGTCATTCAGTTTAATTATGTCAGAAAGGGTAACACAATTACCAAATGCATTAAAGATGTTAGACGATATAAGTGATCTCTTACCAAATCACGGTCGCCATTTAAAAAATTCGTAAAAATTCAACATATCAGCCTGAAGAAAAGCTTCGACGGTAAGATATTTATTATAATCAAAAAGTCATTTATAAAAGGGATATAAAGAGTAGAGATCTTCTACTAAATTACGGTCGCCATGTCACAAAATGTCCCAAATCATTCATTTCTAAAAAATGGTGACCCCGACGCTCCAAAACTAAATTAAAGTTTTCTGGTAAAATGGTTTCATTTTTAAAACAATCTTAAAAACTACTTTAAGTCATCTTCTTGGATTTTCTATAAAAGCTTCCCCCTACTTATGAAATAAACAAAAATTCTGCACTTTTGCCTAAAGACGAAAAACCACAAGAAAAGATTTCTTGTTTATGAAAACTCTTTTATTCAAAAACTCACTGACTCATTAAGCTGCCCTCCTACCATTTCAAGTGTCCAGTTTCCTAGCAAAAAAAAAAAAAAAAGGGAGCTAACAAAAACACTTCAAAAGCTAACGGCTACAATAGCTTATTGATGCAACACTTGAACAATCAATAAGCCAGCATTTTAAGTAAACTTCTTTCATTTCACAATAGCCTGACTAATGCTTTTCCTGCTGCCGACTCCCCTCTATCCTCAGCCCATCAACACTGAGTGATAATAAATATGCGACCATTTTCAAATGGAGGACAACGCGGCGCCACACACATAGATAGATAGATATAAATGGTGAGGGGGTTGGCTGGAATAGTTATAAACAGTAAAAATGTCTAAAACGTCTGCCAATCCAAGGGATAAAAATCTCTGGCCCACCAACAGCAGCAAACGGCAGTAAATCATTTTCAGCTGCGAGACGACTAGTTCCATTTGGAATTTTATTGTTGTCGCCAAGTTTTGTCCCCAAACCCCTAATACTTTGTGCTGCGGCAGTAAACATACCGAAATGCTTTTTGAATTGTAATTTTTTTTTGCTCCTTGCTCCTGCTGCTGCTGCTGACGTTTCTCCTCGTTCAGTTTGATAAGCGTGATTGAATTGATTTTCTATTTTTCTCTTCTCTGTTTTTTTTTTCTGCGCCACTTTGCTGATGGATATCAATTGAAATGCTTAAACAGGCGCTTTGCGCATTTTCAATTCTATTTTTTGTGTATATTTGTTGATTTTAGCCAGCAACTTAAATTGTGCTGTCAGAGAGCTTTAGCTTTCCGATATTGATTTCGTTAGGAAAATTGTTGCTGCCATGTTTCATGTTCGACCCGTATGGCCTAGGCAAGCATAGGCGGAAGTAATCCATTGATTGCACGTCTCAGTTTTAGTCCTTTGGACAGGAAGATGCTTTTTGGGATTCTTGTGACACGTGTTGGGCCATGGATTGAGTATGTCATTTTGTGTGTGAGTGTGAGATAGAAATATTGTATGTTTAGATAGGGGGGAGGTTTGATTAGTTAATTAAAATTGCTGAGGAAACAGCTGGAATGAAACATTTAAGGGTCTCAAACACCAAAAAGAAATTCATGAAATGGCGTTATACAGTCAATCAGACTTCTTTTGCGGTGTTGTGCTTGTCTTGTCTCTAGAAAAAGGCAATCAAAAATTTTGGGACGGTGGAATGGAACATGATAGTTTTTTCACTTTAGTAAAAGTCAGTTTAAGTGTTGGGAAACTAAATGGAATAAAATAGAAGTCCCGCCCGGTTGCCAACAGCGCTGTTAAAGTTAACAAAATAAGTGGAATCGCTGGAATGGAACATAAAACAATTTTACAACTTTTAACAATTCCACTTTAAATCCCCCAAAATAGTATATGGTGACCCCGATGTGGGAACAGAACATATACTTTCACAATATATCAACCGAAATAATAGTAGATTGGTGACCCCGATGTTGGAATGTTGGAACATAACATAATGTCAAGGGATAAAGCAAATAAAATTAGTAGAATCGCTAGAATAAAACATAAAACAATGTTAAATCTTTTAACATTTACACTATAAATCAACCAAAATATATATTAGATGGTGACCCCGATGTTGGAATGGAACATAAAACAATGTACAATGATAAAGCTTACAAATTAAGTAGAATCGCTGGAATGAAACAATTTTAAATCTTATTACACTTCACTCTAAATCACCCAATATAATAGATGGTGACCCCGATGTTGGAATGGAACATAATTTAACGACGAAAGATCATAAAAAATATATAACAAATTTAATTAAAAATCAAATTTTTCCAACCTTAAAGTTTTCTTAAAATATCATTTTATTGATAAGCTTTAAAAACTAATTAAAGTTTCTTTCCCTTACTTATTTCAAATTGGATTTTCCATTCATCCTCTCCCCCCCACCTCCCACTCCTCTTGAACTAAAAAGTTTCATTTCATTTCAAACTCCCTGTTCAATTTTCTCATAATATGCAAATCAATGTCTCCAAAGCGACAATTTCCCTTGTGTTCTTTTAAACAAAAGGCAAACATTTAAGCAAACATCTATCGATTTTATTGTTGATTAGCATTTTTCAGATTTTCATTAGAATCAAATAATACCAAAGGCTCTTGTCGCACACCTGTAATTTGAGGCACACACCCCCGAGTATCCCCAAACTATTAAGTAAATTGAATATCTTTTTGGTTCAACTTTTTTTTCACAAAGTTGTGTGAGACTGAACTGAACTCCACTTCTAAATTACACTAATGGACACCGAAATGTAACCGAGCAAAACTTTTCAGATGAACTGCAAGGCAAAGCAAAGTGCAGCGGGGGGGTGGGCTGAGGGATGAAGGACTCAGTCATCATCATCAAATGACCAGCAGAGCAGGGCTCACTAAATAGCCGGCGCTTTCCAAGTGTTTGCCACAAAATGTGTGCACAAGCAAACTTTCAACCATAAATTATGGCATTTATTCAAAAGGCAAACCCAAGGACCTGCAGAATGTTGATCCTTTGCAGTATCTCCGACTGTATGTGTGTGTGTGTGTGTCCATTTAACTCCCAATTGACAGGCCAACTCGAATTTCTGACCGACCTCTGGAGCGCTGTAAAGTGTAGAGAAATTGAATTTCTCGTTAGACCAAAAGCAGCTGCCATGTAAAGCTCATTTAACAATGGCAACCAAGGCCTCAATATGTCGCCTCCACCAACCCATCGTCATCATCAGCATCATCATCTGAGGAGCAGGGTACGGTACAACAACAAAAGCATAAAAAGCGCAAGTTGCGCCAATGGCGCGTGCAACTTGAAGGCGCCTGCCGCATGCCGCAGCTTCATTAAAATTGCAGCAGAAATGAAAGAGGCATGATGGGAGATGGGGAGCAGGAAGTGCTGGAGCAAGATGGCCTAACGACGTCAGCATACAATGGAGCGTACACAATGTGGATGTGTAGGAGGAAAGAAAGGCAATAGAACATTCCATAGAGTAGAAAAGAAATATGGTAAGAGCGGAACCGAGAGCGAGAGTCAAACAGGCCCCCAACCTACTCAAGGCGAAGAAACACCCGATGACATACAGTGGTAGCAAAAGGTTAACTTCTTAAAGATATTTTAAGACTTGTATGACTTGTACTTAATATGAATTTTCCACTTTAAGTGTGACCAGGTGAAAAATATAATACATAGAAATTTTGACATTTTTGTCCAGATTTAAATTATATTATAACAAAGATGTGGAAAATGTCAAAATTTCTACATTATAGCTTTCAACTGGTCACACTTAAAGTGGGCAAATTTTATATTTTCCATAACAAAGACCATCTAAAAATTTTATAAAAAACCAAATGGTCGTTCTTAAAGAAAGAAAAGTTGTATCTTCAATCAGAAATTATTTTCAAGAATTTTTTTGATTACACAAAACATATACACAAAACGATATATTAGTGTTAAGTTATTCTTTAAGACATCGTCGTATGGTCACACTAGAGACAGTAAATAAAATTGACGAAGCAGACAGTCCGACAGGTATAAAAAAACCAAATAGAGACCAACCATTGCTTTATTTTAGTGTTAAGGTATTTTTAAGACATCGAAGTAAGGTCACACTTTACAACAGTAAATAAAATTCACGAGGCAGGCAGAAAAGCAATTTGAAAAAAATCAAATAGATACCAACTGTAGATATATTTTAGTGTTAAGGTATTTTTAAGACATGAACATATTGTCACACTTTTGATAATAAATCAAATTTACGAGGCAGATAAACAGACTGGTAGAAAAAAATTAATAGAGACCAACCATTGCGATAATTTAGTGTTAAGGTATTTTTAAGACATCGTCGTATGGTCACACTAGAGACAATAAATAAAATGAACGAGGCAGTCTGACAGACAGGTAGAAAAACAACTATTAAAGACCAAGACGTTGCTATATTTTAGTGTTAAGGTATTTTTAAGACCTCGAGTTAAGGTCACACTATCAACAATAAATAAAATTGACGAGGCAGACAGACAAACGGGTAGAAAAAATCAAATAGAGACCAACCGTTGCTATATGTTAGTGTTAAGGTATTGTTAAGACATCTAACTATGGTCACACTATAGACTATAAATCAAATTGGCCATGTAGTAGTAGGAAAACCCGAACAGAAACCAACCATTGCGATATTTTAGTGTATGTGTATTTTTAAGACATCGAAATATGGTCACACTATAGAAAATAACTGAAATTGACGAGGCAGACAGGTAGAAAAAATCAAACGGAGACCAATCGTTGCGAGACATTGTATATAGAACACCGTGTGTAAATAGGGAAAAAACCTAGTTTACAATAGAAAAACTTTATATATTTTATTTTTTCCCGGTTATTGTTAACCCTTTTGATAGTGTGCGTAAGGCGAAAAATGAGTTCGGAAACCTCGTTGAAGAAAACGCGATCACTTAAAAGTGTAACCTAGTTCAATCTCTTTCGTTCCACTGTAAGTTATTCAGGACCTCCAAGACGAAGGCGACGACGACATCTCGCGTGACCTGAATTATTGGTGGCATATTGCCACTCATTGACTTTGCCGCAATGCCAGTGGCAACGAGAGCAAAAACGTTGTGGAATTTGCAAGGATGCGGCTTGCCATCCATGGACTTTAAGTTAGTTGACTTGGCAAACACAACTTGCAGTTCTCTGTCCGTCGCTTGCTTTAATCAATTTCTGTTCAAAAATTCAACAGTCAAGACAATGGTGTGACAACAAGCGACAAGGCAAGCAGGCAGGCAAGGAGTAATGCAACAGGATTCGCAATCGCATTCGCAGTGTTGTCGCCGCCTGCTCACAAATCCTTACAAATGTGACGCTGCCTTTCTTTGGGCTTTCGTTTGTTTGTCTCGCTTTATTTCTCGACGACATTGCGGTTTAATAATGTGTAAAGTCAAAGTTATTTGATATACCCAACACACACCCTCCGCACACACACACACATATGTCCCGACTGCAGTCTGTCATTGTTGTTACCACACACTTTTCTTACGCTCGCTTTTCTTCTTTAAATTTATTGGGTTTTCTGTCTGCCATTATTTGTTAGGCACTCGCTCCTTTAGTGCTTCAGTCCTTACCAAACCCTGCCCTGCTCTGCCGCGTCTCATTTCGCGCTTCTTTCCGGAAAAAAAAATTGAAAATAAATTGAATGACGTTTTTATTGATCCCGATTTTTGTACGCCGTATCCCTTTCTCTGCTTCAGCTGACGCTTAGCTGTCGCTTGGGGAGCAGCAGGCTGACAGATAGACAGACAGACGGACAGGCCATGAGTTGTTGCGGTTAAGGCAAAGGGGTTGAGCTTTTGATTAGTTATTGAAAAACAATAAAACTGTGAAATGGTGCTAGAAATCTCAAAATTGTAAGGAAAATAATTAAAATATAACGAGATATCCCGTTTGAATTTAAACTTCCGCAAAATATTTGCGGAAATTTTACGCAAAAGTAAAATTATAAGATTAAGTATTTTTGAGATTTTTATTTTGAGACTTTGTAAAAGTTGTGTTTGAATCTAAAATTCATATTTTATAAATTTTCACTTCCGCAAAATATTTGCGGAAATGTTTTGAAAGTGTGAACCAAAAGGAATTTCTCTGTGTTGTAGGTAGTAAAAGTTTTGTAAGACCGAATTCAATTTTAATCTTTTATTGTACACTTTCGCAAAATATTTGCGGAAATTATAAGCAAAAGTGAAATGGCAGTAAATTGTTTAACCAAAAACGATCATATAAATGTGTCGCAAAATATTTGCTTAAGTAATTCGCAAAATCTTTGCGTAAGCAAAACTCTTCAGTTCGGAGACGATTCTTTTCACTATAATTATAAAAGAAGGGAAAATCATTTTTTATTCCCTTTTTTCCACAATTTGCATATATCAACTCATTCCTCATCAATCCATTTTCAATTAAATAATCCCACAAAGTGAATTCTAGCTACCTCCATTCCATCAAAAGGATTCATATGAATATCTAATCCTTCTACCGTTGAATTTTTCAACTTATTTTCATATGCACTTTTTGGCATTTGTCAGCGACTGCATTAGCAAAAGACAATGCCAAACTGGTGACATTTTTCTTTCTTTCCGTCGTGGAGCATTTATATTCATTCTGGCCAGGCATTAGTTTTTATTTCCCTTGCACCCACCCATATGAAAAACAGGAAAATTTTTTGTTTGTTGGTCCGGCAAGTGGCAAGAGAAAGAGTGTAAGTCTGGCGCCCGCCGACTACTGCAATTTGTCAGGCTCGTGACTCGCAGACTCCTTCGACTCTGAATCGGACTCCGCTTCATTTGTTGGCTTAAGTAACTTAACAACTTTACGCTTGCAACTCGCGTACGCGACTCCTCCCGGCGACGTTCTCTTGTTTATATTGATAATGTGCCATTTATTTTATTTAAGACATGCGCCCGCTCGATTTGCAGTCACGTTCAAGCCGTAGCAGGAGCAGGACGAATGAATTGTGTAGGTTTCAGCAACTGTGGAATGACTGCACATGTGTGTGTGAGTGCGCGGGAAGTGTGCAAGGACATGCCACAACTTGCTGTTGCATAATGCATTAAGTGCTGGCATCAGTGACGCAGAAGGGAGGGCAAGTGGGGGGAGCGGTATGAATGGGTGGGTAGGGTTGAGTTATTGACTTGAAGTTTGTTGCGGAATTTCAAAGTGCAACGTGTGTAAGGCATAACAAATTAGGCGTGGAAAAGTGTGAGGGTAGTGGGGCTGCTGCAGCTCCTTGAACAGATTTTCGTCAAATTTAAAGTGAGCTAATTGGTATCACACTTGCTGCATAAGACTGAGCTGTGGTTGAGCTGGCAGCTGAATTTTAATCTGATACTAATTGGCAGACGTTGGAAATTTGGTTTATTTCGACCAAAATCTAAGTGAAGAGCAAGCGTCGGGGTCACCAAATTTTCTATGCAAACGATTTGTCAGCACGTCGGGGTCACCATCAGTGACGGGGTCACCAATTGGACTACAGCATGTCGGGGTCACCACATGAAAAATTTATATAATGACTAGCAATGCTGCGCCTTCAACAGTAATAACAAGACACCCACCCCACCCACCCTCCCACCCACCCACCCGCCCACCACACACCCCGCACCCCGCCGCCCACCCCACTTCCACCCCCCCCCCCCCCCCCCCCCCCCCCCCCCCCCCCCCCCCCCCTCCCACCACACCCCCCCCCTTACACCCACCCACCCACTCCGTCCCCAACCCACTCCCTACAGCCACCCACCCACCCCACCACTCCCATTTCCAACCACCCCCACCCTATCCCACCCACCCACCCACTTCCGCCCCTTCCCAGACACCCACCCACACACACCACTGCACCCAAACACACACTCCGATCTTCCCGTCCACTTCCAGCCCACTTCCATTAACATCCCACCCACATCCCTCCCACTTCCCGCCACATTTCACCCACTTTACATCCACTTACATCCACTTCCAAAACAACTTTCCACCCACATCCCATTCACTTCCCAGTGAGCATCCCGGCGGTATTTCCAACATCGGAAAATTAAAAACAAAATAAATTCTCATTTTGACCTTACAATCCGAGTTTCAAGCCAATCGTATGAAATAATAGTTTTTGCATGCAGAATTTTCCGGCCATTTTCCTCGTGGGCGGCTCAACTGACATTGAAAATTCATATATTAAATTATTTCGTATTTTGTCCTTACAAACCGAGTTTCAAGCCAATCGGATGAAAAATAGTTTTTTTCATGCAGAATTTTCCGGGAATTTGTCGACCGTCAGGTCAAATTTTCCAACTTCGAATATAACATTTTAAACTATTTCGTATTCTATACTTAAAAACCGAGATTCAAGCCAATCGTATGATAAATACTTTGGACTCAGAATTTTCCGGCCATTTTCCTCGTGTGCGGATTTTTTTCAAATTATTTCGCGTACTATGCTTACAACTTATGTTTTGTTATGTGTATTTTGAAAATGAGTTTGGCGCTAACGCTGGCAACTAAAGTTTCGCCATACAACCTTGACCACCACTTTCCACCCAATGGGGGTAAATTTTCCGGAAGATTGGTATGCAGTTGTTGTCGAATTTTCATATAGATCTTTGAAAATAAGTTTGAACTTGATCGATGAAAAACAAAAAGTTTCATACAAAAGATTTTCGCGAATTGTCCACACTTCCCGGCAGAATTTTCCAAAATCCTTTCTTAGTACTCACTTTCAGCATAAGATAAAACTACTGTGAAAATCCCATCTTCCCATCTTTTATGGTTTAGGCTGTGCGACGGTCACCAGTCAGTCAGTCAGTCAGTCAGTCAGTCAGTCAATTAGTCAGGTTGAACTTTTTTATATATATAGATGTAACAAAGGAACACATAAGGTAAACCGAACACTATTTAGTCATTCCTTAAGGTTTAGACAAAAATTCAGATGGTTTTTTATAGCCCGGAATACGGTCACACTTATTACTTGTATTTATCTAAAAACGATCTTTAAATTTCAAAGACTGAACTATTTTCGTTTTTTCTTTACAAAAATTTTCTAGAGATTCTATTTCGACGAACAAAAGCTAACTGCTATGTACAGATACACTCAAAATAAAATGTCACATCATATCAGCCAGCTTTTGTCTACTAACTAACTAAAAGCTAATTGTTATGGCACACAAAACTTTTAAAAAATGTTTACATACAATTTGAGAGTAGTTTTAAACTGTCCTTTGACAAAAGCTGTCAGATATATCAAACAAAAATCAATTTATGAATTTATAGACCCTTAAACATTGTAAAACTAATTGCCCCACAAAACAAAAAACGAACAAACGAATTACTTAACCAAAGCAGACTCAGTAATTGATTTTATTATAAAAATAAATGCCAAGTGTCATAGCATCCAGCTTGCTTTACATTAAATTCAAATTGCGTTTCCCATGGATAATAACTTTTCTTCCATTTGACTCGTTAGTTGTTCCGAGCTCCACACAATTTGCAATTTCTTTTGATTTGATGACAACCGCAAAAGTTTTCTTTTTGCCAATTCCTTTTGCGCTCTCTTTTACTTTCTCCACCCACTTCTTGTCATTCAAAATGAAGAAAACGCTATTGATGGCACCACAGCACATTCTGTGACGCTCTTCATGGCCATTGTGTGCGCTCTATTTCGCAAACTATTTTGCAGCTTTTATTTGTTATTTTATTTTTTAGATAAATAATTTATTTTAAATTGGATTTGTTCGAAAAAAAAATCCACTACAATTTGAATTGAATGGCATTTGTTGGGTTGTGTTTAAAAATTTAATTACCCCCGCATTTCCTTAGAGCCTTTGGGCGGCCGGAAATTCGAGCGTCAACTACACAAAATGGTCGAAGCAAAGGCAAAGAAAATGCGTCAAAGTGGCGGGAGCCTTGTTTTCTCGGGGCTCTTTTGTGGTAGAAAGAGTTTTTTTTCTTTTTTTTTTTTTTGCTCATAATTTGCCTGGCATGGCAACTTGACTTTTGTTGCCCAAAGAAAGGAAGAAAGGGATAGGGAGAGAGAGAGAGAGAGGGAAGGAGAGTGAGAAATATGTTGCAGCGGCAGTGTTGAAAGTATAATAGAAAAATAAGGTGCCACACAATATGGCCGAGAGCTTTACAGTTGGTTAAGTAGCAAAAAAGCGCGCAGCTCAGCTAGGACCTCCACACCCGGGAGGGATACAGAATAGCAGCAGAAGCGTTAGAGCCAGAGCATGGCGTGAAAATTGTGTTGACAAGAAAATTATAAACCGGAAAATGTTTTATGTTGTGGCCAGGCGATTTTGCTAAAGCTTTGTTGTGTGGCTTTTTAAGTTTTTAAACTGATGTTCAATTGTTTGGAGAATTGACAGAAAATATTATCAGTCTCGTCGGGGTCACCAAATGACAAATTTTGTTCAAATCAAACAATTGGGCTTCGATATTCGACAGATTTCAGACACAAAAAGTGGTTTAAGCTGATTGTTTGAAACAGTTTCTTTTTGATGTGATGTCGGGGTCACCATACGTCGGGGTCACCACATGGAAAATCTTCTTTATAAGCTTAAACCAAAAATTTCACACAAACATTTTTCCTAGACTTTAAGCCCTGCACTCTACAACTTTTCCCATTGCCATTGACCCACTTTTCCACATATGCTTGCAACTTCTACACTTAACCTAGGCTATTAAAACTTAAATATAAATTAGAACAAAAAAATTAAAATAAACAAAGTTAACATACAAACTCTCTCATATAGACCCGCACCCATAGTTGTAGGCCTGTTGTCCTCGAACTGGTTGGCATAGCCCGTTTTATATATTACACACATGCTGGTTACTTGCACGTTTAAGTTCACTTTGTGTGTCAAGCGCACACATACTAGTACACACTCGGAGGGAAAAAAAGAGGTGCAAATGTGTACAAACACACTCGGCTACAATTGCAACACTCTCGTAAGGCAGAAAAAAGTAGAGAGAGAGAGAGAAAAAAACTCAAATTGCTGGGCAACTTTACTGCATAGTTAATTAATAGGATAACACAATTAATTTGTGGGCAATGAATGTCTGAGCTTTATTTGCGTGGAAATAAAAAAAAAAAAACGAGTGGCCCAAGGGCTCCAACATGACAGCCCAGTTATGTGGGCTGCTTATGGCCAGAACTTGCTTATCATGCAGCTGTGGGTTTGAGTAATTGGCTACAAAGGATTTAGAAGATCTTCCACTAAGGTTTTTATGAGGTTAACTACTGGAAGAGTTGTTTGGAATAGTTTTGAATACAGGAGATACAAGAAGAACTTAAGATTGGATAAAAGGCAAAATAGGGTTAAGAAAGAAGAGAGTGTCGGGGTCACCAAAAAAAGTGAACCCTTAAAGGGTTAAAAAAAATTATTTTGAAGTTTGGAATTTGAAAACTGAATTTTAAGAGCTGAAGTTCGTTGGGTTAAGGATATATAAGGCTAAGATAGAGGTACAGTCCTTATCACGTCGGGGTCACCAAATGCAAATAAAGTTCAATTTCATTTACTTGAAAAAAGATTAATTGGAATCTGCTTTAAAAAGGACCGATTAAGACAAAAGTTGTAGTTTAAAGTTCACTTTTTCAAGCGAATAAGTTTGAATATCCGCTTAAGACACATTCTTATATAATTATAATGTCGGGGTCACCAAGTAAAAATTAAGAAGTCATATAATACAGTACAGCATAAATTAACATTGGGTCAAACATTATGGTGGGAAACCAATGAAACAAAGAGATTCTAGAGGTCTTATTTTCCAAGTGGGATCTTTTTCTTATAGAGGCGTCGGGGTCACCAAATAAAGATGAAGCTAACGGAAACTTCAACTTAAACAGATAGTACTGTACAGCAAAACTAAAGATATAAGTTTTATCTATTATTGTGGATAACCAAAGAAATAAAGAGAATCTAAAGGTCTCATTTTCGAGGGATTTTTCATAGAGCCTTGTCGGGGTCACCAATTAGAATTGAGGCTAATGGAAACTTGAACTTATCTGCTTTCAGACCTTCATTCGAACTATATCCAGTCATATCGAGAGCAATCGAGTGGAAGTTGAACTATAAGAAGCTTTAAGCACAAACTGAAAGACTTTTGCTAACATTATTAGAAAGTTTAAGAAGTATAACATTCAAAGGCTCCAGCTGAGAGTAACTTATATCGAAGCAATTAAAATCCATCTGCTTAGCAACTTTGCTCTAGCACTGTACAGTCTTCAGTTGCCTTTAATGATCAATTTAAAAACGTTCTGTTCCTTTTTGTATACATTCATTAAAGCTTTTTCGGGCCCAAACAAACAAACAAACAAAAGAACCAAAGGACGAGGTCCTGCATTTCAGGCGGCAGTGGCTCAATTAACGATGCCTCCTACTCGGCGACAGGCGTGAAAAAAACAAAAGAGACCACTCCAATGGCAACGAGCTACTTACAAACATCAGTTTTAACTATTGTTTGCACACTCGAGTGGGCGGTGGTGTTGGTGGCCAAGTGTGAGTGGGTCGAACTATGCCCAACTTTAAGGCTTGACTCGAGCTTCTGTGTTAAAATAACAAAGGCTCTGCCGCAGCCGTTAACCAAACAAGCGGCCCACCAACGCCTAAAAAGCGGCTACGAAAATTTTCAAACGTAATTTTTTATGCTGTCACAAATTTGATGATGATGATGATGGGTGGTGTACGCCAAGGTCTTTTTATATAAAATATTTTACTTTATGTGGCCATTTTTACAAGGGAGAAAGAAGGGAAAACAAAAAGCTTAATAAAGCAAACAACAACACAAACTGGGCAACTCAATTTTTTGTTTCTGGTTGTTCATGTTGTTTTAAAAAACAGAGCTGTTATTGGGCCAATTTTCCAGAAGAGGGAAAATTCATTAATAAAAATTTCGATGAAAGAGTTAAAAAAAAACTGTGAAAGCAACCCAATTACTTAAAAAAAATATTGTGAAAAAAAGTGTTGCGTCGGGGTCACCAAAGTAGAATTCTGTGAATGGAAACCAAAACTTTTTTCATTCGAATAGCAGGGAAAATAACAAATATAAATATCGGTGTCAAATTATGAACGGATAAGCTTGGTATAAGTCAAATAAGACTTTGATTGCTTGTTTCAAATGAATTTAAAATGTACAGTTTAAGCCACTAGACGTCGGGGTCACCACTTTAAAATAGAGCTAGTAGAATCCTAATTAAGGTTAAACCATCTTTTAACAGTGGACCCAACTAATAAAACCATTGGGATGATATAAGAAAAGACAAAATACAGTTGGTTACAAAATTTTGTGAGTAAGCAGTAAAAATTGTGACTCCAAAGCTTTAATAAGTACAGAGAAACTTCAAAGAGCCATAAAAAACCATGAAGCGGTTACCGTTTGAAAATAAATCTGATTGGTGATTAAATTAGCTTAAAACGGATCTGTTTTAACACAATGTCTGCAGTTTAATCCATAGAACTTCCTTATAATAACTTTTACTAAGTTGATATGAAGCTTAGTCGTGGTCACCAATAAGAAAATTATCTAATTGCAGCTGTAAATTTCTAAAAATATAATAAGAGGTCAAAGAGTTTATAGTCAATAAACGAAACACAATTCTGAGGCAATATCAAAAAATTAAGGCTCAGACGGTGAATTAATAATGGATTTATAAATAGAAGTCAAGACATCGGTCACCAAATAGAAAAAAGAGCTTAAGTAGGCTGTAATCACTAATATTGTGGAGGTTTGGTTTATTAAAGATTTGATAAAGTTAGAAAATGTACAACATAAATTTTCGTCTAAAGCTTGTAAATTACAAATTCCGAATTGAAATAACAGATTTGACTCGCGTTTTTACTATATAATGCAAAGATCATAAAGTCGTCTTTAAGAAGAAGTTGTTTTCCATTTGATTTGACGATGAAAGAAATTTTTCAGAGTTGAGTTCCAGTTTGCAAAAAAAAAAATCACGTCGGGGTCACCAAAATCATCAAATCATTTAAATCGCCAAAATTTTAATTTAATATGTATCGAAAAAATAGTTTAAATAAGTATAGTTTAAAAAGTATAGAAAAAGTATGTATAGTTCACTTTTAATTAAGGTCAAATCGTCGACCCAACAAAATCCAAACCTAAAGCTTAAACAATGTCTTAGATTAAAGAGTTAATAACAAAATAGTTAAATTGACTTATGAAATACTGTACCAAATTTTTATTACATGGTCAGTGTCATAACCTATCAAAAACCGTGATATCTAACTTAAGCATTATACTTATAATAAGAAAATGTGTTTATTATTTTTACCTGAAAGTTTTCCATGTCTAAAAGTTGCGTGGCCTAAAAATCACTCCATTTAATTATTGATAAACTTTTGATGTTGATTGATTAAATTGTGGAACTCTCTTTTTTTGTTGTAAAAGCTTTATCTACATATCAGGGACTAACGCAAGACTCGTAGATTAAGCATTTGGTTTTTTTTGGGGGGAGACATTAAGCTTCTCACACTCCTAGGCTTTAAAGCACTATGTTTTCCATCATCAGCAGAGCAGAGGCAGAGGCGTTAAGCTTTTCTACTTAGACGTACATATATACTATTACAGACACAAAAAAAAAACTAAAGGTAGAGATCAAAGCACAAAAGCATAAAACACAATCAAAAGCGAGACAAGATCAGTTTTTGGCCCTAAATAAGCTTACAGACTACATTCACAAGAAGCAAAGGTTGATTGGTTGTTTGGTAGGGTAGAGGGTTTTTATCTTTTGGTTTTTGGGGGGGAATACTGACCTTAATGCTGTCGTAACAAGCAGTGACCTTGCCATTCTGCACCTCCACATTGGCCGGGGGATGGGCAAATTTGCATTCGGTATCCTGACGAGAGCATTTGTTGCGCTGAAACTCACGACAGACCTCCAGTTGCAGCCAGCGCGAATCCTTGCCATTGAGCAGGCTGTTCATATTGACAACGTTGGCCATTGTATATGTAGATATATATATGTGTGTGTATATATATGTGTGGGGATATAGAATTATCTATAGCTTTTTAGCTTTTAGCGGCTGGCGGACTAGAACAAAGTTTCACGTTTTCACACCTATATATAGGATATATATATAGCATAGATTATAATATAGAGATGGTATGAGTTTGTTTTTTGTTTTGTTTTTTTTTTTTTTTGTTATTTAGCGTTTTACTTGGGAATAGAGACCAGCGGGTTGGGTGTGTAGTACTTCAAAGCCGTTTTTTTTAGGACTCAGTTTGTAATTTTGATTCAAACGTATGTTTTTTTTTTATATAGATAAAGATAGACGCAGCTTTGTGTTTTTGTTTAGCGATTTTACATTATCTGAAATGAGAGTAAAAAGAGAAATAGAACTTTAAGATCATACCAAAAACGCGGGCAAAAGGGGGGAAATTACATGGCGTTAAGACAAGACAGAAAACTGGGTATGATGTTCATTTACTGATCAAGTTTTCCTCTTTTTGGGGGGGAGGTAGGAAAAGGGGAGAGGGTGTGTGTTAGTAATGCGCGTTTTTAAGAGCTCTTGTTAGTTAGGTGTATATGTGAGGTCGGGAGGGTGGATGCAAAATGCCAGGCTTTTAAAATCATAAGACACAAAATTCAGCCCTAATCCATTAATGATATGAGTGATGTATGGACTTATATGATATATGTGTATATTTAATCTTGTTCCTTAATTCCACTTACGCAAAATTGTTGTGATTTTACTTAAGCAAGAAAATTTTGTGATTTTTCTTTGGGAAATTTTTATAAAATTTCGGATTTCAGTTTTGCGGTTTTAAATTTGCGATTTCAAATCCGCAAAATATATGCGATTTTACTGCTGACAAAATAATTTTTGATTTTTTACTTACAAAAAAATGCGTTTTAAATTTGGCAAAAGAATTACGGATTAATTTTCACAAAAAACTTGCGGTTTTCACTTTCGCCTAAAATTTGCGATTTTAATTCCGCAACTTATTTTTGATTTCATATTTTACATCAGCAAGAAATTTGCGATTTTACTTTTAGTGATTTGTACAGTAAAAATTTCGTTTTTTTTTTTGTGAGTTTTTACTTTCGCCATAATATTGCGATTTTAATTCCGCAACATATTACCAAGCTTACTTCTGCCAAAAAGTTTTCAAAAAATTTAAATTTAACTTTCGCAAAAAATTTTACGAATTCACTTTTGCAAAAAATTTGCGGTTTCACTTTCGCCAAAAATTTGCGATTTTAATTCCGCAACTTATTTTTGATTTGATTATTTTACATCAGCAAGAAATTTGCGATTTTACTTTTAGTGATTTGTACAGTAAAAATTTCTTTTTTTTTTTTTGTGAGTTTTTACTTTTGCCAAAATGTTGCGGTTTCAATTCCGCAACATATTACCAAGTTTACTTCCGCCAAAAAAATTTTTGATTTTTTATATGCAAAAAATTTGAATTTTAACTTTCGCAAAAAAATTTACGGATTCACTTTCGCAAAAAATTTGCGGTTTCACTTTCGCCAAAAAATTTACGATTAAAAAAACGATAAAAACAAAAACAAATTAAAACAAACAACGTTTGAAATTTTGAAAAAAAATTTCCGATATCAGTTTCGCAAGAAATTTGCGATTTCAATTCCGCAATTTATTTGCAATTTTACTTCTGCCACTTTACTTTACTTTTATTTGCAAACAAACTGCGCTTTAACTTTCGCAAACAATTTCCGATTTCAGTTTCGCAAATAAATTGCGTTTTAACTTCCGCATATAATATGCGAATTCACTTTAATTCAAATTTTGCCAATTCAAAACAAATTTAAATTTGTTTACTAAGTGGAATTAAGAGCAAGAATGACTAGACTTATATATATTTTCAGTTTTGGTGTTGCTATATATATAGAGAGAGATATAGAGAGCGTGAGCAGCCACAGCATCCAGAGTTTTGCAGCCAAAATATTTTGCGCCAGGCACATTGATACAAAATTAAGAATTATAAGAACATACGAGTACACTACATTTTTTGTTTTTTTTTTTTCCCTTAATTATTACCAAGCAAAAGAGAGAGAGAGCCACACTTGATGATTGCATTGAATTCTCAATTCGAGTTTTGTTTAGAATTATAATTAAACGCACTTACCGCTCAAATTTTATTTTTTTGTTAAATATTTTATTTTGTGTTTATTTATATACTGTAAGAACAAAATATGCATTAAGAAACTTGTTGAGTAAAAAAATTCGTACACAATTCAAATGATTTAATCATCGATGACGCCACATCAAAGTATTGTGTATATATATATATAAATAATATTTGCTTAGATATTTTTTTGTTGTTGTCCGTTTGATTGGTTTATCTATATTTATTTTGTTGAGCTGTTGGGTAATCTTATCTTATCTATGAATCAAAGTTAGTCAAAAAAGGAAAAGCCAATTTAAATGTGTCAAGAATTGAATGATAAGTTTAATTAAATTACAGAACAGAATTTGGAACAATATTCTAAAGCACATTAAGACTTGATTTGGATTTGGACAAGCTTGTGAAATGTTAATGGCCCTCATTTCATAGTCAGTGCACTTCTAAAATCCAATAATAAGGCTTCTTTCAACTTCTTAAAAAATTTTTCGAAACTAAACTAAAGTTTTATATTCTCACTTCCCATTCGTCCGTCCCAATTTAATATCTATTCTTTATCTTAGTCTTTGGGCAACCTGGTACCATACATTATCTGTGTCTATTTTAAAAAAGATAAAAAGCTAAGCAACAAAATTTAATAAATTATTTAAACTATAGCAACAGTTTTGCAGTGGCATGATGTCAGCTGCAAATTGCTTTTCCGTATTTCAACTTGATTTCCAAAGAAATAAATTGTGCTTATGTGTGTATCCATGTGTGTGGGTTAATGTATTAAAATAATTTTGGTGTTTTAGAAGGAAAAAAAAAAAAAGAAGAACTTTTAAACAACTCGCCCACACACAAGCGGACGTGGTTGTATATACTATAATAGATAGTGCGCCAGGGGTAGGGTAGCAGGGAACATCTCTAGATATCGAAACAGAAATTAGCGTCGTGTCATTGACGCAGTATGAGAAATTTATGGCCAGGCGAGTGTTGTGAGTGTGGAAAACGCTTACAAAAATAAACTTGAATAGTTTTTCAAAATTGGGCCAAGAATTATCGAAGGTTTTGTGGTTGGTCCATTGCATTGCACATCCGCTGACCTATAACTAACCTTCAGCTTAAGAAGGATATGGAAATTATGCGGATAATTAAAAACTCATCAAAAGCAAAGAGCAAAACAAAGAAACAAAACCAATCGAGAAGATGTTAAACAAGTTCAACAAGTTTTTTTTTTTCGATTTCATATCACAAAATTTTGTTGGTTTGAAGGTTAAAGTTGCCGAAACCAGCAACGACTCACACAGAGAGAGAGGAAAAGAAGCCAGAGAGAGAGCGAAAACTGATGTTAATTTTTGTAGCTTTTAACGCAATCTCACTAAATATTTATACACATTTCGCATTTTTATATTTATGTAAGCTGAATCAACACCAGACATCTGGAGGCTGAGAGGGGAAAAAGACACGAGACAATTTTATTTTTTTTTTTTATTATTTTGGAAGGGGTACGAATTGCATGCGAATGTCAACTGAAATAGATGTTAATTGGCGTAAAAGAAATTCAAATTGAATTGACAAATAAGCTAAGGTATGAATTCAATTAATCATTTTTGGTGTCATAGAATGAATATGGCAAAAAAAAAAACAGACCGAACTTGCATATTTGCTCATAAACTTTAGGTGCGAGAGAAGTTTTGATAGTTCCGCGAATGGAAATTACTTCAATTATAAAGAATACAAAATTCTCGATTGTTTAATGGAATGCTCACAAGGCATCACAGTTCTTTTTTATTATATTTTTTCGATCTCAATTTGATTTTTAAATAAAGGTTTTTAATTAAGGAAAGGCCTCAAAAAATATTCAAAATTTGGCTCGGTCGCAGTTTGAAATGAACAACAGATTTACTTGTTTCAATAGATCTAGAATGGACACCCAAAGTCCTGTTTTTGCATGCAAAAAGACCTTAAAATACAAACACCGCGACTCTGCTACGCAGTAGATGACGAATGGGAAATCGTTTGATTTTGGTGCTACACTGAATTTATAGATTCTTAGATTAAAAATTTCTTAGTTTTCTCCATTAAAGAGGTGATTTTTGAGCAACTTTCTTTTTGACAACAAAGTTTTTGGCAGATCAGCTGGCTTCGTGTCACATATTACTGTCAAACATGTTCAGCTGGGTCTATAATTTCGCTTCTGTATTATGGTCAAATCTTTTTTTTGACATGTGATTTCAACAAGACGATGCTGTGTCCAGCACGCGACACAATGGACCAATCGAGGGTTGAGTTCGGTAAACAGTTTATTTCACTTTTGGGGCCAGGCAATGGGCTGCCTAGATCGTGTGATATAACCCCTTTACACTATTTTTTGTAAGGCTAAGACTTCTGTCTTCATGCCTGAACAGTTGACGCTCGGGAAACCAATATTGAAAAATTTATTCGTAATATAATGGCCGATATGTTGGAAAGAGTACGCCCAAGTTGGACCCAGCGTATGAACCATTTTAGGGGCAGCCTCATTAAATTATATAGATCGTTCTATCGACTCTAATAAAGATTTCATACATTTTTCTAAATTTAATGTATTTTTTCTTAATCTAATTCAAAAGCTGTTAAAAAATTACCCTTTACTTTAAAGCATTGGTGCCCAAATGTCAATTGCCCTATCCCGTGTGATAGGAAGTCATAATTCTGACAGCGTCGAAGCCGACACACGCATAGAAAGAGAGTATACAAGAGTACGAGAGAATAAAATAGCACGCATACACATTTGTCTGATTGATTGTGGCCTATATTTGACATGATGACGTTTACATCGTGTTTCGCTGCTACACACAAAATCGCAAGGCTTGATAGTGTGTGTTTGGGCACCAATGCTTTAAAAGCAACTCTTCCAATTCCCACACAGAGCATAGTCTCATCGTACATTCGGATTTTTAATGCATTAACCCCAGTGTTTGTGGGAATCTAGCTCAAAGATTCAAGCAAGGGCATGAAAGTTCACCAAGTCAATGAAAATGTATATCTCGTAATGTTCATACCTTATCAGCTGTTTCCAGCTAAAGAGATATATTTTTAGATTGGGAGTCCGTATTAAAAATTTAAGACTGTTTGAAGTCGTTCTTGACGATATTTATATGATCTAAGTTTAGTACAATTACCCTTTTTTGGGGAATGATAATTACAATTATAATTACAATTATTTTATGATTAAGAATTAATTACTAAAGTTTCAATTATCGGTAATTAGAAGTAATTAAAGTGATGTTCGATCATTACCTTAAAATAGTTGGAAAGAGAATTATATTTAAATTGCCCCAAAAAGGGTAATTGTAATGCTTACATCTGCCTTTGACTCCTTCGACTCAGCAATTGGAAAGTGAGATACCTATGCCAAACCTTATGAGGCTTTACCATTCCAAAACAACAAACTCATTTTGAAGACCAATTCTCTACTATATTTCCTAAATCTGCCTTTGCCTTTGTTAAAAATAATCCACCTAGATGGATGATAATGGGCCTTATGAATTAGTTTTTACCTGTATTATACTTCTGAACCAAGCCTTTATTTTAAATTGAGAAGTTAGGTACTTCTTCTTAGCCTTAAGAGGATGTACCAAACAAAAACAAACAAGTTTTGACTTTATGACCTAAATATGCTTTCAGCTTAAACCAATATTGACATAGGTAAGTGAAAATATGAATGAAGGACTAGTTTTAATCTGAAATATAATTTTCTAACTCTACTTTTCAAAAAATTGGAAAACTCAGTTCCTTTTCCTATCCTTAATATTTTATAAAACGGGTAAAAAAATCCTAAAATTCAAAATTTTTATTATTCCGCATTATCCGGTGGTCCCGGCGGCGGTACAGAGCTTCAGTCGTATACCTTCTGGACCTATTGGGTCCATGTATGTAGTCAGGTGATCGGTTCTGCCCCTCAGTCGACTCACACCTCTTTGTGATGACCACCGGAAACAGAGCGATGCATCCGCAAAGCTGCTGGCTAACGTGAGCGGAGACGCGCTCTTCCCTACAGGGTACGTCGGGTTTGGTACCCACCAGAGCCCGAGACCGTCAAACGGTTGTGATGGCCCATAAAGAAGAAGAACAGATATCGAACAGTGTTTAAGAAATACTTTCGATATGGAGACTGATTAAACCTTTTATTTCCAAACCATTTGGCTTTGACTTTTTACTGAATGTTTTGATGATTTGTAATGTTTGACAATTTTTACCAATTTCAGTTTTCACTTATTGATTATTCAAACCCATATGCCCCACAAATACTGTACACAAAAACCCACCGAATTGAGAGCATTTACGGGACGGGGGTGCTTTGTTTACTGATAAGACCCATACGAGTAGTAGAGCGACCAGTTCGCGGCTTGCTGTGAAAACTTATTGTTGCTCATATATTTTGTATTGTATAGTTTGTCGTTTTCGTTTCTTCATTTATTGTTTTTGTTTTTTTTTTTGCTTTTTCTGTATTTAGATATGCGAGTCATAAACCAGAAATATAGAGACATTTGTTCTCTTTGAGGCCGCAACGTGTGATTAGTTAGCCGGGTCTTTGGCATTTAAAAAGAGTTGCGTTTTTGCATTTTGCTTTCTTTTAAAAGCCATACATAAGACCACCAACCACCAGCAGGGGCACCTCCCAGCGACAAGTTAATGCATTGAAATTTACGCAACACTTCGCCCTGAAGCCGTAGCAAGCCCTGCCGACACTGTTGGGTCGCTCCGACGGTCACTAACCGCTTTGTGCAACATTATACAACTTAAGCTGCCGGCGGCCCACCCTAAAAAAAAGCATGACACATATATTTAACGATGCGCCCATTTTACACACAAATATGAAAAAATAAAAGTGAAAAGCGTAAGAGTGAAGGGTAGGTACAACACACCGACTATCAATAAACGCGATTAGATAAAGAAACCCCAACCAAATGGCTCTGATAAGCAATTGCAATCATCTGCTGTCGATGTCAACTTTCCAAGCCCCAAACGAACCATAACAAAGCTCCACCCAAGTGTGGAGATGATGGAGATGAAGGCTTATGTCATTCAATCAGGTGGGCGATCTAAACACTAAACTTCTTCCCTGTGTACGACTTGGCTAATTAATTCTCAGAGTCATTAATTTAAAACCAGAGGCTAGGTAAAAAACATTTCGAAAGTTGCTAAATTCAGTTTAGGATGGATGAGTGTTAAATTACTAACAAAAGATGTGCATATAAGGTCTGATGGTTAATGGAGAGAAGCGTGCCCAAAATGTAAACAATGCTAAGAAAAAAGTATGAGGGGGCAGATTTTAGTCAATGTTGGATATGATTCAACCGAAACTAAGAGCTGGGAAGTAGTCAAACAAAATGAAGCTATTTGAATGCCAAACAGTTTGGAAAAAAATCGTTAACGGTTCCAAATGAAACGAATTGAAAGCGAAATTTTTGTAGCAAGTAATGGGAAATGGTGGGTTTTAACAAAGAATATATAATAACTAGATGGGACATTTTTTTATACAAAATATATGTCGATATGGTTGCGTTTGAGAGACCATGTTGAAGTCTACTTGACAAATTAAGCAACACGTCCAAATGTCATTGAATGGAGGTACCGAAACAACCTTTAACTAAGCTCTCTGACTCTCTTTGATTGTGAGAGAAAAGAATCACATTGTTTGTTTTGTTTTCTTCTCAGGAATCTTTTGGCAAAATTCTTCGTATGCATCGGTGTGTAAGCTTACCGCCTAGGCTCGGTCAACCCTATGAATGTATGCGACAAACTATAAGCGCTCTCTCGTTGTCTCTCACTGTTTATGCTAAACTCTGCCGCTCTCTTGAGTTTCCAACCTTTTCAACTACCATTATTAGGGTTTGGTCTTCGAGAAGCACACATTTTATGACCGATTGATTAAATTGGGCCTACTATGGGGCCCACAGTCACTTAACAGTTAGCGAAATTGCAGCGCACATTCGGTTAAGAGAAGCCCGAGAGCGATTTTTTTCGGTCAGTGAACAAGAACAGAGCAAACTAAACATTGGGTTTAGAGTTATTAACGAACTATGATTAGAAGCCACATAAAAACCATAAAGTACGTGAAGTACAGTTCATCACGGTTTGTTTGTTTTGCTTATAAATCGACTATCGATCATCCGATTTATGTCATTTCTTCAGCAAATCGATAAATAATAGTGATTACTTAATAAGCGTTAAAAAGTTAAAAGAGATAAGATGACTTGAAAAATAAAGATAGGCAAATTTCTTTTAGTGAATAGTTTTGTATGAATGACGCCTAGCAAGAAGATGTTTTCTATGTAAGATTGTTGGGTAGAGGGTTAAATGCTACTAAACTGCTCTGGCTTCGACACAGAGCGATAAATTTAAGAACTTTGGTCTCAAGATGAGCAAAAGGAGTGTGAGAAAGCGTTTTCTTATTCGTAGTACAATGTTCTCACTTATCAAGCTAAACTTTTCTTATTTCAAGAACATTTGTTCTTAATAATTTGAGAATATTTCGAAAAGCTTTCCTATTTATCCCATCAAACTCAAAATTTTTAGTTATGTATCCAAATGGTAATATTTTGTATTTGGTTCACCCATTTCTGATTGAAAGAGCCATAGATGGCTATTACTGATAGATGCCAATTCTTTAAAACTTTATCAAATTCAAAAAAAACCAAAACACGACCTATTATTCAGCGGTTTGTGGTTGGACTGTTATGATTTATAGTTCTGATTCACAAATGATTTGCTTTCTTGGAATATATAAGTAATTTACAAGATTCCTATTATTTCTGACAAAACCTTGCCCCAGTCTTTATAAGCGGTCTTCACTTTTGTCTGCTCTTTGAACTAAATTTTTGAAACAATTTTTTTAATATAAACAAATCAATTTTCTTTAGCGTTCAGCCAAAAATTACGTCAGAGTTCGAAAATCTAACACAAAGCAGAAACCGTAAAAACAAAATTCATAAATTTTGTGAGAGCGAGAGAGAGAGAGAGAGCGAGCAGATGATTTGACTTTTGGTCTCTCCTCTAAAGTGTTATTCTGTTTCATAAATGTTTTTGTTTCGCTTATCTTAAAAATACAAAATAACCCAAAAGAAGAAGAACTTAATGTTTGAAATTTTTGTCGCTTTGCTTAATTAATTTATGTTTCTAATATGCAGTTAAAAATAGAAATCAGAGAGACGACAGACAGAAAGAGAAAATGAAATTAAAAATGAAATTAATCTTTGAACTAATTTGTGTAAGGCAGAGCTCCCAGCAGCTCCAGCTCTCTTCAAGCAGCAACACTAGAAGAAAGGTTAAACAATCAATTTCGCTTTCAATTGATCTCAATTGAGCATGGAGGGCCGCCCAAGGGTTAAAGATGTGTTGCATTATGCAAATGAGAATTGTTTCTGTTGGTTTTATGTGCGGCTGCTGCCAAAAAAGAGAAAAAAAAACTTATTTTTGGGTTGCCATGTTTCCAAAATGTGGCCAGGCCAACAAAAGCTGAGGCATGGGGGAGCACACGGGGTACGATGCACAGCTGCAGATACATCCAAAATGTATAGCAGCTGTCGGCTATATAAGAGACAGCGGGAGAGAGAGAGAGGAAGAGCAAGAGGAGCAGCAGCAAATTCAAAATTTCTTTGCTTGGGGTTTTGTTTAGATTTTTATTATTTGGTGGTCGGGGGGGGAGAAAAAATGAAAGATGCCTTGATAAGACAAAAAAATTTATTCAAAAGTACATACATAAGTGTACTTTAGTTTTTTTATTTAGTTTTTATTCTTATTCTTAAATTAAACAAAATGTAATACACTTCAATATTAAATCCATAACTCCTCCTCCTGAATAAATCCTGATATATAGTTATGATTTAATTTGACCGTTAAGTTTCAAAGTCTATACAATATAAAATTGAATGATTTTAGAATTTGTCAAAACTATTAAATGTCGGTTTTACCAATGTAACACTACATTTTTTCTATATTATGAAGCTAGAGGCAAAACATTCTATTGAGGTTCGGAAATTTTAGTTTCAAGGTTTTTTAAAAGTGGCTTTTTCACCGAAATCACAAAAAAATCAATTCAACTGATAAACCTTTTATGAAGTACTAGCAAACAACCCGTCGCGCTCTGCAGCGCCTTTAACAGTACAGAACCAATGCACACCCACTTCCCATCCGCTCCACCCAATTCCCACCAACTTTCCAAACAGTTTCCATCATTCATTTTGACCTTACAAACCGAGCTCTAAGTCAATCGGGTAAAAAATAGTATTTTTCATGCAGAGTTTTCCGGGAATTTTTACGCATGGGGGCGGATATTCCGACATTGGAAAGTCACATTTCAAATTATTTCGTATTCAGTCCATACAAACTGAGTTTCAAGCCAATCGGTTGAAAATTATTTTATTTCACGCAGATTTTTCCGACCTCTGGGTAAAATTTTCCAACATTGGAAAATCACATTTTAAATTATTTCGTATTCTGTCCTAACAAGCTGAGTTTCAAGCCAATCGGATGAAAAATAGTTTTTTGCATGCTGAATTAAACGGGCATTTTCCTCGTGGGCGGATTTTCCGAAATCGGGAAAACACGTGTCAAATCATTTCGCGTACTGTGCTTACAAACCAAGTTCCAAGTCAATCGGATGAAAAATAAAATTTGCCCCATACAAACTTTGCGACGCTTTTCCGACTTTTCCGGGTGGAATTTTCCAAATTTTCTTTCTTAGTACGCGCCTGCATAACTAAACGAAGGTCTATGCCAAGTCTCAAACTTGTGGTATAAGCCGTTTTGGCTGTGGTGGGTTGATAATATAGTCATATATAGATACAAGATCACCGAAAGCTCCTTAGTCTTAACACACTATGTCTAGCGAATAAGCTTAGTTTAGTTGGAAACGTGCAACGAAGCTCACGCAATAAAAACCAATGACTAACTAAAAACTAACAACGAAGTTGCTCATCATCTATTCCCTTTGGGGCTACTATCGATCACTCCCACAACCTGGCAAGGGCCTCTATGAACACAGGCACTTACCATACCATACACCTCAACGAATATAGGTTGCTACCTAACTGAGGCAAACTCTGCCTCCTACGGAAGTGGGCCGCTGCGAATACGGCTCCTACCTAACTATATGTCAGTCACTATATCAGTCAGTCGAGCCTACAGATTTATAAGAATAGATTAAAAACTTCTTTACCTTTGATCAGACAAAACTATTATAGGTTATAAGCTGTTAACATTGTTAAGACGATTGATAAAGTCGGTTCCACTACCGAAAACTGTAATCGCTTTATTATTTAAAACGTATTGGTAAAAATTTTTGACAATAAAGTTAATGATCTTTTTATAAGAATATACTGTAATCGTCTTTTTGGACTTTGTTTAAAATACTATTTGCATGTCTTTCTTTTTTAGTCTAGTCAGCCTGCCTGTCTGTAATTTTATTCATAGCGTCGGTCTTCTACTATTACTTTGCGTATCCCATTCTCTACATAAAGTGTGACCAACATTTGACATCTTTTAAGCACCGTAACTGTTAGTAGTTACTCTAAAAAAAATTACAATACTTTTGTCGTGATTTCAGAAAGCCAATAATTGTTTCAAGTCTAATCAAAAATCTAGGTTCTGGTTTAAGTTAAGATTGGGAATTTCGGGCTGAAACCGGTGCAGTTTAAAATAGAGGTGGGCACGTGAGCGAATTTTCACTCACGTCACGAACGATTCACGAAATAAAAATCTCTGTATTCACGATTGAAGCAGGATTTAAAAAGCCGTCATGAATGATCACGCACAAAACTATCTTTGCTCACGATCACGTCAAGACGTTGTGACAAATTCACGTCAAGTGATATTACACTTAAGATACGATAAGGAAAATCTTTTTTGATTTAAAAAAGATTGCACCTATGGTTAGAAAGTGTTTCAAAAGATCGCTAAACGATAAAACTTCAGCTAAAAAAAAGCTAAACATTAAAAAATCAAACGACTTAATTAACCATCAATTTAGGGAACGAAAAAGAATCCCTGAAGAGGTCAGCGAAGGCTAGCCTAAACGCGTAGGAGAGCAGCTGATTTCGTATATGATTTACCTGCAGCAAAGGAGGAATAACATTTAACAGACGAAGCGACCTAAACATATCAAAACCAACACGGAACTACTTTACATTCCTTCTATATCCTGTTAACACCCTTTTCTTTCTGATTCTGACAAGATTACCTTATTTCCGTCCAAAGAAAATCCCCTTAATATTCCCAAAAAAAAAAACCGCCCAAATGATTTTCAGTTTTTCGTTTGCCTCGCCAGTCTAATACAAATTTTTTTTTTATTTTTAGAAAAATGTGAGCACATGTTTGAAAATATCAAAAACTATATGGCAGCAGAGGAAACGAATGAAATGTGTTTATACTTAACTAAAAAGCAAAAAGAATATGGAAATCTTATAAAACTTTAACCTATGGACCACCTTTTTCTTTGCCTCTCATGACTTTTAACTTTGATGAAGTCTAGAGTTGCTGTGTTGCTGCCGCCGCTGAGCTCTATCGATATTTACGACTGTTTTAAGAGCAAAGCAACACGAAAGCGAGAGCAAGAGCCATATTTCTCGGTTTCGACATGACTTTTGGCGAAAAATCGAATCGATTAGTCATGCCAAGTCCCTTCTCCTGCTTCTTCTTCTTCTTTGTAGCTTTCATGGCATTTCAGTTGGAGTTTTGAGAGTTTTTTGTGTGTGTGCGCAAGTGAATGACTTGTCAGACAATTGGACAAATGGCACAGAAACGACAATTCATGTGGCATTTTCCAAACATTTACTTTCAGTTCATTTTTCACACATTTTTGACAACTTTTGCTTTTATTTGACTTGGGCCCTCAACTAAATCAATTTGCATCGCACAGAAAAACAGAAACAACAAAACAAAAACCTTTCTGTAATCTGAAATTGTTAGAACTTGAAATACACATTAAATTAATGTTTACGACGGCGTCTGAGGTGAGGGGGAGAAAGACATAAAAAACGTGACTTTTCATAAAAACCAAATAACAAAAATATCTGGCTTTTGAAATCTGTGTGTTGTAGCGCTCTGGTAGCCTAGGCCTTGCCCGTTATTAGAATAAAAATTGCTAAATTTGCATGAAATTTAAGCACGATTTGTTTGGCGTGTGTGTGTGGGTGTGTGAGAGTGTGGGTGTAAGTGTGCGTAGACCAAAAGTTCAAATGATTTGTAGATCATCATTTTGAAGAAGCAACAATTCCATATTTATACAGAGCAAACACAAAAATTGTAAACATCAATTGAAAATCGAATAACTCAAAAAGGGGAATTCTTCAAAATTTAAATATAGAAAGATACAAACTAAAATGCTTTTGGGAAGGCCAAAATGGAAAAGATCTAGTCCAGTGGTGGGCCCTTTTTACCCTCTTGCTCTTAACTTATAACGCAATAGATTTTACAACAACCACGAGCTGATCGAAAGCAAATTAGCAATCAAAATTGGGGCTCAACGTAGATCTAGTTTTTAGTTCAGTTTTTTCCGGAATTTGTCTTGGAATCAAAAGGATTTTAATAGATTTATTTCCTGATTTTGGAATGAGAGGCCTAGATTTCAGTTAAAAAACAAGTCTTTCTATGGAAATGATTCCAAAAATTTAATCAATTATTCTCTATGCAGTTACTCCAACCTTAAACCATCTAAGGGACTTCTATTGCCTTCGCTCTTCTGTTCTGTTAAAAAAATAAAATTTTATTACAGCCTTATTCCTTTTTTTTCTAAACTGTTTTCCACAGCCAATCTTTGGCCATGTGTGAACTATAAAACTCATGATGGCTTACATCTTTGCCCGTTGGGGCCAACTAGCATAGCGTTTTCAATTTTTGCTGACCATTGCTGAAATTGCACTTTATGCATTTTAATTGTTATTTCACAGTTCATTAGCCCCAAATGATAATTAATTTCGGTCATAAAGTTGAAATTGAAATAAATTCACAGCTTAAATCATGCTTTAATTCTGATTCCAGAAAAAAGGAAGAGAGACTAAGGGAGGAATTTAAACACCATTACAAAATTACTTCTAATCAGTTTGAAATAGTTTTAAGCTTTGGAAAGTAAATTTACAAATTTATAAAAATTTAAGCTAAAAGCTCTGTTTTATTTAGAAGCTTAAGGTCCTGGTTGGAACACAAAATTCGTTTATAATTCAGACATGTTCCCTATATTTTTACTTACTCTTTGAAAACAAATGACAAATATTCTATAATTAAAAATCAATGTTTGAATGTATCCTCTTTCGAAGTAAGTCAATCATGCTTCTGTTTTTTATACCGCATACATTTTTTACGTTTTAAAAGAGCAAAATATTTGCGGAAGTAAAAATCAGAGTATTGTGTTTTTCTCAAAGAAGGAAAATAATTTTTTTATATTAAAAAAAAATTTTAAAAATTCAAGTAAAAACGGTGTCAATAGTACGGTAAGTAGGAAAACCGGATTATATGGATAAATTAGCAGTTTAATAAAATTAGATTTAATAGGTTAATTCAATGAAGTAACTTCACCTATCAAACCTATAGATAAATGTATATTGTAATTATTTTGATTTTTAAAAGTTGTAGGATGATTTTATGGTGGAAACATAGTCATCCCATATGAAAAAGCAGTCGTATATCACTGCAGAACAGATTTTCACACTTCGACAAATCCTGGAGAAAACCTATGAAAGAGGCGTCCAAACACACCATCTTTTTATTGATTATAAATCAGCCTTTGACACACCGATAAGGTCAAGCTTCTTCAAAGCCCTGTCTACTTTAGGTATTCCAGCAAAGTACGTTCGACTTGCATGATGACGTTGAGAAGTACGCAAAGCTCCGTCAAAATAGAAAAAACCTCTCCGAACCATTTGATAAAAGAGTTAGGAAATACCTTGTGTGACTTCTTTAATTATGATGGAGATACACTGCGCAATTGCCGACGTCAACAGAACCATTTATTTATTATTTGGCAGGTCAGCGACTTAATTTTTAATTCTTCACCCGATAAATTTGAGTATTAATGGCTTAAAAATTATTTTTTTAAAAACATAACTAAAAACGCTTTTAGAATTTGGTTTTGTAACACTTATTTAAATTATTTTGAATCCTACAACCCTGAAGTGAGTCAGCGGTTTTTTCAGCTACTCCGTAGCCAACTTCGAAAAATTAAAACTCCCGCATTTGTGGAACACGTACATTTGGATTGGTTGTTTTTAGAAACAGCTGACCTCTAAGTCTCTAGATATTTCTGAAACACATCGGATTAGCTTAAACTAAGCCATTCTCAATGGGAGAGTACAACTTTAAAGTTGTAGAGGACTGTGTCTACCTCGGAACGATGATAACCGGCGACAACAACATCAGCCTGGAAATTCGAAGAAGAATCACGCTCGCAAACCGGACTAAGTAGGGAGCTCAAGAGCAGAAACCTCAAGCGAAGAACAAAAATAGCGCTATATAAGTCGCTTATCATCCCAGTCCTGCAATACGGCGCAGAAGCATGGGCAATATTATCAGCGGATGAGGCGGCGATTAGCGTTTTCGAGCGAAAGATTCTTCGCAGGATTTATGGACCTTTGACAGTTGGCGAGGATTTTCGCATCCGAAGGAATGACGAACTGTATGAGCTCTATGGGGATACTAATCTGGTCAAGCGCATAAAGCAACAGCAACTGCGCTGGCTGGGACATGTTACCCGTATGGATGATCAAGCTCAACCAAAAATGGTCTACAAGAGGAATGCGAAAGAACTGGGACAAGGCAAGGTGGGACGACCACCTCTAAGGTGGGACGACCAGGTGCGGAAAGACATTTCTAAGCTTGGCGTGAAAAACTGGTGCCAGCTCGCACGGAGCAGAAGCGACTGGCGGACATTAGTTGCAGCGGCCGAGACCGTCAAACGTTTGTGATGCAAGCATCGGGCCAATAAAGAAGAAGAAGAAAAAGCAATTCTCAAAAGATGTAAATATCAGCTAATGAATTTGATAATTGAACAAAATTTTAGTAAATCAAAACTACTTAGTAGTACGAGGCTCGAACCGAAATCTTGGGTTCTGTGGATCCAAAAACCGAACCTCGAACCGACGTTGTCGAACTCCCATACCGAGCCCACTGCAAAATTCCTCACTTAAGCACATTTTCAAAAAAGTTATCGTCATCACTGAAAATGCAATTTCCTGTCCTTATTGTGTTGCTTCTGCATATGCATTTTAACAACTTACAAAATAACAAATGAAACAAAGATATTGAATTTTTCTTTTTTTCGCTGCTAGAAACATAAACTCTAATGTCTAATGTCTTCTCTGTAAATGTTAGTTTCTGTGGCCAAACGAACTATGGTTTTGGTCAGACTATAACGCTTGTGGTCTCTTGAGTCCAATTGAAACTACATTAGAAGTTTCAAAGTTATCATTGATATAATTGTAAACATTAAAAAGAATAAATTAATTTCAATTTAATTCAATTTAAGCAAATTTAAAAATTTTGCCATTTGGCGGTTATTTATATATCCGGGCTCCGCGCGGGGCGTGATGACCACTTCGTCAACTAGCCAAAAAATGGTCGACTATCGAATAGAAACTATCGAAGAATCGAATGGCAAACGAGCAATGCGACTACATTTTCTAAAAATGCACTTTTTTGGCATCTCTTGTGACCATACAAAATTTTATGGGGGAAAATGTACATTTTGCCCAAAATGCGAAAGTGCTAAATGCAGTTGTAGTGAAGACAGCACATTATAATCGTGCACATCACAATTCAAAATGAATTTTTGCACATGAACTAAATGAAAAATGAATTTTTCCTATTCTTTGGCACAAAAAATATTACTGAAATTTTAAAAATAAATTTTTTAAGGTTCAGGTTAACATGCTTTGTTACCCTTCATATGTTTTTAGGTTGGGTTCCATAAAAAAAAATTTGTCGGAACTCTTGGATCAAGCCTATTCCGTGAATCTAAGCACAAAATGTGAAACCATCAATAATACCTATTTGGGCTAAAACAATTTTTGTCAAAAATTACTTGGAAAATTTTTTTATGGCAACGTTTCTTAAAAACTTTTTTTTTTCATTTTAAGCCGTATCTCGTCGTATTGAATTTTTAATGATTGCGTAAAATTTTTTTTCAAATCGGGTAAGTAGTTTGATTACAATGACCAAAAATATTTCAAATAATTTTTTTTTTTACAAGAAAAATGTAAGAATTGTTTTTTTTAAATGTAAAATTATCAATCAAAATCGTTTTTTTTTTTCTACCATGCTAACAAGGCTTTGATGAAGAATAGGTGCTTTATTTTTGTACAAAATCAAATAGAGAAAAGCCGCATTAAATTGACTTGAAACGTATGGCACATACTAAACACAACGCGAGAAGATGTTCAGAGATTTTCAATATAAAAAAATGGCAATTTCACAGATCTACTAATCATTTCAGATCAAAAACATTATTGTAAACACAGACAGAGGGAAGACTTCTTTTTGAAAATGCCTCCGGAGACCAAATCGCAATGGGAAAATTTTCAATATTTTTTGTAATTTATTTTTTTTACTAAGCTTTGTGAAAATGTTGCTCCTTTTTTGTAGTTAAAAAGTTTTAATACTTCTTGTTAAGAAAAAATGTATGAAAAATTGGAAAATATTCTCAAAGTGCACTATAACCAGAGATAAATAGCGTATCCAGAACTTTTAACCGAATCTAACCGTTTCTGTTATTATCGAAAACGTAAAAACCCGTAAACAAATTTTACGGAAAATTAGTTTTGTATTTACCAAAACTTGCTTTTTATATATTTTTGCCTCGAATAACCACAATGGAACTTTTTTTTTGGAAATATTCAAGTTAGACAATTTAGAATGAAAATTTTTGACGTTTGGAAAATTTTTGACAACACAAATTTTCTTTGCCTAAATGTCAGAAAAACGAAAAAAAAAAACCCACCAAATTCAACACAAACAAACCGCAAGAAAACGTGTTAAGAGGGGAAACTTCTGCTCCACAAGAGTAAAAAAAAAAAAAAAACCAACAACAAAAATTATGTAAATAAACACCTTGGAGAGTCGAGGTCCAGCTGATGAAACGAAGTCGTTGTGGTTGTTGTTGTTGTTGCGGTTGCTGTTGAAGCTGTTGTTGTATTTTTAATGTATTTTTAACTTTTTTCCTTCTTGCTGTTGTTGTTTATTTTGTTGTTGCTTCCGAAAAGAAACGCAAACACGCGCGTTTTCAGCACCAACATCAGCAGAGACGAAGACGTGACGTCATTAAAATGCCGGTAAAAAATCCACGAAACGAGATTTTCTTTGGCTTGCACTTTTTTTTTCCTTTTCTTTTTGCACGGCTTTCGACTTGACTTTTCTTCTTTTTATACAATTTTTTTTTCTTCTTGTGACACACACACACACACTCACTTGCACAGGCACTCACACGCACGCGATACGTCAAAAAAGCGGCAAGAGGGCAAAAGCTTGCTTTGTTGTTGATGTTGTTGGTACAAAAAATTTTGACAAATTTTATTTAATTTGCAATTTATTTATTTAATGTGTGTCTTTTTTTTATTTGTTTTTTTTTTTGCGATTTTGGATTTTCCGGGGGGAGGAGGAGGCTGACAAAGGCTTCTTCTGCTTGCAGGGCTAAAAGGCAACTCTGCACAATTCGACGCTCGCAAACAAACTGAAACCAAAACCAAAACGGTACAAAAATTCCAACCAAAACCAAAAACCGACAGCAGTCGGCTCTTACCTCGCTCTCTAAGGCTCTCTCTTCCTCTCTGTTGCGTACTCTCTCTCGCTCTATCTCTCTCTGTATGGTGCTTTCTCTCGCTGGCTGCTTGGGCTTATTGGATTATTTCAGCTGGAGTTGGTTTTGTTGTTATATTTGAATTTTGGAAGAGACACGAGAGAGAGAGCGAGAGCGAGCACAAAGAGATTTGTTTAGCGGTGAGCGAGCGAGCGTAAAATGAGTTCGAGTGATTTTGGTGGGTGGGCGAGGGTGAGGGTGATGGGGGGCTGTGCTGTGTTGTGACGTTAGTTTAATGAAGGCAAGTTGACAAACTAACTAAAAGGTTAACTAGCCATATGTAGCAGACAGCTGGTTCTTTTTTTGTGTTTGTGTGGGTGGAGGAACATTATATGCGTGTTTTTGGCAAACTTTGGTACATTTAAGCAGACTTTGAAGTTTTATGTAGGTACTAAGAGAAGGTCGAGGGTCCCGCGGGAAAGAAGAGTTTTATCATTTTATTACAAAATGAAGTTTAAATTGAAAAATTTTGCGATTTTTTTTTACGAAAATTGAAACAAAAATATTTTTTTCAAACTTGAAAACAAATTTATCCTAGTTAAAGTTATTTCGAAATCTAAAAGTACTCCCAAGTGTTAAAATGGAAATATCTTACTTCATACAAAAATAAACCACAAAAAATTTTTAGTTCACAGTTTATTTAATTTCTGAAATATGGTTTTGAACCACTTTTAAACCGTTTCAAAACCGGTTCCCAACCAGTAGAATATCAACCAACAGACCAAGTTGACTGTTTACAGCTTAATTAACCACTTTTGAACCGGTTCAGCATGATGGTTCGGAACCGGAAAAATATCTAACTGCATCTTATCCAGCTCCATAACTCTAATAAGCTCTAAACCACTTTTTGAACCGGTTCGGCACTCTGGTTCAGAGCCGGGAATACATCTAACTTCTTATTATTTCCAAACAGACCATATTTCAAATCTGGAAAATATCTAACTTCTTATTACCAACCTAAAGTCTAGTTTTAATATCAAATATCTTTTAATTTATGACTTAGGACCACTTTTGAAACAGTTTAAAATCGGTCATAAGCCAGTAAAATATCTACCTTCACGTATTCAATCTACAGATCAAATTGCAAGTTCTTAGCTTAAATAAGACTTGGGACATAACCTATGATCGACTTGAATACAAAATGAAAATTTCCTTAAGATCGTTTAAGTGTGAAAATACTAAAATTCATTCACTTATATATACGTGAGTAGAATAAACAAAATCACATGAAATAAACCAGCAGTTCGCTATTAAAAACGGCCTCTAAGCTCCAAATAACTGCCTATTCATTCACTGCAACACAATTAAATATTTCCTAATGCCTGAGTCACTGTCTAACGATAACAGTGATGAGCCAAGACAGGTTCGATAAGCATCGGATGCCACATTCTTACGGTTTTTGCTTGGAAATCATCTGGTTTCTCTGGATCGCGAGGAGAATAAAATAATTTCTAATTAGAAGAATAGATTCAGCCCCTACGATGCTTATTTACTCTTTTAATTTTCACTTTAGTCTATTGAAGAAATTTTTTTAACAATAATTTTTCCTGTGGAAAGAATTTTAAATGGCATAGCGACATATCTCCGACGACATATCTTTATCGGGGGTGCCACAGAAATCTCTAGAGATTTTGCCGACTGTTGGTTTGTAAATCTCTCAAAAAATTCGTCGGTGCCACAGAACTTCGAGAATTTATTTTTTTTTTGGAAAATAATTAGTTAGAACAGCAGATGTTCCAATTGAAGTTCCATCTCTAAAAACAGGGCTGAATCTCTCGCCAAAAAATTTCCCTTGTTTTAGTTATGGTCTAATTTGATGTTTAACTGAAATTTTTTTTTTTGTAATATTTTTTTTTTTGCTTTTTTTAAAAATATTTTTTAATTTAATCCCTATTCTTCATTAATATGAAGCAAAATTTAAAATTTGTTCGCGCCAAACATCAGGTATAAATTGCAGCCCTTAATCCGCTGTTTGTCAAGTAGATGGCGCTTAACATTGATAACATTGTGTAGGTGGCGCCACTTAAAAAGCGATTTCACAAATCGCCTAACAACACACGGGAGGTTTGAAACCAACCAAATGAAATTTCTGTGGCACCTAAGAATTGGAATTGGGTTGGAATTTGGTTGGAAGAGGTTTCTGTGGCACCCCCGTATATGTCGCTTTTTTTCTGGCGGAGATATGTCGTTTTAAAACGACATACCTCCGCCGTGATCAATGGCGGCGATATGACGTTTTAGAACGTCATATCTCCGCCGTGTTTTAAACGACATATCTCCGCGCGGAGGTAAGTCGTTTCAAAACTTCATATCTTCGCCAAGTTGAAAACGACATAACTCCGCGCGGAAATATGACGCCTCAAAACGACATATCTCCGCCGAGTTACAAACGACATATCTCCGCCGCACATTGGGGCGACTGGAGCAAATTCCGCGCCAAAATTGATTTTTTTTTATATATATTGAAGAAAGTTTAAATGCAACTTAAAAGATGATCAAATTTTGCGTAATAATCCAAAAAAAAAAGAGAAAATTTTCAAAAAAAGTTCAACATTAAACTTTATGTCCTGAAATTATTAGCGTGCCTTTTTTTGCCTTTACTGAGAATATTGAATTTTAGTAAGTGAAGTCATTTTCAAAATTCAAATATCGCCAGCTCTGAAACATTCGCGCTCATAATTTCATTAATCAGCTGTTCTAGCATCTGTTTTGTTTGTTTATTTTCTTGATATTTGGGAGTAGACTAAATTTAAAAATTCTTTTCTATAAACAGCAATAAAAAATGAAGCAGGCAGTGTTTAATTTAGTAATGTTATTGCCTGACGTGAAATGCCTATAAGAAGGTGGCAAGCCAGATCGATAGAGGACAAAGAAATTATTGCCCAGACAAAAAATCAAATTCAGAACGAATTCAAGGAAAAACTAGACTTACTTTTTGATATCCCGAAACCTGGATTTGGAAGTAGTAACGATGGTAACACTGCTAGGGTATTTTTTCAAAACGCAGAATTGACTGCAGAGATAACTAAGGCAGACATCGATTTGCTTAAAAGAATGCACACTATATTAATAGTTGTTTCATGCAACTATGATATTAATATAGACCAATTCAAAAATTATGCCTTGGAAACTGCTAGGCATTTCGTAAATTTGTACTCTTGGTCCATTTTGCATAAATTTTTTTATTCATCGCCCGGAAATAATAAATTATGCATTGCTTCCAATTGGTCAATTAACCGAGCAGGCCCAGGAAGGACGAAACAAAGATTTCAAGCTTTACAGAGAACATTTTTCGAGAAAATGCAATCGGGAAAAGTCGATGTTCGGATCCTCTAGTGTCAAGGCATTTCAAGAGACAGGAAAAAAAATATACTTAATGCCAAAGTAAGCTTTAGATCTGTTAGAAAATATACCTGAAGTTCAAGAAGAGTACTCTAATTCAAGTGAAAGTAGCGATGAGGAATAAAGAAAATTGTTGACAAATTGTCATTTGAACGACGTTCACGTTGATACGGTGTGAAAAACAAAAAATAACAGGCGCCACTTTCAAACTCACGTGGACCTTATAAACAAGAGCTTAAGTTAAAGTCGGCTCTAACCGATTTCGATACACCCGTTACTCATGAAAAAACATGTTTAACAGTGTTCCTGCGTTCCTTAGGGTGACAATCCGAAAAGTAGGCAACATTTTTTTTAGCGGGTGGGCTTGGTTCACTTTTTTGCTCATAACTTGAGAACCGCTCATCCGATCTTTATCATGCAAATTACTAACTATCTTTAGAAGGTACGAATCGTCTATCTTCAAAACTGTAGGAGATTTAACGTTTTTTCCAAATTGCGAGGGCGGGAGGGGGTGTGGCCAAAATTTGAAACATACTTGATCTGCGTGCAGATAAGAGAAGCATTTGTCCCATACATGTCAAACCTCTATCTCTTACCATCTCTGAGATCTAGGTGTTCATACAGACAGACGGAATGACGGACAGACGGACATGTCTATATCGACTCGGCTGTTGATGCTGATCAAGAATATATATACTTTATATGGTCGGAAATGATTCCTTCTGTCTGTTACATAAATTTGCACGACTTAAGTATACCCTTTTCACTCTACGAGTAACGGGTATAATTAACAAATTATTGGCGATGACACTTTCTGTTTTCAGAGAGAAGCGAGAACTTTCCTTCACTTTTAAGAAATGATTTTAGATTTGTGTGGAACAAAGAAATTAAGCTTCATTTTTATAAGCCAGGCCCTGCCAAATGAAGAGGTCATAAAATTTGTGCTTGTGTCAGTGAGCACGAACGAATTCAGCCGATTCACTTGAAAGTATTATCAGGCACGTTCGCACTATTATTTTAAAAGAAAATGAAACGAAAGTCCGCTTTGGATTCGTTTTCGTCTTCTCAACTCGAAATGAAAATTTTCTCTA
Organism: Lordiphosa clarofinis; assembly: GCA_018904275.1. Lineage (NCBI taxonomy): Eukaryota > Metazoa > Arthropoda > Insecta > Diptera > Drosophilidae > Lordiphosa > Lordiphosa clarofinis. Next base: position 1,916,830 of record JAEIGQ010000013.1, read on the forward strand.
TTTGCAAACCACCGGTCGAAGCTAGAATGCCACTAGTTACACAAGAGAGAAACTCGATAATGGAACGGACGGAAATAAGAGAGGCTGACTTTTAGGTTTTACTCTTCATTATACACTTGAAAAGTGTATTATAATTTTGCCCAGAAGTTTGCAACGCATAGAAGGAATCATCTCCGACCACATAAAGTACATATATTCTTGATCAGCGTGACGAGCTGAGTCGATTTAGCTTTGTCCGTCCGTCTGTCTGTTTCTACGCGAACTAGTCCCTCAGTTTTGAAGCTATCGAGTTGAAATTTTGCACAGAGTCTTCTTTTGTCTGCACGCTGCTAATATGTCGGAACCGTCCGGATCGGATGGCTACTTCTTGTAGCTGCCATACAAATGATCGGTCGAAAAATGGGTTTTAATGAGAAAAACTGTTTTTTTCTCAATATTACCGCTCATAATCACGGTCATGGGTAATATTGAATGTTTTTAAGCTGATCTGCGAAGTTTGGTCGAAGTCGCTAACCGTTGAGAAAAGCGTTTTCAAGTGTATCAAAACTTCGGTACAGACGAAGTTAGCCTTGCCTTTCTCGTTTTCTTTTGTAAGCGAGTATGTAATTTTGGCTTCCAAATGTAGAATCGTAGCTAGCTTACCGACAAGGGCATGAAAAAGTCCAGTGGTACGGCGGCCAGTTGACAAATAAGCCGCTCACCGAAATGTTTTCTCAAAAACCATTGTTTTGCACGCTGTGTGTGCGAAAGCCACGTTTTGCTGATGCACAAGCAGTGCATTTTTGTGGATGTATCGTTAATTAAAAAGTCTCTTCGGGTTGCTCATGAGTTCAAGTGCAACAATATTGTTTGTTGACCTATCCATTTAGGCAAAACTGTGTTTTCTTGAAAGACTTCTTACAGCTAAGTCGGGTGGTTTTAGTAGTGGGTCGTTCAAGTTGTTGTGATTGTGGTTGGACAGTCGATGACGCATGTAATAGTAATTATGTATCCTTTCCCTTCCAATTCAAAGAGATATATACTTTTTGCTATTCCGAAACCCCTAAATATCAGGATCTGCTTATACCTTATCCTAAGTACAATGTGTACTACAATTGAGAAAACCCGTTGTGCTCACCTTAAGACCAATGTTTTTGGGTATGTGTCAAAAAAAGGCACCTAAAACAACTACATCGATGATTCTGAAATTAAGAATGACAACAGTTTATCTCGCATCTCATGCTGACAGATATTGAATCTGCTGTGGATGCTGATCAAGAATATATAGAATATATTGATATGGAATATATTCATAATAGAGTTCGGAAATGTTTCCTTCTTCCTGTTGAGGGACCTGGCGAAAACTACACATTTTCTTAAGGTCTCTGTAAAAATTAAACAAAATATCTGAAAATGTATCATTTATCAGTAATCAAACACCCTGTTTCTGTGATTTCCATAAACATTTCTTCTAAAGTGTCAGCAGCATATTTGTCTTGTATCATTTTTGTCCCTCAAAGTCACCTTCAGAAACGGTTCAATATTTCTAAACCATTTTACGTAAATGCAAGCTATATATAGGCAATGCAATCTAAGAGATTCAACAGATATATTTATATATATAAACTCGTAAATGCACATTTGTACCGAAATAGAATTGTAAAGTGTCTTTATGGCTTTTTGACATTTCTATGTCATAAATATGTTTTCTCAATTGTATCTCAATTTTTTTAGGTTGAACCACACACGGAGCTACCAAAGGCAAATTGAATTGTTAATAACAAAACAAAAAAAGTGAATGTTAATTTAATAACCCCAAGAACCAGGAACAATGTGAAAGCAAATCTTAAAGGGGGCAGAGCGAGAGAGAGAGAGAGTGAGTGAGAGCACGATCTAGTTACGCCCCCGCAATGCTGTGTGTGTGTGTATTATTAGAAAGAAGTTTGGACTGCCACCACCTGGCGGCATGACTGACTGCTCTAGGGCTAGTGAAAGGCTTTTTCTTTGGAACACACCCACAAGGCGCATCTTGATTTGATCATTTAACAACTCATTTGCCGGCTGCCTTCAGCAAAAAGATACCCAGATACATATATCTAGAGAGAGAGAGACTCCGCGGGAACCGGTTTCAGGCAAAATCAAAAGTGGCGCAGACTTCGGTTTTCTCAGCTGCTGACCAAGCTGAAGTTGGAAGCTGGAGTAACCACAGCAACACACAAAGGCAAAGTTTGTGTGTTTTTTTTTCTGCTTCTGGAAGCTGTGTGTGTACATATACTTGGGAGACGCAGATTTTTTGACCAGACCAGGGAAAGAAACGGGTTTACCTCTCGTTTTTGCTACACCTTTTGCTCTGTATCGCGCCGCCAAGAACGTGTTCAAGGCTTCAGCAGGGTGTGTTGTGTTTGGAAAGGAAAAGGAGGTCGCTTCGCAATAAAAAAAAAAAAAAGCCACGGGATTGGTTCAATTTACCTTCGCCAAATAAGGTACCAACCCACTGTCTAATTAGAAATAACGGAGAACCAGTTCAAGTCTAGCATCTAACATCACTTCAACTGACCAAAAACGCATATTTAACCCGATGACGTCGTCCGTAGACTTCAATTCGTCTGAGTCAGCCCAGAGATCTTGACACATTACTCTTCGTCTAGTCGTAAGAGAGTCAGCTGCAGCGTGGGTGTTGACTCACTACTCTAATAGATCGCCAGATAAACAAAACAGGCCAACAAACTCAAGACTCGAAACGAACACTCAAATTCTAAACGAGTGACACGAAATGAACCAATGCCAAGCTGCTTAGCATCAAAAAGGGGCGGCTGCTCTTGAGTGAGTTCGAGTGAGCACAGCTATGACCGAATAGTGGGAACAGTTTAGTGCGCAAGATTTGAGTGAAATTGCGTGAAAAAGAACTCGAACGGAAGGAAAAACCGAGAACATTGGACTCTAGATGAGCACAAACGTTACCAAAAACACGTTGAAGAACAATTGTTTAAGATCGCAAAAGCTCAAATCAAGGAGATTTTGTTTCGTGTTCAAGAACTATAGTGTTTCAGGGACCAGTGACCGAAATTAACAGTTATGTAAAAAAAAAAACCTACCGTTAAAAATTATTGCCCCGATGAAAAAGAGAACATCAGATTTCATAATTTATAATGGCGAGTCCACTATAGCCTTAAATTTTATTTGCACGCAAAAACTTATTTAATTGTTATCGTGCAATTTTTAAATACAAACTTTTATACAACAATTGAATTTTAATTTGTTTATTTCAGGTGGCAGGACAATTTTTTGACTTTGGATAAGGTCTGGCTACTATAAACGGATTCCTCTCATTTTGAGGGCTTCGGTGGATAATAGAAAACGGAAATGGGACAATCCTCTACGGATTGGATAGAAAGAAAGGGAAAGAAGGGCTTTTATTTACACGCGCTAAATATGATAAATATATGCTGCTGCTCCTCTGCAATTTGTCCAAAGCTGTAAAAAACTGTGAGGACCCAAACCTCCACGACTTGTTTCATTTAAGTCTTTTAGAAAATTAGGAAATCAATTTTTGGGCTTGACTGTGAATTGAACGTGGTACCTTCTACAGTTATGACAGAATGGCGCCCTAGCACATTGAGCCATTGCACACTTTTGCAGATACACATCTAGAGCAGTGCCTGCCAAATAAAAAGGACAGAAAAGTGTGCTTGTGTTAATGAACAAGAAACCTCTCTCCAGACTACAGTCGCTTTACTTCCGGGTTTTCACAAGAAGAGAGCGTGAAAATGCGACTGTGTCTCTTTCTAACTCACAGTGAAGCCTGACTTCGGCAAGGCTTCGGTGCGAGAGTATGTTCGTGCCCCGGGGGCTATGGCTGGGGAATTCTGCTTTACTTGCAATTCAGTGTTCTTCCAATCCCACAACCATAAGATCGGCTCGCATAAAAACACGACTGACTTCGGCTCCTGGTAGCTAAGGCTGAACGCCTCTTATCTAGAGGTCTACTTATATTTGGTTGAGAGCAGGGCTTAATACTGGAACCGTTAACTGAAGTAAAACATTCAAGTCATGTACCGAAACCGTAACCGATACTAGTTTTTTATTGAGAACCGAAAACCGTTTACCCTTATTATTGGAACCGAAGGCGATGGAACGATAGCGAAACATTGGTACCGGTACACAGAAAAAAAAAGCGCCGAGATATTTTCAATCTTTTAAATCTTGGAGTAAGCCCGGCACGAGCTTGAAAATTTAATCTCGATTTCCGGGATATTCTACACAATTCAATCTTTTAAGGATTGGTCCATTCCTTTCGAGCTTGTATCAATCCAAATGTGCTTACTACAATCCCTTTCGAGATCACTTGCTCATAAATTAGAGAGCGAGAGCGAAGAAATATAAGTAGCCTATCAGACACGCTGAAACAAACATTGGGTATGGTGGTGTGCGATGAGATGCCGTTCCATTCCTGTTCAGTGCGAATGGTCGTGTGTTCGAGTCCCAGTGGAGCCAAAAATGTTTATAATTATTTCTTTGTTTTTTCAGAAATCTTAATTAACCAAAACTGATGTGATTGGTCTTTGAAGTGTATGAGGATGTCCTATGGCAAATGGCATGGCGGATGAAAAGAAGAATAGTAATCTATCCTGAGATCAAATCAATCTTACATATCGAGCATAAGTTAATCTAGAATAGGCATAAAATGATCCAGTTTTGGGATTCAATTGTGCTCGAATTTTTTGCACAATTCAATCTTTCATAGGATTACCCCGGGATATATGTAATCCTTCTTAGGATTGAACAAGTCGGATCAACTCAATCTTTTTTCAGATCGGGTCAATCATATCCGGGATTACTTTGTTTTCATTACCGCTTAGGATTGATTTGATCCCATATGGATTGATTATTTTTTGAGTGTACAGTTTCGTCTTTTCTGCAGATGATAATCTGCTCCAAGTTTGCTGTTGCAGATAAAACTTTCTTTTGTTCTTCAGTTCTCGAAGTTGTACACGTTTTAAATCCAGCTAAGGCGCCCACAACAAAACTTCAAGCCAATAATCTACATTTGGATGATTTTTATTCCATTTGGATACACTCCAAAATAGGAAATGTCACATAAAATCGTCCCCTCTAAGAAAATTGATTGTCTAGAAAATAGAAAAGCGAGAGAAATCCCTTTTTGAAACAAACTTTACAACAAACTTCTCTATATAATGCATTCGCTTGCTCAAAACTGCAATTTCGTATTACGGATTTCTTTCTCTATAAATATTCAGGCCTGAATTTTTTAATGTACACGCTTCCAAATACTGACTATCTTCTTCGGCTCTTAACTTCACAACCCTATTAAGCTTCGTTCGACCCTCTTGATGACAAAAAGAATCGCTCGAATTCTTTAATCGTTTCTTAGAAATCGCAACAGCTAGTAATTCCGATCAATCGAATTCGGAAACGTGAACAGGCCTGTATATGATTTTTCTTTAAAACAATTTATAACAATTTCTTCATAACAAGTTCAACTGAATATGTGACATATTTTTAGACCCTAGATATTACGTAATGCTAAGTATTGAGTCGGATGCCGATCAATCATTGCTTAAAGATGAATTAAGTTTTAGTACGATTTTATCTGAAAGCGCCTCAGCGCATTGAGGCTTATATGATATTGCAGGAAATGAAACTTGATGATAACGAGAGCGTAAGTAAAAGTCGGCTCTGACCGACTTCGAAATACCCGTTACTCATGCTTAACAGTGTTCCTGCGTTCTCTAGGGTGACCATCCAAAAAGTATGCAACATTTTTTAGGGTGGGAGGGGGTTGGGTGCTTGGTTCACTTTTTTGCTCATAACTTAAGAACCGTTCATCCGATCTTTATCATTTCTTCGGCAAATTGATTCATTTTGCTAATTGCTAACTATCTGTAGCAGGTACGAACCGTCTATCTTCAAAACTGTAGGAGATATAACGTTTTTTCCAAATTGCGGGGGCAGGAGGGGGCGTGGCCGTGAAACAAACTTGATCTGCGTGCAAAGAAAAAAAAAGCATTTGTCCCATATATGTCAAACCTCTATCTCTTACCATCTCTGAGATTTAGGTGTTTATACAGACGGACGGACAGACGGACATGTCTATATCGACTCGGCTGTTCATGCTGATCAAGAATATATATACTTTATATGGTCGGAAATGATTCCTTCTGCTTGTTACATACATTTGCACGACTTTAGTATACCCTTTTTACTCCACGAGTAACGGGTATAAAAACACATCACTTAGACAGAAAATTCCTTTCGTCACAGTATTTTATATAATTAGAAACATCTTGGCTTTGCTTTGTGTGCTTTTTCGATTCTTATTTATGTGAAATACTGTGACGAAAAGAATTTTCTGTCGCTCTGAGTACGAGGCTTGATGAACGGTACTGTAGGGATTTTTTTTGGGAATATAGCTTGCCAAGATTTCCGCTCTTCCCTTAAGACATTAAAGCTTAGGATTGACTAATAGCTCACAAAACTTTTGGGCTTATATCATGTCACAGATCAGTATGACAAACTGAGTCGATTTAGCTTATTATTCATTAAAGTGGGTCTTAGGGACAGCAAGGAAAAAACTGACAACAACATATTTCAATATATCGGTTAACATATACAGCTAAGAGTATTCAAACTGAACTTTTTAAATGTCTTTACCAACACTTGTGTCAAGATGAATACACTCTTTGTTATTTTCAGCAATCAATATATGGCCACACTATTGGAGGAGCCATTGTTGAAGTCCTTTTCTGATATACTTACCTTCCCCCCCCTCACACTCCAAACGATTTCAATTACAGCCAATTAAGCGAGAAGGACCAAGAAAAACTGCAAACTTTCGAAACTGCAACAATGCCAAAGTCAAAAAAGGATTCTCCTTCGCCCAACCCAAAACTGCAGACAGACACATTGAATCTTCTTCCTTTACTTTGCTCTCATACCCCCTCCCCTCCCCCACACATGCCATTGGCTGAAGGCGTTTTGCACCTTGGCAGCAATGGAGAAGGAAAACTTTTATCCACTTGGCGTGTAAAACCCCAACCGTCTGCCCAACTATCGTATTCCCATTTTAATGCGCCAAATGTTAAAACAAACAAACAAATAAATTAGTGTTCAATCAGCGTAATTTCTTCAACTGCGCGTACAACCCTCCGCCGCCCTCCTTGGGTGTTTGCCTTTGTCTGTGTGATATGCGAGTGTAACTTTGGTTTCAATTGCATTCGAGGAGCGAGATGACTATCCAAACTTTGCACCCGCACCCCAAAGCAAGAAGCGTCAGTTAGTTGTAAGTAATTAAGGCAATGCGAAGAAAGAAACAAGCAGGAAGAAGGAACAACCAGGCAAGCGAAATTTTCGGTAATTTGGTTAATTTGAATTCAAAGTTTGTAGCTGGCTTTTGTTGTGAAATGATAGAGAAATGATTTTAGTATTGTTATGGAATTATCTCCGATTAAGAAAAGAACTTTGATGGATTTGGTAAATCTATTCGGAGTTATCTAAAAACTATTTTAGACCAGCATGGATTAAAGGGCTACTATTTGGTCCTTCGATCCGGATTATGATTAGGTGTCAAGGGTTCTATGTTACTTATGCTTGTTCGATGTTTGTTACAGAGCAGAGAAGAGCTTCATGTGATTGTAAAACGTTCATACTTTAGTCAACACCCGAATAAACTTAAACGATTACTCTCTCTGATTCTAAACATGTTGGAGTTAATTTCATTCAATTCGGCTGTTTGTTCGCACGACTAATTCGATCACCTCGTATGAGCCCGTTTGTTCGGTCGAACCAAGTACATAATCAGACAGTAACCGTCTTCGTCTCATACTCGACAAGGCGAGAATCGAACCTGAGCGCCGTACCACCGAAGCTTTCAGAGAAGAGGGACTGAGCAAAGGTACTGTCTAGATATTAGATAGTCGTTGACGACCAGCCTCGATGTTAATGTTGTTTGAGTTCTGTTTTTACAGTTGTATGCAGTGCTGCCAATTTTTTTCCAGAAAAAAAAGCTGTTTCTGGATGGAAGCAACGCCAAAAACAGCTGAAAAATTTCTGAAAAAAGCGTAAAAAAAGCGGTTTTTATGGTTTAATTTTCAATGTCTGCTATTCTGTCTACTTGAAGGTGTTCTAACATTTCATTAATTCCTTTTTTTTTAGTTGACAGAATTTTGTCGACGGAAAAAACGTCGATGTTTTTAAAATTTTAAAATTGTCGGGGAGCCTGAAAAAATTTAAATTATTTAACGGTCGGTAGAGAATCTGACAATTTATTGTGATTGTGATGACAGTTTGCGTAAAGTAGTGGTGGTGATATTGGCAAATATCGATATAAACGAATCATAGAGCTGCCACTCTTACACACATTTGGTATATTTCTACCAAAACTTGTATACTTTTTTTTTACAGATTTATCGAAAATGGTATATTTTGATACCAAACTTTTTTTGGTTTTGCAAGTTGCATCCGTGCTGCTACATGTTCTCATGAAATTGGTGTCAGCATTAAAAAATAGCGAAAAAAATCCAAATTCATTTTTAAAAAGCCAGAATTCCCGCTTCCCGCTATTCACATATTTTTCCCGCAGTTGGGCTTCGAAAAAAGCTAGATTTGACGGGAAATTTGGGGTGGTAAAACTACTAATAGTCGCTTGAAGTTCTTGTAAGATGCTTATGTTGGAGAAAAATGAGCTTAAACATCAAGCTTATGTCAATCTCAGTCCTTTTTGAGTCAATTCTATTTCGTATTGAATGTAGTTAGAGTATCGAGACCCTTTTAATCTCCGGAACTTCTGCAATAAGCCTACTTCGAGATATCGGACCTTCTTGATTGAATCCGACTGAGGATCAAATCGAGCTCGAATAACAAGATAAAATCAACCCGTTGTGAGCTAAAGTCGGTATCAAGACAAGAATTTCGGGTTTGAAAAATACATACTGAAATCAATCCTTTTCGTACTTGGTTGGAAAAAGCAGGGCTTGGCCTACTTCTAATATCGTTTGGGATTGATTTACGCCCGGATATCTGGAATGTTTCTGGGCTGACCTTTAGAGGGGGAGGATAGATAAAATCTTTAAAAAAATAAAAATGGGTATCGTTTAATAGGTTTTTGGATGTTTTGATTTCAATTCTGGCAATTTTTACGGTGAAAGGGGCACTTTTGAAGGGGGAGAAGAGGTCAAATCTAAAAAAAAATTCGAGTTGGGTATCGTTTTATAGGTTTTTGGATGTTCCGATTTCAATTCTGGCAATATTTTTTAGATCGACGGAAAAGGGGCTGACTTTTGAAGGGGGAGGAGAGGTAAAATCTAATAAAATATTAAAGTGGGTATCGTTTTATAGGTTTTTGGATGTTCCGATTTCAATTCTGGCAATATTTTCCAGATCGGCGGAAAGGGGGCTGACTTTTGGAGGGGGGAGGAGAGGTAAAATCTGAAAAAATATTAAAGTGGGTATCGTTTTATAGGTTTTTTTATGTTCTGATTTCAATTCTGGTAATATTTTTTAGATCGGCGGAAAGGGGGGTGACTTTTGAAGGGGGGGGGAGAGGTAAAATATAAGAAAATATTAAGGTGGGTATCGTTTTATAGGTTTTTGGATGTTCTGATTTCATTTCTGGCCGAGTTTTTTAAATCGGTGGAAAGGGGGCCGACTTTTGGAGGGGGGAGAAGAGGTCAAATCTAAAAAAATTCGAGTTGGGTATCGTTTTATAGGTTTTTGGATGTTCTGATTTCAATTCTGGCAATATTTTCCAGATCGGTGGAAAGGGGCTGACCTTTGGAGGGGGAGGAGAGGTAAAATCTAAGAAAATATTAAAGTGGGTATCGTTTTATAGGTTTTCGATCGCTCTGATTTCATTTCCGGCAAGAAAATTCCGATTGGGTGACCATAAGGGACACTCCTACAACTGGTCAAACTGAAAAAAAAATTTGTTCCTCATAGGACAGTATCAGACAACGAAATAAGTTAACTAAGGTCTAAGCTTGCCAATACTTATTTAAAAATTTATTAAGCTAACACTTATCTTAAACAATTGTTCAATCATACCTAAATTGAATCACTTAAGCCTTTGGTCCCACTAAACAGTAAATTCAATATCACATTTCTGTGTCGAATCCATTTTCCAAATTATAAAACGTGGGGGGGAATCCTTAGCTTTGAGCGTTGAAGAGCTGCTGGCTTTTTGACATCGACTTGAAAATATCCCCAACTCCATGTGTGACCGTTGTGTTTACCTTCCCACACACACACACACACTCTCACATATATCATTTGCTCTGTCACACAAATTTTTTTGTGGCTCCGCCTTGTTTGTTCAAAATTCTGATATATTCACGTTTTTGGCTTTTGGGCCATTTTTTTTTTTTTTGTGCGACGACCTTTTAACGAACGTTTTCGCCATTTGCAGTTTTTCGCCTCTGGCACGGGAGTTTTCCCTTTTTTTTCATTTTGTTGCTGGTGTTGTTTTTCTTTCGTCCTTTTCCCCTGTTTGTGTTTTCCGAGTACTTGGTTATGGTAATCGAATTTCAAATTATTGCCCTAAGCTATATGCATGTCTGGCCTAGAAGTGAGCGGGGCGGGGGGGGGTGGGGGGCGGTAACAGGAATATGTCGCCTTGCTTTTTTTTTCATTTTTTGTACAGAAGATGAATTTGTTTCGGGTCTCTTTTTTTATGTTCTTCACTTTTCATGTTTATGTTAGTAGTTTGTAGTCCTGTGGGTGTGTGTGTGTGTGTGTGTTTTGAGGTTTCCTGGTGTTGTTGTTTACATCCTGTTTTTGGCGCGTTTTGAATATTTTGCGGTGCATGTTTTGTCATGCAATAATTTAATTGTCGGATTTGGCAGCTTAAAAGCTGTTTCCCCCCTCTCCCTCCTCTTAGCCACTTTGGACCATTTGTGTTTGGGTGGTTAGGTGTAGGAGTTGAACAGGTGTGGGCGAGGGGAGGGGGGTTGATTGTTTGTTTGTTTTGTTAGCCTGACACTTTGTGTTTTATTTATGTTTTGGATTTGGCTTGTCGGACAAATTTGCTAGAAATAGTTGGCTAAAAGGAGGCTAGAGTTTCGAGTGGAATTAGTACAGTCAGAGAAAAAAGTGAAGCCGATTGAAGGAATATTCTAGGATTAAAGCCGAAAATAAGATTGAAATTAAGTACGCTTCGTATCAAGCATAAATCTTCTTGGAATCGATTTTAGTTATAGATCTTCTTGGGGGATTTCAAAAACTTTCAGTGTGACCAGCTACAATTTGCTTTAAAATTTCTTAAATTTTGCACCTTTCAACGCTTTCCTTCCTTTTACACCCATTTATAATTAATAATTAAACCGCAGCTTAAAGATTTTAATTAAAATCCTTAGTTAGTTTGTGTGTTTTTCCACCTTTATCCTCTTCTCTTCTCCTTTTAGATATTGTCAACGTTATTCCCCACTGTTTTCTCTACTTCGATTTCTTTTAATTTAGCCGCAATGACCTGCATCGAAATGCTTTTGTATCCTTACCCATATCCTGCACGGTTTGCAGTTCGTTTCGTTGGCAACTTTTGCCAAGTTTCAGTTTCAGTTGCAATTACTTGGCGCACCTGAAGTGGATGACAACCAGGATGGAGGATGAAGAGAGGGGGGGAGTCAAAGGTTAGTTGCTTTGTTTGTATTTGTCGTTGTTGTTGTTGTTGTTGCGGTGTTTGTGTGCGAGTAGTGAGCATTTTTTTTTCTGTTGACTTTGCGCTTTCTATTTACGCTTTGCCGTTGTTTGTTGAATTCCAACTGCAATTATGTGAATTTTTACCGTGCACAGCATAAAACATTTTCTCCCCATTTTTAAAGACAGAAATAGAAGTTGGCGGAACGAAGTTTTGGCCAAGCTCAAAGTTAAATAGCGTGCGGAAAAGTAAACCGAGCTTGAAAGTCAATAAGCGGGAAATGGGGTATGTGAAAGAGTTCTAGGGTTCTAAGAATTTGTAGCAATAAATTGCAAAGAATTTTTGTATTTTTTTTATGATATCTACTGACATGTTTTACAGTTTCAGACTGCTCTGAATTAAGTGTAAAAGTAATGTGGCTTTTTAAAATATATAAAAATAAAGTTTTATACACTGTAGAATGTTTTCAACGATCTGGCAACTCCTTATAAACATTTTAAAAGAAATCAGTATACCACATATGGTTAAAGCTTCTTCAAAGATGTAGAATTGGAGATTGAAAAAAATTAAGACAAGTCCAAAAATGGGAAGCAATAGTTGTTCGTACTCGTTAAGTAGATCTGGCAACTCCTTTTTATTTTTAAATTTTCTTACTCTTAAAAGCCTCAACCTCAATCACGAAGGGCTATCTGCACTTGACGATGCGATACTGGAGGAAGTTACCATCAGCTTCGCAGGAAACCATTTCCGTTCGGGTCATCTAATCATCGATTCAACGATTAGACGACCGCCGAGAACGGAAGAGAGTAATACTAGAGAGAATATCCTTGGCCCCATTACATTACCTTCTTTCTCCCAAGCAGCGAAAGCGAATGCTGAGAAACCAAAACAACATTCTGACAAACATGTAGCGGGTCACGAAAGGACCAAGGACGCAGGGCCCTATTGGTCACCTCTTTGCAGGCCATTTAAACTTCAGGTACGGGCAGATTCCCGTACATGGTCTCAAGAAGACCGCGAAGTTGACTGGACAGACTCATTAGCAGGAGATTGAAGCAGAACGCCCCGCCGAACTAGCAAGTCTCCGTGTAAGAACCCCCCCTCACAGAAAGAAAGACGTCGCTGAAGACGAGGAATTTCGAAAAATTCCAAAGCGATTAACGGTTAGCCATCGAGGATTTTTACCACTGAATAATCCAAAAGAATAACGTCTGGTTACGGTTATTAACCTTATTTTGATTTGGTTGCGGAAACGGTTATTGGTACACAATAGGGGTGCCTAAGCCTATTTCGCACGCAGCACATTCGTTCTCGTTTTACGCAAAAGCAAGACCAGCGCGTAGAGGACTTATAGCTTTTAACAAAACGTAGAGCCACTACAAGCTCATTCGTTGTTGTTTCTACTCTTGAGAAAAAAGCCTAAGCGAAGAGCACATTACTTTAAAATACTCTCTCCTCGTTCTCTCTGAGCGAAGGTTTTGTTGTTGTCTGACAAACACACAAAGAAATACAAACCTCTGGTGTTCCCCAAAGCAATCATGTTGGACCTTTGTTTTATAACTTATTTGTAAACGATATTCCGTCTGCGTAATCTTACTCTTAAATGAGAGTAGGCACATGCTTATATAAGCCAATGATCTGTAACCTTGCCTATCTTACGATTATCCAGTATTACCTTCTACAAATTTACTTAAACTCTCTCAATATTTGAGTACCCAACAATGAGAAATGAACTTATACGACGACTTGGGAATACAATTCGTGCCCAAGTTATGTTTCAATGGTCATATATGGGAGTTCTCGACTTCATCAAAAGATGGTGTAAAGAACCAATCAACTATATGTTTCTCTGGTCACACCTATTCTACAATCTATCAGAAATAATAGGACCAACTCGAATCTGTACAAAAACTGTTCTTACTTTTCGCCCTTTGTGGCTTAAATTGGGATTCCACTAAGCACCTACCATCATACGAGCTCTGACCATGCTTATTGAACCTTCTATCCCAGAATAATCGCATCCTTGGTGTGATTTTCCTTATCTCTCTCGACTGATTTCTCCCTTTTTATAAAGCAGAGTCCCCAACTTTCTCATATACTGCGTATACAAGAGCCCTCTGCGGCAGCGACGTTAACACACCTACAGTGTAAGAGCTTATACTGCTTTCTTTTGCAACAACAAAGTAGTGCTAAATGAGCGCGCTCTAGCGAGGAAACTCCAAAATAAGCATGTATGTTTAAACTGAATAACCTGCTATAAAGCGAGATAGCGCCTTACTCTCTCCTTACTCTTTCTATCGCAGAGGCATATATATACCGGCCCTCAGCAAATGCTGACGGCTTCAACTTATTAATTCCACGTCCAAAATAGCTCCTTTTACTTGGACACTTTTTGGTGCGGATTTCTTGCCAGCAATTGATTTTGGCTACCGGTTTGCCGGTAGACTTACCAGCTAGTTTCTTGGTGGCACCGTCTACCATCTTCTTGACAGGTTTGACCAGAGCCTCACTTCGGCTCTTCAGCGACATTCTTCTGCTCCTGTATGAGGAAAACACAAACAGTCCATTCCAGCAGACTCCACCGTAGATGCAAGAGACGGTCTTGTGACGCTTCGACAGAAGTAAACGCTTTTGGGACTGGCCACAACTGAGCACGGTCTTGTTCTTCTTAACGTATTAGTAGACCAAACGACCGCCAGGAGTGCAAACAATGCGCCTCTTATTGCATCTTCTCAGTGTCAAGCGCTGTACCATTTTGTTCTAGTAAGAAAACCAAAAGATGAAGCCCGTAACCTAAACGTATTGACAGATTCCGTCTTTCAGATTCTTTTCGATCCGAAGGTCGACATCAAATCCATTTTTTGCGATTGATTTCAGCTTGCTGCTTTTGGTGTAAAGAGTAAAAACTATGGCTATTTTTAATAGCTAACCTTTACGCCCGGCCAAAGTCAATAGACTTTTCAGACTTCTCAGCTTCGTCATGCGTTTGACTTGTATATGTGTAAATTTCAAAGGGTCTTGGGCCCCTAGGGGGGAATGCATCGCTGCACTTATATGAGCCGAGGGCATGCCAAAGCCGAGGAGGAGAGCAAAAAGCCCTTAAGTCACTGGCAAGCCCGTGATGTCAGAAAGAAGCAAATATACGTCGCTGTATGTTGGCCAACGCTAGTCTGGCGACTAGTCAAACTTTAGATTGTGTGATTTAGTGAGCACAGCGAAGCAAGTATGTAAAACTGCTGTGATCGCTCTTGCTCACAAACACAAGCGCCAATTTCGGTCCTCTCCATTTGGGCGGCCTTGTTGTATATGCACGTCCGACTAAGAATAATAAAACCAAAACATTTACCAACGTCTTTACTTTCATGAAATTTGCACAAATCAACTTATAGAACTTTTATCTTTTGAAATTGTGATTCTGGTGCTTTAAACCTTGACGGATAAAAAGAACGTTGGACTAGACGTTTTCTATCTGCGACAGTCATAGCAGCCAAACGAAGTACAGCGGAGACTAGACTCCATCAGGCTTTCTAAAACTCGCTTCCTGCGCTGTCTGTGGGATCATCTTCCTGGTCACTGGCAAGCTTTCGACGGCGCTTTAATTTCTTTTGATTGGCACGCTTAGACTTGGACTTTGTCGTGCTACTAAAAACAGGACGCTGACCCAATAGGCAAACGTTGCAGTGTGAAATACTGCAGTGATCAGTAATTTGTCCAAAAAGCGAGTTCTTGTACATCAGCTCGGCCTTGCCATTACCCTTTTTGGAAGGCTTTTTTAATGGTACACTGCAAATGCGACGAATGACGCTAGCTTTAATAGCATGACGTCGTAGATGAAGTTGTATTTTCTTTTTTTTATTGACAATCTTCTTTGGAGACTAAGGCGGTTAATGTTAGAACAAAGTTGTCTTGAGAATTCCTAAGCTTACCCGCTTTATTTTGTCGGTGGCCATATTAATTACTGCAGATTTTGTTGGTTAGAAATCAAAATTAAGAATACACTAAAATTTACAAAAATTTACGTATGTTGTTTATCATGTGAGGGAAAATTATAAACTGAAAGTGAGACAAGGAAATTTTGGTTAGGAGAAGTGACATTAAGGTTCAAGGCCTATTTGGGTTAAGGAAAATCTTAAATATTTTTAAAAATTATAAACTTTTAACTAAAGCTCCATTTACACGACCTGATCACTCAGATGAGTTTTCGTCAGACCTAAAATCATGTGATCAACTCAGTTCCGCTTTTACACAAGAATGAGAAACTCAGGTGAGCCAGTTGCAGAACCATTGGTTCATCAGAATTACATAAAAGAAGAAGACAAGCAAAATAAAAAGTGAAATGTTAAATCTAAGAACAAACAAATATGTAGGCAAAATTTTAATTTAAAATTCGATAACGATTGTTTATCGTCGGCTAAAAAATGGCAACGCCGCCGCTTTGCAATTAGGTCTCACTGTAATTCGATAAATGCCAGTCAGATGAGCGCTCAGGTCAAATAGAACCGGGTCTATTTCGTCTGCTCGCTCATTTGAGTAGCTTCATGTCTACTCAGACGACTTTTTACGCGGTCTGGCAGTAAATCAGATGAGTGATCAGGTCGTGTAAATAGAACTTAAGAGCACAAAACACGCCCAACTCTAGATTAAGGTTGAAACCAAATCTTCTTTAAAATTTCTAGTATTTGTAGCTTCGATTGAATATATAAAAATCGAACAATGCACCAAGTATTATTTAGAACTGATGAAATAATGTGAAGGAAGCTCTAACAGCAAGGTGAGAGAGATAGGGAGAAAGAGAGTGCGCAGTATTTTTCTCCCTCAGTGCACTCTCAGTTTGAAAAGTTTCTTTTTCGTTTCCGCGCTGGAATTTGACCACTTTTGTGACAACCCATTTTCGAAAGTCGGAATAAAAAGTTTTTGCTGATTCCAATACACAATCTTTGTTGTACGATTTTTATAAGGACAAAGGACACAACACTTTGTTGGCAGCGTTTAAGTTTTGTTGCGTCTGTTTTAAAATATAACTAAAAACGATGTTCAATCTTGTGGTTTGATTATGTGTTTGTGAGCGTCTTTGAAAATCGTTTTCCCTTGTTAGCCCGTGATTCTATACTTAATTATACCGTTGATTAAGTTATGTTTGTTCAAAAGTTATTAAAAATATCACTTTTTACGATTTTAATAATTTCTTGATAATTTACTTTGTTGTGGACGGCGGGTTTTGTTAGATTTTGAGTTAACCCGTAATGACTTACTTTTGTTTTTAATGAAGTTTGCTGTTCCCGTATAATTTTCCATCAGCCTAGCGGCCTTAATGGGCTCACTCGCGCGCTCTCTTTTTTTCAGCTTCCGACGTGATTTTCTGTTCTTTCGATATGCCCGAGCTATCCTAGACGTCAAAAGTTTCCCAGTTACTTTTCTTCTGGATTCAAGGGCTTTTGTACGACCAACAAAAAAACATCGTATATATCCTTACCGTTGACTTAATTGTGCCGACATGATTTTGTTGATATCAAAGCTTACGTGAGCTTGTCACAAACAGTGTTAGTTGTCGAGACCTTCACTTACGTCCGACCTCCTAATCACACCCACTGAAATTTTTACTTTTTTTCAATCTTTTAGACGATTTTAAATTCCCTTTGCCTTTTACTTATTTTAGCTTAACAACCTGAACACCTCTTCTCGAACGTTAGTTTTCTTCACACTACAGTTTTCATTCTTTGCCTTACAGAATTATAGCAAGAAGGTTCTTCGAGAAACAAGGCTTTTAACACCACCAACCAAAGTTGAGGATTTGCGCACCAACTGGACACCCGGAGCTTTCTCCCCTGTTTTTTCAAACATCACTCTCCGCTCTTTCTTTGAATTTCTTCTGCACCTTGAGTTTCATTAAGCCTCTGTTAAACTGACTGAACCCTCGACACCATTTCTAATTCTAATTCACGCATGTATTATTGAACACTTCTTCCTTTCTTTTCGGCGGATCTCGAATTTATCGCCCCACGCCTTTGACTTCAGACTGTTTCCGAGCTCGTACTTCTGTCCATTATTTCTCTATTTGCACCTTGTCTTCCTTAGTTTTGGACCTTTATGAATCCACACCACTTACTCTTTTATGTTGTGGACTTCTTACATCATATAATATTGATTGGACGGCGACTTTTCTAAAAGTTGTAATTATTGTCTTATATACTTGTTATTGTCTTTCTTACAGGGCCACATGCTATGTTTTTTGCTTTATGTTTACTTTCTTATGTTACTTTACGTTGTTAAGGCGTGCCACGCCCACTTTTCCAAATATAACCTATACTTCGAACTTTTATTCCTTCTTATTAATTCTCTAAAAACACAAAAAATTTACTTAGTTAAAAAAATGGCGTGCCACCCCCTTTTCACGATAAAAGAATTGGTCAACAATCATGTAAAAAACAAAGTCAAATTCCTCTTTGGTTATTAATTTTGGTCACCAAAGTGGTCAAATTCATAGTGCGTCGGTATTTCAAATCTGCTGATCCCTCTCTTTCTTCTCTTCCGCTCTCTTACAGTCCTCGCAAAAGCGCTCAAAATGCTGCCTAATTGCCTTCCCCATTATATCATGGTTTTAGGGCAACGATTGTCAACGTGAGCAAGGTTCAAAAGAGAGAGTGTATTGGTGTGCGAACATAAAGTGTCATAGATCTGCCTCGACCTAATCGCTTTGAACTCTTTAGAGCGATTGACTGCTTTCTGTTTTCTTGGTCTTAGCTTCAGCATGCGTTCGGTACGTGTACGGGTAAACGGAATAGCCCCCGTGGGGAAACCAGAGATGCTCGCAGTATTAGGGCTATCTTGATAAACCATTATGAGGCCAGAAAATGTGCGACAATAAAGCGCTGTGAACCTTGTTCGATCCGAACCGCATCGGAGGCTAGCTAGCTACTGAAGGTCTGTTTACTCTCTTGGCATTAGCCTTGGTCTCTAGGCGTTCGGCTCGTGTATGTGTAAATAGATGAAGAGAAGGAAAACAAAAGAGAGAAAACATACGAAGTTATTGTTGCAAATAACTCTGGTTATTGCTATGCAAATTTTGGTGTGAGTGCCTAAAACAACAACAATTAGCGCTGTGCGCATAGGCCAGGGGCACATTTAGTTAATGCTAAATTATTTTCCTTTAATCTGTCGTTAAACCTTCACTTAACTTTAATACCAATCAAACATCCAGAAACTTCCTTCACTTTCTAGTTCCTGCTTGAAACTACCCTCGCATCTATCCATTTGCCTGTTCCTTTGGTCACGTAGTTTTTTGGCATTTCCTTTGAGTTTTCAGTTACAAGATTTTCGGCTAGCTAAGCAATCATCAAAATAAAAACCCATCGCCATTTGGACAGTTACTGAGCTGAGTTTCAATTTTCACTTAAAGCAAAGTTGGCACCGAACAAAAAAAAGCGAAAAGAAGAAAAAAATACAAATCCATTCCCTGTCGCGCCTTCTGTAGTTGTTGCTGCTGTTTGGTTTGTAATCAGAGCAAAGTAGACGCTGCCTTCCTGGCTTACGTGATTTGACCAACAACAACAACCCGAAAAAAATTGGCAAAAGGGGTTGTCCATATGATGAACCAAAGAGTGTGGCAAAAAAAAAAAAGTTTTTGTAGCTCACGTGACATTTGTTTTGGCAAGTGCTTCCTTTCATTGTTGTCGACAAATCAGCGAAACGTACCTGCAAAAATAAGAAAGAAGTGTGGGATTAATACAGACTACGCCATTTAATTTTAAAGCGGATTCGTTTCACAATTTGTAACGCTTATGTAAGTCTATAGAGGAAAAATAAGTTTAACAATTTGATACATATTTTTTTCATTATTGGAAAGAAAATGCTAAGAAAATTATACTACTTGCTAATGATTCTACTGCTAAGCCAAGCCATGGATTGCAAGCGTCAGAGATCAGGTAAAGCTTGCGGAATTGGTTTTCGTCGGGATGGAAAAGGACGGTGCTTTCGCTCTGCTTATAAGGGTTAAAAACTGAATAAAAATTTATTTTCTTGATTTCAAATTGTCTTTAGAGCTAAATGTACTTAGAAGGGTTTCCCAAGAAGAGAGGATGGAATATGTAGCTGTCTCTCTCTGACCAACTGCTCGCCCGCTATGAATAGACTAGAATAGCGTGTGAGATAGCATTGTAGTGCGAAAATAAGTCGAGAAGAATTTGCTGTGACCTAATCGCTTTGAACTCTGTTGAGCGAATGACGCCTTTCTGCTCTTTTGGTCTTAGCTTCGGCATGTTTTTGCCCCCAGGGAAGAATCAAGGGCCCTCGCTGGACTAAAACACCCAATTTTGGGTTATCATATCTATCATTTCAAATACATTTTTATTACTTTTCTTTAATTCATTCACTTATAATGTGGCACATCCTTTCCATAGCCACAATTATAGCCCCACCATCCTCCATCATACTCCGTTGTCGGTTTAGTCCTGGGTGGAGGTCTGTACACCTTAACTGGCTTTTTGGTTGGACGACGCACAGTCTCCCACCAGAATCCAAATTGACCAACTTCCTGCTCCGGATGATATTTGATTCGCATGCATTTCTTATAACGGGGATGCATTCTATAACCATAAGGACAGGCTACCTTTGGCCCACGTGCCTCTAGTATAGGATGACATTGGTTCAATTCCATGTTCCAAGCATAGCCCAAGGCGCAAGGAGGCAAATCAATGCTGGACAAAGGTAAAATAGTTGAACTTTCCATGGACTGCATTGCGGTTAAACTGCTCGAAATGGGTAAAATGTCGACACTCTAATACCGACACCGTGACTTTATTGATCAACCGGAATAATGTTTAACAATTTTACGCTTTCTGGTTGTTTTGTTATTGTTATAACGCTTAACATTTTTACGCTTGGGTGGCGATTTTGTGCCAATGTCCACCCAATTGATTACGGGATTACCATAGGGTACAAAAATATCATCTCTATCATCGAGTCGTCGAAAGGATTTAACAGTGGTACGCGGCTTCACTTTGGGGTTTTCTTTTCTTTTTACAGCTGCGACGGCTCCGAGATTGAGGGTCCATTGGCCAAAGCTTCCGCTTGGTGGCTTAGCTGCGCTCCATTTGCCTTCCAGATCATCTGGAATGGTTTCACCCGGCAGATCGGGTGTAAAGTTCCAGGGATCTGTTTGACGCTTTGTGGTTGTTGTATTTTTCGGTGTAGTCGTTTTGTTAAAAGGATCAAACCAACCGACTATCTTTCGAAAGGTACCCTCCTCCTGCTTACTTTTGTACACATCTCGTGTACATTTTGTTTTTTTCTCATCAAACCAGCGATAACCATAGGGACATGTTTTGGCCTTGCGCCGGTTCAAGGGAGAATTTTCAGTTGTGCCAGAGATGACGTAGGTAAGAATTGGCAATGAATAAAGCAGCAACAGCGTTTTCTTCATGCTGGCTTTCTAGTAACTGAAACTTAGATAAAGAGCTGAAGATTATATTTAAAGACGTAACAAATTTGGTAATGCCAAATATACACTGAGAGAAATTAATGGCGAGACAAAATAAATATTTGTTACTTTTCTAAACGAGGTCTTAAGTTGAAGTCGACCTTAAACGATTTTGTTACTCAGGGCAATAAATGTTTAATTAAAATTAAATTTAAAATTAAATATATGACAAAAGTTGTGTTCCCTAAAGAAGTTTTAAACTTGTGATCAACGTTTGGTTTTCAAACTTAACGTAACGTGAGCTAACATCACGTTGCTAATAAAAATGTTAAAAAAGATATTTGAATAAGGTAAGCCGATAAATCAACTTGTATTATTTCAAATCATAAATTAAGTTTGATACAGAGAGCTTTGATTTTTTTGCAGAGTTTCGCAATTATCTAAAAAAACTCAAAATCCGTTTTCGTTTGTTGTAACGTCACGCCAGCACATATTTTAGCTTATAACTCTAACTTCTTATGCTCGATTGATTTCATTCTTTTCGCTGATTAATTCTTAATTGTTATCCCTATATCTATAAAAGAGAGTGTCCTGACTGACTGATTCACAGATTGGCTATCATCGCACAGCCTAAACGGTGAGAGATAAAGGGCTGAAGTTTGGACAGGAGTTTCTGTTAAAGGTGAAAGTGCTTTTTTTCCGCCCGGAAAAGTTGGAAAAGCATCGGAAAAGTTTGTATGGAAAAGATGTTATTTTTCATCCGATTGTCTTAAGACTTGGTTTGCAAGCATAGTACGCGAAATAATTCGACTTTGCAGATTTTTGAAAATCCGCCCACGTGGAAATGGCGAAGAAATATTAAAAAAACTAGAAAGGCAAGGCTAACTTCGTCCGTGCCGAAGTTTTTATACACTTGAAAACGCTTGTCTCAACGGTTAGCGACTTCAACCAAACTTCGCAGATCAGCTTAAAAACATTTAATATTACCCATGACCGTGATTGAGATCATTTGTATGGCAGCTACAAGAAGTAGCCATCCGATCCGGTCGGTTCCGACATATTAGCTGCGTGCAGACAAAAGAAGACTCTGTGCAACATTTCAGCTCGCAAGCTTCAAAACTGAGGGACTAGTTCGCGTAGAAACAGACAGACGGACAGACGGACGGACAAAGCTAAATCGACTCAGCTCGTCCTGCTGATCAAGAATATATATACTTTATGTGGTCGGAGATGATTCCTTCTATGCGTTGCAAACTTCTGGGCAAAATTATAATACACTTTTCAAGTGTATAACAAGTGAGAAAGTCGGTCAAGCCCGACTATAACATACTCTGTACCTGGAGTAGAAGGTGAATGCAATGCTGGTGGTCCGCTCATCTCAAAGTTTCTCTCTCTTTTTCTCTCTCTCACTCTCTCTCTCTCGCTCTCTCTCTCTCTCTCTCTCTCTCTCTCTCTAAGATTGTGTGGTGTTAGTTGTGAATGGGAGGGGGTGGGGCGAGGGCGATATACTTTTTTGCTCATAACTTGAGAACCTCTGATCCGATCTTTATCATTTCTTCGATACAATTTGCTAATTACTAACTATCTCTAGAAGGTACGAAACGTCTATATTCAAAACTGTATGAGATATAACGTTTTTTCCGAATTGCGGTGGCGGGAGGGGGCTTGGCAAAAATTGAAAATAAATTTGATCTGCCTGCAGCTATAAGAAACATTTGTCCCATACATGTCCAACCTTTATCTCTTACCATCTCCGAGATCTGTTTGTTCATACGGACGGACGGACGGACGGACGGACGGACGGACGGACCGACAGACGGACAGAGGTACATGGCTATATCGACTCGGCTGTTGATGCTGATCAATAATATATATACTTTATGGGGTCGGAAATGACTCCTTCTCCTTATTTTCCGTCCGACTGACTTGAAACTTGGTGTGTAGGGTTAAAATGAGAATTTAATTATTGTTTTTAATATTCCGATTTTGGAAATACCGCTGGGATGCCCACTGGGAAGTGGGTGGTATGTGGATGGGAATTAGATGGGATGCGGGTGGGAGGTAGGCGTGAATGAATGGGATGTTGTTAAGATGTGTGTGGAATTTGGGTGGGATCGGGATTGGATGTGCATGGGATGTGGACAGATATTGGTTCTATACTGTTCAAGGCATAAAGAAGCACGACGGGATACATGCTACTTGGTATATATTATATGTATGTTGTTGTGGTCGTTTTTTTTCAACCAAATGTGATTACCAATTGTAATTCCTTAGACAGGATGTATATCACGCCTAAATGTAGCATTGGCTGTTTCAGCGCTTTCAAAGATGACTCTAAATGCGAGATCTTCTAGTCGAAGACAGCCGCAGAGGAGACTTTTTCTTTTTTTTCACTCAGGGTCCTTTCAAAGACGTAAAGATCTACATGAATGAGTTTCAGCATACGGTACACCATCTAATTAAACTCAAACTGCGTGAGCTCGAAGCATTCAGACAAAGAGAACCATGTTTACCATAGCGGATGTCTACACCTGACGATTACTTTTCGTTAGTGTAAGTAAAATACAATATTATGTTTCAATTTTAAGGGCGTTCAAGAGAGAAAAGAATTAAATGAATTCAATTTATACTACACACCCTTAATAAAAGCTAGTTTTAAAATAATAATAAAAGGTTGATAAATGATTTATTAAAGTATGAAATTGGTATCAAACTGTCACCCTGATATTCTTGAAATATCGTTTTAATACTTTCAAAAATATCAACTAGATACTTAGAGTATTAAAAAGAAGAGTAAGAGTTTCAAATGGATGACTAAATAGTGTAATTTTGATAATTAATTTTTTTGGGTTTGAACAGTTTTTTGGGCTCTAGATTATTTTTGTTTTGGAACAGTTGATTCACTTAGAAGTTAGGATCTTTAAGGCCTACCGACATAAAAATCTCAGTTCACATGTATAGTAAATTTTGCGCTTTGAATCGAATACTATTGCGAAGCAGTCTCATAATGATATATTTCCGAAATAAATTTTTAGTCATCTGGAATTAGGCCTTAGCATTGAAATTCATTGTGGAAAAAATCCAAGTTGGACTCGTTACCCAGAGGTTGCTCCATTCAACAAAAACTTTTTTTTCATTTGCTGTATGCAAATGTGTAAGTAGATGCTATAATAAATTCAATTTTCTGCCTAAATAATCGCTGTAATTAAGAGATGCCCTCGCTCAGATACAAGCCCATCTTTCTCTCTCTCACCCCCTCCATCAAGATGCCATTAGAGGTTGTGTGCCCTGCACCTGGCAAAAAAAAAAAAAGGGAGCAAGAGAGGGGAGTGGAAAATGTGCGCATTTCCCTCCATTAAATTGGGCAAAACACACGCGTTAATGGGCTGTTGGGTGAATGCTGGTTAGCTGATTGCGCTGGCATTTCAATCATTGCCTTTGTACGCTTCCTGTGTGCGCTTTTAATGAACGAAATGAAGTAGTCTACTTGAGAGCAACCTCGATCAATCGAAAACAAAACTTTGCTCCAAACTTCTGGGACAAAGTCATTTCCCGTTTGAGTTTTCAATGGGGGGCAGTGTCAGTTGTGTTAGTTTTTGGACTCTGCACTTTAAAAAGTGTCGACTTACAGCAACTGACTCGGAAAGATTATCACACGGCGGAAGATGTGGCTGCAGTTCACCTCTGGCAACTGTTTCAGCTGGCTGACTAAGTTGGCATCAAGTTGCCACCAACTTGACTTTCATCATCATCATCATCCGAGTGAACTTCGCATTTAATTATTTGAAAAATACGCAATGGCGTTTTGAATTACAAAGTTGCTTTTGAAAAAAAAGTGCAAAGAAATGGACAGGAAGGAAATATGAAGAAGTGAAAGTGGCCACCAAAAGGCTTGAGAGTAGAAATGGAACCAGTTTGTTTAAGTGATTTAAAAATATTTATATAAATGTTTCAGAAGTGCAACATGCAAAAATGGTCTGCTTATTCTGCTTTAAATATGGCTTTTAAGCAATTTAAAAAGCTGCAAGTAAAAGTTTCAAAATATGTTTTTAATTTTTACATATTTTCAAATTATTTGGCTTAATTCTTATGTTGCCTTTTAGAGGGTCCAATGTAAGGTGGAAAAAATTGTAAATCTTTTTACTTGGGTATGTATTTATTTTAGATTAAATAATACTGATAGTACTGATATAAATCAAAATTACCATAAAATAGGTTTCTAGTTCTAGCACAACATTTCAAGAGCTTTAATTGAAAATACTTGCAATATCCGACCTTTTTTAAGTTATTAATCGAAATTATACATTTTATTACTGGAGTCATTCTCTTTTTCCAGTTGCCAACTATTTCGAGAGGGTCGTTGAATAAGGACTTGTCGACGTTGTTGGTTGTTTGGGAGCCCCACAAGAAAAGTTAAAGCGAGGTCTTTTCACAAGATCTTGTCAAATGGTAGGTTTCTGGGAACATTGGTACCTAGTGGAACTATTGTGTGTTGGAGTCAGCCAATATTCTGCAATTTAGATTCTTTACATAGTCATTCATCAAATAAATACAATTTTCCGCAGAAATTTGAAAAGTTTTATCATTTGGACGTGTTTTAAGCCGTTAAGAGTCGGTGGGTTGGGATCTAGGATACTAATGATCACTTTTGGGACTTTGAAAGTTTGGTTTATACTTTTAAGACAAAAACATTGACCGTGTTCAGCAGAACAACTTGCTTGATGATCAGGTAGAAGTTTGCAATAATCTTCCAACTGAATTCCAGTGATGCGCCATCATAATAGCAAATTTGATGTATCATGGTACAGGAGCATGTATCAAAGAAATAGTATGCTACTTTAAAGTAAACTTCTCCTTCCAACAGCAAAAACTAGTGGATGAACAATTATTTTCTGATACCTGTTCAGGAATCAATTATTCTACCCATTCGTTCACTTTTAGTTTTATGTATAGTCTAAAACAGGACTGTAAGCCAGTTTTAAACCAAACCTGTCTGTGCCCAAAATTCCGAACCTGGAACCGAAACGTGAGTAAGTGTAGCTGCACCTAAAACTTTTTAGAGCCAAACAAAATTCTGATACACTGCATTCCTATGACAGTTACTCGAAATTAAAGTTGATAAATTTATCAAAAAAGATTTCAACAACCAACTAAAAACGTATCATTCTAAGTTCGAAAAATTTTTTTTGTTATCTAGTCCGTATGATGCAGTATAGTCACCAAATCCCAGACAGGTGAAGCCTTACTTATACGAAGTAATGTGCCTAACTAAATTTGTATCTCTTATGAGTACACTCTTTTAAGGTTTAAAGAAAAAGAAACTCTTACTATTAATGTACTTTGAAAGAATGTGCAGTGTAGTTTCAGAAAACTATTGGAACCGTATAAAAAAATTAGATAAACCGGTCTTTAGAAATCGTCACTAGCAGTTTTATGGCGAAGCCGTTCCTTCAGTTCGGTTTTTTTAAGCTTTGGAAACTAACGATTATATCGATAACATGGTTTCTTTGGAGGCGATATATCGAATATCGATTTGGACAATTTAGATTTTTGATATTATCGATATTGATATTTTAAGGCACAAAGAGAACCCATGTCTAGATTTATAAAGGTGAGGTTGGGTTATGTTAGGCTATGTTAGGTAAGGATAGATACGGTTAGGATAGTTATGGTTAGGTAATTTGCTTTAATTAGGATAGGTGCGTAAAGGTTAGTTTAAAGTTCGGTTAAGTAAGGTAAGGATGGGTAATGTTATGTTATGTTATGTTATGTTATGTTATGTTATGTTATGTTATGTTATGTTATGTTATGTTATGTTATGTTATGTTATGTTATGTTATGTTATGTTATGTTATGTTATGTTATGTTATGTTATGTTATGTTATGTTATGTTATGTTATGTTATGTTATGTTATGTTATATTATGTTATGTTATGTTATGTTATGTTATGTTATGTTATGTTATGTTATGTTATGTTATGTTATGTTATGTTATGTTATGTTATGTTATGTTATGTTATGTTATGTTATGTTATGTTATGTTATGTTATGTTATGTTATGTTATGTTATTTTGTTATGTTATGTTATGTTATGTTATGTTATGTTATGTTATGTTATGTTATGTTATGTTATGTTATGTTATGTTATGTTATGTTATGTTATGTTATGTTATGTTATGTTATGTTATGTTATGTTATATTATGTTATGTTATGTTATGTTATGTTATGTTATGTTATGTTATGTTATGTTATGTTATGTTATGTTATGTTATGTTATGTTATGTTATGTTATGTTATGTTATGTTATGTTATGTTATGTTATGTTATGTTATGTTATGTTATGTTATGTTATGTTATGTTATGTTATGTTATGTTATGTTATGTTATGTTATGTTATGTTATGTTATGTTATGTTATGTTATGTTATGTTATGTTATGTTATGTTATGTTATGTTATGTTTTGCTATGTTATGTTATGTTATGTTACGTTATGTTAAGCCAAGGTAAGGGAAGGTTAGCTTAAATTGGGATAGGTTCGGTAAGGTTAAATTAAGTTTGGTAAGGTTATGTTCAGTTTGAATAAGACAGGTTCTCTGTCGTAGAAAATTCTGGATTTTTAAGCGGACACAGTAGGGGCTTTCTTGGCAATCTATTCAATGTTAGGAACTTTTCCTGGTTTCCTGGTGGACAGTGGATTTGGCATTTTGAGGTAAGTCGAGCTTCCTGTCCAAATTGGGCCAACATACATGGCAATGTTCCATAGAGATAATAGTAAAATCCCGTGTTTTCTTTTCACTTTAGGGGAAAGTGCAATTGGGAATATCAGTTCCTGCCACACAGTTCAACTTTCCGTATGCTAATTAAACTGACTGCACAAGCTCTCTCTTACCCCAAGTCAATAAATTAAACGCACGTTGGACGCAAATAAAATAAACAAAAACAAAGGAAAAAAACCAAAAAAAGTTCATAAATTAAATTCCCTAGCAGCTAGCGTACAAAAACAATTATAAGGGCCAGGAGAAAGCGAACAAATCGAGCATAATTTACCAAGCCGGAAGTTGACGCGGATGCCGAGAGTTTAAATGCGGCAACTGGCCCATTCCCGGCAGCAGCACCCATAAGTAGGCTACACCAGCAGCAGCGGCAGGGAATGCTCCCTTTGTTTTGCTCTCATATTCTGTATCTGCCTTTCTTTTTTTTTTGTTTTTGCGCCTCGTACACAAAAAAGGAGAAGAGGAAAAATTTTATTGTTACACAAAGTTTCCAATTGCACAATGGAAATAGGCATTGCCGACGCTGCTGCAGTTGGGGCAAAAGTTTACGGCCACGCCCAGTGCCTTAAAAGTTTCGGCTTGCACAATTGCAAATGCATTAAAACAATGAAAATTTGTTTTTGTATTCTGGCAGCAACGCGTTGCCTTTTGTTGCCTTTTAAATCTGTTTGGGCATAAAGTGAAGAGAAGTGCAAAACTGTACAGTAAAGTTAATTTTAATTTGATTTTTATATTCATTTTAGGGCAGGGAACAGAATTTAAAAAGGTGTTAGCCCACACTCCAACCATGGACCATTAATCGTTCGAGAGGGTTTTATATTTGTTTTTTCTTTTTTTTTGTAATTAAATCTAAGGCCAAAGCACCGCATTCTGTTGATGTGATGTGGGCAGGCACAGGAATAATGTTGATGACACTAATTCTCAGCACAACAACACATACTTTCACACACACAAACACACTCACAGAGAATGCGGGACTTACGGAACGCCAATGTGTTAATGACTCGACGGCATTGCATAAAACGCGGCGCTAATTTACATTGTTGTGGGGTTCACTCGTTTGTGCCTGTGTGTGTGTGTGTGTGAAGTGGTCGCTGTCAACACTCTGATGTGCTCCCACACTGGCACGAATGTGTGTGAGTGTGCTGTGTGTAATGATTTGTGCCAGTTTGCCGGCTTATGTCATTCAATTTGTAAAACTTTTTACGCGCAATTATGAAGGGAAAAAAAGGAACGCAAACACTTTGTCACACGTTGACCCTAATTACACGGCTCTTCAGCTGGAAAGTTTTTCCTGAATAAAGCCATGAACTTTGAATTTGAAAGTATATATTTTATTAAGGGATTAATGTCAAAACGAATTTTGGGTTATTGGGACTTCCCGAACTCAGTTTTATGTTACTAATTTTTTTCGGGTTCCCGATTTGTGAAGAACCTGATTGTTCGATAAAGATATTTGTAAATTTGGAAAGAAATATATTCTTGGAAAATACAAAAGCTTTTTCCTACTTTCTGTTGGTTGAGCTGTCGCCATTCAACTTCTACAAATAGAAACAAGTCAGATTCGAAGTGTTGTTATAAGCTGATTGATTGAACATTTTTGTTCATCTTATGTTCATTTCAACATGTTAATACGTTCACTTTGTTCTCTTAGGCTGCCTTGATAGACTAGTAGTCCTGCTTTTTGTTTAGTTTTAAAATTAAATAGATTGTCAAATTGATAGAATTTAATGGGGAAATGCGGGCCTACTAGATATCATGGGTCATGTGTCGAACAGTGCAGGCAGCCTTATTCAAAGTGAATCGAAATAGTCAGTTTTTCAGTCTCTTGTCAACCATTTTTGAAGCATTGACCTTAAGCGATCATTCGAAATAAATGTTCTGTTGGACTGCTGTGATTCAAAAGTCACTGAACAAGAGTCACTGTGCAAGAGCTAAGAGTCAGAGAACAAATATCACTGAACCAGAGAAACTAAACAATACTCACTTTATAAGGGTAACTGAACAACAGTCACCGAAGAGGAGTCACTAAACAAGAGACACTGTAAATTAGTGACTGAATATGAGTCACTAATCCAAAGTCACTTAACAAGACGTAACAAGTGTTAATGAGTAAGAGTTACTGAACAAAGTACAATGAAGTGAACATGAGTCACTGAACAAGGGTCACTGAAGAGGAGCCACTAAACAAGAGTCACTAAACAACTGACACTGAACTAGACTGTTACTAAAAACACGATTCTCAGTGAACAAGAGACACAGATCTGAAGTCACTAAACAAGAGACACGGTAAATGAGTGACTGAATATAAGACCGTGAATTAGAGTCACTACACAAGAGTGACAGAGCTAGTTACTGAACAAAAGTCACTAAGTCGAAGTCACAGAACACAAATTACCGAACAAGAGTGACGAATAAAAGTCACTGAACTAGAATCACTGAACGACAGTTCCTGTAAACGAACGAATATGAGTTACTGAATCAAAGTCATAAAACAAGAGTGACTGAACCAAATTCACTGAGCCTTATTCAGTGAATAAGTTTTACTGTGCAAGTGTCACTGAACAAAAGTCACTGAACAAAAGTCACTGAACAGTCACTGAATGTGAGGTACTAAACCAGTTACTAAACAAAAGTCAATGAACAAAAATTACACATCTTAAGAGACTGAACAAGAGTTACTACCGACTGTCACTAAACAAGAATCACTTAACAAAAGCCACAAAACAAGAGTCGTTGATCAAGAGTCACTGAATCAGAGTTACTAAATAAGACTGACTGTAACTGAAGAGCATTAACTGACCAAGAGCTATACAAGATTTGTGACTGATTCAGAGTCACTGGGCAAAAGTTACTGAACAAGAGTCACTGTGCAAGAGTCTAAGAAGAAAAGTCACTGAACAAGAGGCACTAAACAAAAATCACTTAACAACTGAACTACTGAACCAGAGTCACTAACAAGAGTGACTGCTGCAGAGTTACTGAACAAGAGTCTCTAAAAAGGAGCCACTAAACAAGAGTCCCTGAAGAAAAGTCACTAAAGAAGGACTCGCTGAACCAGAGTCACTGAGAAAGAGTTACGGAGGAAAAAGTGTACAAAAGTTATTAAAGCATATTTAATAAACCAGAGTCACTAAAGAAAAGTCACTAAAAAGAGTGGCTGAACAAGAACTATTGTAGAAGAGTCACTGAACAAAAGTCACAACACAAGAGTCACTGTACAAAAGTAACTGAACAACACTCACTGTAAGTGTAAGTTATTGAACCAGAGTCACTGAACAACAGAGACTGATCAAAGGTTACTGAACAAGAGGCACAGAGCACAAGTGACTAAAAGAGTCACTAAACAAGAGTCAATGAATAAGAGTTACTAAAGCAAAATACCTGTCCAAGAGTTATTCAAGAAGAGTGACTTAACCAAAATCACTGAACACTAGCTAGATCAAAAGTTGCTGAAAAAGAGTCACTGAGCAAGAATCACTAAATCACAGAGTAGAGAACTAAAGCGTACCTGAATAAATATTCATAGTGAACCACTGAAACGAACCGGTGTCGTAGTTCGATTAGCATCCAAGCCGGTGGTTTCAATCTGACTCACTGCTGACGCATTCTTATAAATTTCGATAATGTCATCCTGTGCTTAACTTACTATCTTTTGAAAGCGGATGAGGATGCATTTTAGTCATGCTGTCAAGTTCAAGGAGATTGCCTGCGTTTTTCATTCATTTGGAACACTCAAATGTTACTGCCGATAAAGCAAACGATCTTGGGGCTATTGAGCATCATCAACTTAAATTGTACCCTCATTTTATTAGGTCAGAATCTTGCTGTGGGATTATAAGGCGTGGGTCAATGTTGAACTGGGATCCTGCTGACCAATTACTTTCCCTCTCTCTCTCTCTCTATCATTTTTAATCGTTGGGTAAATCGACAATTCCTTCTTGCTATTCTGGCTGAAATCGAAACTGTATATGTACATTGTACCATATATACATATATAAACATATCTGCGTGCCATGTGGCGTTCTGCTGACTACAATTCCTACGTCTTTTTATATGCCATTTGCCGATTTTACAACTTTCCTGGCGCCTGGCTTATGCCTGGCCCCAAACCAACTGTGGCGCTTGGCGCCATGTTGGCCAGGCAGACTACAGCAAATCCCATTCCGGGGGACATCGCGTGCTGGGGCCATTTTCGTTTTCATGGCATTCGTCGCCAAAATGGCGTTGCGTGCTGCCGCGAAATGTTTGTTAAAAATTGCTTCAGAGAAGATTTCCCAGCGCCGAGTCGAACTGGAGACACACTAGCCAAATATTTTCTTCAATAATATTATTCCAACAACAATATCAGCCACATGCCCACACTTAAGGGTTAAGGGTAACATGCATTAAGTGAGGGTGTGGGCGGGTGGGGAGGTATTAGCAAAAACACATAAAAATTTGTATGCGTCACAGTCTCAACGAATGCGAATCAAGTCATTTGACTTAGGGAAACAAAAATCATAAAAAGATTTATGACTGCTTTCAAGGCAAAGTCAGCAGCAGGACAAGACAAAATTGTTCCAGAGGAGGGGGAGGGGGGAAGGCAAAGAAAATAAAAACGGAAAAACTGCGTGCGAAAATTGAAGCAGAAATAGTTTATTACCTCAAATCATAGTTGATTCGTTTAAGAGTAGGGTGCGAGTCAAGCTATGTCATAGATTTAAAAACAATGTAATGGCAATTGTTTAACGTGTTGTGCAATTTGTTTTCAATATTTTTATGGACTTTGTAGGGTTACCTTAATTTAGTTATTGGTGTTTTTCAGCACCTAATTGATTGTGTGGTTTTTCTATGGATTTTTGTAAGGTCACACTGATTGGATTTAGGACGCATTTGGTGTCCCATGTAGGTCACACCAGCAGGGCTGGAAAGGCACTTCTGCATTTCGCTGTTCATTGATATATACATTGCCAGTCAGTTTTAAAAAATAAAGAATGCATTTCAATGAGAAGGGAAAGGTTATTCCTTCGGAAAGACTTCTTACTATGATTGGAGATTAAGCAATAAATCTAGAATTAAGTTCACGCTGGCAAATAATTTGGAAAAGTTTGGATGCAAATTTGA
Organism: Lordiphosa clarofinis; assembly: GCA_018904275.1. Lineage (NCBI taxonomy): Eukaryota > Metazoa > Arthropoda > Insecta > Diptera > Drosophilidae > Lordiphosa > Lordiphosa clarofinis. The sequence goes on from JAEIGQ010000013.1 coordinate 1,949,751, forward strand.
CAATTTAGGTTCACCTGGAAAAACAAATTTTCGACCATATTTACTCAAATGTTTTGCGGATGAAACCAAAGCTTAAGTTTTCATTTCTGTAAAATCTAGAATCTGGGCTATTTTAATCAAAACTCAACTAGGAGAATTAGAGTGCGCATCAGCATTTGTTTTTGTTTTCAAGTCTTTTTCAGTGTGACCATATGCGCTCGTACATAAAAATACTTAACTTGCTTAAGCTTGTAAATAGTTTTGAAATCAATAAGGATGAAGAAAATGGCTACAAACTACATTAGCAAAGCAAATCTACCTTAACAGCAACATGAAAAAACGACCCTTGTAGTCATAACGTGGAAGAATATTACAATCTTGTTTGATTTGACGGCAACTTGTTTTCTGAACAGCATTTTTCTATCCTGGCGGCGTGGTTGATCCTCCAAAAAACTAATGATGTCTTTGGAATGCTATCGGCAGTCGACAAAGACTAGGCCCGAAATTCGCTCTACCCATCACAAAGAAAAACATGTCGATAATCCACGTTATTGCAGATCTGGAACAGGGGATCCAAACAATCGAAGAAGAAAAAGCCAAGGAATCAACAAGAAGGAATCTAACGCAGAGAATTATGAATTACAAAGAAAACAATAGGACAAGCGAAAAGAATGAACTTATACTAAAAATAGCGACGGACACGGAGAGATTCCTAAAAACACACAAAGATAATCTGATAATAACACAAGCATACAAGGGAAACAAAACAGTAGCCATGTTCAGAGAGGATTACAACAAGAAGATGAATATTATGCTGTCGGATAAAACGACCTACAGAACATTGAGAACAGACCCAACAACACAATTAGTTAGGAAAAATAACACGATGATTAATGACCTTTTTAAAAATAACCACATGGACATTAAACAAAAACATCAACTTTACTGTTCAGGAGGAAATGCCCCAAGAATATATGGACTACGAAAAATACTTAAGGAAAACACTCCACTAAGACCTATAGCATCATCTACAAACGTCCCTTGTTACAAAATAGCCAAACACATATGATATCTATTGAAGAATATGGTATCAGATGACTATAACATATTAAACTCCATAGAACTAAAGAACAGACTACAGGAACTGAAAATAGAGAAAGACGAGATCTTGGTATCATTTGATGTGATATCACTATTTACGAACATACCGACTTCATTAGCTATAAGCACCATAATGAAACAATGGATAGACGTAGCTCCACACACGAACATACCAAAAAAGAAATTCAAAGAACTACTGGAATTTTGTTTACTAGAAAACAACTACTTCACACATAATGGTACGGTATACAACCAGATATTTCGGATGCCTATGGGGAACCCACTGTCGCCAACAATCGCTAATATAGTTTTAGACAAAATACTGGACGATGCAATAGGAAAACTTAAAACAATGGACATTCATATAAAGCACCTATCAAAATATGTAGACGACATTGTATGTATTGTGAGAGCCAAAGATGTTGTTGTGTTCATAAGCATTCCCTACATACCTAATGTTACTGACAACAGAACATTAACAAAAATGTTCCCAAAACAGTTGATGGACCAGCTGACCAGAGCATACAAACCTCACAACAGCACCAGATGCCTCTTCACAAACACGAAGGACAGAATAAACAAACATAACAACAACAATGTAGTCTACGAAATTAAATGCGCGGGAGCAGAGGGAGAGAGCTGCAATGGAACATACATTGGAACAACGAAACGCTCTCTGAGCACAAGATTCAGCGAGCACAGAAGAGATGTGCAAAAAGGGAAACAACAACAGCCTTAGCGAAGCACATAAACAAAACGGGACACACAGCTGATTTTGACAATGCATTAGTATTAGACTTACGAATTCAGGAGAAAGGGGAAGATGCAATCAATTTTAGAGAGGATATCGAGCAGACGAATTTTATCTATGCAGCGGCGATCACAAGTGGAAGAACAAATGTGCGAAATAAAAAATAAAAACGTTAACAATAAAATGAAAAACAATACTGACATCAACAATCAATAGTGCAATTAACAGAATAATTGCGGCCACAAGAATAGGTACTTAAATTAAGTAGTGTAGTGAATATGTATGTATGTATGTTTAATGTTATTTATTTTCATGTTTATTATATAAAATATACAGACTCCCTAAAGAAGGCAAAAAATTTGCCGAAACGCGTAGGAGAAAAACTCAGCCAAAAAGTGTTTTGACTGGAGTGAGGAAAGACGGCCAAAAACAACAACCCCAAAATAAACCAACAAATACACCTCGAAAACGGCCCAACAACACATCAACAAAGACTCTACATACTTTGCAGTGCCTTAAAATTAGGTTCTTCATTTCCAACTCCTCTACGTTTCCTTTAGTTGGAACCGGCCTTGGCAAGGTAGCCATATTTTTACATCCCAGTACATATGCCGAGGCAGTGCCAACTGTTTTATTGCAGTTGATATGTTGCAGTCTGAACAGTCTGCCATACAACTGATGCAAACAAAACCTGGATATCTGACAGAGTGACTGAACTCATCCTTACAAAGCATGGGATGGATAAAATAAAATGAGCTGAATATGGTATACATTAAAAACGACCATAAACTTCATCGCAAGGACGAGTGTAGTTAGTAGGTCACCAGTTGTCAATCTTTCACAAATTGAAGTTACTTTACTTTTAAAATAGATTCTATAGTTTTCTGTAGCCTCCAGATTAAATTCAATGTTTAAGATCTAAAGACGGCTCTAAGTCCAGGGCCAAGCACATTTTGCTATTCATACCGATACGAGCCGAATGCATGTGGGGGATTGATCTAACAGCTTTTCAGTCGCTGGTCGATGAAGCAGGATAGAGCTGATTTGCCTCGCGCACCAATACACTCTCACTTTTTGACTTAGACAGATAGAAGTTTGTACACCCTACTAAAGGCCTGTTCTGAGAAGCGCGAAAAATTTGGCACGCTAAATTGCACTTTATTTATTTAGCATGCACAATAAATTTTTAGTAAGCCCATATACAAGCCAATGAGGCCAAATACAGAAACGGCCACACAGGTGGTCAGCTGTTTTGTTTTGTTTACAAAAAAATTTAAATTTTGTTGTTTGCCAAAATAACACGAAAACATATTTATTGATTAATGCCCGTATGAGACACATTTGTGACTTCAAGCAGGTGCAGATTGAGGAGGAGGCCTAGAATTGTACAGATATTGGGCGGTGATCCACTTTGCAGTTCTGCTACCGTCTCAAGGGGGCCGAGCATGTCATCAACAAGGACAATATATTTGAGATGTCCCGGACTACCAATTGGAGGCTTCTTTGGATGTTTGTCGTTCGGGTATCGTGTGCAGAAAGGTTGCTTGGAGTATCAGCAAATCATGGACTTGTGCTGTGAAATCATTTTCCTCTCAACTGAAACGCAACGAAAGAGATTTTCAAATATACTTTTAGTTTTCATCAAAAATTTTTGTTTTATTTGTCGTTCATTCAAAATCCTCCTCCTCGGTAGCCGCTGGATCTGAAACTGCTGCCCAAAGCAATCGCATCGCTATCCAACTCCATTTTCAGCTGGTCCGCATTGGGTTTATTTTTGACCTCCAACAAGGAGAAGCCGGCCGTGGTCGACACAGTTGTCGCTGTGGTGGTGGTAAAAATGATGACCGGGTTGGGTATGGTTATCACCTGCTGATTTCCTCCGATTTCGGACGCAACCGACCGAGGCGTCTCCAAGCGTCACGTTGGCATTGGAGACTGTTTTCAGTACGTCCCTTCAGCGCCGATTTCGTTATTTTGTTGGGCTGATTTGTGACCCTAAGCTTGGGGCTTCCACTCGTCTGAAACTTTCATACTGTTTCCTTTTGCGCTCAGGTGATTTTTCCTCCATATTCAATTTATCTTGTCAAAATAAAGAGCTACAGTTATTTCCGCAAATCAAATCAGCTGTTACTTGAATCCACTCACGACCCACACCGCTATCGATACGTCAACTATCGATAGGCCAACTGGGCATTTATTTAGCGAGTCTCAGAACAGAGAAAATAAATTCAGCCGTGGAAACTTTCCGCCACTGTTTTTTTTATATGGAGTGCGTCATAAAAATTTATTTTCCGCGCTTTTGAGAACAGGCCTTAACGACTAAGTTTCGCAAATATGTTTGAAAGCATTTTAAATTATTAAATTAGCGTGTAGTAAAAATAGACCTCTTGAGTAGAAAAAGACAGACGGACGGATTGACTCAGCTCGTCGCCTTGATAAAGAATACTCCGAGAAAAAATTGCTATGAAAAAACTGTAATTTTCAAATTTTTATACCCTTTACCAGTGGTGCGCAAAAAGCCAAAGGCTTATTCCATATGATATGAGTTCCTAACTCATAATTCTACCGGTGCTGCAGCCGTTACACGTATAGAGAGAGAGAGAGAATACGGCTTGCTCTCTTACGACGCGTGCTTTCGGCTTTTTCTTCTCTCACGAGGCATTTGTTCATTTGCTTGTTGCTCATGTTTGACGTCATTGCGTTTACTTAGTGTTTCGCTGCTACGCACACAAGCGCAAAGCTTGATTGTGTGAGTTTGGACACCACTGCCCTGGGTAAGACAGGATCATGAAGATGTGCAAATGTATGCAACAGTCAAAGGGAAGCACTTCCGAACCAATATAGTATGTATATTGTGCAGTCAGCAAGAGTCTGCAACAAATCTTAGAGAAAAACGCAGTCATTGGCTAAGTACTCAGCAAAGAAGATGACTTGTGGTTTAGATGGCGAGAAGTGTTGTTCGAACATTAATGATTTCGGAACATGGAAAACAAATTTATGTAAACTCGGGCTCGAAACTGAACCTGGCTCACCGGCTCTGTAAGCCTCAACCTTTAAGCTTTTGTGGGTTTAAACCGCTGCCGATTTTAGGAGGTTTGCAGACTTGTATATAGCTTTATATACTTCAGACAAACAGAAGGAGTTTGCTCAACTCTGAGATGCTTCAAACCATTGTGAAACTATTTGAGGCGAAGCCGAGCGAGACAACGCTCTTTCTGTTTGTAGGGCCATTGGGCCAGAGCGTTGAAAAGGATAGAAGCGAACGGCTGTCTCTTTCTATCTCACAGCCATGCATCAACTGGCCCTCCGCAGAGACTGACGGCTTCACCTTTTTAATTTCACCACGCTTTAAACTACCTTTTACGGTTGAAATGGATAAATTAGGAAATTTTCTTTCGTCTTATAATAACGAAAACACTTAAGTAGGCAATAGTTGAAAATAGAATTCGCAACTGGTTTTTGAATCAGTAAAAAAAAGAATGGAAAACTATGGGAAAAATTTAGCCCTGCTCAAAGCTGTTGCAAAATTTCCATAGCCAGACAACATGTTACAGTTTCATGTACCCACTGTTGTTTGGTTTTTAGCCCGTCTGTGTCTGCCTGACAACATCATCTGACAGTTTGGCTAACATTGAAAGCTGCAAAATGTTGCGGCGTTGGCCTGCCAAATGACATGATTTCTCAGTTGTGATTCTTCAGCTCTGCCAACAATTCAGGCATCAACTTCAAGCCAAAAAACTCAAGAAGAAAACTTTTGCTTATCTGCATTACAGCCGCATAGACCGACTCCCGACTCCACCGACTCCAGCCAACCACATCGCCAGCGTCTTGAGGCGTGGAGGAGCTCGGTTGTTGTTGTTGTTGTCTGGCTGCCTTGGGTGGGTCCTGCTATTTCTACACATGGTTATGCAGGACTCGTCAGGAGTTGTTCCCAGTTTGTGCGTGTTTCATTCTATTTGTTGGCACAAAATTGGGTTTTAGTGGATTTTGTGGCAAATGATTTTTGCTGCTGCTGCTGTCGTTACGCTTGCATAAACTTTAATTTAATTTTTCGCCAGCAACCAGGCAAAAGTTGCCCCAGAGTGCACAAGGCAGCACAATACAAAATCAAAAAAGAAAAAAATTAAAGAAAATTGTAAAAAGAAAACGCACAGAGATGAAAGCATGTATAATATGGTTCTAAGATGGTCTGGAATGCTTAAAGTTCTAAGCCACCAACTTCATGCACTGAAATGAGCAGTTTCATCCCCCAACCAGTTGACAGTCTTAAGAATTGCACTAAAGTGCAATTGAGTAGAAAGATTTGCCCCCTCAGGGGAATGGCCATAAAAATGGCAGCTAAACGTCAGCCAAAGGTAAAAGATTCGCAGCACAGGTGAAAAATTATGGCGCAAAATTCATATTTGATGACTTTTTGATTGCCAGCCCGAAAGCTGTCGCCTGTGACACAAACCTCAACAGCAGCAGGAGCAGCTCTTCAGCTTCACCTACAGCCACATAATGCAACGAAAAGTGCTTTCAATGGCGTCATTGTCAACGTACTTGCTCCTCGTTCTCGTCATCATCATCAGCATCAGCATCAACAACATCAACTGTAGGGATTATGTTGGATTTGGATTTTGGATTTGGATTTGGGGCACCAACTACTCACATCTCACATTGTGTATCTCCTGCTGTTGACGATGTGCTGGAATTTGAATTGTTACCCCTAGACAGGGGAATAAGTTTGTAGAGTAGTTTGTGTGGTGCCTTTGGTAAGGTGAGCGAAACTGTACTATAGGCAGGCGATTAATCCCTCGATAAGTAACGAAATGCATTATTAAGTGCACACTGGGCTAGGGACACGAAAAAGAAACTGAAAAAGAATTTTATTTAGAATTGAATCAGTCCTAAAGTATGCAAATTTTTAGTTCAACTTTAAGTGGATTGGATGCTGAATTGGACCTCTCCCGCAGGACCACATAGTGAATTTCGGGTCTAGCATATTATACGAAGAATGTGCATTTCAGACCATTATCAGCACTCTTCAATGTTAAATTAACTAAAATTTTCTTTCCCGTTTTTACCCCTTCTTTACATCTTCCACCGCTCTCCATTCTTTCCCCTCCACCATCATTCTACCACATGTAGCAGCTATCATCTGTTTCAGAGAGCCATGACATAATTCAAATACAAACATACCTAATTTGAATGTGTGGAAGAGAACCTTTCACGTTGACTCTCTTGCGCTCTTGGCAAAACAGTTTAGTTCAAAATATTCTCTGAGCGCCCCAGTTCCGTTAATTTTCATTGGCTACATATGTATGGACATTTTTTGGTTGCTTGCTTTGTGAAATTGCAACTTATTTTTTTTCATACTCTGTATCGAAGGTACATAGAGTATAATAAGTTTGTGCAAAAGTATGTAACAGGAAGAAGGAATCATTTCCGACCCTATAAAGTATATATATTCTTGATCAGCATCAACAGCCGAGTCGATATAGCCATGTCCGTCTGTCCGTCCGTCAGTCCGTCCGTCCGTCCGTATGAACAAACAGATCTCAGAGATGGTAAGAGATAGAGGCTTGACATGTATGGGACAAATGTTTCTTATAGCTGCAGGCAGATCAAGTTTATTTTCAATTTTGGCCACGCCCCCTCCCGCCGCCGCAATTTTGAAAAAACGTCATATCTCCACAGTTTTGTAGATAGATGGTTTGTACCTTCTAGAGAGAGTTAGTAATTGTCAAAATGTATCGATTAGCTGAAGAAATGATAAAGATCGGATGAGTGGTTCACAAGTTATAAGCAAAAAAGTGAACCAAGCTTTTCCTTGTTTTTTTAAGCTATCGATGTGTTTAGTAAGTTTCAAAACATTTAATTTAATTGGATAAGGCTATTGGCTTTATGTATTACTCTTTATATACACTTATATAATACTCAGAGTGTCGTTCACTCTCTCTTGCGCCTTTATTAAAAAAGCTTTTCATGTTATGTGCTTCATACAAACTTTTCTTTCGCTTTTTGACTCACTTCGCGGACAAATTTTCCAAATTTTCTTTCTTAGTGCGCGGCTGCCAATTCTTAGAACTGGTTAGCAGTTTTGGCTGTGGGTTGATAATATGTCAGTCCATAAGTCGGGCCTACAGATTTATATGTTCAGATATGCTTAGCTAATCTAGACGTGAAACCGTCCGGTTTCAGTACGTACCAAAACTAACGTTTCGGTAAAAGGTTCTGTTTTGGTTCTGCTACTGTTTCGGTATTCGGTTCCGGTTTCGCGTTTTTCTATTCCACTGAACAAAAGTTTTGCTAAGCCAAAAACCTTTTTTTATATGAAGCTAACTAGCTTAACTTTAGCCAAGCTGCGTAAAATCCTAGTGGATGTACTCAGAACCGAAACCGTACCGGTACAACGCTTAGGTTTATTTCGGTTCTAAAAATATCTGTTCTCGGATACCGGTATACCAAAAATGAAGAATATCGGTTCCGGTTCTGAGTTTCAGTCGGTTCTTTTTGGTATACGGTAAGACGATTCTTAGGCTGGTTTGATTCCAAAACACGAGTAAATCTTCAGACCTCCAGGCTTCCGCAATGATGATGAAGAAGGCCAGACTTAGCCGCAAGTACGTTAACCAACTGGAGCATAGTTCAAATCACTTTCAGATTAAACATTCACACTTTGACTTACTCTCCTCCCCTCTACTACCACTAACTTATTAGAGCCTATATCATTAATGATCAAAGGATTCTTAGATAAGATGCAAACAGACGTCCTTTTTACTGATTTTAGGAAGGCTTTTGACTATGTTATTCACTCCTGACTGCAATTGTTTTTCCAACTAACGTTTTTATTTGGATCTCTGATTACCTAAGTTCTAGACTACAAAAGGTGTATTTTGTAATTCATATTCTAAACTTATCCTGATTACATTTGGAGTTCTTTTATGTAGTCACTTGGGTCCAATGCGGTTTACTCTCTTCATTAATGATCTTCCGTCAGTCTTGACTTTCTATCTTGTGCACCGATAGATAATATATCTAATGACATGGTTTCCCCCTTTACAGAATCTCACTACAATTCTTTACTTATATGATTAATAATATCTTACTAGAGTGTTATAATGAAACAGCAACATTGAGGTGAATGATCTAGGGGGCAATTCCTGATCACCGACTTAAATTTGACTCCATGTAACTGTTACTGTCTGAGAGGCCAGGCTTTTGCTTGGCAGTGATATCATCTACAGCTGCTCAGTTATGAATAAGGCAAGATTAAAACATCTGCGCTCCCTAAACTTCACTTCTTTGGAGGAGTCGACGAAGATCCCACCCAAACAGCTATTGGCATTTGGCAAAATGTCAAAAATCCTCTTAAATTAGAACCCCTATATGGCCGCAGCCGAAACTGCCTACCTAACTATCTACATATGAAGTTGTAGAGCCATAACCTAAGCATGGAAGCTAAACCACCGTAAATGCGTGGCGTGCGCAATGGGATTGGGCACCCCTGTATAAGACCTACAGATTCCAGCTTTTTTAAAGTGGTGTTTTTGAGTCTATAACAAAGTTAATAGCATACTTTTAGGTGACAAAATTTATATTCTTACTAAGCTCTAAATGCAAGTATTTTGCCTAAGAAGTTAACAAAAAAAAGATCAAATTAAAAATATACTGAAGTGAGCCAAGTGAAATAAAGCTATGCAAAAGCTGTCTATGCAAATCTGTAGAGGAGTAACAGGCACATGTATATATGCGCATGAAATTAACACCATCAGTACACACACACACACACACACACACACACACCGACACAAAGTAGAAATGCAAATTGCATTTGTTTGTGTTGCATCATTTGTCGCTCTTCCTCCCGTCTCTCTCTCTCTCTGTTTGTTACAAAATTCATAAACTTCTGCAATATAAATCACACACCAGACACTGCATTTGCATGTCAAATCTAAATCGATTTACAGTTTTCCTACACTTGAAGCCAATTTTCCCAGATTTAAACTTAGGAAGCTGTTTAGTTGAATTTGCTTAAACCAAGTCCAGGCCTACTTTTTTATCACATTTCTTACTTACGGTGGAACAAATGCCTAAATTTTTTTACCTTACCTTTACAAATTGCATTTAATTTGAGTTTTTTCTTAAGACATTGAAAGAATTAACATTTTTGGACTTAAATTATGCAAGGAAATCTAGTTTAAATAACATTTGTTCACTTTTTGATTTCACAAATTTTTGTTGATCAACTTGAACGTTTAGGCCCATTGTACTTACTGGCAATTACCTTTTTTCGGCCTACTCAACAGGCCAGAAAAATCGAAATTTTGGACTTGCCCGAGCCGAGCCAAAATATTATCATTCACATACAGCCAAGCGAAGAGTAAACAACTCGAATAATCATAAATATATATATATATATTCCCCATACAAGTCTAAAGGTAAGTGAAAATAAAATAAAACTAAAAGGACACTCGAAACAAAAAAAAAACCTTATCCCTTTCTAGGATTAACAACCTATCAACATGAGTGATGAATCTGGATCTGCCTCTGGCTCTGATGCTTCCGGGGAGGCCGCACCCCCCCACCACCACCACCACCACCACCACCAGTAGTGGTGCTGCCGCCACCAACTCCGGCACCAACCCCACCACCGCCTGTGGTCACTTCCACAACTACCGGTGCATCTGGAGCTAGCATGATATCGTCCAGTGCCTGGCTGACTGCAGCTGCCGTGGCCATCTATACCACTCGCGCCTTGTGGGTGAAGCTAAGGAAGAGCAACGCCAAGAAGAAATTGCAGCTAGAGGAAGCCAAATTGCGTGCTCAACGTGCTCAGTTGGAGCAGCTGAAGGAAGAAGACGAGGAAGATTACGAGGACGACGACGAAGAAGAGGACGACGAAGAGCAGGAGGACGTAGATGTCATGCAGGCACCATTGCCAGCTCCTTCGAAAGCTCTGGTGGAAACTGGTGTGCAGAAGCTGCTATAATCCGCACCGGATCGAAAAAGGACGGGAGTGTTGTCAAGTTCAGAATTCCACGAAAAAAAAAAAACCAAAAAAAAAATGTTCTATACACAAACTACACATACACACACCTTAGCTAACACACATCTAAAATCGCCGGAGAAGGCCATGGATCACAACATCACACTATTTTAAAGCAGCCACCAAATTTTAATCTAAATTTTAAGTAGATGCTGCGATGCTGCATCACGAAATTACTCTTAATTGTGCACACTAAAAATTGAAGTCGTTAAATTATAAAGATGGGAGGAAAAAATTAAATGCGGTCTTTTTCTTAATGGGTGTCGCGTATTGAGCTCAACTTGGAGAAAAATTTGGAGGACTGGGGACTGAGTACATAAAGAGAGAGCCAAGAAGAGGGCGCAAAATTGTAAGGTGCCTCAAGTGGTTGCCCTAAAAAAAGCGTGAAGAAGCAGGACAAAAGTATTGGGTTTGTATTGGCGAAAATGTTCGTGCCCCAGGGGCTATGGCTAAAAAAACTCGAATCTAGATCAGCGATGGCCAGCGAGACCGAGGGCAAAAAGTGAGAGTGTATTAGTGCGTGAAAACAAAGCTCTGTGAATTTGCTTCGACCTAATCGCTTTGAACTCTGTCGAGCGAATGGCGCTTTTTTGCTCTTTACGTCTCAGCTTCGGCAAGCGTTCGGGTCACGTGCGTGTGAATAGCGAAATGTTTTCGCCCCCGGGATGGATCCGAGGGCCAACGCTAATCTAGATTATAGACTGAAAGGTTGCTCAGTTGACACCGCTTCTGTCGGAAATTAGTCAGCTGTTGGCTCTGACTAGCGCTCTCTGGATACATGTGGAAATATGGACTATCGCTTAACACCATTCAAAATTGAGTTGAGCAAATTTCCTATCCAATACTTATTGCCTCATGGTACAGAGTCTGTACGCACATGCGTAAAAGCAGATCTTTTCCGGACATCCAGTTCAGTCCATTTAACAGCCTTTTTTATACTAGGCGCAGCATTGTCGAATCAGCGACAACCTGCAACATGCGATCACACTAAACACGCAGTTTCAAAAACAAAAACTTCAATCATTGGTATCACGGAAATCTCTTTCAATCTTACTAAACTAACTACATTTTTTTGTCGCCATTTTTAGACATTTATTTCCATATCAAAATAACCAATTCCCGTAAGTCATTGTTTTTGATCGAGGCATCGCGCACTCAAAAAAGTCTAGAATCGAAACGCGAATAAAAATTGTATATTCCTCTCTTCCATCCACTGCACTATGGTCCAGATGTCGGTTTTTTTTTGGCATAAAGTCGATTTTTCGATGTTAATACCAGTCATGTTCTCAATTCCACTTCCACAAAAGTTTTATGATTTAAAGTCCAAATCTAGTACTAAAACCGGTTTTAAATCACAAAAGTTTTGTGAAAGTGGAATTCAGAACATGGCTGTATATCGTTGTTTTTTTATTTTAATCCTAAAGTAAATTCATCATACATTATAAAAATTTCAATTAAAAGCTTTAAAAGCGCCACCAAAGCTTTTTGAGAGAAATTGGTCCAGAAAATTCAACTAAATTATGGAAAGTTATCTTCAAGGTATGCACTATTTATTTTTTTTATTTTATTTATTTATTTATTTTAATTGCAGCTTCGTCTAAAAGACATAGCTACAATATAATAGAATAGAAAGAGATACAAAATAAGGGGGTAGGAAAAAAAAGCATAAGTGCAAATAGAAGAAACTCCTTCCGATCCGGTGGGGGTAATTTATTGTGCTACGCCCCTGCTCGCAGCGTTAATGATCGGAAGGAAAAAAAACAAGAATTCTAGAAACTTTGCAAGTGCAAGAGTGTGGAGAATAAAAGACCTAAAGCCTTCGTCGGAAAGGTAATCACTGAGAAGAGGAGAGATACCATTGTAATCCCTACACAGAATGCGAAATGGACAGTTAGAAGCATATAAAGTGGAAGCAAAAGGAAGCCTCAAGGGAATTAAAATTCACACGCCCGAGTAAGTACTCAGCGTCTATATTACCATTTATAAGTTTATTTAGAAACATTATACCTAACATAGTCCGTCTTTGCTCAAGTGTAGGTAAGTCTAAAAGTTTAAGTCTGGAAATATAAGTAGGAAGTCTCAACTGTGGGTCCCAACCCAGGTTACGAAGAGCAAGCAAAAGGAACTGTTTCTGGACAGATTCAATGCGTTTACACAGGCTAAGTGACTGAGGATTCCAAATAGACGAACCAAACTCCAAAATAGGCCTCACAAGAGATATAAACAAGAGCTTGGTCGTGTAGGGATCATTGAACTCCTTAGACCAACGTTTAATAAAACCTAGCAAGCCCATGGCTTTATTCACGGAAAGTTCAATGTGAGTGCCAAAAGAAAGTTTATGGTCGAGTGTAATACCCAGATCATGGAAATATTCAACACGTTCAAGTTGATAAGAATTCAAAAAATAGTTAATCAGAAAAGGGGTTCTACGATAAAACGTCATAAATTTACATTTCTCCCTGTTCAAATGCAACAAATTATGAGAGCACCACATATATATTGAATTCAAATCAACCTGAAGCAAAGCAGAATCGTTGAGCGAGTTATGGCTCAGAAATATTTTTAAGTCATCTGCGTACAACAATGCACGAGAATGCTTAATTACATTAGGCAGGTCGTTAATAAATAACAGGAAGAGAAGAGGTCCAAGATGGCTACCTTGGGGAACTCCAGAGGTCACAAAAACCGGATAAGACGTACAACTATTAAATACAACTTTCTAAGTTCTAGACTGAAGATAAGATTTTATCCAATTAAGAAGCCCCAGCGGAAATCCCAACAGACGCAATTTCAGAATCAGAAGACAATGAGAAACACTGTCGAAAGCCTTACTAAAATCGGTAAAAATAACATCTGTTTGTTTACCTTGAGTGAAACCATGAATCACTGAAGAAGTAAATTCCAGTAGGTTTGTAGTAATGGATCTGTTTTTAGCGAATCCATGCTGGTTCGGTGATATAAAAGGCGAACAGGAGTGTTGTAATAGAGATGTTAAAATTTGCTCAAAGAGTTTAGGTATTGCAGACAGTTTCGCAATGCCCTTGTAGTTAGAAATGTCAGAACGTGAACCCTTTTTATGTAAGGTATTTAATGTTTATTGTTATTTTATGTGTAGTTCTAGGGATTTGTTTTTAGAAAACTAACATGCGTTCTCCATGTTTCGTGGAATATAACTAATAAGCTGTTCCATGCTGAAAGCAACTAATTGGTCCAGATTGCACTTGTAAGTGTTGTCTTTAGCCTCAAACCAAAAACTCATCCCCGTTCGTCCCCCTTTTCTCTCATTTTGATAATATATAGGCACGTTTGAGTTTAGTCACAGCGAATTTATCGAAATATGGCGCAGCAACAATCGAAAAATTGAATGTGTATTGGATTGGATATTCACAAAAATTAATAAAAACACTGTGGAATCCAAGATAATAAGGGAAATAGAAAAAAAAAATAAGTAATTTTAATAACATGCTTGAACGGTTCATGTCTAAGCATACTGTATGGTTGGCCTCAATTACTACCGATGAATATATGGCTATATGGCAGCTATATAAAATAAAAGTCTAAATTGAACAAAATTTGGTAGGACACCTTGGGAGCCTAAAATACGTGTATAAACTGAATTTCAGTTCAATAGTTTTAAAAACAACAAAGTTAGTGAAAATCGCCCAATATGGCAGCTATATAAAATAATGGTCTAAATTGAACGAATCTTTGTAAGTCGCCTTGGGGGCCCGAAATATGAGTATAAACCAAATTTCGTGCAGAAATCTTTATAATTAGACTTTATATGTGTGTGCTTTAACGACCTTTATGATCCTTCAAATAGGAGGAACACAACACACCACAAGCGTGTGACCCCTCCACAACTGAATACGTCACCATATAGAAAATTCACCTTGCACTAGACTATCATTCCTCATGTATCAAGTACATGATATCAGTAAAGGCAGGCTAACAACAACAATATGGTTTATTGCTTACGTTTTCATTTGAACAAATTGGCAGTGTAATACATAACAAATACAAGGAAGGTAAAGATTTTAGTTAGCTGCTTTGTCTCTTTCTCGCCCACTAGCAAACAACAAGACAGAGCTAATACTTGCTCTATTCATTCAGTCATAACACCCAAAAATTTATTAAACATTTTGGTTTTATTAATTTGATTAATAAGCATTTGCATTTACAAATTTATTAAATGAAATACATGAATTTATCTGCGTTTCAGCAGCAACTCAATTAACAAAACAAAAAAAGCCATTAGTATGCCCAATATAAATACGGTAAAGGCAAGACGAAAATAATCCATAGACAATCCTGAACATTGAACAGCATCATCCTTTAGACGTTCAAAGCGGTTCTTACGATGACCCTGCTCTAGGCCCACTTTTATAAATTTTTTAAGCAATCCAGCCTCGAATATCTGTTTGTGAAAATGAAACAGAGCTTCCTTATAGGGAGATCCCGGGGAGACGGGCAAACGTAAATAACGTGAAACAGTGCAGAGCTCGCGTGGCGCCAGTTTAAGCTTGGGATATTTCAAAAATTCTTGTATATACTCAATTCTGGTAAATTCTAACTGATCCAAGACGTAGATATAGCTGGTGTTTAAACTGTTCAAGTTTTGCTCCAATAGCTGAGGGCTTACCATGAGAAGCCTTTCCTTTAGAGCGTACGGTAGGCGATCTTCTTCAAACAAGCTTAGAGTATCATTGTCATCGATCATTATGGGCAAGCCACTTGCCATTACGGTCTCCACATCATTCAACTCTGGCTCAAACACACCCGAGGTGAGACGTAAGGCCACATATCCACTAATGATGCTAGCAAGACACAGAAAATATAGCTGCAAGCAGATTTCCATAAACTTTTCAGCCAAATGTAGACGACTAAATTCTTCATTGGTTATAGGTATTCCTACCGTAGATCTTATACTAGTCTCCAGGGACCTAATGAACGACTGGCGAGGATTTGCAAAGCGTTTGATTAAGGTGTACAGAACAATGGAAAAGATACCCACAAATTGGGCAGATGAGTGTACGATTGTACCCATATAAACGTGGACAGGTGAAGGTCTTCGATTTGGGACAACCAGACAGATTTTGGCGCTGAATATCCGCGGACTTAGCTCGGCCAGACTGTTGTTCTCCACCAAATTGCCACCCACATCGATGCGATGATTGCCAGCCGATCGGCGGAAGTTTTCTATATAGTTTTCTTTGCCCGGCAACTGGAGAACTTCCACAGAGCTATCGGTATAGCGCAGAAATTCCATAATTATGGTTCCCGTTATACCACCCAAGGCTAGTTTACCGTCAGTTGAATTATACTGAAAAAGTTAAACAAATCAGTATACATTTTACAGACACTTTAAATTCTGCTATACAACAAATGTCAGTTTCAGATTTTTCTGTTCGCTGAATAACCATTCGTTTGACAGCAATGCACAATAACTCACCATAAAAACTTCAGGAACGTTTTCAAAAACCGGCACCAAGAATGTGTAATTTCTTAAGCGATGCTTATACCGTTGTCCTTTTGTAATTGTTTTCTTCCATGCATATCGTGTCAGCTTTGTTATAGTCATTTCATTCAATGAGACAAGTGCCCATTGTTCATAAAGAGTACCGTTTTTCCACATCAGCTGCGTATAATAAAAGCTACGATTTCCAGCACCAGTTCATAAAAGATTTAATAAACTCAGTTGAAAGCTCATCTTTTGACCTCGATTTGTACACAAAAATCAGCATCATAGATCGTAGATCAACTAAGCTTGATTCGACTGCTTTAAGCATGGGATCGTCTAGGCCAGTAAATAAAACCAAACCCAAGCTGCGCGTTGTAACGATGTGATTCAATGGTCCAATACTCAAACCTGCCACAATTACGGGACGTTGTAGTATATCAAAGATGCTTTGATGCAGCGCTCCATCTTGACTGGAAAATTCCTGATCACCAAAATAGAATATAAAATTCTTGAAGCCATAAGCACGATTCATATTTTTGATAATTTCTGTCATCTGTTGATTGTCCTCATTGAGTTCTTCTATTGATTTAAGCTGGCCGTAGGCCAGTGACAGCAAGCAAAGAGTGACGACCACACTCTTCATGACTGCAGAGGGTTGACTGAGGATGTGGTTTCACTAGCTGGTCTATTTTAAAGGGTTTCCATCTTTGTTTGCTTAGTTATTAGCAGCCATTACTTGGGTACTTCAAAGTGATATGAAATTTTAGTAAGCCCATCAACTTTTATGGGATATTCCAAGTGGTTCATTACGGCACTTAGATTTGGACTGTATTCCCAACTGAATAACAACGGAAGTCGTTACAAGAGGAATCATCCAAATATATACATAACCTTAAATCAGTTAGTGTAACGGCTTAATGTCCCCTTTAGGGGCTCAAAATTGCTTACTTTACACTAAACCGTCTTATTTTAAGTCATGTGCAAGGCAACAGTTAGCAAAAGTTAAACCAGATTCTTTCTGAAGTAACCCTGAGCTAAAGGTGTAGAGAAGAAACGTTCAAGAATGCTTAAATCTTACCAAAACAGCGACCATAGAGTGAACTGAACCCTTCTGCCCCCGCAATTTGGAAGAAACGTTATATCTTCCATAGCTTTGTAGACAGATGGTTTGTACCTTCTAGAGAATAATACGATACCAAAAAAAAAAGGGTGTGTTATGAGACGCACGGTACGAGCGAAGCTCTTTACGATGAATCCGATTTAAGTAATTGCCAAAGGACAAATTCGGATTCTGTATAAATAAACGTTAAATTATCAAAAATTAGGTCAATGTCAAGTCACTGTTAAGTCACTGTTAAGTCACTGTTCAGTCACTGTCAAGTCTCTGTTAAGTCACTGTTCAGTCACTGTTCAGTCACTGTTAAATAACTGTTAAGTCACTGTTCAGTCACTGTTATGTCACTGTAAAGTCACTGTAAAGTCACTGTTCAGTCACTGTTAAGTCATTGTTAAATCACTGTTCAGTCACTGTTCAGTCACTGTTCAGTCACTGTTCAGTCACTGTTCTGTCACTGTTCAGTCACTGTTCAGTCACTGTTAAATCACTGTAAAGTCACTGTAAAGTCACTGTTCAGTCACTGTTCAGTCACTATTAAATCACTGTTAAATCACTGTTAAGTCACTGTTAAATCACTGTTAAGTCACAGTTATGTCACTGTTCAGTCACTGTTAAGTCACTGTTAAGTCACTGTTACGTCACTTTTAAGTCACTGTTAAGTCACGGTTAAGTCTCTGTCAAGGCACTGTTAAGGCACTGTCAAACAAAGAACATTATAGTTTTTAGAACAAAATGCACAAAATTGACCTTAATCTAAGTCACTCTTTGCACCCTCACTACCCGCATACCCACCATGTCCCCACCCGACCAACATCAGATCTCCACACGATACCCACCAGATCCCCTCCACCAGCTGTTCACCAAACCTCTACCAGATCCCCACTCGATCTTCCCCAGATCCCCACCAGATCTCCACCAGATCCCCAGTAGAATGAAGTTGGTATGCTCCAATCGATTGATTATTTTAATTTAAGCGACTTTTTCGTCCTTCAAAATCGTTATAGTTTTCAAGAAAATGTTGAATAACAGTTCAAAATTAGGGGAAAACATGATGAATTCAAGACATTTTTGCAATTTTGAGTTTAAAGGAGTGATTGTTTTGAATTGTTACTTAGAAATGTTTTATAAACCAAGTCAAGAGCAACAACTTCCTTTAAAACGTCAAAACAAAGTTCCGAATAGTTTACGAAGTATGGAGTTACAAGTCCCAATCATATGCTTGAAACTTAAAAGTGCTATAAAAAGAAAACGGCAGCTAACCAGACCACACCCAGCAAAGGTTTTTGTGCAATTTATCATCAACCCTCTCAGAATTTCTTGGTCTCGACCGTATCCAATTTTAGTGTTGCACAGTGTAATTAGTAATATGTATTGATTTGCCAAAGAAATGATAAAGATCGGATGAACGGTTCTACAGTGGAAAATGGTTAAAAACCGCAAAATGTGTTTGGTTGTAGACTGATCCTCACAAAAATTGTGAGTTTTGGGTATCATGAAGATTAGATAGATAGTAGACAGCGGAAAAATACGGGTAAATCGACGGGTGGAAATTTCAAAAGGTGTCGATTAATCAGTTTTAAGAAATCGCCAAAGTTGTAAAAACCTTGGAATTTGAAAAGTAAATCAAACGTACCAAGAATTGTAAAAATTTATAATGAGTTTAGATTTTAGCGAAGATTTGATGGTTGGCAATTGCAGACGGGTAAATGGGAGAAAATATATTAGAAATTTGCTAAAATTCGTATATGAGTTCTGATTGACATGAGGACGGGGGATGAAGTCTCATACGGGTACGATATATAAAGTGAGCACAACTGAAGTGCTAAGGCTGGAATGACACTTACTTTTTTACAGACAATTTCTAGCGCAATATTGTCGGGCAAATATTACGAACACGGCGAATTCTTAAATAACATAGCAAACAAATCCTGAAGATTGTTGAGAATTTAGTATTTCCACCCGAATTTTTTGATATTTTCAACAAAAAAGGTCACACTGGCTGTTGTTGACATCTGATTTAATTTAACATTTGAAAGTAAAATATGTGAAATGTTTTATTAGGATGACAGGATAGATTGGTTAGATTAAATAAGCTGCTCGGCTGAGGCCGTGATCAAGTTAAGACCTTACGGCCTTTTGTGATGTGGGTTAAAAAGGAGTTTGGTGGATGATGATGGGCGGCGTCGAGTGGGCGTTGACCGTGAGCCAGGTATTCTAGGCGCATATAACCAGGTCATCTAAGAATGGGCATCCCAGGTGCTGGGTGCGTAGGGCCATCTTAAAGACAACCCATTTTAAATTGAATTTTATACCTTGCAGAGGGTGTGTAGCTCTGATGTTTTTAGCATATAAAAGGAAGCACATCCTAATGTAGCCATGTCCGTTGAGGTTTAGAGGTTTTACTCACAAAAGGAAATATTTTTATTAATTTTTAGAAAAATAATAAATACATACACAAAAACTTAATTTTTATAATTGAAAAAAAAAAAATAGTTTAATTTCAAGATGCAAAAAGTAAATTTATATAGCTAAATAAATAATCAAACATAGCAGCCACAGCAAATTGTTGTCTAGCGACAATATTGTATCTAGCGAAAACAATTCTGCGGACTGCTCTGCCCCCAGCAGCAATTTATTGTGCGGCGAATTCAGCAACTGTCTATCTCGCTTTCACACATTTAGATTCCCATAAGAGCAAAATTGCTGCTAGAAATTGTCGGTAAAACAAGCAAGTGCCATTCCAGCCTTAGGGAGTACGCAGGGAGAAAAGCTGAACCCGAAAGCTGCCGCGTGAAATTACCTGAGCGGTTATTTAATGTTAACTTTTACAAGCCTTTACGTGAAAATAAATCGTGTATAGTGGGAACTTTTTTCCGCTTATATGGTATACTTTTCTTTATATTAAAAGTAATGTAAGATAATGGGAACGCTGGGAATGGTTTAGTAAAGATAAACATGAACAGCGCTATCGACTAGCCTAGTGTATAAAGTATACTTATTCTCGCATAAATCCAACCCTCTTTTATGTACTCGAATCAATTTCAAATCTTCTGAAACCCCATAAATACTTTTAAGCATTAAATACACATTTTATTTGGTGAAGTGAATAAAATACAGATATAAAAACAAAGTTATTAAATACTTGAAATTACTTGCGTTTCATCATTAACTCGATTAACAAAACAAAAAAAGCCACTAGTATGCCCAATATATATATGATTAAGAGGGGACGAAAAAAATCCATAGACAATCCTGGGCATTGAACAGCATCATCTTTTAGACGTTTATAGCGGTTCTTAAGATGTCCCTGCTCTAGGCCCACTTTTATAAATTTCTTTAACAAACCCGCTTCGAGTATCTGTTTGTGAAAGTGAAACAGAGCATCCTTATAGGGAGATCCCGGGGAGACGGGCAAACGTAAATAACGTGAAACAGTGCAGAGCGCGCGTGACGCCATTTTAAGCTTGGGATATTTCATAAATTCTTGTATATACTCAATTCTGGTAAATTGTAGCTCACCCAAGACATAGATATAGCTGGTGTTCAAACTGTTCAAGTTTTGCTCCAGTTGCTGAGGGCTCACCATGAGAAGCCTTTCCTTTAGAGCGTACGGTAGGCGATTTTCTTCAAACAAGCTTAGAGTATTATTGTCATCGATCATTATGGGCAAGCCACTTGCCATTACGGTCTCCACATCATCCAACTCTGGCTCAAACACTCCCGAGGTGAGTCGAGTGGCCACATATCCACTAATGATGCTAGCAAGACAAAGTACATATAGCTGTAAGGATATTTCCATAAACTTTTCAGCCAAATGTAAGCGACTAAATTCTTCATTAGTCAGAGATATACCCATCGAAGATCTTATACTAATTTCTAGGGACCGAATGAACGACTGGCGAGGATTTGCAAAGCGTTTGATTAAGGTGTACAGAACAATGGAAAAGATACCCACAAATTGTGCAGACGAGTGTACGATTGTACCCATATAAACGTGCACAGGTGAAGGTCTTCGATTAGGAACAACCAGACAAATTCTGGCGCTGAATATCCGCGGACTTAGCTCAGCCAGACTGTTGTTCTCCACCAAATTGCCACCCACATCGATGCGCTGACTGCCAGCCGATCGACGGAAATTGTCCATATAGTTTTCTTTGCCCGGCAACTGGAGAACTTCCACAGAACTATCGGTATAGCGCAGAAATTCCATAATTATGGTTCCCGTAATACCACCCAAGGCAAGTTTACCGTCAGTTGAATTATACTGAAAAAGTTAAACAAATCAATATACATTTTACAAACTTTTTAAATTCTGCTATACAAAAGGTTTTTTAACGAGGTTTAATTGGTGGAAAAGCCCGAAGGTTTTCCAATGAACAAATTAAAAAAGTAAGACCGTTCCTTCGCTGAATAACCATTCGATTGTCAGCAATGCACAATAACTCACCATAAACACTTCAGGCACATTTTCAAAAACCGGCACCAAGAACTTGTGATTTCTTAAGCGACGAGTTTGCGACCAATGAGCTTCTGTGTATGATTTCTTCCATGCATCTTTTGACAGCTTTCTTACAGTCAAGTTATTCAATGAATTTAGTGTCCACTGTTCATAGCGTGTACTGTTTTTCCACATCAGCAGCGTATAATGAAAGCTTTGGTTCCAGCACCATTTCATAAAAGATTCAATAAATTCAGATGAGGGCTCATCTTTTGGTCTGGGTTTGTACACAAAAATCAGCGTCATAGATCGTAGATCAACTAAGCTTGATTCGACTGCTTTAAGCATGGGATCGTCCAGGCCAATAAATAAAATCAAGGCCAAGCTGCGTGTTGTAACGATATGATTCAATGGACCTATATTCAAACCTCCCAAAATTACAGGACATTGTAGTAAATCCATGATACTTCGCTGTAGAGCCGTGTCTTGATTGGAAAATTCCTGATCACCAAAATAGAATATAACATTTTTGTAGACAAAAGCATGATTCAAATGGTTGATCACTTCTAATACGTGTTGATTGTCCACATTGAGTTCTTCTATAGATTTAAGCTGACCGTGGGCCAGTGCCAGCAAGCAAAGAGTGACGACCACACACCTCATGACTGCAGAGGGTTGACTGAGGATGTGGTTCCACTAGCTGGTCTATTTTAAAGGGTTTCCAGGGTTTGTTTGCTCAGTTATTAGCAGCCCTAAAATTTCATGGGATATTCCAAGTGGGGTGGTAATACTTATATTCATTACCGACTGAATAGCGACTGCCAGAGGTCGTTACATGAGGACAATCCCACTCCAAAAAAAACAAAATCCAGCCTTGAAATTAGCTATGGATGTGGCTAAATGTCCTCTCTAGGGGCTCAAAAACGCTTACTTCATACTAAACTGACTTTTTTAAGGTCATGTGCAAGGTCACAGTTAGCAAGAGTTAAACCAGACCCCTTTCAGGGCTACCCTGAGCTTTATATGTAGAGAAGAAACGTACGAGATTGCTCTAGTCTTACCAAACCAGCAAATACTGAGTTAACTGAAAATGAACCTGTGCCACAGGAGGGAGCAAGCAACAGGTAAACTACATGAGCTCTGCTCGAAGCGTTATTCATATGGTCTGAGCCCAACCCCAGGACCAAAACACACAGTTGGTCAAACAAGTGCAGGTACTTGCGCTATGCGCAATATATGAGTGAGTGTTATGCGCACGCCCAGTCGGACTTTACAGCAAGTGTAAAAAAAATTTAAGTATGTTTGATGGCTTGATATTTCGCGAAAATAGTCACTTCATAATTTTTTTTTGCATGAAATAAATCCATATGATTGCATGAAAAACACACACGATTTTATCTATTCTGTTTTTATACCCGTTACTCGTAGAGTAAAAAGAGTATACTAAAGTCGTGCAAATGTATGTAACAGGCAGTAGGAATCATTTTTGACCATATACAGTATATATATATGACTAGCACATAACCCGTCGCGCTTCGCTGCGCCTTTAACAGTATAGAACCAATATCAGACCGTGGTCGGATTTTCCATCATTGGAAAATCACACTTAAAATTATTGCGAATTTTATCCTTACAAACAGAGTCTCAAGTCAATCGGATGAAAAGTAGTTATTTTCCATGTAGAATTTTCCTGGAATTTCGCTCCTGGGGCGGAATTTCCGTCATTGGAAAATCATTCTTAAAATTAATTCGTATTCTATCGTTTAAGCCAATCGGATGAATAAAAGTTTTTTTGCATACAGAATTTTCTGCGCATTTCATCAATTGAAACCGAGCTTCAAGCCAATCGGATGATAAATAGTTTTCTTCTCGCAGAATTTGCCGGAAATTTTACGGCAGTCGGGTAAAATTTTCCGACTTTGTAAAGACGCTTTTTAAATTAATTCGTATTACATCTTTACAAACCGAGTTTTAAGCTAACCTGGGGACGGTTTTTTGGTCATTGAAAAATCACATTTTAAATCATTTCGTATTCTGTCCTTACAAACCGAGTTTCAAGAAAATCGGATGGAAAATACTTTTTTGTGCAGAATTTTTCGACCTTTGGGTAAAATTTTCCAACATCAGAAAATCACATTTCAAACTATTTCGTATTCCATCCTTACAAACCGATGTTGAAGCCAATCGGAAGATAAATAGTTTTTTGAGTGCAGAATTTTCCGGCCATTTTCCTCGTGGGCTCCGTTTTAGTACGCACCTTCCCCACTAACAGAACTCCTCTCCAAATTACAGCCATAAATCTCTTACCGTTTAGGCTGTGCAGTGAATCAGTCAGTCAGCCCGTCAGTTCACTTTTTTTTATAGATATGGAGCGGTGTTTAAAAAACCTGCTCTTTTGGTCTCAGCTTCGGCAAGCGTTCGGGTCGTGTACGTGTAAATAACGAAATGTTTCGCCAATTTGGGAGGAACCAAGGACTAAGTATCGCTAGTATAGGGATATTAAAATTCCATTCAAACAATTTAGCATTTATTTCAGCATCTTTATCTTTACACGAAAGAAAAGAAAAATTCTAATAGATGACACCAGAATATATAAAAATTTTTTTTATTTATAAATGGATATATTTGGAATCGATTTAGTTACTTTACGGACTCAATAGCACTAGTATATTTATCTTAATTTGTCTTATTAATCAGTTTTATTACTTACACAGGTCATTCCTGAGAACGATAGCAACAACTCTTTTAAAGGCAATTCACTAACTCTTCCCTACCTTAGAAATCTGGACTAAATATAATAGAAATAAACAAATATTATTGTTTGTAATTAACTAGAAATAGCCCGTCACGCTCGCTGCGCCTTCAACAGATTTAACAACGCACACCCACTACCACCCACAGGCCCACTCCACCCACTCCACCACCGCACCCACATCCCCACCCGCCCCCCACACCGAAACTTCCCGACCCTTCCCGCCCAACCGATCACACCAACATCCCACCCACATCCCTCCCACTACCCCCACCCACTCAACCACCCACTCCGCCCACACCCACCCACATCACCCACTCCCACCCACTCTCCCACCGCATCACCCATCCACCCACCATCACAACATCCCACCACACCACTCCGCCCACTTCCCACCCACCACACCTCCTGCCTCTTCCGTCTCTTCCTCCACTCCCCACTTCAAATCCCACCCACTCCCTCCCATCACCCACATCCCTCCCCTTCCTGCCACTTTACCCCCTACTCCACTTACCACCCACTTCAAACAACTCCACCCACATCCCATTCCTTCCGTGACATCGGTATTCCAACATCGGAAAATTAAAAACAAAAAATTCTCATTTTGACCTTACAATCGAGTTAGTAATCGTATGAAAATATTTTTGATCAGAATTTTCCGTCTATTTTTTTTTTTGGGCTTTTCCGACTTGAAAAATCTTAAATTATTTTATTTTGTCCTTACAAACAGATTTCAGCTCTCGTAATATTTTTTTAAAATTTCGGAATTTCGACCGCATCTTTCCAACTTCATATAAATTTAAACTTTTCGTATTCTATACTTACAACCGATTAGCCAATCTATATAACTTTTGATATTTTCAATTTCTCTTCTTTCCAATCTCTTTTCTTACTTTTTTTTTTTAATTTTGAATCATCTTATTTCCATAACTTCATTTCCACCCATTTATTTATATCTTTGAATATTTGATTATCATAAAAACAAAATTTCAAACCTTTTCCGATTTCTTTGCCGCAGAATTTTCCAAATCCGTTCTTACACCCCTAGCAAAATAGAACTACGTGAAATCTCAGTCTTCCTATTTGGTTATAAGTGGTCTGCCACCGAAGTGGAAATGGCCTCCGTGGCGCGAGGGAGAGAGTCAGCCGCCCATGTCAGCAGCCGTGGGTTCGAATCATGGCCTGACGCGAGCGAAGATTTTTTTTGTTTTTTTTTGTTTTCAAATTGTATTTTTATTGTATTTTTAAACAAAAACAATTTTGTGTTATTTTTCGATATCAAGAAAACACACTTCTAGTAAATATTTTCAGCACTTAAACGTTTTTTTCGTTTTGGAGAGCAATGGGAGCTGCGTTGAGGAAATGCGTTCTTAGTACAATGTCCGATCACTATAGGAAGTTATTGTGAAATTTTGAAATTTCTAACTATTACGGTTTAGCCTCCAGGGTGATGATCAGGTAAAACTATATGTATATAGATTAATCAGCATCAACAGCCGGAGTCGATATAGACTTGTCCGTCCGTCCACCATTTCAGAGATGGTAAGATATAGAGGTTTGACAAATATAGGACAATTGTTTCTTTTGTCTGCACGCAGATCAAGTTTATTTCAAATTTTGGCCACGCCCTCTCCCGCCCCCGCAATTTGAAAAAAGGTTATATCCCCTACAGTTTTGAAGATAGACGATTCGTTCCTTCCAGAGATAGTTAGTAATTAGCAAAATGAATTGCTGAAGAAACGGTAAAGATCGGATGAGCGGTTCTCAAGTTATTAGCAATTAACCCCCCCCGCTACCATCTCGGCCCCAGGTTGTCTACCATATTAAATTTCATGGATCTCGTCACTAACATTAACATATTCGTGAAAAAATCCAATCCGCCCTTAAATACAAAGTAACATTTATGTGCCGCTATTTGTCTAGTCGAAACGATTTGATGGTAGCCAATTTCAAAAATTCTGAAACCCCATTAAAACATAAATACATAAAAACATTTGGTATACATTTCATTTGGTGCAGTGAATAAAACATTTTTATTATTTGCATTCACAAACTTATTAAATTCATAAAATTACTTGCGTTTCAGCAGTAACTCAACTAACAAAACAAAAAAAGCCATTAGTATGCCGAAAATATATATAATAAAGAGGTGACGAAAAAAATCCATAGACAATCCTGGCCATTGAACAACATCA
Organism: Lordiphosa clarofinis; assembly: GCA_018904275.1. NCBI lineage: Eukaryota > Metazoa > Arthropoda > Insecta > Diptera > Drosophilidae > Lordiphosa > Lordiphosa clarofinis. Next base: position 1,976,576 of record JAEIGQ010000013.1, read on the forward strand.
TCCTTCAGACGTTTATAGCGGTTCTTAAGATGTCCCTGCTCTAGGCCCAATTTTATAAATTTTTTAAGCAATCCAGCCTCGAGTATCTGTTTGTGGAAATGAAAAAGAGCTTCCTTATAGGGAGATCCCGGGGAGACGGGCAAACGTAAATAACGTGAAACAGTGCAGAGATCCCGAGGGGCCATTTTAAGCTTGGGATATTTCATAAATTCTTGTATATACTCAATTCTGGTAAATTGTAGCTCACCCAAGACATAGATATAGCTGGTGTTCAAACTGTTCAAGTTTTGCTCCAGTTGCTGAGGGCTCACCATGAGAAGCCTTTCCTTTAGAGCGTACGGTAGGCGATCTTCTTCAAACAAGCTTAGAGTAGCATTGTCATCGATCATTATGGGCAAGCCACTTGCCATCACGGTCGCCACATCATCCAACTCTGGCTCAAACATACCCGAGGTAAGACGAGTGGCCACATAGCCACCAAAGATGCTGGCAATACAAAGAACATATAGCTGCACGGAGATTTCCATAAACTTTTCAGCCAAATGTAGACGACTAAACTCTTCATTTGTTATAGGTACTCCTATCGAAGATCTTATACTAGTCTCCAGGGACCGAATGAACGACTGGCGAGGATTTGCAAAGCGTTTGATTAAGGTGTACAGAACCATGGAAAAGATTGCCACCAATTGTGCAGATGAGTGTATGATTTTACCCAAATAAACGTATGCAGGTGAAGGACTTCGATTTGGGACAACCAGACAAATTTTGGCACTAAATATCAGCGGACTAAACTCGGCCAGACTGTTGTTCTCCACCAAATTGCCACTCAGATCAATGCGATGATTGCCAGCCAATCGATGGACGTTTTCCATATAGTTTTGTTTGCTAGGCATCTGGAGAACTTCCATAGAGCCATTGGCATAGCGTAAAAACTCCATAATTATGGTGCCAGCTATACCGCCCAAAGCTAGTTTACCGTCAGTTGAATTATACTGGAAAAGTTAAACAAACCAGCTTAAATTTATTATTCGATTTTATATCTGTAAAACGAATGATTTTTCAACGAGGTTCTATCGGTTCTTGGCTGGCTTGAGGTTCAGAAGAAAACTCCGACAACAAACAACCATACAAAAAACTGCCCTGCAACACACTGTATGTAGAGCGGACACTCACCGAATTACGAAGAAAACACAATCTTTCTTTACCCTCGAAATGTTACATATCATAGACACAAGAACAGACAAGAGAATTAACTATAAGGCGGACACCGAAAACTACGCCCATATACACAGACATTTACTGAACAAAAAATAGCTTAGTATTGAACTCTTGGAAAAAAAACGAAGCCATGATAAAAATTTCTGAAATTGATTTTTGAGATCACCATTCAAACTACATTTCAGTAAATGGGTCGTTTTGTCGTTAAACTAGTGTATCCAGTCCTTCGCTGAATAACCATTCGTTTGACTGCTATGCTTTATACCTTACCATAAAAACTTCAGGCACATTTTCAAAAACCGGCACCAAGAACTTGTTATTTCTTAAGCGACGTGTTTGCGACCAATGAGCTTCTGTATATGGTTTCTTCCATGCATCTTTTGACAGCTTTCTTACAGTCAAGTTATTTAATGAATTTAGTGTCCACTGTTCATAGCGTGTACTGTTTTTCCACATCAGCAGCGTATAATGAAAGCTTTGGTTCCAGCACCATTTCATAAAAGATTCAATAAATTCAGATGAGGGCTCAGCTTTTGGTCTGGGTTTGTACACAAAAATCAGCGTCATAGATCGTAGGTCAACTAAGCTTGATTCGACTGCTTTAAGCATGGGATCGTCCAGGCCAATAAATAAAATCAAGGCCAAGCTGCGTGTTGTAACGATATGATTCAATGGTCCAATATTCAAACCTCCCAAAATTACAGGACATTGTAGTAAATCCATGATACTTCGCTGTAGAGCCGTGTCTTGATTGGAAAATTCCTGATCACCAAAATAGAATATAACATTTTTGTAGACAAAAGCATGATTCAAATGGTTGATCACTTCTAATACATGTTGATTGTCCACATTGAGTTCTTCTATAGAGTTAAGCTGACCGTGGGTCAGTGCCAGCAAGCAAAGAGTGACGACCACACACCTCATGACTGCAGAGGGTTGACTGAGGATGTGGTTCCACCAGCTGGTCTATTTTAAAGGGTTTCCAGGGTTTGTTTGCTCAGTTATTTGCAGCCATTACTTGGGCACTTCAGAGTGATATGAAATTTTAGTAAGCCCATCAACTTTAATGGGATATTTTGATTCATTATCGCACTGAAATGTGGACGGGAGTCCCTACGGAATAGCGACTGCCAGAGGTGGTTACAAGAGGAATTGTCAATGCAAGCTAAGCCAAAAACCAACCTCCATCCCACACCGAAAATTTTAAAACCCAGTCTTGGAATCAGCTAGTGATGTGGCTTATGTCCGCTCTAGACAGACCCTTTTTAGAAGTAAGCATATAAAAAATGGAAACGCTACAAAACGGACTTTCTACTCCGTTAGTTTAAGTTAGTTAAGTTAGTTAAGTTAAACAAAAGCAATATTCTCTGCGAAATCTAATTATATCAAGACTAAATTTAGTAATGCTAGAACCCCAAATCAGACATGGAAAGAATTAAAAAGCTTAGGTGTAGGAAAGGCAAAGACTCAATTAAAATCAGACTTGGACGTAGAGGAACTCAATACAAAATTTGTAAATTTGAACGTACTTGCAGCAACTCAAAATTTGTACCTGAACGCTTTACCCCTCTGTGATAGTAGTTTTAGTTTCGAGTGTGTAAATTCATGTGATGTTTTAGAAAGTGTTCTAAAAGTGAAATCAAATGCGGAAGGCTTAGACAAAGTTAACCCAAAATTCTTGAAAATATTACTTCCTCTGCTTCTTGATCATATCACCTATTTATTTAATACGATATTCACAACCTCTCTATTTCCTGACTGTTGGAAAAAAGATAAAAACGAGTTCAGACCAATCTCCATTCTCCCTTTTTTGGCAAAAGTATTTGAACAACTAATGGCCAAACAGATTCAGACATTTCTGTCATCCAATTCTTTGTTAAGCCAACTACAATCTGGTTACCAAAAATTCAGAAGCTGCACGTCAGCTTTTTTAAAAATAGTAGAAGGCAGACGGACAATAACAATGTTACATTATTAGCTTTACCAGATTTCAGCAAGGCATTTAATACAGTTGACCACAATATCTTAACTACTAAGCTTAAAAATCTCTACAATTTTTCCTCAACAGCGGCGCGTCTTATTAATTCATATTTGTGTGATAGTGATGTATGTCAGGTTTTTTTACGTCTAACTCGTGGTGTCCCTCAAGGTTCTGTCCTTGGGCTCTTACGCTTCTCCGTGTATATCAACGACCTTCCCGATTGTCTGAAAGGCTGTAATGTCCATTTGTATGCCGATGATGTACAACTTTATGTAAGTCGTCCGTTACCTGAATTAAATGAGTGTGTAAGAATTTGTAATAGAGATCTTGTGGATATTAGTGATTGGGCTAAAGCGAATGGTTTGGGGCTGAATCCTAAAAAGTCGAAATGTGTAGTAATTTACAAGAAGGCTCTTAATGTCAGTGATCTGCCTAAGCTGACAATAAACAATGTTCCGCTGGAATATGCTAAGGATACCACTAACCTGGGAATTCAAATCAACAATACCCTAACGTGGAGCGACCACATTACGAAAGTGTCAGGGAAAACATTCGGGTTGGTTAGACAGTTGTCGCTTACCCAAAAACTCATTCCTCTTCATCTCAGGCTCGTGGTTGCTAAAACATGTCTCATCCAGACTTTATTCTATGGTGTGGAAATATTTGGTTGTAGTGACGCAAACAGTATGCAAAGGCTTAAGGTGGCATTTAACTCCATCGTAAGATATGTCTTTAATCTTGGTCGTAGACAACATATCTCGGAATTTGCCACACAAATTCTAGGCCTTGACTTAGAGTCGTGGATCAGACTACGCACGTTACTTTTAGTCCATAAGATAATAACGACAAAAACAACAATGGAATAACCTGCCATATAACATTAAGACTATTGGGAACGCAATGCATTTTAAATCTCAGTTAACTAACCATCTCAAAAGACAAATTTAAAGTTTAGTTTTATTAGTTTTTTAGATTTTTATTTTTTTTTATTTTATTTATATATTTTATACTTTATTTTTGGTTTTTTTAATATATATATTTTTTGTATTTCATTATCACTTGTGATCTTAATGTTTTTGTGACCAACGCACCAATTTATAGTACTTTTGTATCTGTAGTGTTGGGATAATACTGAAATAAAATTAAATTAAATTAACAAAAAGAGACCCACAAAAGTCCTTTAAATTCATCACAAGAATATGAAATAACTTGCTGAACCCGCCGCGACTTTGTCCGCGTCCAGTATTATCGGGTCTATCGACTGTTTTGTCCCGCACCCATATCTAGTAAATACATATATGTATTAAGATTGTGGATTATATAGCTGCCTCCGCACTGCTGCACTAGATTACTAAGGGCCGATTTATGTTCTCTCAGAAAGCTGCTATGTGTCAGATAGTCATCGATTTTACACTATTATTTGTTAGTTTATGTGACAAATAGCTCTATGTAGAAGATGAGAAATCGGCCCTAAGGCTTTTCCCAAAAATTCAATGTATAATATTTTTGGATAGAACTTCGACATAAGTTCCGTTTTGTTGAACCAATAAATACGAACTAAGAATCAAAACAAATTTTTCTTTCCCCTAGCCCTCTCCCTCTGTCTGAGCTCTCCACTCTTTCCCGTCTCGTCTCATACCTTCCCTCTCCCCCCTCCCTCATTCAGTGCTGTTCACTCTTTGCCGTCACTACCTCATTCCTCTCCACCCCACACCCTATCATTTTGTTTTGTGTGTACTACTCCCTATCCTCCTTTCTCTAATTAATTCCTATTTCTTTGTAACACATGTATCTCATAGCACCTATCGTCTGTCTCAGAGAGCCAAAACAAATACATAAAACTCATACCTAATTTGTGTGAGTGTGAGTCGTTCTCTCTCTCACTCTCTCGCGCGCTCTTAGCAAAACAACTTAGTCCACAATATTGCGTGAGCACATCAGTTAATTTTATGTGGCTTAGACAAACTTTTTTTTGTCGTTTTCACTTCGCGGACAATTTTTCCAAATTGTCTTTCTTAGTGCGCGCCTGCCTAACTAAACGAAGGTCTGTGCCAATTCTAAGACCTCTAGGAAAAGCACTTTTTGCTGTGGGTTGATAATATGTGAGACAGTCTGGCCTGCAGATTTATAAGTATAGATTATGAAGGGGGAACACATGATAAGACTTAGATAAGGCTCAAGGTCTGGTTCCACTCCAAGGACTCCAAACACTCCCTTACCTTTCATCTATTCCTTTATGTAAAGACACATTTTTAAAGATGTTTGAGTTAAACCTTGAAATTTTACTCTGTTTGATAAAGTTTTATATATTTTCCAAAAATGTCTGAGAATTCTTTCGAACCTTCAAGTTTGGATCTTCTGGATCAGGACAACGACAGCAGCATCGTCGGCGTCAACATTAGCAGCAGTGACAGCGACATTCACCGCGAAAATACCACCTTGGGTCCCGTTCGCGGTATTTGGGTGAACTCGGGTGCCACCTTAATAGCATTTAGCGTCTGGCTGATCCTCTTTAGTTTGTACCTTGTCCAAAGAGTCCACAGAGTGAAGGTATAAACAAATACCTCAGCCCTCATCAAGATGATCTTTTGCCTAAATTCCATTTTCCATTCCCCTTTTACTGCTGGTAAACACCAACAATTTTTGCATAATCGTTTTCTAATCTGCTTGTTAAGCAAACTTTGAAATCTTGTTTCGAATGCCGAAGCTGCCAAAAAGAAACGCAAACCTGGCCAAGTGCAACAAACGACTTGAGCAAAATGTGCAAACATCTCGCTGAAGATGATGAAGATGACAGGGCAAATACGTATCTGCAAACAGTTGAACCAGGTCTGTCAAACATTCGCTTTTTGGTATGTACATAAATATTTTGTTGCATTGATTTGTAACACATTTGGCAACTGGGTGACACCTCATCAATTCTGGTCGGCGGCTCGCGGCTTCTGATCCATCAATCAAAACGTAAACTACGCGCGTCACGTCATTATGTCACGCTGTGCCGGCAAAATAAAAAAAAAAACAAAAAAAAGAAATGGAAAAACTTTGAAACGAGGAAATTCATCGCAGCCAATGGCCACGGAAACTGGAGCACATGCAACCAGGCGCACACAATGTTTGCGCTAGCCAATCCTTCTCCTGTTCGGCGGGTTCCTCCCGTTTGCGTGTTTGTCAATCTGTGTTTCTGCTGGTTGGCAGCGGGGGCGGTGTTAAGGTGGTAAGCTAATGAATGCAGCTGTCAATTAGCAATGTGCGTTGGTCTATCAGAGCTTTAATCAAGCGTGAGAGTGTGCTAAAGTGTTATATATAAGGTCATAGGCGATTGGTATTACGTAAGCAAAAAGCATGGACAAGTTTAATATCAATTATACAGGATACAGATCTGGCAACGCTATGGCTAACTATTTACTAAATAATCATTTCCATAAGCCAAATTGCACAATTTGAATGCGAAAAGCGAAGACAATTATATATTCTGCAGTCACTTTCAATCTCACAGACATACATCAACTGGCCCTTAAGGTCTTAACCTTATTAATTCCACCAAGGTTTGGATAAACTCAATCATGAAATACCATAAAATAAACCTTATGTTTAACCAATTTCGGACTAAGATTTCTGAATTTTAAGAAATATATTTTTGACTCTTTAAATAAATATATGTAAAATACCGACATTAGATGTTAGACCATCTTTTGTTGAACTGGTTAGCTATGAAGAAAAATAATTTTCAATAAGGACTCAAGCAGTTTTATTATATTAGTATAGGAAATGAAGTAACAGTTTGGTTTTCTGGTAGGTTAATTTTATCAACTAGGGGGATGAAATTCACTGGTGACCCACTGATAATTCACAGTAGTCACTGTTATGTCAATGTCAAGTCACTGTCATCTCACTGTGAAGTCCCTGCCAAATCCCTGTCAAGTTATATTAAGTCACTGTAAAACCACTTTTAGATCACTGATAAGTCACTGTCAAGTCATGGTGAAGTCACGGTTAAATCACTGTAAAAACACAAAAATAAGTTAGGCCACTGATAAGTCACTGTCAAGTCACTGTTTAGTCACTGTAAAGCCACTGTTTAATCACTGTTTAGTCACTGTCAAGTCACTGTCAAAACACTGTCTAGTCACTGTTTAGTCAATATCTAGTCAGTGAGAAGTCACTGTCAAGTCACGGCGAAGTCACGGTTAAGTCACTGGTAAGTCACTGTAAAACCACAGTTAGGCCACTGATAAGTCACTGTCAAGTCATTTAATTTTAAGTCCCTGTCAAGCACTGTTTAATCACTGTTTAGTCACTGTCAAGTCACTGTCAAAACACTGTCTAGTCACTGTTTAGTTACTGTTTAGTAAATCTCTAGTCAGTGTTTAGTCACTGTCAAGACACTGAGAAGTCATTGTAAAGCCATTGTCAAATCACTGTTAAGTCACAGTTAAACCCCTGTTAAATCACAGTAAAGTCACAGTCAAACCACTTTTAGGTCACAAATAAGTCACTTTTAAGTCACTGTCAAGACACTGTTTAATCAATGTTTAGTCACTGTCAAGTCACTGTCTAGTCACTGTTTAGTCACTGTTTAGTCAATATCTAGTCAGTGAGAAGTCAGTCAAGTCAGTGTTTAATCACTTTGAAAATTCACTGTTTAGTCACTACTTAGTCACTGTCAAGCACTGTTTAATCAGTGTTTAGTCACTGTCAAGACACTGAGAAGTCATTGTGAAGCCATTGTCAAATCACTGTTAAGTCACAGTTAAACCCCTGTTAAATCACAGTAAAGTCACTGTCAACCACTTTTAGATCACTGATAAGTCACTGTCCAGACACTGTTTAATCACTGTAAAGTCACAATCAAGTCACTACCAAACAACTGTTAGGTCACTGTCTATTTAACTAAATTTATCGCAATAGTTAATGACAGCCACTATTTTCACCCCTCACTTCCCCTCCAGTTGTCCCTTACATTTAGCATTTACCCCATTTGCCACTCCACCCACAACCTACCTGCTGCTACGGTAAATGCAAATGGTACTAGCGGCTGATTTTTCACATACAAAATGCACAGACAGACATTTCCAAAAGAATCTGTAGCAAATACAAAATTTTTATAGTTTTAGTCTCCAAATCGAACGTCCGTAAAGAAATTTCATATAAGGGACGTCCAGTCTAGGGCCCATTGCTCATTTAGAATGAAGATAATCTATAAGAAGTGCTCTAGGTACATCTACGAAAAATAGGTTTTTTTTTTGTATTTTCCAAATAAAGGAAACTTTTTGCAATTTGACAGTATACGAGCTTATACTGCTCTCTTTTGCAACAACAATGAAGTGCTATAACTAAAACACACACACGCAACGCCAAAATGAGCATATGTGTTTTGCCCCCGGCTTAAAAAAAATTATTCAAATTATATTATTAGTTATAAATCTTCCATAAATAAATTTGTATAACAGTCTTAAGTAGTTTTAAATATAAGGTAACAAATTTAATGAAACAACCCAATTCTTAAGAAGCGCTTACAGCTACTTACGAAACTGATAGTATCACTCTTTGGACGACCTTTATAGTATTCAAATATGCGAAGCAGCAAGTATTGGAGGGTTCGAGGTCAGAATTGGTCACAACTTTAAAACAAGAGTAACACAGCACCACAAAAGACTTAAGTTAGCTAATCTAGAAGTAAAATATATTTTTCTAAATTTTTTTTTTGAAATAAATAGTAACAGATAGAATGGGCTGATAAAGCGGCTTGGAGAAGTGCCATATTTAGAGTTATTGCATCAAGGAGCTAGTTATACAATAATTTTTTATTACATTCTAAAATCCTAATAAAACGAATAATATTGATTTGGTTAAATATGAAAGACTAATCGTTCTAACTGCTCATTACTAATCGCTAGTCTCTTCTTAGATTTGTAGCTTCCTTTTTGTTCCAAGATCATTATGTGCTATCTCAGTCGAAGGTCAGTCGAAACGGTGTGCCATGTTCTGACTTAAGTGACCAAAGAAATGTTTCTAAAACTGACCAATTAGATACATTATCATATTTCAATACTTACACTTTAATTGTAACAAAATTATTTTAATAACTTGCCGGTATTTGGATTATTTCACACAAAATCAATGACACATACCTGCAAGGAAATGTAAAAGAGAAACAAGTTTTAATTAGGAAATCAATCTATGTATTTATAAAAAAATTAATGTAAGAGCAATTGTTTTCACTACTTTTTTTATAACCTTTTAGGTATCCACATCTCCAAGCTAGAAAGATTTTGAGATCAATAGTGTCCTACACTTTAGCAAAATTAATAGGCTGTTATGACTTTAAGTTTGTGCTCTTTAATTATTATATATAGGTATATTATTGAAAGCTAAGCTATCGAGTTTGGGGATTATTAAAACAAACATTGGGCCCATTCAGCAGATCATTTTGATTTGTGATTAATGATTACTGATTGGTAACTTTGACAGAATATCTTAATGCCTGTAATCAAAGCCATTCCGCAGAGACTCAGTAATCAGTGTTCCAAGTCCAAAATCGCAAACTTAAAATACAAAATAAAATGGTTTTAAACACGATTGGACTTGAAAAGCGTTAAAGAACTTCTGGTAAACCTGGGCTATAACAAGTACATTTGGAGCCTCGAGATGGCTTCAGACGATGTAATGAGAGGAATTGAAACTTTAAAACCCACAACTCTGAGGGAGTCTCTGGATCAAATTATACGAACTCTGGAACATGCCGGCCTCCTTTTTTATTCAGGCTTTCCACTTTGATGCGAGCTCTGTCGTGGCTGACTTAAAGCTGACCAACTCGATTTTGGCTTTGTTCATAGTTATGAATGCCTTAGATGATGATTGAGGACTATACCTTCTACATTTTTACCTTGTGGAGGGTGGTGGGTTTGTCACAGTCCTTTCCTCCATTCTGTGCCTCAAAAAGTGCTGATAGCTTTCTGATTAATGGCTGAACACATGTTATAGCTCGTCGTTTCGCTCCAGTTGTTGCCACTCCCAATATTCAATTAACTCTGTCGTACGTAATTTTTTATTGTACATTGCATTAACAAATAATTTCGTATTATTTAATTACCACTTTAAAATGGCACAATTATCACTGAGTTTTATTTCCACCGGGTTTTGTGTGTTTCTTGTGTTTTTACTTAGTATTTCTCTTTGGATAATTATGCCACCAGACGATGATTTCATAACATGCCACAAAAAAATAAAGCATGCCTCAACGCTGAACGCTCTAAATAAGTAAAAAAAAAAAAGTAGCTAACCACCAACTACATTATACACACATTTTTTTTAACTTGCCGATCGATTTCCTCGACGGCTTTTCCTCAAGTTTTTCATTTTGATACCATACTTTTGCTATGGCTTTGGTTTCCACATCATAAACGCGCTTTTGGCATAATTGCTCTCAACGCGAAGGCGAAGGAGTAGGAGGCGGTAAGGGGGAGGGGAGGTCGGTGAACAATCGATAATTATGATGTTGCATTGTTGTTGTTGTTGTTGCCGTGATAATATGCCTTTCGAGACCAAGTGAGTGAGAGAAAGAGTGACGGAAAGAGAGAGAGAGGTTTAACCCGCCGTCGGAGCCAAGACTGAGCTTTCATGTAATATTTGCTCACAATTATTGCGAGACCACGCAGCCAGCTTGGTTGTTGTTGTTGTTGTTGTTATTAGTGGTGCGGTTGCATGTTGCATGTTGCAATAACAATTTCGCTTTTGCTTTCCAGTTAGGTTTTTGGTTTACCCCTTGTATTAAGATCTTATTGGGAGTATATGGCTTCAAGCATTAGTGGGAGATTATAACAAACTCTTCTGTACAATGTTCAAGTGACTGACTGACTGATTCGGAATTTATGGACAGTCTCTCGGTTTCGCAATTTCTGCAATATAATTTGGATGCTCATAGAAAAATTGATTTAAAATGTTATTCAACTTTAAACAGATGAAATAAAGACAGAAATCTATTCTGAAAATGTACAAACTCTATTATAACATTTAGATTGTGAATTATTTCTGTTATGAGTTCAGCAAAGAACATGATGAACAAAGCATACACCTCAAGCGACGCTCTATACAGACCCGAAATATATATTAAACTTAAAACAATACTTAGAAAAAAATTGTTATCCGGACCAGCTGATTGAAAGACTTATAACGAACACCACCCAAACAAAAATCAATGAACAGAGACAAGAGCTAGAAGATACATTACATCAGTAATGACACCATTCAAATCTAATGTTCGCATCCAAAGCCCACACAAACATAAGGAGACTGTTTACGAACACAAAAGACCAAATAGCAAAGGGACAGCAAAAGAACGTTGTGTACGAAATAGCAAGTAAGAAAATAGAAGGAGAGGCTTTCGACGGCGTTTACATGGGAACGACAGAACGAGCGATTGCGACCATGATAGCGGAGCATAAAGGAGATGCGATAGCGCAACACTTGACAAAATGTGGACACTAAACTTGTATTTCCTCGCTCCATCGTTCCCATCACCCTGGAAAAATGCCAGAGTAGTCGACCCTCCTACCTTGATTCCTACCGACCGATAAGCCTTCTATCCACCCTTGAAAAGATCTTCGAGCGCTGTATCTTTGAAGAATGCTGGATGTACGATCCATTCGAAAAGCAATACCTAATTTCCACTTTGGCTTCCAACTGAGCCAAGGAACTCCCGAACAATTACAACGAGTGGTCCACTACTTACGGGAAAGAGTATGAAGCAGGCCTTTGATAGAGTGTGGCACGTAGGTCTGCTCTTGAAGTTTAAGAAACTCCTTCCGCCCCCACTTAGTGTGCTAATCAAGAGCTTCTTGACGGACAGAACCTTTGAGGTAACAGAGTACGGAGCGATATTCCATATAACGGATTTTTCTGGCTGGTGTACCGAAGAGAAGCGTGTTTGGCCCTACGCTATACTCCCTATTTAAACACGATATACCCAGAGCCAGTAGCCTTCCTTCTTACGATATATACTCAGCCACAGATGCCCTAAAACAGTATCTGAATAGGTTTACCAACTGGGCCGCTAGGGGGAGCATTGCCATAAACACGGACAAGTGTGCTTCGGTGACTTATTCTACCCGTTGTGCACGCTCAGCTTATGAAGCACTAAGCAGCCCAAGGACAACTTTGGGATGACACTGGACAGAAGACTGACTTTTGTGCACCATGTCAAGGCATTAGCTAAGGCAGTGTCTGCCAATGTACAAAGCATGGAGTGGCTCCTGAACTGCAAGAATAAGCTGTCACTTAGGAATAAAGTCCTAATTTACAGGGCCATTCTGGCTCCGGTATGAAGATACGGCCTATAAATTTATGGAATCCGATGAAGGCGCAAAATGCGACCGAAATGCGTAGGACAATGTAAATTAAAAAAAAAGTTTTATTGGAGAGAGGAATGAGGGCCGACACAACCCACAGTAGCAACCATCGATTTTAACCATTTATATTAATTTGGGCACGGCCTATGCGCACAGCGCGCGCGTTACTGTTCTGCGCATAGAGTTATTCATGTTTTCTCTATTTTCTGTTCCTTATAAGCCTCTTGCGAAATGAAAGCAACAACAAATATTTCCCAGTGCTCTTCACCGTACACAATCGGGTTTCTCTTTCTCGTTCTTGAGGCTATTGTTGCTCTAGATTTAGTCAAAATAAAAGCAGAACAATTCGGTCATAAAAAAATTCTTTTTATTTTATCATGTTTCGGTCTAGAATTTAATAAGAACGATTCGCTCTTACTTAAAAATGAGCTCTTACACCCAGATACAATTTAGACTTTTTCTTGACTTTTTAACACGAAAACTGATTGCCTAGGAGAAGACAATTAATCTTGACTTCGAACGTCACAGAAATTCGTGCTTGATTTCCGTATTTTCCACTTGGATTCAAGAACAAACATCAAAACTTGATATCAAGCACGATCGGCTTGGCTGTTTCTTTTAGTGTACTTTAAGTACACAGAGAAAAAAAATATCATCGTGGAATGGATATTCGAATATCCACATTAAGATCCATTTTTATACCTGTACTCGTTGAGTAAAAAGGGTATACTTAAGTCGTGCAAATGTGTGTAACATGCAGAAGGAGGTGGCCCGTTCAGAGCTTCTAGTCATAGAGCTTCTGGACCTAATGGGGGCGTATGTAGTCAGGTAAAGCTTCTGATCGGTTCAACTCGGCGAACCCAGAGTGATCTTGGCTTACTACGTCTCAAGTCGACTCACACCTCCTCGTGGTGACCACCGGAAGCAGTAACGATGCACCCGCATTTGCTGCTGACTAACGTGAGCGGCGACCCGCCCTTCCCTACAGGGTATAATATATAGGGTTAGTGCGTCGGGTTTGGTATCCACGACCGTAAAAAATCGCCACCAATGAAAACTGCGACTACAATGCCTCGGATACGGACCCCCTTTGACGACGACTCACGCAAACGTTTAAAGGACCACGATTTGAGAATATGCACCTGGAATGTCCGCACTTTCAACAAAGATGGTCATGATATCGCCTTGGTGAATGTCCTTAAGAAATATTCATCGGACGTTACTGCACTCCAGGAAATGCGATGGATTGGATATGGAAGCAAGATAATAACAGGGACAAGGCAAGGTGGGACGACCACCTCTAAGGTGGGACGACCAGGTGCGGAAAGACATTTCCAAGCTTGGCGTGAAAAACTGGTGCCAGCTCGCACGGAGCAGAAGCGACTGGCGGATATTAGTTTCAGCGGCCGAGACCGTCAAAAGGTTGTGATGCAAGCATCGGGCCAATAAAGAAGAAGAAGATGCAGAAGAAATCATTTCCGACTATATAAAGTCTATATATTCTTGATCAGCATCAACAGCCGAGTCGATATAGACATGTCCGTCTGTCTGTATGATCACCTAGATCTCAGAGATGGTAAGAGATAGAGGTTTGATATGTATGGGACAAATGCTTCTTTCAAGTTTGTTTCAAATTTTGGCCACGCCCCCTCCCGCCCATTATATCTCCCACGTTTTTGAAGATAGACGATTCGTACTTTCTAGAGATAGTTAGTAGATCAAGAAGATATAGATCGGATGAACGGTTCTCAAGTAATGAGCAAAAAAGTGAACCAGGCCCCCTTGCTACCCCCTAAAAAAATGTTGCATACTTTTCGGATGGTCACCGAAAAGGAATGCCAGAACACTGTTAAACATATTTTTTCATGAGTAACGGGTATATCGAAGTCGGTTAGAACTGAATTTAACTAACGCTCTCGTTTTAAAGATCCTTTTCAGATTTTCAGCTGCTTTGGATGAAGAATAAAGATCTATGAAATATTTTTTTTCTGATACATCATTTTTAAGCGAAAATAAATCGATTTCGAAAATATCTAATGGATCCCAAAAAAGGATACTTAACTATCCAGTCAAAGTGAGTACCGAAAATATCGTAATGATCATTAAAACTGTCTTTTTTTCTCAGTGTACCGCTCTAAAAGTTCTTAAAAAAATCAAAAACTTGTAAAACGTTCCTGAGATTAAGAATTTGGAGATATTTAAAAACGCTCTGCAATCAAGAAATTCCGTTCTTATAAAAAAAAAATAATTTTCTGGCTTATTGAAGTTATAAAATTCAAACTTCTGTATTTAAGAACAAAAATTCTTAATTTTGCTCTCAGTGTAGATTTTCTTAATTAGTATTGGTGTCTACGCCGCTATAAGCTAGTATTAAAATATAATTTACTTAGGATTTTCAGAACGACGATTTGAATAGTTTTTGGCAATCTTATAGAAATATCAAATTTAGTTAGACTTGGGAATCGTATCGACTTTTAGCTAAACACTAGCTTTCTTCTCTCTTAAATTCACAGGGTATTTCAGCAGTCTACCATCATTTATTTTCTACATTGTATGCCGATCGCTTTTGAATGTGAGTAATTTTACGCGAGCAGCGGATGGCATATGCACAAAATGGGAGTAGGGGGCAACGGGAAGCGGATTACAGTGGCATCTGGTTGGACTGGCCCAAAAATCATTGACTACAAATTGCCATTGGCATTTTCCCGCAAGTGTCGCTGTACCATTCTATGGCTTCATTTGGTGAACATAAATTTTAGCTGGAGTTGGAAGTCGTTTGTACAAGTTGTACACTACGCACTAAAGTTTTTCACTTAAAGTTTCCATAAGACACATTCCCCGCAAAAAAATAAGGATTAAGAAACTTTTTGTCGCCTTCTGCTTACTCCAGCTTCTTTTGCTGAATTCAATTTAAATTTAATTACTTCAAAATGCCAACTTCTGACACACACATTTCGGTCGGTGGGTTGTGGGGGGAGGATGAGCAAAATTAATGACTCTGCGTTGAACTTGCTCAGTTCGTGTGGCAATCAGTCAGTATGACGTTTAGTCTGTTTTGCAGTCAAATTGTTGTAGTTGTCATTTAATCAGATTACAAATTTATATTATTAGCCAAAGCAACAGGAAAAACAATGTGCAATCCTGTGGCTGTCTCATATTGACATTTGCTGCTTGTCTTCGTCTCCTCTCCTCCTTCACAACCATTCAATTGTTTTGCTCGTTAATAATAATCGGATTGTCGTTGATATAATCTTCAACTGAGTGGGTGTGTGTGAACTATAATGAATATAATGAGTATGAAAGGCAAAGCTGAAGCACACTTGTTGCACTCGAGTAAAGGGGTTGGCTCTTTTTCTAAGATCTATTTTAAGTAAGCTTAACATTTAGATAGCTGAAGTATCTAACAACTAAGACAGTAACTTTACAAAGATGAAAGTCACTGAAAACCATTTTGTATCTTTTATTTAGACTAGCGAAAATATAAGCCGTTTGGCCTGAGTGACATTGACTCAGTCAGTCAGTCAAAATCAAAGCTGCATTTTATTTCATTTATTAAATTTTTAATATGACATTTCTCTCTTTTATTTTCTATAAACCAAAGCCGAAAGGCATGCATTTTAATGTCTGGAAACTTAAAAGACACGAAATAAAACTTTTAGCTGCACAGCTGAGCAGAGTTTTGGCATTTAAATGCTACACCTATGGGATTTTCATTTGTTGTTCATATTTAAGTAGCTCGCGATTTGAATTTTCCCTCTTAGTAGTGTGTGTGTGTGTGTGTGTTTGCATGTGGAGGGGAAAATGTGGTAGTAAATTTACACATTGAAATCTTAAGCGCTCCCCAGGGTGGACGTGGCAGAAGAAGGAAAAAGTTTTCCACGTAAAATTTGTAGGAACTTGCCATACCTTGACTTGGCGGCACTTGGAACAATGCGGCGTTTATATATAAACGCACTTACACAGCATATGTTATGAGGGAGGTCGGACGCTCGCCATTTGACCGGAAGTTCGACAAAAGTTCAAATTACACACACAGACGTACACACGCACAGGACGAAGGCTGCTGCTGTTATTCATTCGTTTTTGCAAATAAATGAACCGTATACTAAAACAAACAAATTCAATTGAATCACTCTCCTGGGCATTACAATTGAATGTCTGCCCACTCGGTCTCTATGGCTCTTTGTGTGCGTGCGTAGTTTTTCCCGAAAGAAAATCTAATGAAAATGTTCAATTTGTTGCAAACAAACAAGGAACTTGGGCAAAAAGAAAAAAAAAATATACCAAAATCTCTCAAAAAACACACACAAAAGTTCACAGCTTTTGTTGTTGCTGCTGATGCGGCGGCGTCGGCGGCTGCTGCACTCGGCTGATTGGAAGTTTTTTGGCCATTTTGTTAGTTCAAGGGCAAACAACTTAACAACTTAAACCCTGATAAAAATGGTTCGAAAAATCTGTGGCATAAGCTGTGAAAACAATATCATCTAAGGGCCGATTTCATATTTGGACATAAACTAACTGATAGCTGAGTAAATTGTAAGTCTATGCGTCGCATATCACTTAAGAAAAATCGAATCTGATTTAGTTTCACACAAATTTGAAATAGAAATGCAAGCATGGTCCACCAGCGGGGTTTCCACAAGAGTCAAGCCCGCAGCAACGCACGCACCTTAAGCAGATTTTACTGACATATCAGAATTTTGGGCTACAATAGACAATTTAATAAACTTAAAAGACCTCTCAGTGGACACCGTTTTTAATCTATAAAGGAGATAGAACCCAAAGCGAAGAAGAGTTTGAAGACTAAAATTAGAAAATAGAACATGGGCCCAAATGCATTCGAGAGACGTAATACGCATTATTTTCAATTCCTAACGATAGTCTACATATAAGCAGCATCGTAAAGATGGACCATGCACAGAAACGGCCGCAACCGTGCAATCGAGCAGCACTTAAAATCAAATCGTGTGGGGCCTCACTTCAAAGATATCCTTAAGGCTCTTACGGCCAAAACTTGTTTTCATGTAGAAGCGAATAGCGCAGAATAGTAGAAATTGTGCAGTAATATATGATTTAGCATAAATATACATTTAGTAATCATTATTAGATATGTCTTGGTTATATAAAAAAAATTTTTTCAGTGGTTATGGGAACTTTTTGTCAAATTTTATGACTTCAAAATAAGTCTTCGCCAACTACTTAAAAATTAACAATGTAGGCAAGTGCAATAGAACGTATGAGTGATTTTTTTTATACATCAAATATCCCCCCTAATGTACGAATGAAAAGCAAATTCCCTGATAAAGAAGAAAAATGTGACCAAAACGCGTAGGAGGACAATTTAAAATAAAATTTATTTTATTTTGGATAAGAAATGACAGCCAACACAACCCACATGGACCGTGACTGCGCCTCAAATGGTCAATCCGCTTAGTCCAATTTAGGCATACTTTTTCCAACATTTCGATGTTTTCTTCCAATGCGTCAATGAAGCGGGCTTGTCTATATAGACATGAGCTTAAACAAAAACGAGAGCGTAAGTTAAATTCGGCTCTAACCGACTTCGATATACCCGTTACTCATGAAAGAACATGTTTAACAGTGTTCCTGCGTTCCTTAGGGTGACCATCCGAAAAGTATGCAACACTTTTTTAACTCGGCTATTTTTCACATTTTTGCTCATAACTTGAAAACCGCTCATCTGATCTTTATCAGTTCTTCGGCAAATCGATTTATTTTGATAATTACTAACTATCTCATAAAGGTACAAATCGTCTATCTTTAAAACTGTAGGAGATATAACGTTTTTTCAAAATTGAGGTGGCGTGGTCAAAATTCGAAATAAACTTGATCTGCGTGCAGTTAAAAGAAGCATTTGTCCCATATATGTCAAACCTCTATCTCTTACCATCTCTGAGATCGAGGTGTTCATATAGACAGACGGACAGACGGACGGACGGACAGACGCAGATCAAGAATATATATACTTTATATGGTCGTAAATGATTTCTTCTGCCTGTTACATAAATTTGCACGACTTTAGTATACCCTTTTTACTCAACGAGTAACGGGTATAAATAGTCTAAAGGCGTTAAATCGCACGATTTAGGCGGCCAATTGACCGGTCCCGAACGTGAAATAAAATGTTCACCGAACTCGCCTCTCAATAAGTCCATTGTTGCGCGTGCTGTGACTTTTCTGGCTCTTGCAATGTTTCTGCAATGCTTCTGGCTGATATTCACTCCAAAATCGACAATTCTGCTTATTTACGTACCCACACACAAAAAAAAACGTTGGTAAATGTAACATTTTTCATTGGTTAATTCAGCAATTTCCGTCTTTGATTTTCTCCCAAAAGTTTTTCCATTTGATAACCAAATGTCTGCACTTTTGATTTTTATACTCTGTACCGAAGGTACATAGAGTATATTAAGTTTGTGCAAAAGTATGTAACAGGCAGAAGGAATCATTTCCGACTATATAAAGTATATATATTCTTGATCAGCATCAACAGCCGTGTCGATATAGACATGTCCGTCTGTCCGTCCGTCTGTATGAACACCTAGATCTCAGAGATGGTAAGAGATAGAGGTTTGACATGTATGGGACAAATGTTTCTTATAGCTGCAGGCAGATCAAGTTTATTTTCAAGTTTGGCCACGCCCCCTCCCGCCCCCGCAATTTTGAAAAAAATGTATCGATTTGCTGAAGAAATGATAAAGATCGGATGAGCGGTTCTCAAGTTATAAGCAAAAAAGTGAACCAAGCTCCCCCCGCCACCCCCCTCCCACCCTTTTACAACCAACAAGATATTGCGGTCTAGTTTTTTGCCTTATTTTATGTATAACGTTGTTCTATATGTGCAAAAAAGTGGGCGTGGTATCACTTCATCCCGCCTTAAAAAAAATATATAAAAAAAGTTTATTTTTTTGTACAAGAAAAAATTGGTTTTACTTGCTATTTTGCATAACAAGGAATGTACAATTACTGACGCGTATTAAGAAACATATTTATCGGCCGCAAACATTATGGAATTTCGGGATTACTGAAAAAAATGCGGCTCACTGTCATTTCTAACTGCACAATACTGCTCACGTCGCCGGAAGACTGCAAAGGGTTTTTGATTGGGTGTGACACAAAATTTCGGATAATTTTTGCCTTTAAGGCCTTATTGAAACTATCTTAGGAACTGATGCATGTTCAGCTGGTTGGTTTTTTATTTCTTACGAACAGCTATGTTTGCTTCTTCTACCAAGTTATCTCCAGCAGCTTGATTCCTACGACCTCTGATTCGCTTTAGCATAATTGACCATCGGGAACGACACTCTGGGTTCATGTGCTTCGCAATTGCTAAGAATTTATTTTCTGCGTTCAAATTGTTGCATTATTCGCTTAAATTTCTGCGATTTATCGCCAAAGTTGCACAAAATATTCTTCCTTATTTTTTTTAAATATCTTTCATATGCGACTGAAAGACTTTGGCCCAACCTTTCTTTAAAGCAATCGAAAATAACATCTTCTCGACTCGTCACATTTTTTCATTTGGCATGCAAGTAGGCATTGGAGAAAATGAGGTTGTGTCCTAAAATGTGAAATTTTGCAAATAAATGCGCATAAATGCGGTTGAGCAAAAGTGAATCAGAAGCGGAATTGATAGCTCTAAAAGGTGGTAAAAGTCCCAACAAATCTAAACAAAATTTGGTTGGGCTTTGCAAAGTTGAATTTTCATTCCCAATTTTTTTTTTCAGATGAATCGCTAATATTCTCAACTACAAGGACGCCACGACTAATTTCAGCAGATAAAAGGCACTAACATTTAATACACACCACACCGATTAGATTCCATCAAAAATATTCGACAAAACTTTCTGTTTTCATTAATATTTGGCAATTACAAATTGCAGCAGAAAACACACACTTAACATTGAACTGTCATTCGTTAGCAGAACATGACTTTATCAGCTGCTCACTTAACAGAGCACTGTTAAATCAAAATTTCATGGTATGTAACATTGAAGACTGATGTATTTGTGGTCTAATGAGACAAAAAAATTTAAGTTTTGAGCACTTTTGGAAAAGGGGTTTATGCCTAATATTTGGCAAAATTCCCCATAGTGCGTCGCCCGTCTGGGTCAATGCAACTAAAAGCCTACTTATATTAAAGGGGTTTTAGATGTGTGTTGGCATAATTGCCTGCTTGCAATTCTCAAGATCTAATTCTACACACGGACCATATAAATAGCGCACACGAAATTTGCGTAGAAAAAAACCAAAAGTGTTAGCATTTTGAAATCAAAGGGACACATAGTTAATTTTAAATGACTTTTGTCTTGATTGTACGTTAAAATTGGTAAAATCAACAACAAAAATCATTAAATCCACAATTTTTAGTCAAAAACGAAAAATGTTACATTTACAATTTATTTTTTTTGTGTGCATTGAGTCAAAAATGAGCTTCTTCGCTGAACACAAATTTTCGGTAAGAAAGTGGATCTTCGGTTAACTTTCCAAGAGCCCATTCACCAAAAATTCGGCTTCAATTCTTGCACCAGCTGTATTTTGAAAGGCTTCACACCTAAATCCTTTTGCAAAATTTTCTACGTTGTTGAGTAACAGAGGCCCAATTGCTGCGAACGGCGACGAATCGATAATTGATGATATTTTCTTCAGTTCGCACTCTACGTAAGCGCGTTGGTGGTTTAATGACCAACAATGTAAATTTGGTGCGAAATTAAGTCACAATAGCCCGAATAGCCGCTTCATTGGGTCGATTTAACCGATCAAAAAATGGAAGAAGCGCGCGATGAACTTTCTTAACAGAGCACGCATTTTGAGAATAAAATTCAATAATTTGCAAGCTTTGTTCGTTTGTAAGACGATTCATGGTTAAGTTATAGGCTAAACTGAAGATGTTTGACAGTGAAACAAAACACGAAACGTGCGTGAGCTGTTTAAACCAGTGTTGCCAAAAAGATAATATAAAAAAATCACCTTTGGTTTGAAATTGACAACAAATACCCAAAGAAATTTAATTGATCTGGCCACCCTTGATTTGCACATCATCAGCATTTGAAAAGGCTGCCCATGTAATAGCTAATCTTGACTCGATATTACCCAACCCAAAAGCAGCCACCCATGTTGACCCTCTGCCCTGCCTCTATCCCCGCCTCTGCTTAATGTGTGACATGCAAGCGATTTGCTGTTTTATTTGACTCTTAGGTATGTCTGGGGCAATTGGCCCCTTTGTAGGATCGTTAAAAGTTTTGTTTATGTCTCTTTATGGTAATTTTAGCAGTTTGGCATTTTGGCCCATTCAGGTGTGTCTGGCCAACAAACACAAACTCTTGTTCAAAAATTCATATTAAAATGCTATGAAAAGTGCCAGCAAACTTCGGGAGGGGATTTTGAGAAAATTTCCCCTAATTGATGTCCACTATAAAAAGCGAACTGCACTTGTGTGTGATGTGTGTGTGTGTTTGTTTACTGCGTAAATCATCATTAAATAAATTGCTCATAATTATCGCCCAAAACTCTCCTCTGGACATTTATTTTGACTAATTTTCTTCCTTCTCCCGGGCATAAAGTGGGCGGCTTTTAGTCGTGCAATTTTCTGTCAAATTTTGTATGATTTTCATTTGATAAAGAGACTTTGCTTCCTGGTCTTAAAAACTGGCAGCTGTCCATCAAAAAACATTTGCACGACTCGATGATGAGCTGTGCTCTTGCAAACATGAATAATCAAAAAAAAAAAAATGGAAAAATATGTAAAAACTGCCTTTCCAAATTGGCGGCTATCCATTGTTCATGAAACGCAGACAGACAGTGGGCAATAAATGAGTGTGGGCGTGCCTCTAATCAAGGCGAAACTTTGAATCAGAAACGCTTGCACAATAACCAGGAAAAGCGCCGACAGAAGGCTTGAAGATGATGGTAGATTTCAATGACCAATGTGCACACTTTTCCAAAATGGAGCGCAATTTTGTCTCGGCTCTGGCCAAAACTACTGACCAAAGTTGAGAAAAGTTGTACAACTCCATTTTGGAGGCTAAGCGACTGATTGAGAGTGTTTAAGCGTTTATCTAAAGCGGCGACGGTGGAAAAGAGCCGGTGGCAAACGCACACATGACATAATGATTGTGGTACAAGTGGCAAACATTTGTTATAACATGTGTGTCGATTACACTGGACAGCACTTTTTAATAAACAAAATTGAACATCCTAGAAATGAGTTGGGTGAAAGGTGTATGAATGGGGGACGATCATTTGAATCAGCAGCTTGTGTTGCCATAGGCCACCTTTTGTCAACAATGTTGCAGCAACACCGTCAGCCAGCAACAATGTTGCCATAAATTGTTAACTTTAAAATTTTGCCTGTCGAGTGTAATGACTGTCTCATTTCAACACGAAGGAAGGCCTGCCATTCATTAACAAGACCCAAAATTATGAATGTTGCTCTGCGATGGCGACAAGTGTCAAACAGGCTGGAACTGGTGACTGGACTGTAACTCTGGGCTTTGATTGCCATACAATTAAAGTTTTCACCTATAAAAAAAAAGACAACAGGGAGTCAGGCTTACATAACACCAATATCAACAACAACAACAACAACAATCATTCGCCGTATGATTAACACAAATTATTTTGTAATATGCGTTGGCAAATTGCTGCTTTAAGCTGAAGCTGAATCCAGCTCCAAACTTCAACTTCATCGCCGCCGCCTGTCGCCGTGAGCCGTAAGTCAAACAAATCAGTCGTGCCAGAAGATTAATGGCGGCATTATTGTGTCGGTGTCGCCTGCATAGTCATTGTGGACAGACTATCCAGAGCAACTTCATCATCATGCAACTGGCCGCCCACACTTCCCAAGGGTTTTTGCTGATGGTCACGTGATATATATAGATGCACGGCATCCATTTGACTAAATGCTCACGCACCCATCGCCACTTGCGATGCGATTTTTCTTGCAGTAAATAATTTTTCATGCCAGCTGGCCATGTGATGTCTGTCTGCCTTTTGGTCCTCTGCCCCTGTGTCCCTGGCTTAAGCCTTGGTCGTTGTATTATAGCCCATTGATCAGTTTGTTTTACTAGCTCCTGCCCTGAACTGGACTGGACTGGTCTGGCCAACTCTGGTCTCCTTCTCTCTCCCTCAGGCTGTTATCGTCGTTGTCTGGTTTTGTGTACATTTTGGATTATGAACTCTTTAAAGCATTTCGGTATGATGTCTGCAACTGTGGATGTGGATGCAGATGAGGAGGATGCCGATACTGGCTGGTCAATTGACAGAGTGGGAGTGCTGGTCCAGAGGAATGGATTTGACCAAGTTTGCAGCAATACTTGAAAATGGGAAATGAAATTGATGTGGCTGCTGCCGATGATGATGATGATTTATTTGTATGTAACTCAATCATTTGAGTGCTTATCGATAAACATTTTTTTCTTCAGATTTTATAATGACTTGAGATTATTTAATCTGCATTTAATTTGAATATTTATCAAATTTTTCAAAATAATATTATCGATAACATTTTAATATTTGAACAAATGCAATCGATACATGAATGATTTTTTCCTTATTTTTATTAATCGAGCATCTTTTTCATTATGAATATTAAATTATGTTAATAAATTATGAATAATAAATTTAAGATATCGATAACATTTCGATTTATCGTTTTCGATTATCTATGGGCTGTAGCGACCTGTTTGGATTTAGATTAGTTTAGATAATACTTTAAACAATTTCTCAATTCAGTAATTCTTTATTGTATTAAAAGCTTTAATATAATCGATAGCTGATCGATTTATGCTTATTAAAGTCTCATGATTTTTGCCATCGGAAAGTTTTATATATTTTATAATATTGTGTATCTATTAGTTGAACTTTTCTAGTTTTGAAGACTTAAGAAAATCGATAGCTGATCGACTTATGATATTTTTTGTTATCGATTTAAATAAATGTGCGGCGATATTTGATGGTATCGTCCAGCCACTCGGTTAAGATATTTATGATTTCTGCCATACTGAAATAAGCTGAGCCATTTGCGTGTTAATTAATCGATAAACGAACGAAACGAACTCTTTACAAACGAAACCCACAGTTTCTTATCGATAGTTGGCCTATTGGTAGCCAGATCATAGGCAAATCTATTGGAGTGTTGCAATAATTGGTCATGACTCCTGCTGGTGAGCATATTGATTTGGGCGTATAATGGCCTGCCTTTCACCTTGTAGATGCATGGTCACACTATTTTAGTTATGTTCCACACACACAAGAAATAAATAGCAAATTCCTGGCAGAATTTTTCCGCATTGCTGGACACAGGCCTTTATGGGAAAGGGGAGTGAGAAGAGAATCGAAACGGAGTTGCGTTGAACACGCTCTCACAGTTTTGTTTTTCTGGGAGAGTGCTCTGATGAGAGCAAAGCTCTGTCGTTGTGTGTCGTTGAGTGCGTTGTTAGTGGTACACATACGACCATTTCTTAATCGATGCGTTTTTTTAAAAAATGTTATATTTTACGCTTTTTTAAATCGATTAATCGAAATGGTCTCAATAATTACACTTAAAAAAAAAACAGAACTATTAGGTTTTAAAAAACGCTCTTGATTTTATCCTGTATCGGTCTAATTTTAAGAACTATTCGCCTTTGGAAATTCTTAGTTTGAGTACGAATCGTTCTTACCATTAGAATCTCAAACATAGAAATAAAATTCTTGCTTTAAGAAAAACAAGTTTTAATTTAAGATCATTTCGTTCCTCAAATAAAACTCTCTTGAATAAAGCAACTTCGAACTTATATCAAGCATTTTCAGGCTTATTAATGTTTTAAAACTGAAAACTCTTGATTGAAGTCCGAAAATTTTTGATTTTTCTTACAGTGTAGTCGTTTAAAATAATCGTTAAAGTCGGCTCTAAACTTCGATATACCTGTTACTCATGAAAACACATGTTTAACAGTGTTCCTGCGTGTGAACATCTGAAAAGTATGCAACACTTTTTTAACTCGGCTATTTTTCACATTTTTGCTCATATCTTGAGAACCGCTCATCCGATCTTTATCACTTCTTCGGCGAATCGATTCATTTTGCTAATTACTAACTATCTCTTGAAGATACGAATTGTCTATCTTCAACACTGAATGAGATATAACGTTTTTTCTAAATTGCGGGGGCGGGAGGGGGCGTGGCCAAAATTTGAATCAAACTTTATCTGCGTGCAGATAAAAGAAGCATTTGTCCCATACATGTCAAACCTCTATCTCTTACCATCTCTGAGATCTAGGTGTTCATACAGATATCGACTCGGCTGTTGATGCTGATCAAGAATATATATACTTTATATGGTCGGAAATGATTCCTTCTGCCTGTTACATACATTTGCACGACTTTAGTATACTCTCTTTACTCTACGAGTAACGGGTATAAAAAGTATAATATCGATATCGAATAGCTTTACCGATTAATCGATCGATCGATTTTATGGTAAAAATACCAAAAAATATTTCAATATTTTTTCAGAATCTTAAGAAAGTCTAGTGTTTTCTTTGCGCCATTTTGACCCCACTGTGCTTTCGCTTGCAACTTCCATATGCCATTTTCTTTCGCCTCAAGTGGGGCATTGGCTTTTCATTTCATTTCTTTTTCGGTTTGGGGGTTTCCTTTTTTTTTTTTTGTTCAACTAAAGCGGCTTTCGTGTCTTGTTAGCAGCCGCAGTCGCAATTGCCCGTAGGTCGACAAGGACTTCCATGGCCCAAGGCTATGCAAATTTGTCATGTTTATTGAGCTGCTGCCTGCACTTGTGACCCGGGCTTAGAGTCCGAAGTGGGTACAAGTCAGGGTACTTGAACCACCGAAAAAAAAAAAAATACAAATCCTTCTTTACAAATCCAAACAGCAAGCAAGCGAATGCTTGCTGCTGCAGCCAGCACCTGGAAAACTTTTTGCGCCCAACATTTAATTAAATTCCTTTGCACCTTTAGTGCTGCGCTAAAAATTCCAAAATGCCGACGAAAGGACTTCCTGGCCTCAGGACATGCCGCTGGCAATAACAAATTAATCTTTGCGGTTGCGTCCCGGTAAGCCCTACAAATGAGGCATTTGATTTTAAAACTAGCTTTGGCCAAAGTTTTGCCCGAGACAAAAGCGGAACCCGTTTTATGTTGCCTCCAATGGATGCGAGGGGATGGCGAGGGTCGATTCAATCAACTTGCTGAATTATGTTGACACGGCACGCACAACTGCCAAACAAGGCGGTTGCATACTTTCCAGGGAACGACAAAGTTTTCAATTTACGTTTTGCAAAACGGAGGTCCACAATTTGCTGCCACTTGCACTTCGTCTTCAATTTGGCAAATGCGCCTTAAGTCGCAGGCCACGTAACAGGAAGGAAATGCATAACAAAGCGTTTCTTATGAGCGAGCGAAGGGGTCGGCAGGAGGGCAGCTGTTTAATCGATAAGTATGGAGTGTGTGTGTGTGTGTGTGAGTGTATGCAAATAATGATAAAGATAATGCGATTATCGATTTAGTGGAATTATTGAGATTAATCTGCAATGAACCGAATCAAACTCAAATCAATTGCCAAACGCCAAGGGGCGTAACAACTTTTCAATTTCTTTGCACGCACACAATCGACTACACTCAGAGAAAAGAATCTGGTAGATGATCAATGAAATTATTGCAAAGTTCTTGAATTTAGTTTGATTTATTTTAAGTCGAAATACTTGATTTTAGTTCGATTAACTTAAATGTTATGAAAATTATTTTTTTCTTCTATATAAAAAATTGATCGCCTAATGTAATCGATAAATCGGCATGTTTATCGGGATATGATTTTTTAAATAAATTTTTAAAAATATTTATTATGTTTGATGTAAGAAAAAACGAATACTAATCGACTTATCGATTAATTTATTAATCGATCAATTAATTAATTTAATCGATTAACTTGAATTTGTAAAAACTTTATTCATCGCGCAATTTAATCATCATTTATATTAATTTTTTTGACATTTTCAATACTCAAGACTTAAAAATATCGATAACTTTTACTTTTTAAGGTAAAAATATCGATAAATAAAACTTAACCTCAAAGAATCTCAAAGCATAGAAGAGAATACCTAAAGGAAGTTCAAGTCTATATCCTACTTAATTCAAGACTTTTCCAGAATATTCAGAATTATTTGTTTCCATTTAACTTACATAAACAACCATTTCTCGATTCAAGAATGATTAATACTTAAATTAAGTACAAATCAATATAAATCTCTTTCCCTCAACTTGTTTTTTTCCCCAAGTGTATTTACCCCACCCATTTTGCCCATCATCTTCTCTACTCTCTCACCATCCCCTTTACGCCCTGTTCTCGCCCAGAGCAACGCTTGGCGCTTGTCCTTTAAGCCACTTGCCGTCTTTTGTCCTTTGGGGCAATCAATCCGTGTTAATGGCTCCGCAGCTAAATCAAAAAGATTGCCACAGCATAAAAAAAGGGAAAGCCAGCGCCAAAACTGCTCCTCCCAGAAGTTGAGAATGTGTCCAGAGAAAAAAAAAAAAAAGAAATTCAAAAACTTTACACAAATATTTTGCCACTTTGCTTTGGAAATCTTTGCCAAAGATGGAAGCAACTTAGATTTTGTTGTTGGCCTGCATGTGGCATGCTTAAGCTATTTAATTATGGCCAAGGAAAACTTGTCTGCCCTGCAGTAAGAACAACTTACACATTATTCCTGCACACACGCACACGCACACGCACACACACACTTGATAAAGCTCAGGCCCAGCAGCTGAGGCTTAAAAGGGGGGAAAGGGGATGCCAAATGCAATTTGTATGCCCGTCAAATGTGCCTCGTTATTGCGAAATTTAGAACTGCTCGAAATAATTCCAACAAATTTTCGTGCAAACGAGGCAGACGAAGTCACAACAACAACAATAAAGCACACACACACACACAGAACATTGAAAACAAACTACTAAGTATATAAGAACTGTACACCCCACAAAGTTGGCAGAGTGTTTAACCCATGGGGTCCAAGCCACTCGACATAAAAAGGGGCCAACTCTTGATACAACCAAGAAGGTATGGCAAGCATTCAGCTCGCTCTCAGTTTCAGCTTATAACTCAGCTTGTAAGTCTTTAATGTTATGTGCACAATCATTCAGAAAAAGCTTAGCCCGCCATACCGTACTAGTTGTAGCTGAGGCGGTTAGTTAGTCATTGTCGGCTGAGAGCTTTGGTCAAGAGCACAAGAGTGAGCAAAGAAGCGTGGAAAGATCTTTTCGCTCCACTTTTTGCTTTGCTGGTGCCTATAAGTTTATGGAATCTAATAAGATTGAAAGCTGAGAGCTTTTGCCAAAGTCAACTCCACACTAGCTGAGCGGCTGTCATACCTTAGTAGATATATTATGGCCACACTTAATGTAGTTTGTGAATAGGAAAAAATCTCAGGCCCTTGTAGTTTTAGAAAGAGCTTTTATTTGTAGAAGATAAGTGTAGAACAGTGAAATTTCCGACTTTTCTGCATTTTACTTGTGAAGCTTACTCAGTACTCTCTGCTTCATGATACAACTAAGTCCGCATTTACACGGTGAAGCAAACTTCATGAAGTTCTTCATGAAGGTTTTGTTTGTAGAGAAGAGGTGTGGAGAGGCAGTCGAAGCAAGCCTAGCTGGGCATCAGTTTTTCGATAGTTTCTCTTTGCCAGGGTTGAGTTTTTGGTCGATCGATAACCTGAGCTGATCGAACAAGCGCGGCAGTTTAGAAATTGTCTCACTGCAGTTCAATAAATTTAAATTGAATTGCACTTCATGCGCAGCCTCGAAGTCTGTGATTCCTCAAGTCCTTTTCGTGACTTTATTTGTGACTCAATTTTAATATTGTTAACTTGGGGTTATTAACAAGGGTTGCAATGCGATAGTAATCGGAATGTACGAACAAAAGGAAAAACTTCATGATGCATACTTCATGGTGTAAATGCGAGCGCAGTTTTAAAGACGCTTTAAAACAAAATTGAAGAAAGCTTCTTGAAAAAAACTGCACCGTGTAAGCACGGTCTAATAAGGTATGGCCAGCTCTCTAGCACTGTAAGCTGAGAAATGATGCCACGAGAGTGAACGAACACAAATTTAAAATGCTCTCTTGTTCTCTTGACCATGGAGAATGAGTACTAGAGAGAAACTTTTCTCAGTCGACACCGATTCTGTCAGAACTTCGTTGGCTGTTCGCTCTCACTTACGCTCTCTAGATACTTTTGGCTCAGCTGTTCGCTGTCACTTACGCTCTTTGAAAATATTTGGAAATATGGTTGTCTTGCTCTAACCACAGTGATTTCCTACTGTCACTATAAAGTATCTTTTTGGGCACTATCGTGTTTAGCACCAGCACAATTGAGAGGCGGCGCAAATGTTCTCTCTATGGGTAAGCAAATGTTGTAAGCGATGCATCTCCGCAGACGATTTTTTTTGTGGTTTGACACCAACCGAGTACACAGAAAAATATCACGTTCTAAAATCGTAACCAATTGGTCATGATTTTGGTCTGTTTTTTTCCGTTCATAAAACTTGAACGGTAGTCATGAAATGCGAAAAAGTGTTCATGAAAATATAAATATTTTAGCTTTTTTATGTTTTCAGTGCTTACTAACATTTATTTATATCATAAAACCAGAGTGCATTGAAAAAATGTAGACAATGTTAAAAATACTTAAAAAAAATCAAATTAAAAGAAAAAACAAGAACACGACAGGGATTTGAAACCGCGACTTCGGCGTGCTAAGTGAATGCCTTACCGCTGGGCTACAGGGCTTGGAGCTGTCGGACAGTCTCAATGATTACTTAAGTACTCATTCTTAAGCATTCATTTTTTTATACCCTTGGAGAGGGTATATTAAAATTGTCCGGATGCTTGTAACGCAGAGAAGGAAGCATCTCCGACCACATAAAGTATATATATTCTTGATCAGCATGACGAGCTGAGTTGATATAGCCATGTCCGTCTGTCCGTCCGTCTGTTTCTATGCTATCTCCTCCGTCAGTTTTAAAGCTATCTTAACCAAACTTTGCACGAAGTCTTTTGGTACAAATACGCTGCACATTTGTCGGAGCCGGCCGGATCGGATGACTATAGGATGATATAGCTGCCATAGGAACGATCGGTTGAAAAACTAGTTTTAGTGAGAAAAACTTTTTTGTTTTCAATACTATCGCTCCCAACGCTCGTATTTATAAGTTTTCAATGATTTCACATAGTTTCAACAAGATTTGTCGAAATCGGACTACTATATAGAATAGCTGCCATACAAACTGTCAGGCATATATCAAGCTCCAAGGGTATATAAACTTCGGTCGAGCCGAAGTTAGCTTGCGTCTATTTTTTTCAATTTGATTTTGTCGCTGTCTCGCGAGTGAGCTGGATAGTCGTGTGAGTTAAAATGACGTCGTCCGTTCAGTCTCTTCGAGGTCCTGAGTTCAAGTCCCAGACTAGGTGAAGCAAGAAAATTTTTCAAATTAATCATTTTAATAAAATCTAGCTTAGAAAAGGTTGTAGTTCTGTTGCAACGCGGTGGGAGTGGTTGGGTTGGTCGTCCCTTCCTTCCTTCCTTGCCCTTCCCAAGTAACCACCCTGGAGGAGAAGACTTCCACATTCACCTAACTAACTATGGTCATTATTTTTTTTTTCTGAATCTTAGTCGCCGGGAAAGCAAGAACAAAATGTTCTTGAAACGAGCACAAAATGTTTATAAAACAAGCCCCAACCGCTTATGTGTGAGAACAAAATTTTCAAAACCCCGTGTAAACTAATGTTCATGAATATCGAAAAAGCGTGCTTAGCAGACTATTGTCAACCGAAGTTCATGATTTCGTTACAATTCGAACGGATTTTTTTCTCTGTGTACTGAAATTGATTACTCTCTCGCCCTCGTTCTTTTTGGCACAAATATAAGGCTATCTTGCTTGATCAGTATTTCTTGGCACAGCGTTCTCCAAGAAGAAAGCGCGAAAATGTGACTCTGTCTCTCGCTATAGTAGAGTATAGTCGTCCCCCGGGGGGTTATGGGAGCTCTGTTGTAGAACAAAATACAATTTTCAAAAAAAAAAAAACATCTGGGACAGTTCTAAATCGACTGAGCATAGAATTTATACCGTTTTATACTTAAAATTTCAAGTATGTCTTAGTTCTTAAGTATTCTTCAAAAAAGTCCGAAACTTTCTAGAACCGAGAAATGACTGTTGAAGTTATTAAAATGACAACTAAAGTTCTTGAATCAAGATCTTGTCGTGAAACAGTTAACCGACAAATTTAAAAAAGTGCGTTCTTACTTCAAGTACAAAATATCTTGGTTTGAGCACAAAAAAAATTTATAAATCCAAAATTCGATTTAAATCGTATCTGTTCTTAAAACTCGCTTCTTTGTTTATGGAGTAAGGGTAAATCTTGGAATACTGAACTTTTGAACTTTCGCCTCAAGTGACATTTGCACACTGCAGTATTGTAAGCTTAAACAGAGAACCAGCTGAGAGCTGGCCATACCTTATAAGCTGTATCATGCCCTGCGTAACATAACAACTTCATTTCGAAGTTTATAAAACTTTGCATCTAGTTAATTTTTTTTGAATAGAGGGTTAAAATGTTTCTTTATACAACAATTTGGTTTTTGCTTTGACAATGTTTGTTCATTGATTTTTAAAAAATTAACCAATAGATGGCGGCACTACTGGCTTCGTTTGATGGGGGACTTTGAAAGTTGACCAATAAATGGAGTTAAAAGTAAAGTGTGAGCCCTCAAAGCCACAAAAATTGATCACATTTTATAGACAAGGCCAATTCTTCCCTTTATCTATTACAGATTAAACTTAAATTAGACAAGTTTTCATTTTGATCCCGCCACATTTGTCGCCTGTACCTTGCACCAGCAAAGCCAGTCTTTGCCGGGTACGTGCATTAAAAGTTTAGCGCCAAAGTTGCTGCCAGCCTTCCCCACTCCCCTCGGAACCCCCAAAAAGCAACCATTTTCAGCCAACCCAAGCCGGAAGTGGCCTTACCCCATGGACATGGTGGGGGGGAGGGGAATGTAGTTTAATTATGTAGAAATCGAGACACGCACTTTTGCAGCAGCTCCTGCTCCTGCTCCTGTTTCAGGTAGGATTGGTGCTATGCAATCGACACGCCCACTTTGTGACACTCGCAAAATTTGTGGGTGTTGCTGGATCATTTTTCCAGTATCCTGGTTGAAACTGTATGCGATTATAAATTCTGTTGCATGTCAGTGGTTTTCATAATTAGAAGCGATGCAGGAGCCTGTCTGGGCTGGTTGGGTGGATTGTCTGCCCACCTGTCTGCCGGGTGAGAATAAATGTCTTGCATTGCATTAGCCAAGTAAATGTTGCCTGGCCAAAAAACACTTAAAGGTGAAAGGGAGTTAAAAAATCCAGCTGGCGGCGACGCATAAATTTTAATCAAAATAAAAACCGTAAAGTCAGTCGCCAGTTGCTGTATTCTTTTCGTTTCGTAGGAGACAGTCATTTATATCAATTAGTCGACGAGGCGTCTGGCCACAGGACAACACTTGGTGCAGGTGAGTTCAGTTGAAATGGAGCTGTGAGTAAGGTTAATTGATTTATTTGTGTGTTAATTTTTGTGTAAAATTGTTAAGCCAAACTGAATGATTAATTCTGATCTAAGCCAACTCTTGGCCCTTTCATTGAGTTGCTGATGCATTCATTTCTTTATTGAATTCATTCACTGTTCCACCCATTGACCCCTCCAACAGGGCAAAAAAAGCAACAACAAAAACAATTCGCGTTGCCAACGCAATTTCACACTTTACCAGCTACAAATTGCAACATCATAGCCCCGGATACCTTTCCTTCCGCCTCCTCCCCATCCTCCACCATTCATCGAACCACGAGCCGAACGTTGCTAAGATTATAAAGATGACGATGGGGCAGGGAATTTTATGATTTATGAGTGCGTTCCAACGGCCTCCTCAATGGTTGGGGATTTTTCTTCTTCTGCTTCTTGGTTTTTATGACCAGCTTCTATCGAAAGTGTTGCCCCAGAAATTGTGGCCTTTTTTTTCTATTCTAACGTCTGCTGCACGTCCAAGACCCAGGGAAAGGCTTTGGCCAGTTGATAAATGAGTTTTGCACTTTTCCATCGACCACAGAGCTGAAGGAGTATGGAAAAAGAGTTGAGCAATGCGACAATGTCATTGCTTTTAGTTCAATCTGTCAGTGGATAGCAAATTGAGCTGACATCTGTGGTTCAGCCGAACCAGAAGCCTACTAGTCCGAAGTACTTACTACTTAGAGCATGTGAAATGGAAATAGTAAAAAGGCGAAGCATTGTTTTTTTTTTCAGTACAAAAATAATAATGGATCATTTTGAACAGATAACTTTTTAATGCAGTTCCCTTACTTTTCTTCAGAAATAGTTACAGTCAAATACAGTCAAAATTTTAAGGACATTTTAGGATGACGGTAAAGTCGAATCTTTTGGTACGATCTGAAAACGCACAGTTAAAAAAAACGGACAACTTTCAATGGTCGATACTGCAGCCTTAAAATATCTCACATATCTAACTCGCCAATCTGTGACACTCATTCTTACCGGCAACACGCCGTTTCCAATAAACCAAACTTAAACCTAATTTGTTTATTAAACTAAATAGTTTACGCGGCTTACATTCCCACAGGCCATGGAAAAGTGGCGCCATCTATTGGTGAGCTTGGGAAATCACTCAACTAAAGCGAAAATGAATTGTTTTTATGAAAATTTATTCAAAACCTTTATTTCTTATAGCATTCGAGCTGCAAGGTTCTTTAAATTCGTTGCAAAGTTCCGCAGTTGCCTTTCTCTCTTTATGCAAATTATCATTGACATTTATATTAAGATTGCATCCCGAAAGCAGATCCGTTCAAGCCCGATAGACTTGGTTTCAAAGTATCAGCTGAATTTTCCACAGGTTAATGTTCAGAAATTTCAAGCTTTTTGTGAGAATTGTTTCCTTCGAACATTGGCTCAGCCCAAGTTTTACCAATATTAAATGGAAATTCAATTAATATGAAAAATGTTCAGATTTTCTGTGTTTTTGATCAGACAAAACAATTTTTAAGTTCTTATCATTTAAGACTATTGAAAATTACTAGATTCTAAGAATATTTCGAACCGAAAATTAAGGTTCGGAACAGGCTTAGATTCAGCAATTCTCTTCACTTTCATTTGGTTTAAAGTTCAGTTCTCAGTTTTAAAAGCCCAGATCGAAATGTTTTTATCCCAAAACTTTGCAGCCCCTTGAAAAAAATGAGGTGACCCAAAAAGAGACTGGCATTATATTTAGGGAAAATACGGGGAGCGAACAGCTGATTAGTTTCGGAGAGAAATGGTGTCGACTCGCAATCGCTTACTTTACATTTTTTTGGTCAGTGACCAAACCAGAGATTAAACGCTAAAAACACTTTAAAATTTGTAACTGAAATATTTTTTCTTCTAACCGTAACCAATTATCCTTTATTCAAGATTATTAAGAAACAAAGCAGCTAACCAAAATTTTACTTTTTCTTTTTTCTTTAACTAAGTCCCACAGGCAATTGCCCTTAAAAATCTTTAAATCGGCGTTTACTTATATTTGTATCAAGCTAGTTTCAGTTTAATCAACATCTAAAAGCTTTTTAGCCACATATTCATAAAAATTATAATCATTTGACTAGAAAATCCTCAGCCTAAGCTAGACTATGATTTCTCATATATCAATAAACACCCTAGATGTAAAAGTGTTGAAGGCCACATACTCATATTTGAATAAGGATGTGTATTGTAAGAGAAAAATGTTTTTGGGCACACCGCCATCTTGACAGTTTGTCAGTGGCGTCTGTGATCTTAACAGTGGATGGAATAGAGGAACGAACAAATTTTATTCGCGTTTCAATACTGACCTGAACTGTTAGATCACAACATTAATTTAAGGGAATTGTTTTATTTTGATATAGAAATAAATGGCGAGAAATGTAGAAAAAATTTAAATTTAGTAACTACATACATACATGCTAAACATGGAAACCCGATGGTTTGTTCCAATTACTAATGGCCACCAAACACATTTGCTCCTTAGTCCATGACTAATCAGACCAAGTTGGGCCAATCTTTCCCCAGACTAGAGCTAGAACTATTAGCGAATCGAAGCTTTAGACAAGGCAAAACCCATTTTTTAATACATTCATTCACAAATTTTTTAAGTCCAATTATGTCAAAATCAAGGTAATTTTGTTTTAGTTTTAAGAGAATATTGTTTAAAATTTAATCGATTCACATATTTTGATTTAATTTTGGGTGTGTGAGTTGAAAGGGCTTAAATCTTAAACCTCTTATGCCCCAAAGCTCTTAGTCTCCCTACATGGCCCTGCAAACGGCACAGTTATCGCTCATTAACTTGCTACTTACTAAAGTCTCACTGACATAATTGACTTCAACGGTCCGATCTACAGTTTGATTTTTTTAGCCGCCACTAAGCTTCGACTGTTCATAAATAAAACGCATATATGTAGCGAATGACTAGATCGTTTTCCAGAAGCTGCATAAATTTTTATTTATTAATTGGGTCTTTTTTTATAGATTTTTTTATTAGACCAAATGCAAAGTATCATACAATTTAACTTTGCCTGGGGCAAGCTAAATGCTGACAAATGTGACTTTCGTATTCGTATCATTATCTTAATCTATTATTAAGCAAGACTGCAAACCGGTGCTGAACCGAACCCCATAGAACCGGTTCGGTTTGGGTTTTTTGGGTCCGACGAACCGGACCTTGAAACGAACCTCTAATATTTTTGACTCCTCGAACCTGAACCCTAACTTGACCACTTTTTCGAAAAATTAGGTTCGGCTTAACAAGTTAAGCAGTTTTTCCAACGACACATACAGAGAATTATAGAATATACCTGTTATCTGACTGCTATCATTTAAGAAGTCAATCCTACGACATTTCTTTAGGTCAGATTTATACTATCACCGTCGATAATAGAGTGAATATGGATCGAGGTAGGGAACTTTGCATAGCAGAAAAGAATTGCAATTATGAAGAATGTAATGTTGATGATGGTTGCTCATGTGCATCAAAAGTATTTCTTGATCTGGACGAGATGACCATGTTGCCTAAATAGATTCCCTGGAGGACTCTACAAATTCTTTGGCTTTCAGAAACATTGAGAAAACTAGTGCTAGACTGTGTGACGCGATGGACTCTTAAGGATTTATGCATTCAGAGTTCTTTAAAGAAGCTCCAACTAAAAACATTTGAATGGAACGTAGTCCAAGCATCTTAAAAAGTCCATGATTTACCATTACTACCAAGTGATTTTTATGTCTCTAGCTTTTCATTTCGGTCAATGGTTCTAAAATCTTTTGTTTCTTTCTTTAATCGTTCGATAAACGTTCTTCTATTATAAGCTCAGTAACAGTATTAGCTACAGTGCTCTTAGACCCGAGATTTTAAACTTTATTAACTTCTGACAAAAAAAAGTTGCGAAGTAGCACATTACAGACATGCAGAAGCTCCCAAAAAGAAATTCTTAATGATTTTAATGAATTTCATTTAAAATTCATCTTTAAATGAATCAACTTCTGAATGCGAAGAAGAGAAGTTTATCAAATATAAAGAGAACATTCATTGTCAAATCTTCTAAAATTACATCATTGACATAAACAATATTATAATAAAAATAAGTATTTATAAAACGAAACTATTCTTTTATGTTCAAGCGAACCGAGGTTCGAACCATAACCTTGGGTTAATGGTTTATGAGAACCGGTCCGCGAACCGAAACTTAGACTTTACAACGGGTTCAAATTCCTGGACCGAACCTTCTGCAAAATTTTTGAGGTTTGCAGCCTTGTTCTTGAGTGCCCCCGCACTTGTGTTCAAACTCAAGAAAAATTTTTAAGCATATTTTTAACTATTCTGCTTAAACTTTAGCTTTTTAAATACTATCAGGTGGTATAAGCCTTACTTGTACATCAAATGTTCTGTCTAGTGATTTTTCCCCATTAATGCAAAATTGTGACAATTATTGCAAGTACAAATAGAATGTGTCCATAACAGTAGCTTAGAGTTTTTTCTATTTGCCAAATTTGGATGGGCTTTTTCACACACACACACACACAGACAGTGTGAATCGGCGTGGAGTTGCACTCCCAAAAAGTGCGCCGAAATTTTCAACTAAATTATTCATTGGGCGCGCAATTGAGCTGGAAATGTGCAAAGCGTTATGTGAGTGAGTGAGTATGCGGTTTGTGGATGTCTCGTTGGCATTGCCAGGAGTCTGGCACGTAGAACCGTCGGCCAGCGTCTGCCTCGTTTTGGTATCCCCCCATGCAATAGGGAGAGAAAAAAACTAAAGGAGCAGCAG
Organism: Lordiphosa clarofinis; assembly: GCA_018904275.1. NCBI lineage: Eukaryota > Metazoa > Arthropoda > Insecta > Diptera > Drosophilidae > Lordiphosa > Lordiphosa clarofinis. The sequence continues at coordinate 2,014,520 of JAEIGQ010000013.1, forward strand.
AACCGTAACTCTACTCGTGCATGCCACTCAACCACTTGACACTTAGCTGGTGATAGCGGCACAATCAGGGAACGAGCTGGAGTTACTAGAGACAATAAACGGAAGTGTTTTGGCAGCTGCAGCAAAAAAAAATATATAAAAAAATACATGGGCCTCAAATTTAAGCTTATGGCTTTTTAATAGCCCAGAGGAAGACAAAAATTTAAAAATAATTGTATGGAAATTTAAAGATAGTTTAAGAAATGGAGAGGAAATTACTAAATTTATTGCAGAAAATTAAGGAAAAATTCAATAAAATTTAATTTTCAACTTTTGGTTTCAACACCGCCTCGTCCCTGATGCTGACCCAATAGTGATCCAAGTTTATCCATTTCAAAATTAAAGATAATTTGGAGCATATTTAAAAATTGGGCCTATTTATGTAAGGACTCTAAGCAGCAGTTTTCTCATAATGAAAACCCCTTGCTAACTAAAATTCCTTTACACAATGATCAAGGATCAAGTTGCGGAAACCTTTTAAGTGTATGCGTCTGAACTTCCAAGTTGTGTCAGTTTATAATTCATTATTCCTAGAATAAACTCAAATCCAGAAATGTGCACACACACACAGAGAGAGAGAGAGAGAGATGGAGAGGGACAGGAGTTTATCTTCTTAATTAGTGGCCAAATTTTGAAAGGAAGCTGCCTTTGTCTTCGTTCTGGTCTCCTCCTGCCTGCCTGCCTGCCTGCCCGCCGCGTGTTTGCTTTGTGTGGATTATGGATTATTATATGACAATTATTATGCGTTTTGTCTTCTGTCAATTCTGTAATAAGTGAGAGAGAAAGATGGCCTTAAGTAAATTTCGGGGCATTGGCATTTGTCTCAATTTGAGAAGCATTTAACATTTGTCGTATTTGAGTTTGGCATTTCATTTGCATGGGCAACCATCCACACACCCACTTGGCCCATCCTTGGAATCGATAATTATCTGTGCGACAGTTCAACTTTAGGCATTGTTTTCCTGCTCACCACTAACAATATGCCACAATTTGGTGGGACGAGACTCACCTTCAATGGCCAAATTAACATTTCGACAAAGGCAACCTAATCAAATGTCACAATCACGCATGCGGCTGTCCTTGGCAGAGCTACGAACCTCATGTCCTGCCACTTTTTGCCGGCCCTCGCATAACTTTCACTCTTGTCAGTTGCAAATTACATCGCACACGTCTGCAGTCAGCAGCAGCAGCAGCAGGAGCAGCAGTACCAGATCCTGGGGATGGTGTCGTAATTTAAAGCTTATTTTGACACTCTCTACGGCTGGTCCAGGACTCCAGTAACAGGCACAAAACAACAGCACCCAATTTGCATCTTTCAAAATCGTGTTTTGTTACATTTTGTGCATGCGCAAAAATTTGCATACGACAATTAACACTCCAAAAGGCGGGACGAGCATGCTTGCTAGATGTGTGTTGTGTGTGTGTGTGTGTCAGGCTTATCCCTTGCACTTTGCAATACAATGTGGCGTATGCGTAATTTCTTCTTGTCTGCCTTGCCAGGGCGTTGGGGTGGGGGAGGGGGGAGGAAGGTGCTGAAGCGCCTGACAAATGCAAAATAAGTTAATGCCAACAAGAACTGAGATATGCAAATGCATTTGAAACAATCTAATAAGAATCTGCAAATATTTGCTTAAGGCCAAAGGTCAAAAGTAATATCAAAGTATCGAAAGTTAAGGCTATCTCTCTCTAGCTATATAAATAGTTTACTCCTAAACGGTAAAAGGAAGGATTCTTCACCCCAGAAATGGTTAAGAAAATATGTAAAATTTGCTGGAAAGGCTTAATGCTCGATGGGTGCCTCAAAGCCTTACACTTAACCAAAGCACAGTGGCACAATGCTACCAAATTGGTCTATTCTATTTCTTGATAAAAGAACTTTTCGTGTAAAAATACTGAGCTATTGGAATTGTGCTAATTCTTTTTATTTAATTATTAATTAATTAATTAATATTATTCGATATAGCCTCCACGTTCAGTTAAGGGATTTTTTCAATGGTTCTAATAACATTATAATGGCGGTCTAAAAATATAGGATGGTATACTTTCAATGAGACTGGTCTCTAGTTTTTCTATTTCTCAATAGAAAAGTGTTTTAAGGCCCAATTTCTTTAAAGTTGCAATGAAGATTCAAAGTGTAAGGACCAAGAGCGAAAAGCCTTTCTACAGCTGAGGAATATTTGAGTGCAGACTTTATTGAGTGAAGCAAATGTATTTTAAAGAACATAAAGAGTGATCGCCTAGGCTTCGCAGACTCTTCAAGATAAGTTTTCCGCCATGCCGGAGTTCATCGCCTTTGCGAAGATTTAGGGGATAAGAACGAGTAATAAGAATTGGCTGTTAAAAAGCTGCAGACTTATCGGTGCAGTAGCGGCATTCCCAGCATCGCTGGAGTCAAGAATTTGAAAATATAGTTGATAATGAATATTTATAATAAAGTAATTTTTAAAAATATTAAATTCACTTCTAAAATTTTTGCACAAATCAATCGGTCAGTGTCTGTTTGTGATATCTACTAATGCACTAGCTTGGGACACTTGAATAACCGCACAATTTGCCAAAGGAAGTCTGACTTCACAGAAGTCATCTGCTATGATGAAGAAGCTCCCAATTAACAAAAAAGTTTGCTCTCTAAAAACAATCCAGAAATCCTGTTAATAATATAAATAAAAATAAATGGAATCGTAGCTGATGCCAAGATTTGTTTGACATGCTGAATTTGTCAACCTTAATCGTAGAACAAATTTGGAATCATCCAAAACATTAAAAAATTACTCTCTTGCATTATTTATTATTTGGCTACCACCATGTTGAGCATTGTGGTAATACCGTATATCTTATGAGGCAATTCATGCGGCCATTGGCCCGGTTGATCCTTTGATTTGGCCGACCTCAGGCAGTTAGATTACCTGCTTAGCGATTGGTGCCATTTCGGATATCCTAGCCGCAGCGGTCAGGAATTTGGCGGCTGCAATTCTGCTGGACTTTCTATTCCAGATCGCCTCCTGTCTCACCGCCTGCTTCTTCCATTTTCATTTGTTTTGGCAATTAACAAAGTAAACGATAGAAGATTTGGACTCAACCATGATACAATTATATAGGGTAAGGTGCTCTCTGAGAGAGCTCTCTGTTGGGGACTCCAAATTTTCATTTTGTTGCTGTCATTTGATTGAAAAGGTTGTGTGCTAACGAATTTTTTTTGATTTGCCGACGGGATTTATGAAAATGTCGGGCCAATACTGTTGCGTATGTCGATGTAAAGCAGTGCCAGCCCATAGCTACCCGGAATTGATGTCAGTCCTGATTTATGCAAACGCGAGAAGAACTCTTGATTGTGTGAATTGGTGAACACTGAATTGAATAAGACGCCTGTGGACTGGAGCAGAGACGGCCAAATGGAGAGGACTGAAAAGGCCGCTTGTGTTGGTGAACAAGAGAACTCCCTCCAGACTGCAGTAGTTTAATTAATGAAATCTTCACCGATTCACACAACCACAAGTTCGGCACGCGTTTGCTTAAAAACACGACCAACACCGGCTCGTGTGAGCTGTGGATCGCCGCCTCTGGTCTAAAGAGTGCTCTCTTGGCCGGCAATGAAGTAAATCAGGGTTCCCCCAAGAAGAGACCCCGAGTTTGTGGCTGTGTGTTTCTCCTGTCATATTGTTACGGCACTGTATTTTGGGCTGACACCGGCTAGCAAGTCATTTCAGGGCGGGATCTTAACCCCAGACCGCATAGCGAACAATCACTACAAATTCAATTCATTCTTCACTAGCAAAAACGGGCACAAATTCAAAAAAGCAAACAGTTATTGGCCAAACAATCAAAATTCATAACAAATCTCTATCGAAGAAGCAGCGCCATTACCAGGCTAGAGTGTTCCAACCGGCAACGCTCCCAAGCAGCGATTTGGCTATATCAGCTGCCATTTGAAAAGTGCCAAGCGAATACTAATAAAATTTAGTCATGTATATACTATGTGTTTCTAATTCTAAGGGTGCTTTGCTTTTTGTTTTATTCTCTCTCTCTCTCTCTCTCGATATTAGCAAAAGCTGTCAGTCCTCGATAAACTCTGAATGCCATACCTAATATAATTGTATCATGGTCTCAACTGTTTGTTTATGGAGTAAAAATATGCATAGTTCTATCGAAAAAAAAATGGACATAAAACACTTAAAATACAACTAACCTACCGATAAGTTTGAGTAACCAGACATTGAGAAAATGGGCCTTATAAATTTTAGATAAATACTTGGCTTGACAGCCTTAAACTTGTACTTGAGAGAATTCAATCTCTTTGCTTATAAGCTTGAAATTTTCGCCCAAGAGAAAGGGACCTCTGTTAGGAGGTTAAGCTCCATCTCCTTTTTATTAACTGCTGGCACCAATAGCTGGTGAAGGTGACCGGTTCCGTAAACAATTTTAAAGAAAAAAATTTGTATTGTATGTTCCAAGGCAGGATAGAACTGACGTCTGCCGAACCAGTAGTTACACACACTAACGATTTAACCACACTGAGTAAAAGATCCCAAAACTACCCATAAACGTAACTGTACCGGTACAATGTTAAGGTTTCTTTTTGGAATTTTCAATTTCAAGTATATCGTCTCTCTTATAGATTAGACTAAATTGACCGCTCAACTGAAGCTGAGATCACCCGGAGACCTTATGGTCCTTATGGAATGGGAATTGAGGTGATGGGAGCAGGTGGATGGGTTCTGACTGTGCCAAATACTGTTATAAATGTGTGCCTATTTTAACCAGGGGTGCCCAAGCCCATTTCGCAAGCCATGCATTTGTTCTTGTTTTTCCTGGGCAGGCCAGTCGAAATGAAGGTGTTGAATGCTTTCAGTCATATCCTCATTGCAACAACTAAGTCAGAATTCAGGGTGAGGTGCGCGCATCCTAATGGCCATATGAACTTTGGGGCACTGCTAAAGTGTAGGAGTTGGAAAGTTCTCTTGTCACGGTACTTCTTCTGGGACTATATTCTGAAGATATGTCTAAGTTTGAGTAGATTGAGGTTCTCGAGAGGACCAAAATACGATTTATTTTTGCCAAATTCACATAAACTCTGTGACTTATAACTCTACCCTCGCAACCGCAATCAGCCGCAAACATTTTACACACTCAAAATCGAAATTGAAACGACATAAAATCATTCTCCACAATTCCACCAAAAAAGGGGTAAAAGCTGTAAGAGTTGTTGGGGGTGGGAAAACGTTTGTTGTTTGATGGCAATGCCAAGAAATGTCATGATAAGCGCGTTGCATGCACACACACACACACACCACACACACTCCACACACACACTCTCCACACAGTCACACTTAATACGCTTAATTGACTTTCATGTATGCACGAGTGAATGCCGCTACATGATGGCAGGGCCTGGACCTGGTAAAGTTTTGTTGGTGAGGGTAGGTAGAGGGGATGCATGTCGGCCAGACTGCTGTTGCTGCTGTTACCAACCGATGCGAACGGATGCGACTGGTGGCGACATTAGCGTGTCCAAAATTAGGCAAATTTTGGCTTGTAAATGTCTCGGGATTTGCCCAGCTTCTTTATGCAGATTTCTTAACTGAATTTTGAGCCTTTGTATGCTGTTTTTGTTGCATGCTTCGCATAATTCTTAAGTGCATTAACAAATCCTCTTTGTTTCAACTTCAAACAGCAGCTTCTGTTTCTGTCTGTTCTGTTTTAAAGGCGTCCGCTTTTGCACACAAAAAAGTCAATGTCAGGCATGGGCTGGCACTGAAACTCAATTACACACACACACACGCACACGTGCACACACATACTTATGTACCTGCAAATAAAATCTCATTCTCTTTGCATACGACTAGGAAAAAGTGCGACAATGAGGCATACATCACTTTTATTTGTATACTTTTTGGGAAAAAACGGAGATAAAGTCATTGGAAGTTTGTATACTCTTGCAAAATTTGGTAAAATCCAATAATCGGGAGGTGCTGGAAACAGCCACTTGCTTTGGCTTATTAGATTTGTGAACTACTTTGAGATGAAGGTATGTAATAGCTATGTCTCTGATCCTGTGGAATATGCAGGAACAGCATATCAGCTCCATTCAAACTCTACAATGTAAGATCCGCTTATTACCCAATGCATCGGTTGATTTTCCAAAATCAATCAAAATTTTTCTTTATTTAATTATAGAATTTTCTTGAAAACGGAATAAAATAAATTGAAAACAAAGTTTTTTGTACCCACAAAAAGATGGCTCTTGAAAAGAAAACATTGTATGTACTACAGATTATTAAAACCGTTCTTTTATTCTTTTTCACCATATTTCAATGTTCTCGGTTCTTTCAGGTTTCATTTAGATATCTTAAGAAGCAGCAACGTCTGACGGATCGGAACTGAACCGAACCGAACAGCTGATCTTACAAACTTTTAGTTGATATTTTCGAACCATTTCCAAGACATTCTTTATTACCGTAATCAACTGCATGTGAAATTTGATTTATTTATTGTATCGTTTTTCCATTCCAGTGAAATTTTTCTTAAAAATTAGTTTTATCCAATTTTTAAAGATTTTTTGGTAACGCCAGTTATGACTTGCAGGGAAACTCAAGTAGTCGTATAACACAGTGCAACTATCGCGGTTTTCTGCTGATAGGTAACTTGTTATAAATTCTTAGGGCCAATATCTGTAGCTGTATCTGACTTTCATATTCTGTCGTGAAAAGTGCACAGAAAGTTCGAAAAGTTAAATGAGTGGTTCTTTTTTCAAGGTTTATTATAGGTTTGATAGGGTTAGTTCATGTTCCAGTTCGAGGAATCTGATCCTAACCATTTATTTGTGGACCGGACTCGGATGGGTTTGTAGACTCGTTTTTAGAAAACATGTTATGTTGGCAAATTACTTTAAATCAGAAACTCACGACACCACAAAAGAGGCTGGTCGATGGTTTTAAGAACCTTCTCTCTAAAATTAAGTATATCGATTGAATGAATCCTCCAATGTGCAACCAACTTAACGCTCTTTCTTGTATGGCACGCGCTGCAGTAAAGACGTAAAATTTAAATAAAGCTAAAAAGAAAAGTGAAGTCTTTTTAATATCTTATAAGACACAACATGGCGCCCGAGCAGGGACTGCGCGAGCAGTGAGGTAATAATCTACATCTTTATGGGTTAAAAAGTCAAGCACATATGGTTTTGGTGCTGACTTTTTTATTTTTTTTTTTATAAAAGACACAGCTTCAATATACTAGAATAGAAAGAGATACAAAATAAGGGGGTAGAAAAGAAAGACATAAATGGGGGAAAAAAAAGAAACGCCTTCCGATCAGGTGGGGGTAATTTATTTTGTTGGTCAGTAAGTGTGACGAAACACTTTTAGGCATCACTGTGACAATGCCTTGCATTATATTAATTACGAAACATTGTATGCAAACACATACTTTCTTTTGAAATTTGTTAAGTTTTTCCTTTTGGATAAATTTGTGACGCATTGTTTCAGCATGCACAATGAAGTAAGAGAAGAAAAAAGACCAGATTTGAATTTAAACTTAACGGACAGCATCGGCCCCCTCGATCGATAACGAGCGCAACCCTCTCAAGTTGGGAGTCGCAACTAACTTGATCACCAGAACTCGAAGCGCAAAGCTAAGCCAGCTAAAAGAATAAGCATCCACAGTTATGGAGCAGTTGTGTTCCCACCTTGTTCTAATGCATGGTCGATAGCCAATCCTCCACAGAGTTGAACTACTTTACGAAGCAGTCGTGCATCCAACTTGTATTAGTGTTTTCTTTAACCGCCAATCCTCCCCAGTGTTGTAATACTCTATTGAGTAATAGTGCATCCAGAGTGTTATTGTGTATTCATGGAGCAGCAATTCTCCCCAGAATTATAAAACTCAACGGAGCAGGTGGTTTACCCTGACTCTTAGATATCCAGTCACACCAGAAATTGCCAACTGGAACCCGACATCTTACTTTCTTCCCTCCCAAGGAACAGAGTAGCCGGAACGAGACCCTGTCAACCAGGTACTGACGCCCACAGACGGAGCAAGACGATCAAGACCAACCCGGAACACCGGCAGACATCGCAACCCTGCACATTTCGAATGTTCTCAAATAATATCTTAAAGGGAACACCATGAAATAACGAATTGTTGTAAATAAAACGAAATCTGTAACCCTGGACTCGACTAGCACTACCTAGGCCAGAGTTCGTTACAAGTTCCTACACAGAACAAAAAATTAGGATATTTTGTATCTTTCTAGAATTGGGAGTATCAAATCGGCCATTACACAGTGGTCGGACTTTTATGGAAGTATGCGACAAAAATAGTTATACGTGTCCTACAGGTTTTTAATTTGACTGTAAGCCTTTAACAATAGTATAAAACTATTTTGAAAAAATATGTATATTCATATACCTATCTATATATATAAAACTGTTCAACCTGACTAATTGACTGACTGGTGACCGTCGCACAGCCTAAACCATAAAAGATAGGAAGATGAGATTTTCACAGTAGTTATATCTAATGCTGAAAGTGAGTACTAAGAACGGATTTTGGAAAATTCTGTCGTGAAATGTGGAAAATTCGCGGAAAACTTTTTGTATGAAACTTTTTTGTTTTTCATCCGATCAAGTTCAAACTCATTTTCAAAGATCTATATGAAAATTCAACAACAACTGCATACCAATCTTCCGGAAAATTCACACCCGTGGGTGGAAAGTGGGTGGTCAAGGTTGTATGGGCGAAACTTTAGTTGCCAGCGATTAGCTCCAAACTCATTTTCCAAATTACACATAACAAAACATAAGTTGTAAGCATAGTACGCAAAATAATTTGACACGTGTTTTCCCGATTTTGGAAAATCCGCACACGAGGAAAATGGCCGGAAAATTGTGAATCCAAAAAAGTATTTATCATACGATTGGCTTGAAACTCGGTTTGTAAGTATAGAATATGATATAGTTTAAAATGTTATATTCCGAAGTTGGAAAATTTGACCTGACGGTCGACAAATTCCCGGAAAATTCTGCATGAAAAAACAATTTTTCATCCGATTGGCTTGAAACTCTGTTTGTAAGGACAAAATACGAAATAATTTGAAATGTGATTTTCAATGTCGGAAAAGCCGCCCACGAGGAAAATGGACGGAAAATTCTGCATGCAAAAACTATTTTTCATACGATTGGCTTTAACCTCGGATTGTAAGGTCAAAATGAGAATTTATTTGTGGGCAAGTGGTGGGATGTGGTGGGAAGTGGGAGGGATGTAAATGGGAAGTGAGTGGGATGTGGGTGGAATGTGGCGGTAAGTGGGAGGGATGTGGGAGGGATGTGGGTGGGATGTCGGACGGATGTAGGTGCGAAGTGAGCGGAAAGTGGGTGGGATGTGGGCGGGAAATGTGCGGGAAGTGGGGTGGGCTAATGGGTTGTAAGTGTGGGTGCGTTGGTTATATACTGTTGAAGGCGCAGCGAAGCGTGACGGGCTATTTGCTAGTATTTTATATAAAATATCTTTTCTTAAAATATTGAACAAAAAATTTATTAACAAAAATTATAAAGAAAATATTTAAATGCATTTTAAAAACAAAGTAATTAATTAATCCTCAAATAATTAAAAAACAAACTCTTTCAATAAAGTTTTTTTTTAATTTTCTTAATCCACTTATGAGAGGATCTAAACTTAATAGTAATCTATTTAGAAGGTCTGAGTTAGTTGCGGATCGCGAAATATTTCTAGTATGTTAGAATCTGTATTTTTTAATATCTTTATTTTTAGCCTCTGCAGCGTCCTCTGAGAGCTCTCCAATCGATACTAATGCTCTGTTAATAACCTCACCTAACCGTGAGTTAATATTTTATGCACCGAAGCTGGCATGTAATACCATGGATAAGTTTCCACAAGTCCCCTTGCTGTCTCCAGCGCATAATCTCTAAATTTGTCTACATTTATTTTGTAGCCAGAATTTAAAGCCTGCAAAACGGTGGCGCATCTGTTAATTAATTTTTTGTCAAGACCTGTAATTTTTGCAGCCAGTCCAGGATATTTAAAAAATTTACGAGCTGTGTTTCCGTCGTTTGATGTACCACTTCCGCCAAACTTTGGTCTGTCTACCATAAGTCCCATTTTCTTTCGAAACTCAATTTGTAGCTTTCGTTTCCGTATCAATATATCTTTTTTATGTATTGAAGATCTGATTTGCCACAACTTTATCTCCAAGCGATAGGATATATGAAGAAAATATTCAAAAAACCGTATTTCTGCACGTAGAGGGGATAAGCCAAATTCATACCGACATTCGTGAACTTTTTTTTCCAGACAGTTATCTATATTATTCATTTCTGTCGGCTTCGCTTCGCATATATAACACTTCGTTGAAGACGTTCCACTCAATGCATTGCAAGCCACCAGTGCTTTAAGTCGAGTATTTTTTGTTTTATATACATCTCCTCTGCAATGGACAATTGGGTCGATTCCTTTGTAAATTGAAACCTTATTGGTCTACAAAAGCGGGTCGATGATGGCCTTGGGTTTTTCCAAATAATTATCGGACTCTGCGACTTAGTTATAAGTTGTAAAGGCACATAAGAAGTGACAAATAAAGAATTGTCTTCCAAATTATTATTGGCAAACTTTTGCTTATATTCAGAATGTCCAGTGCTGCCGTCGAAACCCCATTTTCCAATTAAAGTCAGTGTGTTGACAGAATCATCCTTAATTTGATTAATAACATCCTTCTGAAGATTCACAATACGTGATGCTGTATGATCAAGTAAACTTTGTAGATCAACTTCGGCGAGTGATTCGTTTACACTAATGTTACTTGGATAACTGTCTGTTTTAGCTTGCAGAACATTATCGTAACTGGGTAATAAATTAAATGAAATGTTTGTGTTAACAAAACGTCGAATCAGTAAGTAATGGTTTGTTGTTAAATTTGCATCCATCATTAGTGCAATAACTTCATTAACATTTGCTTCAGTTAAAGATTGATTAGCCTTTTAGGAGGCATTCTGTAAAGCGTTTGCACAGGACTCATCTATTTCAGCTATTTTGGCTATTCGTCGTTGCTTTGTTCTTGTTGAAGACTCGGCAAAATCGGATTTGGGTCGCCCACGACCATTAGATTCATTTGACTTTTTAGCTTTTTCAGTCAGTGTGAAGGAGAGCTTCATATCTAGCCAATCCGAATTCTTCTCCAGAACATTCAATTTGGTACGATTGCACTTTTGCCAACGGACGGACAATTTTTTACAGACGGCAAAGACACAATTCTTAAACTCTTCTGGATCTGCAATGTAGTTTTTTTTCCAGCTCCAGCTTAATCGAATCAACGATATGACAACATCTTTCAGCATTAGAGCTAGGTCATTTAGAGCCAACCACTTTTGAAAAATTAAGTTGTACGAAATGGAGCGTTGAAAATAATTGCCTGTTGCCAATTCAAATAAACCAAAATTAAAATTGGTAATAATAAATACAAGACAAACGAATTTGACATTTACTACACATATAACAATAACAAACACATACCAGAGCACATAACACGGAAAGCACAAACAACAAAACACAAATACCTGCTGCACTCGGATTAAAAAAATTATGGTTCCGGGCAGCTGATTCCTCTTTTATATTAATCTTTAATTATTAAAAATTAATAATAATAAACACAAACATCGGAATCGATCGACATAACAACTAAAAGCTTAAGGGAAAGTACAAACAGTAAAAGAAAAACACTCACAAAAGGTCATTTATGATTTTCTTTTGTTTTATCCGATATACCACATTAAACAATGTGTTAAATAATTCAAATCATAGTTAATACCTGTTCGAATGATATCCATATCATTAAGAAGCTATTGGACCTTTAATTTGTTAATTTGATTTCTTTTAACTTTATTGTCACTTTGAGACAAAACACAACGCACTGAAATGCCTAGTACGAGGTCTAACTTTAAGGAATTTTTTCACAGAGAGCAAATGGTCACACTAAAAAAAACGTTTGTTTCAAAAAGATAATTTATTTATGATATGATCGACATGTTTCAAAGTGTAAAATTTTGATTTCGGTTTTTGTATTTTTTTCGTATGGGGGCGACCACTGTGCATTATCTTAAAAAATATCAAAATGATATTATAGCGTCCATCGGTATTGGTGGAAATGGTATCACTGTGATATTGTTTTAATATTATTAAAGATAGTAGTTTAGCGGCCAAAAATACATAAGGAACTGTTGCTAACTTCTCTGTATACTGATACTTGGCCCAACTAATTAATGTTTTTTATAAAATTTGAGTCTCATGTTGCCTGATAATTCCCGTATGCCCCACTCACAAGTGTGTGCACATTCTTAGATGCTGCAGAAAGAGTGGCAATATGTTGCCGCTGCTTTCATTTTGTTCCTTTAACTTGATGTGTGTTTATGCCCAGGGAGTAACAAAGGACACAGACAACATACAGCATACAGCAGCAGCATGCTGCATGCCTCTCTGCCGCCTGTATATGCAGCTGGCGCATAATGAGCGCAAAAACATCCTGTGTTGATTGTCTGGGCCAGGACTCACTCGACGTACGTCGTTCTGCTTCATATTTTGCAACGTTTGCCAAGATTTGTGCACTTTTAGCGAGGTTCAAAGTTTCTTTCTCTGTGTGTGTGTGTGTGTGTTTTTTGTGACTTTTTAACGGGCAGGACCTGAATGCGAATGGGTCTGCCCCCTCATCCCGCACTTGCTGGCTCATTCTTAAGAGTGCAGTCGGCATGTCGCCAGTTTTGTTGACGCCGTCAAACCGCTTCGCCCCCACCCCTGCCCCCCGCTGCGTTTTTGCGACATGTGTCGCATTCTTCGCATCCTGCCAAAGTTAAATGGATCTCGTAATTGTTGTCATGGCCTCCGCCTGGCTGCTGCTGCCGCTGTTGCTTGTTGCCTTAATTGTTTTCTTTCACATTCGGAGGCGTATTTTATAGAAATTGCGGTTTAATTGCTGCATTTTAAAGCCATTGAAGGGACATTGAGCATGGAGAGTGTGTATGTTTGCCAAGTCCTTTCATTGAACAAACCTGAAAAGGGATGTTATGTGGGTGTGGGAGGGGGGAGGAGTCATGCTGGTTTTCGGTGTCAGCGTGGGAAGTCACTGAGGTGTATGTGTCAGCTTCCATTTGGTTGGGAAAATAAAAGTAATTCTGTATTGAAACGAAACTTCAAATTTAAAGGATTCGGATTCTGATTTTTTAAAGGGTTAAAAGCGAGAATGAACTTCTCCTGGAAGGTTTGATAAACTCAAAGATGATTAAAGTATATTATTATCTCTCATAAGTTTATAAGTCAACGCTTTGCCCAGATTATTACACATCATTGATATAAAACTCTCCCTTTTCCTTTTCTTTCTCCTTTTTGCTCTTTAATTCCGTTTGACAATTGCCGGTGTAATCAATTGAAATTCAATGGCAACTTTGTCCAGGCATTAAAAACCAAATCGTTGCACACTGAAATTCCTACAAATATCCTTCCATCCTCGACGAGTAGTTGTGCAGCAATTTTCCATGCAGTTGCAGTTGAAAATTTCCATTTTTCCACCCCGTTTACGACTGGGATGGGTCGTGGAGGCCCTGGGACTGGTAATGAAACGTCTATAAAACTCAAACGAATGCACACAAATCGCAAATCATTTATCATAAAAGCGCACAAAGTGCAATGGCATTCCTCTCCATTTCTGTTCTATTTTTTTCCCATTTTCCCCCAGGAGAGTGAATGCTTCTTTCTAGGCACACACACACACACACACAATTCCAGCCCATTGCTAATCAGTGGCTTTTGTTATCTACCAACTTACCTGCTGCAGAGACGTCAATGTTGAAGTGGGGGGAGATGTGTGTAGCGCACCGAACGTAACGTGGAGAGTGGCAAATGGAAGCTGCAAGTAAGAGACACGAATTAAAAGTGGGCCGTGTTTCCAGTCAAACGGCAACCGAAATGAATTACCAACTTAAAATGCATAACATAACACGCCGAGTGGGAATTAATTATTTCCCTATTAGATGTCCAGGCAAAGTGAATGAAAATAAAACCAAGTGAGCGAGCAAATTCGCGGCAATTGGCAAAACACGTTGACAGATTGTCAGTCATAAATTTGCAAAGTGGCAAGCGGTGCCGGGGCGGGGCGGGGCGGAACAAAACTGGGTGGGAAAATAATCTGTTTAAAATGAGAAATAGCAAAAATTCCAATAAACAAAATATTATTTTAAGGTGGGGTTTAATCGTTGAAAGAAAGAGAAAGCTTTTTTTTTGCACTAAATTTTAAAATTGGATTAAATACTTAGACTTTTAGATTACTTTTCATTTAATTTCAATCAAAACATGCTAGTTTTATAACAACAAATTATTAAATATCGTCAACAATCTTAGAAGTGGATTTTTACTAGAGAAAAAATGGACTCAACTTAAATCAATTTATTTTATTTTTTTTAAAATGGGTTGAAATGATTTAGTTGCTTGTTTAGACTGGGACTGAAGATTCCCACGATCCACAAATTATATTGTTTATTTGGCCATAAGTTTAGTTAACGTGCCTACGAAAGTTATACCTTAACATAAAACTGCATTTAGAATATTTTGTAATTTTTGTATCAAAAATCACTTTAGAAACTAAAGCTTCATTTAGATATTAAAGCAATGAACACAGGTTCTGTTTTTCGATTCATTTTTAATCAGAAATTGTTAAAGACTCTTCCGCTATCTGAAACAATTGATAGAGCGAGCTTTGCATTCCTCATTAAGAATTATTGCTTAAGATTCAGTATTTTAGGCAATATGGTCAAGCGAAGGATCCAAAATAATATGGAATCCCATTGTAGACTATTATTGGCTTTAAATCCTTTACAACAATCAACAATAATAAAATTGTCATGGTTTTCGAGACTTCAAACTTATACTTATAAAAACATTGGGCACTCACCAGAGACACTTGATCAGTTAACAGCTTTAAAAAACTTCATCTTTAAGATCACTGCAAAAATCCAATTAATATGAGTGCATTTAAGCACTTAGTATTGGATCATACTAATCCTAGTATATATTGTAGAGAATTTTGTGTCCCCTTGGAACTCGCCGTAACGGTCAGCCGGGCGGTTTACAGTTACAGTACCCCGTTACTCGTAGAGTAAAAAGGGTATACTAAAGTCGTGCAAATGTAGGTAACAGTCCTACAGTTTTGAAGATAGACGGTTCGTACCTTCTAGAGATAGTTAGTTAATTAGCAAAATGAATCAATTTGCCAAAAAATGATAAAGATCGGATGAACGGGTTTCAAGTTATGAGCAAAAAAGTGAACCCGCTACGCCACCTCCCACCTTAAAACGAAAACGCAAGTTAAAGTCGGCTCTAACCGACTTCGATATACCCGTTACTCATGAAAAAACATGTTGAAACTCTGATCCTTCCATAGGAAGGTCTAGAGAGAACAAGTAAAATCGATAGAAAAAATGTCATCACCATCGATCGGTAACGAATCTGATTCCAGGGATCTGGTGAATTAATTTGGGTTAATATTGGTGAGTGAAATATAAAATAGAATTTTACACTCATTAAAAATATGCCCAAACTCGCTCTTTATATATAAGGCCTATAGGCATTATTGTCTCACCGTTATGTAATTTTTTCGAAAGATGTTTCTGACATTGTCTTATCGGAAGACGGAAAGTTATTTGAGCTGTTAAAAGTTCTTGGTATAGTGCTAAGTCGATATCGTTTCGTTAAAAACGAAACAAAAACTCGATCAAAAAAGGGGTAAAAAGGTCAGTAAGTGAATATTGCGCGAGGGGATTCTAAAAAGAATAGAGCGCTGAGAAAGCCAAAAATTACAAAAATGCAAAAAGAATGCCAAAGCTTATATTTTGAGGAAAAATAGTCATAGCACTTCTGTTATGAGGTACCTTCTGTCAACACACTAAGGACAGTCGAAGACAGCTGAAGATTGAATTGGAATTCATGAAATAGCTATACTGTCAACCAGCCTCCTTTGTGGTGTTGTGAGTGTCTGGTATTAGGCAAGTTATGGACAAAATCCTAACTTAAATGACCTATCATCTTTGCCATCTGTGACTTGTTAATAAAATTACAATAAAAACAAGTAAGAGTGTTGAGGTCAAGTGCCCCGAAAGCAAAATAACCTGTCCCAAGTAATGTGGTTCCTACAGCTTTCAATTCCATTTATTTTAAAATTTATTTCAATAAATGGGCCGGCGCACTTATATACATATCGTTAGTGTTTTTGCTCGGATCTCATTGTGGTACACAGAATAGATAGATGTTGGGCCTCACTGAGTATATATTAAGTCACTAGGTTAAAACTTAAAAATTGAAGCTCTGACAGTTTTTCGCGGTTAGAAGAAGATGGAGGAGGAATTTGCCCGTTTGAACAGAGAAAAATACAGTTTTTCGCTCTTAAAAGATGGAGGAGGAGGAATTTTCCAAATCTGAAACAAACTCGATGTGGGTACAGTATACACCTATATACATTCCAAAACTTATGACTCCATCTATTACAGTCTCTGGGATCGACGCGTTCATACAGACAGACAGACGGATAGACGGACATGGCTAAACCGACTCGGCTGTTGATCAAGAATATATATATTTTATGTGGTCGGAAATGCTTCCTTCTCCCTGTTACTTACATTTGCACAACTTCATGATCCCCTTTTTCCCATTTTTAATGGGAACAGGGTATAAAAATTTAAAGTATGAAATGCGGTTGCGTAATGCCCAAAGGCGTAGCTAGGGTAAGCACTTTCTCTAAATCACAGATTTTAGGTTCAAGAATTCCTTATTAGGAAACAGACAGCAAGCACCAGCGTCTCAGATGCTTTATTTGAAAAGCGCACTGTCGGGAGTGGCATTTAAAAATTTCCCCATGGTGAGAGGTGACATCCATCTAAAACCGCTTTTGATGTTTGGGTCAGAGCACCCGGTTCATACGCAACTCTACGTTGAGAACCACCCGCGATGTGTGTATGAGCACTCAAACAACACGATCTCCAGCAAGATGACCAACCGCAATGTGAGCAGCCTAGGACTACTGCTCACCCGTGTTTCGCGTTATTATGCCCCTTGCGGGACAAACTTTCACAAAATAGCTCAAACGAAAACTTTCAAACTTCCAAACATATGAATGCCAACAGTTTTAACTGCCTCTTTGGAATGTGCACCAAGTGTGGCTCCAAGTGAAACACCCTCTTCAGACACCATACGAATCTCTCATGGCGTGCAAGATCAATAAAAAATTTAACAGATTTTCATTAGTTAATTGCTTTTATTTTACATAAAACTGAGTATGTAGGTGCTGTTTATAGGCACATCTAACATTCAATATCCTGTGCCATAAATATTTACCATATTTGTAAAATGTTTTTATTATTATTATTAGCTTATAAATATTGTCATAGTAAATGGTTATATAGCACTTAAACTCAGGATGTTGGATGTCAGATATGCTCAGTGTGATTAGCCTATTACTGGCAATAGTCCAGGCAAGCAATAAATCTGTAACAGCTCTTTATATACTGCGGAATGTCAACTGCATTAAAAAGACATTTTATTGTTAATGTCTCAAATAATTTTCAACGCACTATAAGCAAAATTCAACAAGCGTCCGATTTTTTTATATACGTTCTTTAACTTATGATTTTACTGAAGACAATATCGTAATTTAAGGCGTGGGGAGCACTAGCCTTACGACGGATTTTTTCCATTTCTGTATCAATTGTACAGGGTATTTCGAAGTCGGACCACTCCACGGCAACGCTCTTACTTGTTTTCTACACCTACCGTCAAAATAATTCAATTTTATTTGTTTTGAGAGCCCAAGCAAAACTCGAACAGCTGTTTATACCATCTACAAATTCAGAGTTATGTGACATTCTTGTGTTTTTCCATTTCAAGTTTTGGAGCACCTAGCTAACTCATTAGGAATCACGAACCATTAAACGTTAAACCTTCGTGGAGAGCATAAAAATTATTTAAGTCTTACATTTTTCCACCAAGTCAACATTCATTACAAACAAAAATATTTTCCAATCTCAATAAAAATTACACAAATTTCCAAATATGTGCTCAAAATGTCACCTTTCACAAAACGAATTGCCCTCCAGTTATCCGTTGTCGTGATAAATAAACAAATCAACTGAAATCCAATACTTATGTCCGGAAGTTGTCACTAATATTTTTGGCGAAACTAAAGCGTTGTCTTCAGTCGATGCGTTTCAGACATGAAAAACAGTGGTTAAGTCTTTTGGCTATGGGAAATAAGCCTGTTTTAACGGTAGCCTCCTGTTAATTACCCTAACGTTTGGCGGGCCTGTCCGAGTGTTTCTTTTTTTTTTCGTTAGTTATTTATGAGTTAAACGGCGTAGCGATTTACATAAGATGGTGATATAAACTGGACACTTGAGACGACGCCACGAGGATAAATGCAAATGATGTACAATGGAGTTGGAGGTGGAGCTGTTCATTAAATGTTGAACATTCACAAATGATTGATAATTAAATGTGCAGTTTGGCTTGGGTTTTCTCAGAGGTTTATTTATTGAACTTTTACTGCAAAATTTTCAAGTCAACTTTATGCCAATGTCCGGAAATAGTTTGGCACAGCTGGAGAAAACTGGGAGAGCTGCATCAAAGGCAGCAAAATTCAAGTGGCAACATGCAGTCAGCCCAACGGCAATGCGACAACAAAAACACCAACTGCAACAAGAACAACTCTGGAGTGGGTGGCAGCTATTGAAATCTGCTTTGCTGATTGACGTCGAATGTTGTGGTTTCGGTTACGTTATTTGGTACCAAAATACCAGCAACGACCCGGGGAGCAGCAAATGATAATACCAATGCGAATAACGATGATGATGATGATGATAATGACGATGCAGTTGATGCGGGAGACTTCCTTTTACACAGTTCCAGTGCATTAAATACAAACCGAAGGCAAATACAAATGTTGGTTCAAAATTTGATACATTTATTTAATCAAATAATACAATAAAGTAAAATTAACATACACAAGCAAAATTATACTAGTTAACAATGTTTGGCAGAAATTAATAAAATATATTTAATTAGGAATTGTGAGGTGGATTGATTGATTAAGATTAACATTTATAAGATTTCTTTAAAAAATAATATTTATTTATTTACTACACAGAATTACAAAAAAAATACAACAATTTGATTCGAGTAGATAGAATACTTTGTGAGATTAGGTTCTTTGGAGGTGTATACAAAATTACTCATACGACATGTTTGCGGTTTTAATTATTCTCAAATTTTAAAACTAAAAAAAAAGGACTTTATATTTTATTCCGGTTTTTAAGCAAGGCAGCAACCCTCTAAAGTTCTGGAAAAAGTTAGGTCCGCGGGCTCAAAACAGTTGGGAAGTTTTAGGTTCGATTCAATGTCCGGCTTGGTTACTTATCGAACTTCAGCTTTTAGTTCGTAGATTTTTTAAGGGACTCTGAGATCGTAGAGGTAGTTTTAGATAAAAAAAACCCCATTTTTACTAAGAAGATATCGTTGTTAATAAGTTTAATTTACAAAAGTAACTGAACTTTAAAATGAAGAAGATTAGGCCCTAAAACGTTAAATAGTAGGTCTCAGCACTCCCAAAGCGTAATAATAAGAATTTTTCAGCTCATCCGATCTTTTTCATTTCTTCAGCAAGTAATAAGCCTTTTTGTGATAGAAGACAAAACTCTCTTTCGTATTCTGTCATGTTGCGTATATCTTTTTGTCTGCCTGCATCTTGGGATCTTACTGTCTACAACTCCCAGCTTTTACACTAAATAAAGTGCTACTAAAGTGCTATTCAAAAAACCATTATGCAGAAATTTATTATAATATTTTTCTTTGTTTTTCTTCATCAAAAAAGCCCAAGTCAATTTCGTAGCTGGGAAAATGCCCATATTATATATTTGACATTTTAAATAATTTTAAATTAAATCAAATTTGGCTATTTATATATGAAATAAATATATGGAAATATGCAACACTGCGTATGACTGATTCACAAAAGATTTGGAGCCACTGCGCGCCAGCTAAAATACGACACATTTACTTTTTTACTTTCCAAAAAGATTAGACTGGGGGTGAGACCTTGACCCTCAAAATTTCATACTCAGGAGGTCCAATCAAGTGTACATTCATGGAAGAATGGGATTTTTTTCTTTGCTTTTTAACAACTTAACCTTTACTCAGATGAGATAAAAATTTAGGCTGGCACAATGTTTCATTTAAATAAGACACCTTTTCTAATTCATTCAGATTTCCAAGCTGTTCAAAATTGTATCTATTCATGTGAAATTTTGTGGCGAACTAAAATTTTATCTCATCTGTGGAAATATATCGAATTTGTAGGAGAAGATGGGGTGTTCTGGGCCACGCGAATACACAAAAATTATTTAATTTTTATTTAATAAGGAATAACTGCTAAAAAACCGGAACTTTTAAACTTTAAACACACAACCCCAAAAAATTTCAAAAAATCATTTGTTTTCACAACTGAAACGAAAAATCTCCTTAAACTAATAATAAGCAAAGTAATGTGCTGTCCTCTCATTATTTGTTGTTGGGGAGTGGTGCACCGCGACCAATTTTGGTCTATTGTGCCCCCCTACTGAATTTACAACTCCCCTAGCAGCCCTAATTCCTGTACAAAAGTCAGGATTTTTGTGGGTTCTAAGTTACTGATATTGCTTGGGTGTAGAATGTGTTTCCCAAATCTGCTGAAACTGCGCCTCGCTAGGGCATCGCAGTGTACTAGTATATGCTCAGAGGACTCCTCCTTTTATTCACAGTATCTGCAAAGCTGGGTGTTTGTTATTCCCAACTTGTACATGTGGCTCCTCAGTCTGCAGTGACCCGTGTAGAGCCCTGTCAGAATTCTGAGGGCATTCTTTCCTTGTTGGATTAACTTTTGGAACCTTTTGAGGTCATGGTTCACTATTAATGCTTTAGCTTGTCTCATTCCCTTGGTGTTTACCCAGGAGGCTGTTCTAAGCGTGTTCTCTTCCTTTCTTAAAAGTCCTTTTATTGTGTGTTGGCCTATGCCGCAGTTGGGTTCTGGCTCTACCATTGCGGTGGCTGCACCCTTGCGTGCCAGTTCGTCGGCCAATTCGTTTCCGGGGATGTTGTTGTGTCCCGGTATTCATCGTAGGGTCAGGTTGTTCCTGCTGCCTAGTTGGTCCAAGTTGTTCTTTGTCTCTAAGACTAGCTTAGAGGTGAACTTATTGCTACTGAGTGCCTTAAGCGCTGTTTGGCTATCGGAGAGGATAGCTATTTCTCTATTATGGTAGTTCTTCCTCATATTGCGGTCTGCACAACGGGAGATGGCACATACTTCAGCTTGAAATATGCTTGTGAATTCTCCCATTGGTTCAGATATTTTCATTCCTGATCCTGCTACCCCAAGTCCGGTTCCTTGGGGCGTTAGGGACCCGTCTGTGTACCACATAATTGTGTGTGGTTTCATTTTATGAGTCTCTTCAAGTAAGATCCATTATTTCTTATTACTTTGGTGTACAGTGAAATTCCTGTCAAAGTGATACTTGGCCACCATTTCGTCTCTGGGTTAGAGGATTAAAGTGCGTAAAGTGTTAAAGTGAGTAAAGTGTGCTGTCCTCACTACAACTAAATTTTGCATGTTCGCATTTTGGGCAAAATGTACATTTTCCCCCATACAATTTTGTATGGCCACAAGAGATGCCAAAAAAGTGCATTTTGAGAAAATGTAGTCGCATTACTCGTTTGCCATTCGATTCTTCGATAGTTTCTATTCGATAGTCGACCATTTTTTGGCTAGTTGAGCAAAAATTTGAAATTTGCCTAAATTGAATTAAATTAAAATTAATTTATACTTTTTAATGTTAACCAATAATATCAATGATAACACAATGAATTGCTAAAATTAGAAAATTCTAATGTGCATCTTTTAACTAAAATACAAAATTTAATGAGCGAAAAAATATTGATATTTGGGAAAGTTATATTCGAAAAACAAAACTATGATCACAACACCCTAACACCCTATGAGTTTAAAAATAAAACGACTAAAGCAATTCTTCGGTAGATTAACAATTTAGAAAGTTCGAAATAATTTGAAATTTTTTTAAATAAAATGTTATTTTCCAAAATATTTCTTGTTTGTAAAGGCCCATTTACGATTAATAATTAGTTAGCCACAATGTTTCAGATGAATAAAAATAATTTTAACAGATTTGAAATCAGAATGAGTTAGAAAAGGTGTTTTATTGATATGATGTACTTTTCTGAGTATAGGCCTTATATTAGTAAAAATATATCACCTGTGTTCAGTAGACCGGACATTTCTCCATACGATTTTCAACATGTGACGATCTTTGCACAACTTGGCGCAAAAAATTCTGTATATTTTATAGAAAATTGATCAAAAATCAGATATATTGAGGTTTGATGGCCTCGAGAAGGCTTTGAAAGTTCCAATTTCTCCTCAATTTATTTTTGAATTTCAATGTAGACAGAGACCTTTTTCAAAAGTGTAGAAAAAATTTAATAAATATTTCATGTTAAATTATATGTTCAATGGTGTTAGCATAATAAGTACTGTGGACTTTGAATCCGGCGAACCGAGTTCAATTCTCGGTAGAACCTTAACTTTTTTTTTATAAATAACTAAATTTTTAGTAAACACACTAGTTGTATAATCTACAAATGCATGGTTGAATATGCCATTAATATTTTTCCTTTACAATACAAATTTGTGTAGTTTGAATGCAATGAGGATATGCCATAATCAGCAACAATCATCAATTTGGTGCCGTTCGATTGTGTTGCTGAATCAATTGTACGACTTGTTGAAATAATTTATTTTTACAATTTTAACAAAATTTTTGTCTGCCTTCTATGACGTTTCTACAAGCTCAAAAACCAAATTAAGGGTAAATTATAAAGCTATAAAGCCTTCTCGAGGCCACCAAACCTCAATATATCTGATTTTGGATTTTTGATCAATTTTCTATAAAATATACAGAATTTTTTGAGCCAAGTTGTGCTAAGAACTTAACAAAAAATTACTTTTCATATTAGGCACGTACGGTCTAGTGTTCAGGAGTACATGCGTTTACATTAGAGCGGTCTTAGCATTCCCAAAGCTAATATTTGTGGTAAAATTAAGAATTATAAAAATTAAAAAATTTTATTTTAATTTTAAATGGGCGCGACAGGGTCTCCAAGTTTTAAGAAATATTAATCCTACGACATGTTCACCAAATACAAATTTTTGCAAACGAAGTTGTTTGTTCTTTTTAATTGCTGTCATTGATTGAAATTCAAAAATGGATCTACATTTGTGAAAATAAAATATACCTATATAAAATATATTGAATAGTTCATAAACAAAATCATCGCCGACTATTTATTTAAGGTTGTCGAAAAAGTCTTGCGGTATTTCCGCAAGCTTGTGTTTGCAAACGCGTAGTTCTAGTTGTATTCGTCGCATCGGTACACATCTTTGGTAACGCGCCAGAAGCTCCGGGAGCTCGGATGGGAGGTTCTTTTGCATCCACCGTATAGTCCGGATCTCGCACCAAGTGATTACACGTATTTCTGTCCATGGCGAACGAGCTTGGTAGTCGGAAGTTGGCCACAAGAGAGTCCTGTGAAAATTGGCTCTCCGAGTTTTTTGCCAATAGGGAAGCGAGCTTCTATAAGAGGGGCATTATGAAGTTGGCATCTCGTTGGGAACTCGTCATCGAACAAAACGGCGCATATTTTTTAATATATTGAAAATTCAATAAAAAATACTGCAAGACTTTTTTGACCACCTTATATATGAAAAAAATATGTGATAATTGGCTACACTGCGTATGAGTTATTTACAAAATCTTTAAAAGCCATTCGCGCCCGTTAAAAGTCAAATTTTTTATCTATTGATTTTATTTACGCTAAATGTAGGGGGTGAGGGCATGAACTTAAAAATTTCATATACATGGGGACCGCTCTAGTGTACATATGTGTATATAATAGAAAGGGGGTGGGCGGAACCCAAACAAATTTTCTTTTATTGGAAAGAATTCTTTAAATTATAATGATTTGTTCTCAAATTGTTGAATTTCTATCAAATCAAGCGAATTAGCATAAAGTTTCAACCGAATTTTTAAAAAAATCTTGGATATCACAATTTATCAATTCTGATCGATCAAATACGACAACGAAATCAAGACCAGATTTGTGTGTTTCGTTGGGCCAATATTGCTGTATTTTTGTGGTTGCTTATTGTCATTTAAAATATATGTAGCTTCATTTCATTTAAAACTTTTCTCCTACGCATTTCGGTCGCATTCTATGCTTTCATCAGGGACCCTACATTTAATTCACATTAATAATATCATACATGCATTACAAAATTCCCTAGACTAGTTTTAAACAGCTTGTTTGACTTGAAATGAATAGAGCATCTTTCTATTACTAACGTTATTTATTCATAAAATTTAATGGAGCCTGAGTGTCAAAGTTAAGCACTGCTTGATATATGAGATAGGTTAGTCTAGTAGTCCTGATTTTTGTTAGGCCTAAAAGCCGTATTCAAAACAACAATAGATTCCTTTCGACACAGTATTTCGTATTAGATTATAAACACCTTGACTTTGATTTGAATTTCCAGTAATGTTAATGTCTATTTTAGGAGAAGTACTGTGACGAAACGAATTTTCTGCCGTTCTGGTTACAAGGCCTTAAATATAAAACCTAGAGACAGACTGAAGGCTGCCTTACAGTTAGGAATATATAGGCAATCAGTTATACTGGGAACACATACAATCTAAGGGTGCCTTCACACTGTTCGACACAGGCCCTCATTGCCTCATAAAATTCTCTGAATTTGACAAGCTATTTAAATTTAAAACAGAACAAAAAGCAGGACTACTAGACTAACATGGGTCATGTGTCGAACAGTGTGAAGGCAGCCTAACATTTCGTTTTTTAAGTAAGCTCTATATCTAAAAATCACATGTCCGCTTCGCTCACCCTTTTTTAAACACAAATTGCCCTCTGGACTAAGTTTTGTTTCCAAAACTAAAATATTTGCAATATTATTGCCTTTAAAAAGGATATGGATATGCGGTAAAAATTATTAAATTGTTCGCAAATTAAGGCAAAAAAACTGTTTCAAAAAGTACTTTCAGCTTTATTTGTCAGCGGTGGACTCAAACTAATAAATATTTTACACGAAAAAACAGTTTTGAGCTAATAAAGAGAACTACTCCCATTTACCCCACACTATTCCGAGCGTTTTCTTGGTATTACGTTGGTAGCATTCTAGCTAAAAAGTATCTAAATGTGTTCTAGGAACACAAAATTTTAATTAAAATTCATGTGAAAAACAATTTGTGGCAAAAATGAAAGTTTAACTGTTTTTGGCATTTATTTTTCACTGAGCAAAAAAATAGGGAAAAATTCGTGCAAAATTAAGTTTACAAAAACTCGATTTCTAGAAAGCTTAGTACAAAATTCAATCTTCACATGATTCATAATTCAATTTAAATCAATTAATGATCTGATGCTAAAATAAGGACGAAATTTCTCAGAACGAGTATTTAATATGCCACAAGCAAACCTTAAATGAAAATAATTTGTTAAATTCAGCAATAATCGACTTAAATACACCCTTTGGCTTAATCTTTCAAGTATTATCACTCAAATCGTACTGGAAATAAATTTCAATAATTCCAAGCTGATACTGTTGTATAGGGAATACTTGACTTTTTCTACGAGTATTTAAAATTTTAACAAATATCAAAAGTCTCAGAGCAAAAGTCAAATCTTTTCATAAATCTTTTAAACTGACCAGTTTTTTCTATATTTCTATGTTATTTTACAGTTGTTGTTGTAGCTTCCTCAATACCTTTTATTCTTATGAATGTATGCGTTAACTTCTTCAAACAATTGTATTACACTTTAGTTTCCGTTCTGCCTCCAAAATTATTGGGCAGAGTTTAGTTTATGTTTGTGTTTTTTTGTGGTTTTTTTGTTATTTTGTGATTAGCAAAAGATCGCGAGCTAAGGAAACGCGCGCGCAAGCGAAATGAAGGAACTGGTGGAGCTGGAGCAGCAGCTGCTTGAGGCTAGCGATAAATTGAAAGCGCGACAACGGCAAAAACTACGAAGTTTTTGAACGTTAGACGACAAAACGAGAACCGCACTTAGACGAAGTCGGTTGGAGACTGAAGGCAGTCGCCGATATTTGGTTGGGCAAGCGGCAGAAGCGGCACTTGCAGGCAGCAATTGCAATCAAAATGCGCTTCTTATGCGAATTGCGAATTTGTTTGGGCCAAGAACGAGAACGAAGCCAAAAAGCCAGTTAGTTGCACTCGACGCCGACGTCAGCGCTGCAAGTTGCACTCAACGCGAGCCAGTGCAAAATTCTGTTCTAGCTCAAACAAACAGTTACACGACGTCAGCTTCGTCGGTAATGAGCCCGGCCCGAAGACGCTGGGGCCAGCCAAAAGGATGACTAAGCCTAACAGTGGCTGTTAAAAGTTGTCACTTAACAGTGGAGCGAAAGCAGGAAATGCAACAACTGTAATGTGAGAGTTTGTTCTCAAGAGAGTTTTGGCTAAGAGAGTGAGAGAGAGCGAGAGAGAACCGGCTAAGGGAACGAGTGTGGCAAATGAAAGTGAAATGGTAAATGGAGGGGAGAGAGCACACAAACTCTCTGTTGAGTCAGTTAACTCATTGAGTGGTAAAAGCTCAGCTCTTGAGTGCCCTAATGCATGGAGAGCAATTCCCCTGAAAATGAACTCAAGCGAAAACTGTTCCCAAGTATTGTAGACTGTTCCAGCTATTACAGTCGCGGCAAAGCAATGGGGTACAGTTAAACCCAATTGAGTAATAAAAAGCAAGACAAGCAGAAACTAGAGGTTTCTCTTGTATATTCGTCTGTGAAAGGTGGATGTAGTTTAAATAAATTTAAAAGGTTTTGCCCAACCGGTCACCAACACCAGTTATTGGAGTTAACTATTCCGTAGCTAACAAAAGTGCCTCGAAACGTTACTCAAAATCATACAAAAATTGGCTGCAAAGAAGGTAAATTAATGATTTTTACTCTCCGTCAATGTATTTCTCTCCATCTGATTTCTTATTGGAGCCGAAATAAACTTCACACCAGAAAATAAACGTTCTATGTTCTGTACCAATTGCGGGTTACTAAAATTCACAACTTAGTAGAAATTGGCGAAATCTGAGCAAAAGACCTTCCATCAACCGAGCTTAAAGCAGTACACGTATCTCGAATAGCCTGTTTAATAATTGGCACACGTATGCTGGGCTAAAACAATTCATCAATGCACCTGGAACCAGCAGTTTTCTGTTTCTGTACCTAATCTCGAACGAACATAAATTTCGCTTCTGCTCATTAGGGGCATGCAAAAAGCGATCGCGAACTAAGTTTTTCATTTTTAATTTAGAGGCACAAGCACGAATATAAATTTCGGCGACTTTACTACTGAGCTCTTTCGTCTTCAAAAGCGGCAGAAGGCTGACTTAGATTGAATATAAAAAAAATACCTCAGGACGGAAACTATTCAGGTACAATGT
This sequence comes from Lordiphosa clarofinis, assembly GCA_018904275.1. Classification (NCBI taxonomy): domain Eukaryota; kingdom Metazoa; phylum Arthropoda; class Insecta; order Diptera; family Drosophilidae; genus Lordiphosa; species Lordiphosa clarofinis. The sequence goes on from JAEIGQ010000013.1 coordinate 2,042,162, forward strand.
TTATGTTCTTTTCGCTCTTTTCAGTTCTATAACAATGGGCTATCGAATACCGGTACTTAAAAATTTTAAGAAGCTGTTCCGTTTCAGAGTTATAATCAGTTTGGTATACGGTTCCGGTTTCAGTTTGATTCCCTGGTTTTCAGCCCAACTTTTAAATTAATAGCAGACGGCGATCCTTTACGTACTACAAATATCTGCGAAATAACAACCGCTGCTTTCTTGATCTCTCCTGGCAGTAATGCCTCTATTTGTTCAGTCACTGACAATTTGATTTTCCTATTCGTGCTTTTATTTTGTATTTAATCCTAACAAAAAAAAGTAATAATAATATCCAATCTCATAAAATTATTATTACTGTAAAATTCACATTTAATGAATTTTTAAACCAAAGAGCTTCTCAAATGTAGATCTTGTAGGTCAGGAAATCATTTATATTTACAGTCATAAAAAATATTGTGTTCTAAAAGCTAGCACAAATTTCTTAATTTTATACCCATTACGTTGTGAACTTTCAAAAATACACCATACGTTCTTAATCAAAGAACAAATTAAAAAAACTCGTTCTTAAATTATTTCTTGAAATATGCCTTTTGTGTCTGTTAATAATTGCTAATATAATAATTGTTTTAGAATTTAATGAAATTCTAATTCGATGAAGTTTTAATCTTATTCGTTTGAAAAACCGACCAAGAAGAGAAAAACTATCGACTAGGAAATTCAATGTTAATATTTAGAAGTAATATATGCCCAGTAGGCATTCTACATCTAAATAGCTTTGGGTAGTAAATGGGAAACGTATGGGCCCAACTAAAAAATTCTTGTGCACCATGGAGCTCCTTTAGGGTCCTAATGTAATATTACCCGCACACCTTTTTCTCTTTTATTTTTATTGTTCCTGCTAAACCCATCTTGTTAGCGTTTAGGTCATCCTCCTGTCCAACTCTTAATGAAATTACTCTAAATACCAAAATAACATAATTTATCTTACCGACCGCGATAAAAACCTCATTATAACCCCTTTTACTTTTCTACTTAATTTTCTTTCGTCTCACTTCCACTTCCCCTCAACCCCGACACACCTGACACACACGACACGCTTACACCATTTACTTTTCACGAACATCCTAACCTTCTCATCACCTAATAATTTTGTAGTAGCTTTCCTTCCTTTTCTTACCAATAACTCTCACCGTCCTTTACATAGTGCCGATTTCAAATTTTAATATGTAAATCATTGAAAACCATAAATACGAGCGTGGAGCATTCAAAACAAAAATTTTCCATAACTCGACCTACTTTTTATGGCAGCTTAATAGTGGCCGTTTGACGGCTTGGTGAAATTATGTGAAATCATTAAAAACTTATAAATACGAGCGTTGGGAGCGATAACATTAAAAACAAAAAAATTTTCTCACTAAGACTTTTTTTCAGACCTAACTTTACGCATATAATCCACAGGCTTTAATTAATCATAAAAATTAATACGCGTTGGGTAGCTTGAAACAAAAAGTTTTTCCTACTACTTTTCAACCGATCTCTATCAGCTAATCATAGTCATCCGACCGCCGTCCGCAATGTGCAGCGTATTTGTACCAAGACTCCTGATTTTTTACTTTACTACATACTACACGACGCGACGCAACGCACGCACAACACTCACTCTCCTGTCGTATATCTTTATGTCGAGCTTCCTTCTTCGTTACACATCCACTTTTAATATACCCTCTCCGCTCTCTTTTCCTCTCAGCCATTAATATATTAAGTACATTTATGGCCGCGATAAAAATTACAGATAATAAATAGCCGAGTTAAAAAATGCATACTTTTCGGCTATCTCTCCGTCAGTTACACTAAAAGGCTTTTGAACATTTCATTTCCTGAGTAATGAGTATATCAAAGTCGATTAGAGTTGACTTTAGCTAAAGGATGAAAGAAAGTAGAGTGGATTTTTTCTTAAAATTCTGCAAGAATTTTTCGCATAATTCAATCTGTTTTAATGGATTTTTCAATAGGACTAAGGATCAACTCAAACGGTTTTCTGATTGGGATAACACTGACCGTGTTCAATTGGCTATTTTTTAATTTAGATTGTGCTGGTGAACAGGCATGATTCGCAATCACGTTTGCTATTTTGCTCGATTGTCTAAGATATAGTTTGTTAGAATTGCTTGATTGTGATTTGTTATCGATAACACACAGCTGTCAGTATTAAACATATAAGTAATTTTGTCAAGGCAAATGAAACATTAACGTGGAAACCTCTTTGTTTTTAATAAATAAATTGGCAATTGTACGCAATTGGTTGGGACAGTTGTTGGTCGGGATCGGGATGGACTCTAAGTCCATTGCCCATTGAAAACTTTACTAATAATTAACATTTTCTGACAGTTTGTTGCGTGGCCCGGCATAACATAAACTTAATTGCCAATGAACTTAATGCCAGCAGTTCTTAAATATATTTTACTGTTTCTTGTCAAAAATTCAAACCTTCCTTCATTCCTTCAAACAAGTTCACCAGCAGCCAACTACATGATTGTTGAACGCTGTTTTCATTACCGTTTGAGAGTGATTTATTTTAGGTTATCCAGCAGAAGAAATTAGAATCCATAGTTATTGAGCAGCCGTGTTCTTGTGTATCGTGGATAGCCAGTCACAGAGTTGATATACTCTACTCTTCTCCCCAGAGTGGTTATACTCTGCATGCAGCTTGCTCTTTCGTATCATGAGTGTTTCGGAGAGTCAATCCCACCTAGAGTTGGGACTACGACAGGAATTCGACATCTAAACCGTGGGACAAAGTAGCCAGAAAGCGAATGCTATCCTTTCCAACGTTTTTGCTTCCCAGTTCTTAATTATTCCCGTTCTTCTCCTTCTTTTAAATTCCAATTCCCTAGAGTTAAACTTCTCATATAAATAATTCATAAAAATGTTCTTTTAAAATTTTCTCAAAACTCAATTATTATTTACCATAAAATTTCTCTCACCTTTTTTAACCATTTAATTTAGCTGGAAAAAAAAAACCCACTGACCAGTCAAGTGGGAAATAGTTTTCCTACTATTTTGGCCACCGCAACAATTTTCGCCAGGCACTTGCTCATTTCCAGCTGCCAGTGAATTTGCATAGCCATTTAAATATTAATTTCAAATTGTCTCAGCGTCGGAAGTAGAAGAAGCAGCAGCCGCAGCGGCAAGAGCCAACAAACAAATTAATGGTTTTGCAGCTCAACCACATTTTGCGGTATTTCCTGCCAACTCTAGCTCCAGCTTCAGCTTCTGCTCCAGTCGCTGATAAGCTTGTGCACACACACACACAAACACACAAAACGAAAGAAATGAATTCATATTTTAAATACAAAACTAATTCTATAGAAGTCAGAGAACACCCAACGCACATTATAAATTTCAGTCAGGTTTCTAATAACTTGGAATTAATCATCTCTCTTCCTGTGGAATGTTGCTTGGCTGCTGCGTGTTTTTGAAACATAATCCATATGAAAATTGGCTGGTGACAAAAGTGTCCTGTGGTCAACTTTGTATCCACAAAATAACACCTCCCAGCCGGAAACACAGCTCGTTCCCTCAACTCGTTTTGTTTTGGGTGCAAATGATTATTAAGTAAGCAGTCTAGACGACGGAAAAGCATCTCGTTTTGCTTAATTTTTGTTTTTCATATTTTCATAATTTTACGAAACTTTTGCTCCGTTAAACAGGTAAAGGAGGGAGGAAACACACAGTTTATCATCATTAGAGCAACTGCTAACTGAGTGCTCGACACTGTTGGTAAATAAATAATATTCAATTTTTTTTGCCATATGCGCAAAATTTGCATTTAATTAAACAATTTGTCTTTTTGGTGAAATATTTATGTGGGTCTTAGCTGGGATTTATGGGGGAAGAGGTTGTAGGCAAGAGAAGAGAGGTGAGTTACTCAGCAAAACTACTTTAAATGAAAATTGGATTCAAAGTTGTAAGGGTTATCGATAACACGGGACTGGCCATCACGTCGGGGTCACCAATATAGATTTACAGTTACCCGTAATCTGTCGATTATGTAACAGAGCCTATTTAGCACACACATATTATATTTCCGCATTTGTCGCCCTGAGGATAAAAATGGTGCTGTTCATTGACTTAGATAGTTATCGATAGATCACTTTCAGGTTATCGATAGATCCCAAACAATTTTTTCAACATTTTTTAAAATTCAATTTTTGTTTCTTTGCATTCCCCACAAGTTAAAACCTTTTGCTCATTTCATTTCATATTTTCAACTTTTTAAATAAACCAAATGACATTAAAACTTTGTTGCTTTTTCCTCATCTTCTGCACTTACGTGCGGCAACAGTTGTAACCAAAAGTCCATTAACAAGTTCTTTTTTTTTGTCAGGTTGTTCTTTGTGAAAATACGCCGCAGGAATTGACAATTGTCAAAATGAGGTTGCTTAAAGCCATGTCTCGAACGTGCTAGGCTCAAAATGTTAAATAAATTATGATTGTTTGGGCCACAAGGTGTTAAGGGTGTAAAATTAAACACACAAAATAAGGAAATGCCCTTGGCATGCGCCTAACAAATAAAAGCAAGTCAAAGGACTCTCTCAACTTGGCGGCCACTTAATCTATAAATGGAAGAACAATCAATTGCGTTTTATTTTTTTGGCAAATTCAGCAAAATGTCGAAAATAAATTCAAGTGGAAAATTGCATTTCGAAATGGCAAAGGATAAAGGAAATGTTAGAGGGGGGAAGAGAAGCCGAGAACTCGTACGTTTGCCATTTAATTGAGTGCCGACCGAAAATGCCAGGTGACAGCTTGCCCATAAAAGTATGCAATGTTTAGCTCTTCCAGTTGAATGCAAATTATGCATGCACAGTGCGTATAATTTCTAATTAATTATGCTGTGTATGCCCACCGCACACACATATAGTACTATACCTGCTACTCTACTCCCCCTCCCCCCCTTCCCTTTAACCCACTCTGCACATTAAAGTCTTGTCTTGCAAATGGCAGCAGGTGGATTTTATTTTTATTGCAACTCAACTCTTTTTGCCGAAATTTTTTGCAAGAAATTCACATAAGTTGCAGCTGCCTTACGATTTGGCCAAGACAGTGGGTAAATTCAGTGCAGCAAAATAATATTCCAGAAAATTCTACCGCGAATAGGAAAGACAGAACACTACTTCGTATTTTAATTCCTAGTATTACCAAAAGTGCTTGAAGTCGGAAATTTCTAGGCGAGCCAAGTGAGGCGAGCGAGTAAGCGGAGATCGCTAGCAATAAATGAAATCAATTCTTGATCTCCCTTTTTATTGAGAAAAGAGTCCACTTAAATCAAAGAGTAAATAGGGTTAGGGTTATTTTCCGGTGACGGTTATATTACGGATGTGGGGGGTATAGCTTACGGTACTCTTCTGTTTCGGTTACGGCTACGGTTGTAGAACTGAATTATGACTTAGACTAACTAAATTCAAATTTCTTACTTAAAAATGGCCGATCCATTTGAATCAAGCCAACAATTTTAGGGGAAATTATATTCCGTTCGCTCTCGTTTTGAATGTTCTTGCAATATATCTTAAAATATAATATTTTCGCATTCAATGCCTTAGATAATAGGGCTTAAGACTTTTCGAATGTCAACTATATATGGTCTGCCATTCATTGCGCATATTATAAGCTAGGCATCGTTAATTTCTTGGTAACAAAAAGGCGTAAGAAAACAATTATCAGAAAATGCTTGCTCACTTCGAATATAATAGGTTAGCAGTAACATCCACAAGCAAACTTATCAAGACTCAAAAAGCGAATATAAATTGTTCATTCCTCACTTCCATCCACTGTCAATTTGTCAAACTAATGGCGACAAGCTGAAAAGCAGTCAAAATGACGGCGTGTCAGAAACATTTTTCTTTCACACACATATACATTAGAGTGTCCCAAGACTCAAATACGCAAACACTCCATTTTTATTCTGTTTGACCTCATTGACTCATTAAACAAAAATGATTGAGATTGGACAATGATAACCCGTGCCGACTTCTTGATGCCAAACTTTTATATGAAAATTTGTACTGACTTACTACACAGCACAACACTAAAAAAAACCCTGGCATAAGACACTTCAATTTTGATGAAAGGCATCACCTCATACCCGGTTTTTAAAATGAAGCCTTGGTTCGCGTTTTATGGGTACTTTCGTGTTGCAAAAATACAACGACAAAAATTTTAAATTAGTTTTTAATGGTTGAAGATAAAATTCCTAAAAATTAAATAATGTGGACTCCCAATGACCCTTGGGAACGCTAAATAAAAAATGCACTTCAATAGTGCAATCGGTTAAGGTACCTTCAGAAGGGGTTAAACCTTTGTTCTTGAAAATCTTTAAAAGCTCACGGTAGATTTTTATAAAAGTTGGGTTTTATGATGGGCTTATCACTAGGAGATGGTAAGAAACCGCGATATGGAGTACCATTTTTAGGCTCAAGCACAAATCTATTCATATAGGCCATAAGCCAGATCCAAAAAATATACAGATTAGCGTTTTCAGTTTTGCCAACGAAGCCTTGGTTCGCGGTTTATAGGCATTTTTGCACCAGCAATTGCCTTTAAACAACATATACCATTTGGGTATTTCAAGCTTCCGCAAACTAATGAAATTATTCTTATGAGTGAAATTCGTCATTGCCAAGAAAAAGTAAAATTTTAAATAGAATTTTCTTTGGTGGACAAACAGTCAAGATGGTCTGAGCTGAAGAAATTAAAAAAAAAAGCGTCACGTGACGCTGACGTTGTTCATATTTTGTGTTGTTGTTTTGCAGAGTTTCACGACACACACACACAAACACAAGAGAATGGTCGGGGAAAGCGAAGAGGTTGGAAAGATGCTGAAGAGGGGCAACTGGGTGGGTTCTGGGAAAGATCTGGGTAAGATCTGGGTAAGATCTTGGTGGGATCTTAGTGGAATTTGGTGGTATTTTAGTGGAGTTTGGGTGGAGTCTTATATGGGCAAGATCTGGGTGGGATCTGGGTAGGATTTGACTGGGATCTAGCTGGGATCTGGGTGGGATCTGAGTGGGATCCGGAAGGGATCTGTGTGGGATCAGGAAGGGATCTGGGTAGGATCTGGGAGGGATCTGGGTGGGATCTGGAAGGACTATGTTCGGGATCTGGAAGAACTATGGGCGGGATCTGGAATGGATCTGGGTGGGATCTTAACGGGATCTGGGAGGGTTCTGAGTGAGCTCGAGGTGGGATCTGGGCAGTATCTGGGTGGTATCTGGGTGGTATCTGGGTGGTATCTGGGTGAGATTTGGTTGCGATTTGGGTAGAGTCTGGATGGGATTCGGGTGGGATGTGGGTGGGATCTGGTTGGGTTCTGGGCGGGATCTGGATGGGATCTTGGTTGGATCTGGGTAAGACCTTTCTGTGATCAAGATGGATTTTGAGAAAGATCAGAGTAGGATCTTGGTGGAATCTGTGTCGGATCTAGCTGATATTTGTGTGGTATCTGAGTACACTCAAAAAAAAAATCAATCCATATGGGATCAAATCAATCCCAAGCGGTAATGAAAACAACGTAATCTCGGATATGATTGCCCCGATCTGAAAAAAGATTGATTTGATCCGACTTTTTCAATCCTAAGAAGGATTACATATATCCCGGGGTAATCCTATGAAAGATTGAATTGTGCAAAAAATTCGAGCACAATTGAATCCCAAAACTGGATCATTTTATGCCTATTCTAGATTAACTTATGCTCGATATGTAAGATTGATTTGATCTCAGGATAGATTACTATTTTTCTTTTCCTCCGCCATGCCATTTGCCATAGGACATCCTTATACACTTCAAAGACCTCTCACATCAGTTTTGGTTAATTTAGATTTCTGAAAAAACAAAGAAATAAATATAAAAATTTTTGGCTCCACTGGGACTCGAACACACGACCATTCGCACTGAACAGGAATGGAACGGCATCTCATCGCACACCACCATACCCAATGTTTTTGTCAGCGTGTCTGAGAGGCTACTTATATTTCTTCGCTCTCTCTCTCTAATTTATGGACATGTGATCTCGAAAGGGATTGTAGTAAGCACATTTGGAATGATACAAGCTCGAAAGGAATGGACCAATTTAATGAATTGTGTAGAATATCCCGGAAATCGAGATTGAATTTTCAAGCTCGTGCCGGGCTTACTCCAAGATTTAAAAGATTGAAAATATCTCGGCGTTTTTTTTCTGTGTAGTATCCGGGAGAGATCTGGGTGGAATCTGGGAGGGAAATGATTGGTTGGATTTCACCTTGGTGGTATGTTACCAGAATAAACTTCCTGAAACACTGCAGCAAGTGATCTTGTTTCTGGTCTTTCTACTCCCCGATAATTTTCTTCTTTCGAAAGAGTGCCCTTGCTCATTCACATATATACCATTGAGAGAGCTTGTGATTTGAACATAAGCTCTTAAGCTAAGCATCAAACCCTCGTGATTGCTAGCGACAGTCACTCCTTTTTTTTAAGTAACCAACACAATAAGCAAATAATATTTACAAAATATTACGGCAACATTTGTACTATTCTGTGCTGTTCACTACTAAATGAAAGCCGTACACTTATAGGCTATCAGGTTATCTTTGAAGTGAGGTCCCACAGGAACTGAACTGAAGTGCTGCGCAGCACGGTGGCAGCCGTTCCTGTGAGAAGTTTATTTTACTGTGTTGCTTATAAATAGACTTCTGCCCATTTGAAAGTTTTTTATGAATTGATTTCTTTCCCCCTCGAATGCATGACACTTGTGCCTACTTGTTTTTATAATTTTTTAAACATGCTGCTAAGTCTTCAAAACGGTGTCCACGAAGAGGTGCCTTGAGTTTAGCGAATGGACCATGGTAGCCTAGTCACTCAAAATGGTTTCCACTGATTTGTGGGTAGTATCTGTCTAGAAGGTCCATGCGTTCAAGTGGACATGGCCCTTGTAGGAAGCCTGCTCGTGGACCATGCGGACTCCAACCTGCGAGCCATACTTGTCTCATATTCTGAAATGGACAAACTTTAAAATTTATTCCCTTATAAAACCGTGGATAAATCGCATCATCTTCGTTGGAAATGGGCTCGCTTCGTACAAATCTTAGTTTACCGATCAAAAATACATTGGTTATATTGGTTTTTTTGCTCGATTAAATTCAAATTTAACATCTTTTAAAAAGATACGGAGAATTGGTTATCGAAATTTTGATTAGGTGAACGTGTCGTATACGTAATATTTGTGGATACTTTAAAGGCTTTGAAGCTCAAAAATGTGACTGAGTTTCTCTCTAACACAGCAATGGCCTCTTGTTCCTCCCAGGGGACCGAAAACATTTCTCTACACGTACACGATCCGAACGCTTGCCGTAGCTGAGACCAAAAGAGCAGAAAGTCGTCATTCGCTCGCCAGAGTTCGAAGCGTTTAGGTCGAAGTAAATTCTCGGGGCTTTATTTTCGCTCACCACTTTTGGTCTCGCTCTCGCTGGCCATCGCAGTGAAGCATGCTTCGGCAAGCATTCAGATTAAAAGTTCTTGCAGTGTGCAGAGAACAGTAAATCAAGGTATAACAGGCTAGCCCTCCAGATGTCTCTACACGTAATCAGGTACACGTAATCCTGTGCCTGATTTTAACCATTTTCAAATTTTAACAACAAAGTGTGTTTAAATTTTAAACTCATACAAAAATTTGTAAAATTACCTTCAGACTGTAGGCTACAGTCCACTGTGCCTGTGGCAATGCATTTTGTTTTATTTTTTTGCTTTTTTTTTGTCTAAGCATTTCGTTACTTTTTCCCCATCCACCACCCACCTAATGAGCAGCCATTTGCTACAAATGGCAGGCAGCAACAGCAGCGGCGACGCCTTAAAGCCTTTGAAATGCAATATATATATATATATAGGTGGTGACTGAAAAAGTCGGCCAAGCATAAGAAAGTCATCAAAATTGTTGCAAAACTGCAGCAACTGAGAGGAGTGACTAACACTGATTGAGGCATGATACCAAAAGTTCGAACAAACAACAACGCGGTCCGTTATTAGTTCACGTTTTTTAGCCTTCTTCTTTCTGCTTTTTTTTTGGCATCGGAAGTTGGTCCTGGCCTGAAACCCGTTAACAGTTAAGTGGATAAGCCAATTTATGAGTTTCGAATTTAACTTTGTCACTTTTTGACCTTCTCGCTCGCTCTCTCAGAGGCCGCTGTTGGCTGTCGTCACTTGGCACATTTAAGTGGATTTGTTTTGCTTTATTGGTCCTCTGTCTGGCAATGCTGCTGACATTTTTAGGCTAAAAGTTTTACAACATTTTTTGTTGTGTTTTTTTTTTTTGTTGGTTGGGAAATATATAGATTTTACAACTTTTGGCTTGATGAATTTCGCGTTTTGGCACTGAATTTTGGAGACTAAGAGAGGAAATTGAATTTTTGGAAATATTTTTTGGGGAAAGCCAAGGCAACCAAAGCGTTTGCTAGACATGAGAAGTGTATTTTGATAAAATATCGATCACCGGGGCTGAAGAATACATTATAACTCTTACATTAGAAAAAACTCTTTCGATATAAGAAATTTTTGAGGGAAAATATTAAGACTGGAAACCTCAAACCCTCTAAAGGATAATAGAAGCGAAAGTTCGAAACCGTTCTTAAGTCTAAGATAGGGGTGCCCAAGCCCATTCCGCAAGCCACGCATTCAATGTTGTTTGATGCAAAGGAATAGCTAGCCATACGCCCTCTCCTCTCTTTCTTTCGGAGCTAAGGTTTTGTTGTTGCTATAACAACATCATACATGACTCTCTTCTTTCTCTCTCTCCTATGGCTCTGGCAAATTAAAAAAGAACTAAATTTGAGTCAAGATTCATAACCTATTAGACCACTCTAAAAAGTAAGGCCTTGCAATGACTAACGATTATGGGCAGCACTTTAACTTTGAGTACCTTTCCTGTCACATTTGATTACTTTAAGCCAGTCCAGTCCTGTTGCTGAAAGTGAAGTGGCCCCGGGTCACGCGCCACACCAAAATTGCCCACAAATCTAACCCGAAAAGCAAATGAATGCAAGCTGATGATGATGCGGATGCCCATCCTGTTGATCGTTGCAAGCGTCAGCGTCAGCTCCACCTTATTTGCATATTTGCCAATTTACAACAAAGAACTGCAACGTGTGTGGCGTGTGGCTGGCTGCTTATGTATGCGACACAAGAAGCGTTGAGCGTGCGACGACCTCTCGGACAGCAGATTCAGTTTCAACTGCTGCGGTCAACATGCCGTGTATTCATAATCAACGCCGGGAGACGAAGCACGGCATGCTGCTTCTTTCTACTTTTTTCTCTCCTTTTTTTCGGTCATGCCTTCAATTTCTATTACTTTTGCTGACGGATTTCGCTTTGAGTCTCCTAGTTTTCTGGTTACGCTTTATTACATTTTGCTAGAGACTTTTTGGCCATTAGATATGCACGACGCGTCTCAATGCAAAAGGCTTACCCTATGACAAAGAATAATACGGTTAACTTTTCTGTACAGTTGGGGTTGGTTTTAATGCAAAATTTTTACTTAAGAGTGCAATTGAAATTGTGGTTAAATTTTAAGACTGAAAACTATTTTGTTTGTGTATTTGTGTGTGTTTAATAATTGTACAGGGTATTTTGAAGTCGCGCTACTCGACTGCAACGGTCTTACTTGTTAGTTTTTAAACTTCAATAAGCCAGAAATTTCTTGATTCTAGGGCGTTTTTAAAAATCTTTAAAGCCTTGATTTCCAGAGCGTTTTGGATATGTTATTTTTAGAGCTCAAAATAACCACACTCAGAGAAGAAGTAGAGAATTTCACTCTTGAATCAAGAGCATTTGTACTCAAAAGTACGTTAAGATTGGTGTTAAGAGACAAGACCGACCCGAACGAGCGACGGTTGGGGGCTGGTCTTCCTCCCTCACTCACCATTAACCACCGACAAACTTTTTTCTAAGCTGATTGATTTTGAGGTAGCCTTATAGAAAACATTTTTTTTGTACTTACTTAACTGGGACTGAACACAGGGACGACGGCGCGTTAGGTCACTCGACGATTTGGCATCGGCAAAACGAATCGTCCAAATCATTCTTAAGAGTAAACGCTGTTTGTACTCATCTAACGACGACAAACTCTCAGTGAGAGCGCGTTCAACGCTATTCTCTCTTAGTTTGTTAACCCTCCTATAAGAACCAAATTAAGAACGAATTTATCTCGATTCCAAGAGCAAAATAAAATCAATAGCGTTTTTATACTCTGTACCGAAGGTTCATAGAGTATATTAAGTTTGTGCAAAAGTATGTAACTGGGAGAAGGAATCATTTCTGACCCTATAAAGTACATATATTCTTGGCTGAGTCGATATAGCCATGTCCGTCTGTCCGTCCGTTCGTATGAACAAACATATCTCAAAGATGATAAGAGATAGAGGTTTGACACGTATGGGACAAATGCTTCTTATACTAGCAGGCAGATCAAGTTTATTTTCAATTTTTGCCACGCCCCCTCCCGCCCCCGCAATTTTGAAAAAAACGTCATATCTCCCACAGTTTTGTAGATAGATGATTCGTTTCTTCTAAGAATAGTTAGTCATTCGTAATATGTAACGATTTGCCGAAGAAATGATAAAGATCGGATGAGCGGTTGTTAGTGCAAGGCAAATGCCAATAGTTGTTTGGGGAGCTCTTGGCTGCCTCTTCCAGAGTGGTGAAGCTTGGGGAGTGCAGATGTTTTAATCTTGTCGTGGCGATTGCTGGGCAGCTGCAGATGAGGTGTTCTAGAGTTTCTTCTCAGGTTCCTTGCATTTCCTGCAGGTGTCTGCTGTCGTGATGCCTAGCTTTATCGCGTGAGCGGCTGCTAGGCAGTGACCAGTTAATATGCCTATAAAGCAGTCTGCAGTCTCTTCTTTGGAGCTGCAGCGTATAGTGCGTGAGTTTTTTTGTCTCTCTTATTGCACATAATTTTAGAGATTCTACAGCCGGTCGTGTTCTTCCACTTTTTCCTCTGCTTCTTTCTCCGCTATCTCCTCCATCTTGCTGTATAGCGTCTGTAGGGAGATAGGTATATTTAGTGTTGCTTCTCGGCTTAGTGCGACCCCGGCTTTTGCAAGAGTGTCCGCCATTTCGTTTCCATCGATGCCCCTGGTGGCTGGGAATCCAGTAGATTTGCACCTTGCTGGAGGTGCTGAGGGAATCTAATGCTTCTCTGCTTGCCAGAACATTTTTGAGTTGATGGCGTGACTCTGCATTGCTTTTGATTGCCGCTTGACTGTCTACGTATATGTTGATTTGATCGTTTGGTGCGTGTAATTCTGCCAATTCGGCTGCTTTCCTTATGGCGAAAACTTCCGCCTGGAATATAGTGCAGTGGTTTGGCAGTTTGTAGGAGAGTTTCAATTCCGGTTCCTTGCAGTACACGGCGGCTCCGACTCCTGAGGCCATCTTTGAGCCGTCCGTGAAAAGGTGCATTGCTTCCTGAGCCAGCCCTGTACGCCAGTCTTCTGGTCCCAGTAATGCTGATGCGCCTGTAAAGTTGGTTTTTGGGATCATGTAGTCCGTGCTACTGTTGATCTCTCTGCCCACTGTGCTGTGTCCATAGCTTTGTAGAGCCATGGTGCCAGCCGCGCAAAGACGTTGGGCCGTCCTGTGTGCAGTGAGGCGTGCTTGGATGTCCAGGGGTTGACACCTAGGATGTGTTCCAGTGCTTTTGTTGGAGTAGACCGTAGCGCCCCCGTTATGCAGACCAGTGCCTGCCGCTGGGCCTTTTCCATCAGCTTTAGATATGTGGACTTCTCTGTGGCTTGCCACCATCCAATATACCGTGTAGTAGTATCGGTCGTATAACTGATATGAAGAGCCAGTGTGTTAGTCTTGGTGATAGGCCCCAAAGTGCTGCTTAGCATCTTCTGGGATGCATATAGCGCATTGGTTGCCTTTTTCACCTTTCCTCCATTGAGTCCCAGGATAGTTTACTATCGATTACTACTCCAAGGTATTTTACGTTGTTTTTTTGGCGTTAGCGGTGTTCCATTTATCGTGGGTGGGTCCATTGCGGTACCTTGTATCTCTTGGTGAAGAGAACGAGGTCCGTCTTCTCCCGCATTGATGCTAAGTCCGGCTTCTGTGGCCCACTTTAGTATCTCTCTGAGATAGAGTCCATGATTGAGCTGACAGTCGATGGACATTTTCCCATAATAATTATGCTTATGTCGTCGGCATATGCGGTTATCTTGGGTGCTTTCCTGCGAAATTTTTAAGTAATTCGTTGACCACAAGGTTCCATAGAAGAGGTGACAGGACTCCGCCCTGGGGCGTTCCGCCGTGTGCCTCTCTTGTAATGGTTGTGGTACCCCACTCGGCTTGTACTCTTCTGCAGCTCAGCAGGTTATATATCCAGGAGTCCAATGCCGTGTGTATTGCTAGGGCTCTTAGGCTTCGCATTATTGCTTCTGTAGTGACGTTGTTGAATGCACCCGAAATGTCAAGGAATGCTCCCAGGGCAAATTCTTGATGGTGCAGTGCCTTCTCGATGGTGGCTACTAGGGAGTGTAGCGCTGTTTCCACCGATTTCCCTTTCGTGTAGGCGTGCTGGTTTCCCTCCAAGGTCAGGTTCATGCCTTCTCTTATGTGAAGGTCCAGTAGCCTTCTCCATTGTTTTGAGCAGGAATGATGTGAGGCTGATGGGCCTGTAGTCTTTTGGTTGCACGTGACTGCATTTCCCTGCTTTGGGCAGGAATACAACGCGTACTGTCCTCCAGGCCACAGGTACATAGCTCCACCTCAAGCATGCTATAAAAATGGATCGTAGCCATGGGACGATTGCGCATTTGATCGTTTTTAGCATGGCTGGGAATATTCCATCTAGCCCTGGGGATTTATAACTCGCGAACGAGTCGATCGCCCATCGGATCTTTTCTGGAGTGATGATATTGTCTGGGATGCTGACTTGTTGCGTGTGTAGGTCTTGAGGCGTATCTGCCTCAGTGACTGGAGTGCAGCCTGGAAAGTGCGCATCAAGTAGAGCACATGTCGCTTCCCTGCTGCTTTCTGTCCAGTGTCCGTCGTTCGTTTTTAGCTGACTCTGCATGGGTGGCTGCTTTGAAAGCAGTTTCCTGAGTCTAGCTGTTTCGGAGACCTTCTCTATGCTGGAGCAGAAGTTTCTCCAAGAGTTCTGTTTTGCCTTCCGTACTTCTTTTTGAAGACGCGAAGTCTAATCTTGTATTCCTCCCAGATTATTTGCTCATCCGCTTGTTTGGCGAGTTTGAAGCATTCTTGCACGTCCTTCCTCTGCTCTTTCAGCGCTGGGGTCCACCAGGGGTCTGGTTCTCCTTTTTGCTAACTGTGAGTTTGCAGGAGGTTTTGTATGCTGCGGTTAGGTTGGCTGTGAGCGTCTCCACGGACCTCTCAATGTCGCCTACCGAGCAGATACTCGTTGGCTTTGGTAGTTTTGATTCTACCGTTCTAAGGTACTTCACCCAGTCTGTGTTCCGGGGTTCCTATAGGCGTTTCTGGTTTGGTTGTGGTTGAACTCGATCTTAAATTGGATGTACTTGTGGTCTGAGAAGGAGTTTCTATCAAGGACTCTCCATTCTGATGCCTGTGTACTATTCCCTAAGGTCAGAGTTAGGTCTAGGACATTGGCCGATGTTGTCCCACATTGGGCACATCTCCAACGTTTTCTATTTTAAGGTTAGTTTGTAGGATAAAGCTTAAGAGTGACTCACCTCTGTCATTGATGTCTGGACAACCCCACACGGTGTGATGTGCGTTGGCGTCCGTTCCGACGACAGTGGTTGTTTTCTCCTGCTCGCCTCAGCCGTTAAGTGTTCGAGCTCGGGCGGTGGCGACTCTCGCTCGTGTGCCATATAGCAGGATGCCAGTAGTATTGGCTCATCATCGGACCTTCCAGGGCCACAACTGTGAGGTCATCCGTGCTGTAATTAGACTAAGGTAAGCATAGATGCCTTTTCTTACCAGAATGGCCGTCCTTGCCTTACTTACTGCGGTGGGATAGAAAACGTTGTAGTTTTGTGACCTTAGCCCTGAGACCTTGTTCCTGCCGCAATCAAGGTTCCTGAACTAAGGCCACTTCGGCGGGCCCTGTCTCAAGGGTTAATAGGAGCTCCGCCGACGCAAGCTTGCTTTATGCAAGTTGACCTGGGGGACCCTCAACTGCATGGTCGGTGTCGGCGTCCCCAGCCTGGATGGGTCAACTACCATGGTTGCGTCCACATCCTCATCGTCCTCCATACTGGGTGGGTCAGCTGCTGTGGCTGATTCCTCATCCCTTTCGGTCTCTACCTCCGTTATATCGAGGCTGCTGGCTTTATCGACCATCTCGTCGATGCCCAGGTCTTTCTCGACCTCTCCAGTCGTGGTGCACGCTTCCACTCCCCACGCCATCTTCCCGAATTTAGGGTAGAGCAAATCATCGGCCTCCTTGTTGATCTGGAGGACCATGTGCTGCCCGTTCTTGTCGGGCTTAGCAACATGCAGTACCTTCCAGTCAGCTGTTGGCACGTCTGGGTTTTGCCCCCTTAATTTTTTTAGCGCCTGCTCCTTTGGTACAACCCTTGGGAAGAGTACTTTCGCTTTCGGCACTGACGGAATACAAGTTCTGTCAACTACTTCCAGCTGGGCACCCTCCCATGGGCTTCCCATGTCTGCAACGACGCTGGTGACGAGCGGTTGTTAAGTTATGAGCAAAAAATAAAATCCCCACTCCCTCTCCCAAGCACTCACAACCAACACCGCATTTCATTCAACAACGTGTTAGTGGAGAGAGAGAGACAGAGAGAAACTTAGAGATGAGCGCAGCAGAAGCGTTGCATTCAGCTCGTACTCTTGGTACAGAGTATGATATAGTCGGGCTTGACCGACTTTCTCACTTGTATTTGAGTGTAAATGCAACCATGAAGCTTTTCACCTCTATCTTGCTAAGACGGCTTACCATCTGGGTAACTGTAAAATTGTCTTCAGCGAGTTGAAATATAGTCGATAAAGTGTTCGTGCTCTCAGGAATTGCCTAATCCCACCCAAAGAGATAAGAAAGCTCTAAATCCCCTTTATTCGATCGAAACCTTAACTTGCTTATCTTATATCTAAAACTGAGTCATTTGGGAGTATAGACGAAATTTATTAACACGTTGAACGGCCTCTCTAAAGATAATCGCTCTGATTCCCAAACAACATCTGCGTAAAACAAGAACGCCCCCTTAGATCACTCTCGTTTTCCTTATACATCGACGATATATCAAATGACCGCAACATCAATACATTGGAAAATCGTTTATCCTGAGGTTGATTTAAGAATTTAGTCTCTTCTTCAACTAACACAAACGCTCATTTTTTTAGCTTTTATACTTAATTCAAAAGCACGCAAGAAATTTTAAGTATAAATTGCATTCCATTCTTTCAGAGTGTACAAGTTCCATAAGAATAGAGTGTGCACGCTTCCGGATTGATGCAATTTACGGCTTCTGTACTATTTTTTTTGTGTTTCTCATTGCGGTCGCCTAACCTGCATCCGCTTTATCTCTCTCTCTCTCTCTCTTTCAGCCTCTGACTGTCTGTTTGTTTGTTTGGCAAACGGAAAGAAAAACTTTAATAAGAAATGTCTTGAGGTCTCGCCATACACACACACACCTGCCCCGCCTCCCCTAAGGCATTGCAGTTCACTCTTCTGCTTCATGTGCAATGCCAGCAAAGTTGAATGGTGATAAAAATTAATGACTCCCCAAAGTGTTTGCAGTCAGCGAAAGTCGCTTTTTAAATTTTTAACCATTTAATTTTGAGCCAGCCGAGGCCAGGTCTGAGTTTATTTGATTTAAATATGCAATTTTTAATACAAGAACTCGTGTAACGCCTTCGTCATAAAATTGTTCAGGCAAAATTGAATCCAACTATTTGAGTCGGAGCCAAAGTGTAAGACAAAAATAAGCATATTATTTATTTATGCAATAACTGAAGCAGGAGCCCAAGGAAGTAATGAAATATATACAGCAACATTTTGTTGCAAATACATACATATGTGAGCTAATTTAGAGGGTACTCACCTCTCTGGATTATCACATATTCAAATTGGCGCCAAAAGACTGCTGCATTTAACCAAACGAAAGCTTGCAAAAGCTTTGTGCAGTTTCCATAAAGTAGAAAAGCTAACCAAACAGCTGCAGCTTTGCTAAGGTTTTTACTTAAATTATTTAAACAAATTTTATTGCTTGCAAATAAAGGTTATATTTCCATTTACACTTTAACTTGACCAACAGCTAAAGGACTTTTCTTGCTGCTTAGAGACACCTTCACTAAAGTTTTACACTTTGCCCACAAAAGTAGGCAATACAAATTAACTTGATATTCAGTTGTACTAACAATTTCAATATTTAATTTATTTACACAATAAAAAATATTTAAAAAAAATTTAGGTTCACTCAAGCAACAACATTATCAATAATAACAATATGCAAAAATATGCCTCAGGCCCAGCAGCTGTTGGCCAAAATGTTGGAGAGCAACATAAAGAAGGAGAGAGGGAGAGAGCTAGAGAGAGCTTGCGTGTGTCAAGAGAATAGAGAGCAAGCTTTTCCTCAAGCACAAAAGGGTATATTCGGCAAATATGTGGGCTATTTTTTCTAACTGGTAAGGAATGCGGAAATCATGGACCATAAAAAGACCAAAACATTTCCAGGAATCAGTGGATCAGTTCTGCCGGTTCCCCGAAAATTGTAAAATAACATTAATTTCAGCAGAATATTGAAAAAAAAAACTCTTTTTAAATCGCCCTTAAGTATGCATGGAGGTACGGATTACAGGTGTACGGCATAGCAGTAAAGTCGCTCCAAGATCGCTTAAGGATTCTGCAGGTAAGACCATGAGGACGAGAATGAGAAAATCCTCAAAATCGATAAGGTGGGCAAGGTTATTAATAAGCAAGACTGACTGCTCACCCAAACCACCTTGCTAGGAAACTACTGCGACCACGAAGAGAGCAAGGGCGGAAAAATAAATAAAGGCTCAAAAGATTTCACCCTAAGAATCTTCCTAAAGGAACATTTAAATTAAGAAACACAAACTCACTAACAATACTAAACTGTACAAAAAATTCCAGAAAGCTTAAATCACAAGCCTTACACTGCACTGTGGGCAAAAAGTCCGAAATTTTCGCAAAAAGTCTAATTTTAAAGCTAGAGCTTTCAAATTTCGCACAAAAATGTAAAATATTAATATAGAATTTCGGCTTATTTCTGTTTTGCAATAAAACTACTCCTTCAACCAATCCGCCCACACCCGAGTAAAAAAAATTATTTACAGATAGGTTAAATCTTCTTCATCATCTAAGTCAATTTCTAGATAATCATCAGAATCATCAGCGATTTGGAATCTTCATTTTCTATTTCTGACGTGATTATTACATAGTTCGGAGGTGGGCATTTTAAAAGATTTATTACTTCTGCCGGGAGGGGTTTTTTTTTAAATTTCTTTTGCCTTTCATTTAAGCAAATACTAGATATTAATGGATCAGAAGAAACCATAGCTCTATAACTCTATAGCTCTATATACATACATATATACCAGTTAAAGCGTTAAGTACTTTACCATCAATAAGTGTCATTTGTGGTTCATAGGTAATGACAACTTTTTTGCCTTACTTTCTATATATGAAATCCTTCAGACCGGCGACTTGCATATCCAAACATTCTTTTTCCCTTAATATTTTCTCATGGCTTTCCTTTGCGTACTCAATTTTAAGTGGCCTGCAGAACCAGGAGCTCTGTTATTCCAAATAATTCGTTGATTTGCATCTATTAATTTTAATGGTATCTTAGTGCTGACAAAAAGGGATAGATCCAGGAAGCTGGTTCTTCTGATCGAAACTTCTGCTTATCTAATCTTTGGCCAGTAGACCCATCAAATCCGTAGCTTACTATTAATGTGCAACGTGAAACATTTTCTGTTTGAGATATAACCCCTTTTTGCAGGACCAATATTCTTTTGGCTGTATGGTCCATTGAAACTTGCGCACAATTTTCAGAAATTTCTGTTTGAGTTGGTCTGCAGTCTTGAAGTGCTGAATATGGTGGGAAAATGTTGCAGCCACGAGCTTGAGTATTTTTAAACCTTGACAACACACGGTTGCATTTAGGCAAATATTTCTTAATATGCGTGATAAAACTGCAAGCTTTTTGCTCAATTTGATTAACGTGTGAGTTGCTGAGTTAGCTTATTTTCATTTTCTCCAACATCCACTTCGTTACGGCAGAGTCGTCGCGTCCATTGTAGTCCCAAACCTCCAGCAGTGTTAAGCGTCGAAACTCATATTCGGCTGCAAAATGTCAATTTTGTCGAAAACGGGCAAAAACGGGCAAAGAATATTAATAACACCGTATTCTATATACTTTTACGAAAAACATACCAGTTTTAGTTGATCGCAAGCGCGCGTGGCAAATAAGTTACACACCACAGAACAAAACTACATTTGTTAAATTTAAGCTGTAAAAATACTCCAACAACAATTGACGATACACGACAAAACATACCGAACATATAAAAACTAACATCCAACGTTGAATCTACATACCTGTACGATTATTTGCCATATTTCCAAATTGTCTTCACTATACAGAAAAAGCCACAACAAACGCGCAAAGTTCATCGACATTTTCTTTTACGGTGCATTTAGTAAGCTGTTTTTGTTTGCGCGGCAATTTCAAACCGGACGCTTTAAAAATTATTCCGGAACAGTTTTATTTTCTCTTGAGTATGCATAATTGGAAAACACATTCAATTTTGAGTATTTAAAATTTAAAAAAAAATACTTTATTTAAAATTTTCGGACTTTTTCCCCATAGTGCACAGTTACACGAATATCTAAACAAGAGATAGCTCGAGCAGGACCAAATGTATAAAGCGTAAAATTAAGGAGCCAGAAAAAGGTACCAAAAACTACTGTTAATAATGTAAATAAATGCTTTTATACAAAAAAAAAAAACAAAAACCCTTAGCTAAAAATATTTAATTTGACCCTTATATGATCGAATATTTTATAACATCACATCATCGTTTAAAAATATCTTATTCCAAAAGCTACTGTTAATAATGTAAATAAATAGCTTTAACTGGAAAGAAAACCACCGAACTTTATTTTAAAAGAATACAAAAAACCCTTCGCTGATAATAACTTTATTTAACTAGAACAAAATATCTTGGATTGAGGACAAAACAGACTAACTATGAACTGTTTCTAAAATTATATCCTGGCTCTAACACTTTGAGTTAGGTAGATTTTTGTCTTACAGTAATACCAAAGACTCAAGAACAGTGGTGTTCCAGCTCACACAATCAAGCATTGGGCTTATAAGCGTATCACCGAAACGACAGTCAGCGGGTATTATATTTAAGCATGAGCAACAAGCAAACGAACTAATGCCTGGCTAGAATTTTCTCTCTCTCTCTCTATACCAGAGTCCGGCACGCTCCTACCTTCTGTGAGTACAAGAGCCATTGCAACAACAAAGAAGTGCTAATTGAGCGTGGTCTTGCGGGCTAAACACATACACGCAACGCCAAAATGAGCATGTCGTGTACTGGCTGCGACGCAGGCACATGTGATAGTCTTTAGGCATTTTCGACACTTCTGCTCTAGAATTCACAAAGGGAATTTCAGGAAAACTTTCTATCTGAACCTACGACTTATCATATGTAAGCTGAATGTGTGAAAAGTCATGAAAAATCGAAGGTCCACATTAAAATTTACCTGCGCCATTCACTTATATGGCCGTTACTCATCGCCTTTTCCATCTTGGTATTCGGTTAATTCATTTCTTTGAGTTTTTTTGTAGCCCTATTTGATTTGTGGCAAGAACCAATTGGGAATCTATGAATTTGTTTCTTTGGGATTGAAAGATCGTACTTAATGTAAGAATTTTTTACTTGAATAAAGTATTTTCGGACTTATCATACTATTGACTCAATGTATTCTTTGTACAGTTCTCAGTTAATTGTTACGTATGGGCCATATTTTAGTTTTAGGTTTTTAAAATTTGTAATCTGCTATTTTGCGAATTTTTATGAAAATCTGAGCTTAATAAAAATTTTAAATAAAATCTATTGCATACTTACGGGCAGTGCAAAATGGTGCAATTTCGAACGCAAGTATTCAAAATGGTGTAACTACGCTGAAAAAAATCGTAAAACTGTTTGGATTAGTTTATTTTAAAGTTACGAAAAATTACTTTGCTTTTACATCAAAGAGAGTCGATCAAAATTAATAGGTTCCTACAAAACGCTACACGAAAGGTTTAAATAGTAAATTTAAGATTAAATTACCAAAAATTCAGATTTGATGGATAATTTTACAAACTAAATTAGTGGTAAGCTTACGAAAATAACCAAGATCCTTCCTTTTGTGTGGTCTTGTGTTATTTTTCTGTTCAGAAGGAAAATTTTAAATAAGGAACAATCTACACTTCTTTAAAGTCATCTTGAAACCAGACCTGTTTCCATTTCCGAATTCGATTGATAAGAATTCGTAGAAGTTTTGATTTCCAAGAATCGATTAAAAAATTCGGTCAAAGCCTTTTGCCATCCAGGTGTTCGATTGAAGGTAATTGGGATTTTGAAGTTAAAAGTTGCACAAATCAGTCAAACATATTTCAATTCCGATTCCACATGATTTGATCGAGGTGAAAGTATTCGTTATCTTCGTTTGCTTCTAATAATTTTCCCAACTAATTTCTTGCTCTCTGTACAGGATATTTCCAGGTCGACTGCTGCCTTTTCGCATCTTGCTTGTGTTAGTTTTTTTTGTTGTGTTTTTAATTTAAATGTTAATTCGCTTGCATGTGCAGTCCTTGCCCTCCCTTCACTCACTCTTTACCCACCAACTGAAATGTATGAAGTGTGAACTGGCATATTTTTCATAAATTTGCACGCTGATGTTGTTGATATGCAGGCAGGGCGACTGGCGCCAAACTTAAATGCCAGAAATTGTTAAAGTGACCCACTCCCAAGCCCCAGCACACGTTTAACCCTCGACAGTACTCAGGCTCACTTAAGTTTTTATATCCTTGTATTTGCCCTCGCTCTCACACACACACACACACACACGTCTTTTTATTGTATATTTGTCTTGGTTGCCGCAAATAAAGACGGTCTAAATGCAAGAGCAAGACGCTGAAGAAGCAGAGAATTCATTAAAAATTAATCCAACGAGTGCGAGGTGTATTTGCTGCTGCTGCTGCTTCTGCTCCGGCTGTTGTCTGCTATTCAATTACGTATGCCACGGCAGCCATGAAAATGACCTGCAGCGTCGTCGTCTGCATACCCTTACCCTCCCCGCCCAGCGTGTTGGCCATCCGGTTGGTCGGTCGGTTGGTTGGTTGGTTGGTTGGCAGTTTTATGTGTTTTGTCTTCGCATGCCGCATAAACGGAATTATTTACAATTTATTTTTACCTGAGCTAAGACCCCACCACACCAAGAACACGGTAAGAAGAAGGAAAATAAGAAGTGCTGGCATTTGGTTAGCACTTTTTGGCTTGTTTGTTTGTTGGTTTTTCTTGGGCCATTCGAAATGTCTTCATTGCCGGACTTTAATTGGAAAGCGGGCAAAAGGTTTTACGCTTGGCCCAAAGTACTCTAAATATTTGACAGTTGACTCGAAAGGAGTTTGTTGGGAAAATTAATAAATTAATAAACTCTCCCAGCTTCTAAAAGTTCTCCAGAACTAGAGATTCCATTTGAGGACCACGTTTTCCCTTAAAGCAGGGTTTTGTAAAGAAGAGCGAGGCCAAAAAGTCAGTGTGCGAATATAAGGCGAGGCAATCCAGCTCTGACCTATTTCAACGACCGCTGGCCAGCCACTGTAAAGCTGTTTGCTCTCTTGTGAAAAGCGAAAACTATTCTGTCCATCGCTGCCCTAGATTAAATTCAAGCTTTGGGAACGTAAGTCCATTTAGTACAGTCACTGTCAAAAGTTTTGTCAGCAAATATGTGTCCACTCTAAGGCCGCTCTAGATTAAGCATTCCAACTAATCAGAATATCGTTTATTTGACAGCTCCCCATATAGTAGACCCAAATGCATTTTAAGCAATGCACTTTTTGTTGTGGTTGAAAAAATTTTCCACTGCATTGCGACGCCAAGCACCTTGGCAACATGCAAATTAGCTAAATATTAGCATTTAACCGCATTTTGTTAGTTTTTGGATTGGTTCAAAGTTAGGACAAGAAAATTAATTTAAAACCTTTCCTTACTTTATTTGGTTTGATTTTTGTAAAATCAATATTCATATTTATTAATATTTAAATCGATAACAAATGTATCGAAAGTGGCAACGCCAGTACACCGCAATTAGGTCACACTGAAACTCGACAGATGCCACTCACCTGAGTGCTCAGGCCAAATAGAACCGGTTCTATTTTGCTTTGCTAGCTTCATGTCTACTCAGACGCCTTTATACACGGTCTGACAGCAAATCAGACGAAAACTCAGCTGAGTGATCAGATCTTGTAAATAGAGCTTCAGCTTCGTTATATTATTGTAGAGATATAGAAAAATTCTTTTAGTTCAGCATGCTTCATTGTGGGTATTCCTGTACCGTCTCCTTTACTACACCGACGCTATGCATGATGCTTGCGGATGATGTGTGCGAATGAGGATGACAGAAATAAGGCTGGAGTGACACATTCAATTTTATAAATATTCTCGGACTTCTTCTTAATTTGAGCCTCGTCGAAACTTGCTAGTCAAAGATACTCAGACCGAAATTGGTGACTGACAACAGAGCTATCGAATACGGTACAAAAATATAATTTGTATTAGGAAGAATAAATCATGATTCCGACCCTTTAAAGTATAAATAGTGGATTAATTTTTAGAGTTTTAAATGCTTAAGTTTTGAATATGGACCTTTGAAAGTTGGCGAGGACTTTCGCATCCGAAGGAATGACGAACTGTATAAGCTCTATGGGGATACTAGTCTGGTCAAGCGCATAAAGCAACAGCGGCTGCGCTGGCTGGGACATGTCACCCGGGAATGGACTGATCAATTTGCTCCAATTGCAAAAATGGTCTACATAGAGGAATGCGAAAGAACTGGGACAAGGCAGGTGGGACGACCACCTCTAAGGTGTTGGACGACCAGGTGCGGAAAGACATTTCTAAGCTTGGCGTGAAAAACTGGTGCCAGCTCGCACGGAGCAGAAGCGACTGGCGGACATTAGTTGCAGCGGCCGAGACCGTCAAACGGTGGTGATGCAAGCTATCGGGCCAATAAAGAAGAAGAAGAAGAAGTTTTGAATATTTGGTTCTTATCTTCGAATCACAATTCTTCATCCAAGCAATATTCGATATTAAATTAAGGGCATAAAGTAGTTAATTTAGTGCAGGTCGTGCTTATTTTGAACTCTAAAAGTTCTTTAAACGAGAATGCCAAGCTAACTTCGTCTTTGCCGAAGTTTTGATACCCTTTTAAATGTTTAATACTTCAAAGTATTACAAGCAACAATTTTTCTGAATAAAGCCCACTTTTCGACCAATAGTTCCTATGGCATCTATAAGATATTGTCATCCGATCCGGTCGGTTCAGACATATTAGCAGTGTGCAGGAAAAAGAAGACTCTGTGCAAAATTTCAGCTTGACAGCTTCCAAACTGAGGGACTAGTTCGAGTAGAAACAGACAGACGGACAGACGGACGGACAAAGCTTAATCGACTCAGCTCGTCACGCTGATCAAGAATATATATACTTTATGTGGTGGGAGATGATTCCTTCTACGTTGCTAAAATTATAATACCCTTGGGCAAAATTATAATACCCTTTGCAAGGGTATAAAAATCACGAATGGTCATATCCAAAACGTTCCTGAAATCAAATGTACTGAAAGAACGCTGTACTGAAGAAATTTCGTACTTAAATCAAGAATTTTCTGGCTTATTGAAGTTTTGAAACTCAAAATTCGTTCTCATATATTATATATGTACATCATGGTTAGGAGTTTTCCGGATGAACGTGCACTATGAAGTTCAAGGTTGAACGCCCTGCGATTATATCCTGTTTATACCCAGTACCCATTGAAAATGGGTAAAAGGGGATCATGAAGTTGTGCAAATGTATGTAACAGGGAGAAGGAAGCATTTCCGATCGTATAAAGTATATATATTCTTGATCAGCATCAACAGCCGAGTGGATTTAGCCATGTCCGTCTGTCCATCCTTCCGTCTGTCTGTATGAACGCGTCGATCTCAGAGACTATAAGAGATTGAGATACAAATTTTTGCATGTTCATAGTTGTAAATCGCAAAAAACTGTATTGCGCGCTGTTTGCTGCTTGCGCGCGAGTGTGTGTGCGGTTTGTTTGTGTAGGGGGTATTTTGAAGTCAAGCTACTCGACTGCAACGGTCTTACTTGTTTTTAGTTGCAGTATGGTAAATCACTGAAACAAAATAACTTTTCTTTGTATCTTAGGTTAGGTAAGGTTAGATCTATTATTTGTAGTTGGGGAAATAGCGCACCTTACTATGGTCTATGGTGTCTCGAACTGAGTTTACAACTCACCTAGCCGCCCTATTTCCCGTACAAAGGTCAGGATTTTCGTGGGTTCTAGATTACTGATATTGTTTGGGAGTTTCTTTTGCAAGGAGTCCTCCTTGGAACGTTTATTCCCGGTAGGAAGTGGCCTTGTCCTCCAGCGGAGGCGGGAAGACTGTTGGAAGACTACTTAGAACACGTTTGAGACTGGATAATTGGTTACCCGAGATGTGTGGGATGGGAAAGTGGTAGGTATTGTGTAGGAATTGGGCTACGTCAGTGCACTGCGGCGGGACACCCAATGGCTGTCCGGGAATTGTTTGACAATTGTTTTGAGTCTTCGGTACTAAGAACTGGATAGCGGCAAGGAATATGCAGCAGCTTCTCGTTGTGAGCCTACCGATTAGAAAGTGCCCCTCAAAAGTCCCAATCAGCAGCAAAGGTCTCTCCCTACGATCCCTTCAGAATGTTCGCATTGTTCGCCATTTAATCCTTGGATGAGTAGACATATTGTAAGTGCTCCATAATCAACTGTTGGCTATAATAGCGTGTGAAGTCAGGTATTAAGCCCTGTATGGGTTTGCCCCCTGTTTGGTCCTAGTACAAACTCGCCAGTAATTAATCAGCAAGCAAATGCAAATTACTTGCGGCAGTTGATGCGACATTTTTTTTTTTTTATTATTTCCCAAAGTCTTGAGTCGTGCTGTGTTAACCCGGAAAACGGAAATGTTGCCTTGCATAACAAATGAATTTCGCCCTAAGGGGCTAGAAATAGTGGTGAGGGGGTGTGGCGGGTGTTCTCGTTTTCTGTCTTTGGGAATAAATTGTTTTCCTTGCTTGCGAGGAGGTCCTGCCAGGCTGATTGGTATCGCGGCGTCGCCTGCCGTTGACAGGGACATTCAGTGTGCAGGACCAAAATTAGAAATTCCAATGAAAGTGCCTACAAAAGAGAACGGGGCCAAAGTTCAGCTCCCATGCGTTGCCTGCAATTGCATTTGTCGCGGCGACCCCAAAAATTTATTAACATCATCGTGGGCCATGCGTCACATAAATGTCAAAAAATAAAACTCAAAGTGCAGCAATTGTTGGACCGCAATAAAAAATTGCGCAAAATATTCGCTCGCTTTTTGGCATGGGCATGTTAAACACAATTTTTTAATGAATTTTCGCGCCACTCGAGTGTAAAATGGTGGGCGTAAGCCAGGGGGTAGGCGTGAGCCCATAAAACTAAGAAAAAAAGTACCTATAAAAAAAAATTAAAATAAAAATGCAAATAATTCGCTTCAACATGCAAAAAGAGCAAATTGTTTTTCGAAAGTTTTGCTGTGATGTCTGTCTGATGATATGCCAAGACAAGGCAGTGGAAGGAGACCCATTACCCTGATGTGGTGCAATATGCTGCCCTGATATGGCATGGTCAATTGCCTAGTTAAGGCAGTTGGTTAATTGATGATAAGGTGGTCGATTGAATATAAATTAGAAGAAAAATGTTTAAGGTATTGTCCGCTTGAGTCAGGAGGCATAAGACTTATGGTTGTTGATAGTTGTTCTTCGATTTAATTTTCAAAAAATGAATTCGTAATTTAACACTAGATACTTAGCTATGAGATATTCAGCAACATTGGAATCTAAGGAAACTAAATGTCACAAAGCGTAAAAAAAAGTGTTGGAGAGGACTAAGAGTAGATCCTGATTTTGAATAACCACAAAAACTATCAGCTTTAAAAAAAACTTCAGTCGAAGTAGCCAAAGTCACAATATTTTCACTTTTCACAGCTTTGACCCCTCAACTCATCAATCAGAACTCTTGTTTCTGCTTCTGCTTTTGGAAAATACAGAAACGGCATTGGAAAGCAGCAGCACAAATCGGGTATTTCATATTTTAATTTTATTTGATTTTTATTTTGCGGCACGTGTTCGCTTTCAGAAGTCAACGGGTCTAGAGCTCAGTTTACAGAGGCAAATAGTTTGGACACAAAAGCTGTGAAAATTAGCGTAAGAGCACAGCCGGACGTTTTTGCTGACATTTACAATCACGCGTCGGAAGGAGTCTTTTCATCAAGATGGAAGCTTCCACAAGGTGCGGAACGTGATGTATGATTGAGTTCTGAGGACTTTGCAGATGATATCCAAAAAGTTAAAGGATCTGCAGTGTAGAACCAACAACGCTATAGTGCGGCTGACCGACTGGCTGGAGGACAACGGGCTGAGCCTGGCTCCCCATAAAACCGAAGCAGTTCTTATCAGCAGCAGGAAATGTGTAGAAACTGCCAACATCACATTTGGAGACCAGCATATAATATCAAAGGAGGCTATTACCTACCTGACATTTTAAAACCGTACGTGGAGGAAAAGGCCATAAGAACAACGAATGCCTTATCGGGAATTATGGCAAATATCGGTGGACCTCTATGCGAGGTGGAGTAATACCACCAACGGTAGCTCGACACGAAAACTGATTGGTAGACAGCACCTATCACAGCTACTGACCGTACATGGATGCTTCAAATCTTATCTCTATAGATTTAAGCATGGGGCAGATCCGTTTTGTACACACTGTGCGCGGACCATAGAAGACGTAGAACATATATTCTGTGTCTGTCCTAGATTCGCTGCCGAACGGCTAAGCCTTGGCATTGGGAGGCCATTCACAGTCACTGACTTGATGGACATAATACTTAGCTCGCCAAGCAATTGAAATGTTATATGCAGAGGTACTGAAATCCTTGCGTCGCGCTGAACGACAGCGCAATTTAACATCAACTCCTAGATAGGAATCTAGTGGAGGCCTTCGTGCCATTTCCCGCTTGTGAAGTAATACTTAGCAGTAGTTCCGACAGATAAAAACGGAGAGTAGGGGTGGACTAGCAGTAGAACATTTTGCATATTTAGCCATGCCTTAATTGCCGTCAGCCTTAATCGAAAAATTATACATAGCATTTATGTTAATCCTAGTGAGCCACAGGAAGACACCCTTCAGAGTTACACCACCTGCCTTCCCCGCTCGTCGCGAGAAAGCAGATCTTTCACTCTTAAGGGGGCCACCCCAGGCTCTTAAAACTATAAAAGTGAAAACATTTTACAAATATATAAACTTGACATTAATAAAATAGAACTGTTGAACATAAACTTAAGTATATTAAAAATACTTATTTACTATACTCCTCCTAGCACCCTCAATATAACCCGCCAGGTTCGCCCAACCCATGGCTCCGTCCACTTCCTTCTTAAAATATTGACATCAAAACTCTTTCAAAATAGGTCATCTTCCGATAAAATCCCCTTCCAGTTGCAAAGCGAGCACAATCCACCGTTTATCTTGTTTCTGGGGTTGCTATTTAGCCCCAGCATATCTCCTCTTGCCTTTAGGATCCATGTAATAGTCCTCTGTGTGGAGCCGTTATTGCAGAACTCAGCCCCTACCGCATAGTTTAAGTTCTTGAATATGCGAACTTCGCTCGAACTGGCCATGTTCACATGTTCCTTCTTAGTTTCTTCTGTTATGGCTGTGAGTAGAGATTCACTACCTAAAATCCATTCCGAGTGCGTTGCTTTTCCACTAAGGGTGAGTTTTCTTCTAAGCGTCGCGTACCATCCAATCCCCTGTCGGAGCATATACCGAGACAAAATGTGCGGCGATCTGGTGCTGTTGTACTCGAAAAGAGTTCTCGATATATATTTTAGGTGCAGATTTAGATATGTCCGTCTTATAGGCTTGCATCAATCGCTAATAGGTAGTTTGGCGTATGAAATACCTCTGCAGTTGGTCTGCTTCTTCGCTTACCTCGCTTCCCCAAACTTGAGCTCCATAACAGAGAACGGCTCTACTTATGGCATTGAACACATTCCATTTTGCGCTAAGGTTCAGGTTATCACTTCCTAAGAATTTACCCCATACGGCGTTTAAGCTTCCTTTTGCTTCTTTAAACCTGGCATCCACAAGTTTTTTAAAGCTCAAAGTGGGTGTTAAAACGAATCCAAGATATTTAAATTGCAAAACAACTTGAACAGCCTTCGTATGAAAGAACCATTTTTCTGATGATGCCAGTCTTCCTCCTTTTCGAAATACCATAATTTACGACTTTGACCTGTTGACCTCCATTCCCCACATAGTGCAGTAGCTTTCTAGTCTTCTTATCATGTCCTACAGTGTCTCGGGCTTGTCCGCAAGAATGACGATGTCTTCCGCATACATAAGCACTCGTATATTTGTGTCTCCAACCATTACTCCACCTTTTAGATGCTCGTGAATGTCATCCAGATAAAAAGCAAATTGCAGCGGTGACATGAGGCATCCCTGTTTAACTCCATTGTCAAAACTGTGCACGAAGTTTTTGCGTATACGTTTTCTATTAGTTTAATCATTTTCGTTGATACTCCTAATCGTTGCAGCTTGTATAGGAGGAGTCCTCTAGGCACACAATCGAAAGCAGCCTTAAAGTCTATGAAATAGGCATCCACTTTGCGTTTTTCCTGGAGTTTTATTTGGACTATTGATGCCAGATTAAATATCACATCTACTGTAGAGTACCCACACCTAAATCCTGATTGGTATTCACTTAGTTTTCTGCCTTTCTCAACCCATGTTCTGTTATTAGCTTTTTTAAAAATTGGGAAGATTGTGCTCTTTGAAAAAGATTCCTCTACTTGCTCGCTGTGATATGCATCGATAAATATGTGGACCAAGAGTTCGTGTAGTTCAATGGGCGCATTTTGCAGAAACTCATTGGTAATTCCATCTTCTCCCGGTGCTCCACCTCGCGTGCACAAGGCATGATAACATAGCGCACTTAAAAGTATGGAAAAAGCTTTGTAACTTACCATCCCAAAGTGTAAAGTTTTTGTATTAAGGGCCAATGATATGTAATTGCGTTTATGCACATCTGGCAGGCTTCTGTGCTAACTAACAACCATAAAACTTTTAAAAGGCACCAGTTCAAAATATTATGATTTTTGTACATAACTTTTCCAAAACAATGAAAAAGCGTGTGCTAACCCACTGAAAATTGGCAAAGACTGCTGATGATTAAATTGTGTTGGTTCATGAAATAGCTATACTGTCAACCAGCTTTTTTTGTGGAGTGCGCGTGTGTGTTATTTTGGTAAAGTTATGAACCAAAATCATAACTTGTGGACCTGTTCACGATCATGCCTTAAATAGAGCATCCTGTATTCCCCTCAAATATGCTGGGAAAACGTCTCTTTGTAGGCTTTTTTTATATTTTTTTTTTGCTATTTATGTTGTTGTTGCTCTGTCGAGGCAAAAGACAGATGATAATAAAATAATAATAAAAAAAAATTTTATTACACACAAGCTCATCCATTTGACTTAATGGCGGTTGAAATGTGCTGGCTTTTAATGTCTGCCTGTCTAGGTACGAACTGGAGCTGGAGCTGAAGCGAGCTGCATCATTTCATTGCAGAATGGACTGTTTGTTGATTATTTAATCATTTTTGGTTGGGCGTCTGCCTTCTCAAGTGGAAGTGCATATAATTTCATTTCAGATGCATTCCCCATTTTTTTTTTTTTTTGTAAAATTTTGGTCACTGATTGCAGCAGCTGGAAAATGTTTTCAATAAATCAGCAAAATGTGCAACCAAAATAATAATTAATGGCATGAAAATTTGTGAAAAATTACACAATTTCCGTGGGCGCTCTTAATATGCAGCACATGTAGAAAATGAGTTAAATGGCTCCACCCACACAGCCTGTTGGAACGGAAACAGACAAAACACTTGGCTTAATTTCTATGCGGACTGTCAGTTTTCCTGCAGAAAAGAAAAGGACGTCATCATCATCATTTTGGCACAGCCGCATGTTCAATATGATTCGTGACATGTTAAGGAATTAGTGCAACTTCGACTCCCACCCTCGCTCCACCGATATGGGTTTGGACTTGTGTGTGCTTGCCACGTGCGCCACATGTTTGTCATGCCAAGTGGCGCCAAGGCGGTCCCTCATTAATGTGAGTTGCTTTAAGTTTCATTTATTTATTATTGGACTTTTGTTCGTGTTGTTCTAGATTTACCCCTTGGCTAATTGCTTTTTTTGTATGGGCCATAGTTGTGCTAGCCCAAAATGTTGTCTGTTTAAGTCTCAAAGTAAATAAGTTTGGTTTTCTTTTTTTGACAAATTACAGCCCAATTCTGAAATCATCAACTTACTCTTACAAATTTTTGCAGCTAGTTTGCATTTTACAATCTCTACGCCATGTCTGGGCCTTTTATCATGTCAGCAGCGTCTTTATGGCCAAGTGTATACGATTACATGGGGAAACAGGAAGCTGACACTTACTAGGCACTGCACACCACGTTGCCTGTCGCCTTTTGTCTAATTTTGTAAAATTATTCGCACGTACTTTCTTATTAGTTTGTTGTGGCATGTAAAGTTTGTGTCTTTCCTCTGGGGGAATATATTAAACTCTTTAAATGTCAACCCAACTTTTTTGTTCGTTCCATTTTCACGTCCATTTATCAGGCCATTCTCGGACATGTAACTAAAACATTTAATCAAGATATTAGCAAATGTTCAATTTATTTAGAAAAACCGCTGCGGCACATGCCACACTGCAAAAACCAACACAAAAAACCATAAAAAAAAAAGAACCAACCCACTAAATGCAAATCGAGCTTGGGGAATTAGTGACAGCCGAGCGGAAAGACCAGCTCCAGTTTCAGTTTTAGTTCCAGTTTTTTACCCTCCCAGAGCTTTTCTGTGTGACATTTGCAATTGACAGTCGCATCGAGCTGAGTGAGTATGGGCCGGGGGGCAGGGGTAAAAAGTCAAATGCAGTCTTTCCTCTGCGACAATTTAAAACGACAAAGTTAAAATTTGTGTATGTGTGTGTGTGTGTGTGTGGTTTTTTTCGGTTCTTTCTTTTCAAGTTGGCGCTTTCTTGCGGCCAAATGTCAAGCGGCGCCCCAAAAGTTCACCTTTCAACTGGAGTACTGAACACGTGTGCAGTGTTTTTTTTTTTTTTCTAAATATTTCCTTAAGCTTTTCACATTTTTTGCAGTTAAACTTAATCAGTGAGAGGTAATTTTTTAAGCCGCACTGTGGCCTGAATGGTTTTGGGAACTTGAATAAATTTTTGACCTGGCTGACCAGAAATATATGCGAAAATATGTTTTAAAAAAATTTTAGTCGAATGAGGTTAACTTTTTTTATGGGTCATTTTACTCTGTACCAGAGTCCTCCACGTTCCTATCTTTTGGGTATACAAGAGCCCTCTGCGGCAACGACGCAAATATTGATCTCTTTTGCAACAAAAACAACGCTCTCGCACTAAAGGTTAACTGACTATATAAAGTTTGTGCTAAAATATTTAACAAGAAGATATTGAAATAATTATTTCCGACGACCATATTATTAACTTATTTCTACAGATCTAAGATTTGTTATGCAGGCAGCACTAAGGAAGAAAATTTGGAAAATTTGTCCGCAAAGTGGGTCAAAAAGCCAAAGAAAAGTTTTTATATAGCACAGGACATACTAAGCTGTTTTGCTAAGAGTGCGAAAAAGAGGTCGTGCGGGAGAGCTATGTTTTCAGCATCCTCTTGACTGGCAGGGACTAAATAATAATTCCGAACTTTTCGAGCGCCTAGAAAATTTCGTTGGGTCCTTTAGGACGGGATTGACGGGAAACAACATAATTTCTTAAGATCTTGGACGCGGACAAAGTCGCGGCGGATTCACCTAGTAAAGTATATATATTCTTGATCATCATCAACAACCGAGTCAATATAGCCATGTCTGACTGTCCATAAGAACAAACATATTTCAGAGATTAAAAAGTATTGATATGTATGGGACATATACTTTTTATTCTTGCACTCAGATTAAGTTTATTTTCAATTTCCGCCGCCCTCTAAATTTTGCAAATATTTAGTAATCGAAAATTGTTCATTGATCCGCCAAAGATATGGTGAGCTAAAATGGAAGGGAAAAATTATGATAGGTAGCACTGGCCGCAACACACACACACTATATGGCTTTCTTTGACACTTTGTGTGGTTTCTTACTTAAATTGATATGGTATATACAAACTTTGAAGAGTTGTTCATTTCTAATCCATAGTATCGAATAAATTTACCTACACAGAAAAAGAAATATCCCCGTAGAAAGATAAATTTCGAAATATCCCCTCTAAGACCCAGTTTTTTAAATATCCTTTTCACATTTTTCTGCTCCTTTGGATGAAGAATTAAGATCAATAAACTATCCCTTTTTTACATATCCTTTTTAAGCGAAAACGATCCAAAGAAGCTTAAAGTAGAGTGAACGGGATCTTATATTGGTTGGAGTATCGAATTTTGTTATCGACAAGCGATAGCCCGATAGCAGGCAAGTCGAGTATGCCCGTTGGTGCGCTAATCCACTGCATAGCCGGCAACATAATATAATAAACATATAATAAGGAGGAAAAAGTTTTAGCAACCGATGTTTTTGTGTATTATATATTCTATGTATATTTTAAATAAATTGATACAAATTATTGTGCTGTCTTTTATTTGGAAATGATCTTTTTAAAAGATCCATGGGATATGTCTTTAAGATCCAATGGATGTGAAAAGGTATTAATAATGGATCCGTGGGAAATGTCATCAAGCTCCAATGGATATTACAAGGATATTAAAAAAAGGTCAAAAGGATATTTCAAAAAGATCCAATGGATACAGAAAAGAGGATATTTTTCAACAGTTCAAATGGATAGTTGTTAAATATCCTATGGATCTTTTAATATCCTTTTTTCGAAAATAAATCGACTTCGAAAAGATCCAATCGATCCCAAAAAAGGATAGTTAAATATCGCGTCGATACCAATGAAATCTAAGAGTGTAGAGTAAAAACATCGACGAAAAACTTCGACTATTTTAAATCGACTTTTTTGTAAGTGCGCGTCAGTCCAATAAAACTGAAACAATACTGAATAAATATTTTTCAAATCTTTCAGAACACTTAGTATTTGTCAACTGTTTGGACAAGGGCGCGCTTCAAAAACTCAACAATTACATGTCGAGTAAAGCAAGCCATTTCCTCGAGAGCTGACCGTAGTTTATAGCAGGGCATAATCCCGAAACGAATTTCGGTTCCGGTTCCAAAACCGGTACGTACCGAAATTGAAATAAATATTATATTATGGTAGGGTTGTGTAGGTACATAGGTAGGTTTCATTATACATAAAGCTTACAAAGTTTTTTTTTGATAAATAGTTAATTTATGTGCGTGGCAATGGCTATAGCCTTCAGTATTAAATATTATATAGTGTATTTTTTGTTTTCAAATTTAACTTCGAATTTTATACGTCCACTTTATAGCATTCTTGTGATTTGCGCGCAGAATCATAATTGCGTTCAATGTGGTTGAGTCCAGGCAACTTATTAGCAGATTTATTATAAATTTTACGACTGAGAAGAGGAAGTGGAATCTAATATAATTGTGGGCACTTTGTGGAGCATTCTGACCACGAGTTTGCAGTGCATCCAAATGCACAAACTTACTATATTCTCTGTGTACCTTCGTGAAAAGTATAAAAACAAATCAAAATTTGTACGGAATTTCCAAGAGACCAAAAAATTACCAGTGTAACTATCAATGGGCTGATTAAGAATATATATATACTTAATAAGATCGAAAATGATTCCTCTCTGTTACATACTTTTGCACAAGCTTAATTTAATTAAATGCAGCGGTACTAAAATTTCGGATTCATTTCAGTTCTATCGGTTCAAATAATAACGGGAAGCGGTATTCGGTTCTCAAAAAAAAATTTATACTGGTTCCGGTTCCGGTACCCGATTGAAATCGTTTTATTTCGGTTTTGCCAAGTGAGCTGAAGCGGAGTCTTGTTGAAAGGGTCACGGCTTGATTCCAAATTGAGTCTTGTTAATAGGCTTCACAACCTTTTCAAAAACGGCGGCTTAATATACTTTCGCCGAAAATTTGACGTCTTTTTCACAAAAATTGAGCTTGGTGACTCGTCTCAAAACTATCATATAAGCCGTATGGTGACCTCTCTGAACTCTCGGAATGAGTTCGGACGCTTGTTTTGATGACACAACATACACATTATCTTTCTGATTTTTGAACGAGTCTTTTGCGTCAGCACTTCGATCAATGAGATCAATGACACAAGGCAGCCAATTCGAAAAAGTTGTTCAACGACTTTTAACCATACAGTGACCGATTAAAAAAAAGAAACCAGGCTAGCGCAATTGACAACAAAATTCGATGGAGGGTAGCGAACGGTGCAGTGTGACAGTTCAACGCCGAAATCCGCGCTTCATTATCAAAATACCACAAACTGTGTAACGGTCACACTGTGCTGATTTGCTTTACAAATCGAATCGGTGTCGGAAAAATTACGAACTATATTTTCTGTTACCACCCCATCGGAAATGAATCAGCTTTTTCTCCCACTAAGTCAGCTCCTCTACCAGTCAAGTTAGCGGCGCCACGAGCTTTCCAACGCTCAGTAGCAGAAATTTTAGTTTGTGCGAGTGCGTCCGAGTTGATCCAGCGATTGACTTTGGCCTTCAGTGACGTAACTTAACTTAACTTTCAGAACCGAATCCGACTAATCGGAACTGGTAAGATTTGTGATTTCCAAGAAACGATTAAAGAATTCGGTCGAATATTTTTGCAGTGTAGAGGATCGAATGAAGGTATTAGGGACTTCAAAGTTAAAGTTCTAATAACATAGTCGGTTTTTAACAATTTCGATTCCGCATAATTTGATCGAAATCGAATACGGGAAAAGTCCTGATATCTTCAATGAATAACAAAGTATGTAGGATCTGTATGGATTCGAATATATCTTTAGTTTGTCTTGTGAAATTGTACAGTTTGAATATATGAGATCAGAATTAACTGCCTGTTGCGGCCTTTGAAAGTTTTGGTAATATTTTGGGTATCAAGATGCAAAATTTGTTGACATTGGCATCTGGCATTGGGAGCGATCTTGTGCCCAGCAGGATTAGAAAACAAATACATAAAGTGGTATAATGTCAGAGGATGATCCTTGATGTCTTTCGGCCAAACGGAAATAATTTTTGTTAGATGATTGAGCAAATTTACCCCGCCAATTAGTTGTTGAAAGCTCTAAAAATCGAGCGTGAGTCCAGGGGACTAGTTCCGGAGTCGGTCCCATGTTTACTACAATAAATCCCTATTCAAGCACATGAATGGTAAATAGACCTCGTTTGGGGGAATCCCCTGGACCTGGACCAGTTGTCGTACCACTGTGGCAATTTTACAGCACTTACTTTTAATTAGCATACACACAACTGAAAATGAAATGAAATGCCACCAACTCAAACCCAAAAAGTATGCAAAACTTTTGTTATTGTCGCCAAATAAATTTGCCAATGCCAACTTGGGACCAGAGGGGCCAAAATACAAAAACAAAGGGCGCAAAAAAAAACACCAAAAAAGTTTCAACGTAAAATTATGTGGCGTCAAATGTGGCGCGTCGGTTTGGTCGTCGTGCGGTTGCCGTCGGCCAAAATTTATGTTGCAGTGTGAAATTTTACGCGACAGGTGGAAAAAACTACACAAAAAGTTGAGATGCAAAATTTGAATAAGAAGACTGAACATAACAGACGTACAAATAAATTGTAAGACTGAATGTCCAGACGGGCGATTTGTTAAATATTAAATCAAGGTTAAAGAGAGGTAGAAGGTATGATCATTCCATGAAAAACCAAACTACACTTGTGGATACCATAAATCTTATCTTAAACTTATTTGAACACTCCTCCCCGGCCCAACGGGGTTTGAGTTAATTGCCACCTTAGACCCTGACTTTCCCGGGCAAGCAGGAAAACGTTTACCCCAACCTACACCAATAAGTGTATATAGCATATATAAATTACCCAGGAATAAAAACTGAAATTGCTGCAAAAACAGAAATACACTTAAATATATTCATGGAGGTGCAGAGAGGTGGAGAGACAGCGCAGCGCAAAGCAAAAACGGAATATTTATGAACGCACGCCATGGACAAGGAAAGCGAAAATGCGCCAAACAGTCAAAAGTCCAAGACCAACGAACCAAGTCCAAATGGAACTCCGTTTCGGTCCTGGTCCTGGCCATGTTTGCTGCCAGATAAAGCAAATGGCAAAAGTGTTTTCCATGCGCGCGCGATCGATAAACACGGCGCCAGCAAGACGGGACAAATTTTCATAGTTCAAGTGGCGCCTAGGCAGGCGCTATGCCACCAAAGTGAAATGTGGCCAAAAGCAGGCAGTAAAAATTTCGCACACACGCACGCAGGAGAGAGAGAGAGCGATAAAAATTATTGCGGAAGTGCGCAAGCGAAAGAAAGCAACAGGAATGAGTAGACGCACTTGCCATCTCTGTCTAACTAAACCTCAGCTGTTTCCATTTCCGTGTGCTATGTGTCCTGGTTGAATCATCACCAAAAAGAATCCGAAATGAAAATTGATATCATGTGTCAGGCCACGCCATGTCACAGCAACAAAAACCTCTTAAAGTAGGCTCCGATAAACATTTTAGTTTGGCAAGAAAGTGAGCAACAAATTAACTTGTCTCTGAGCATGAATTGTAGTTTTATGGCATTTGTTCGCTGAGAATTGTGCCCCAGATTTGTGAATGACGAATGCGTCATCCAAATGGTGACTTAAGCTTTACGTTTCATACTTAGATGAGTCATGACTAAATCAGTGGCAAACAGATTTACATACTTTGTAAGGGGGCAAAAGGCAGCCAAAAAACAAATTTTAATCTATTTGTGGTTAAGCTTTACGCTTTGTTCTTTAAAGCCCAATCCAGCAGTAGTAAAGGACCTTATTACCGGCACATGGCTTAAGTTTTATAACAAGTCAAAATTTTTCTAAAAATAGTGTCTGAGAGAGATATTCTCGGCAACTGCTTAAAACTTAGGAAAGGAATGAAGTCACCGTAAGAAATAACTGTGGTTAGAACGAGACGACCATATTCCTAAGTGTATCCAGAGAGCGTAAGTGAGAGCGAACAGCAAACCCAAATGTATCTAGAGCAGGGTTCCCCAAGAAGAGAGCGCTAACACGTGATTGTGTCTCTCTCTAACACACAATAAAGTATGACAAGCATTCGGCAAGTAAGTTCGTGCCGCCGGGGCTATCGCTGGGGAACTCTGATCTAGAGAGCGTAAGTGAGAGCAAATAGCTGACTAATTTCTGACGGAAATGTTGTCTACTGAGTTCATTTCCCCCTAATAATAAAAGCACCATTTGAATCGCCTCTCTTTTCTGAGTGATGATCGCTCCCTAGTGACATGTAAGCAAACATAATAAGGACATAGGAAAATGCGGTGGTAAGAGGGAGACAAACATAGTCAAAAAAGAAACAAGTAAGATTGTTGCGGTCGAGTGCCCCGACAGCAAAATACCCTGTCCCAAGAAATGTAGCTTTGAATTCCATTTATTTTAAAATTTATTTCAATAAACGAGCAGGCGCACTTGCATATCTTCGATGTTTTTGTTCGTATCTCATTGTGGTACACAGAATAGATCGATGTTAGGGCCTAACTGAATATATATTAAGTCACTAGGTTCAACTTGAAAATTGTAGCTCTGACAGTTTTTCGCGGTTAAAGAAGTAAATGGAGGAGGAATTTGCCAAACAGAAGCAAACTTCACGTCACATACATGAAAAATTTTCTTCTTATATCTTATATTACGTTTGAAATTTCTTTTAATAATTATCTGAAACAAACTTCGTTGTGGGTACAGTATACACCTTCATAAATGCAAAAACTTGTGGCTCCATCAATTACAGTCTCTGAGATCGACGCGTTCATACAGACAGACAGACGGACAGGCACACAGACGGACATGGCTAAATCAACTCGGCTGTTGATGCTGATCAAGAATATATAGATAGGGTCGGAAATACTTCTTCTCCCTGGTACATACATTTGCACAACTTCATGATCCCCTTTTTCCCATTTTTAATGGGAACAGGGTATAAAAATAACTCAGAGATTCAAAATGTCAGCGAACAGCGGACCTATATCTGAGTGAAAACATTTCAATACTGATGACTCACTTGAAGTATTTTTCATATTAGTTTACGGCGCTTAATGGTTTCAGAGTTATACGGAAAAGGCAATATTTTATGTACTTTTTTGTTTGTATTAATAAATTTACGTCGAATTAGTTCCACGATTTAAGAGCGAAGTACTTTTTCGGTCTTTCGACTGGGCGGACTTAAACTAGAGAAATACATTTTCATTGAGACGCCTTTTGGGTTCGCCTGTCTTTGCATATTATACATAAGTATTTGCCGCTTTTACCATTTGCCGTAGCAGCGTTGTGTGTTTCTGCATGAGTAGAGTGGGAAGATACGAGGTTGGGAAAAGGGGTATACAGTGACTAAGCTGTGACTTAACAGTGACTTATGTTAGTTAACAGTGACTTAACATTGACTAATCTGTGAGTAAACAGTGACTAATCTGTGACTAAACACTGACTTAACAATGACGAAACAGTGACTTAACAGTGAGAAAACAGTGACTAACAGTGACTAAGCAGTGACTTAACAGAGTCTTATC
This sequence comes from Lordiphosa clarofinis, assembly GCA_018904275.1. NCBI lineage: Eukaryota > Metazoa > Arthropoda > Insecta > Diptera > Drosophilidae > Lordiphosa > Lordiphosa clarofinis. The sequence continues at coordinate 2,083,257 of JAEIGQ010000013.1, forward strand.
AGTCCCTTAACAGTGACTTAAGAATGACCTAACAGTGACCAATCAGTGACTAATCAGTGACTTGACAATTATTTTACAGTGACTAATCAGTGTTTTAGCATCATTGTTTAACCATAACTAAACAGTGACTATCAGTGGGTAAACAGTGACTCAACAATGACTAAACAATAACTAAATAGTGACTGAAAATGACTTAACAGTGTCTGAACTGTGACTAAACAGTGACTTATCAGGGACTAAACAGTGACAGATTTATCATACTTAAGTGTTTCGCTCATACCAGGCATCCCAGGACATCCATTCCTTTTTGTATTTTTGTCGTTTTAGGGTCATGCTTTATTGTGCTAAAAGCTTGAAACTAAAAAGCAAGCACTTCTATTTTAATTATAGAAAACTATTGAGAACCATTTAATATTGATAAAATATCTGCCCTGAGCACATTCACCCTAATTTACTCAAAACTTTTTATAATTTTGTCCTCAACTTGAACTTGAGAGTGCAATAAATGTATAAACTAAACTCACAAATTAATTTCTTCAGTATTGAAACAATAAAACTATATGAAAACTAAGCAAACACCATAGACTCTCCTTAGATATGTGTCCAGATAGCCGGAACCAGGGTTTGTCAAGTACAAATATTTGCCCTGTCGTCTCGCTTTCACGAAACTCATCCGCTGTCCGCTTTCGCCCGCCACCATCACGCACAAACGCACAAATTTGAGCGCGGACAATAAGCAATAAAATTATATGCCATATTATAATGCGCACACACACACACACTCTTGCATACATAGATGCACTCACACTCTTGAGCAATATAATTTTGAAATCAGTTAAGTGTTGGCTTTGTTCAATGGACATTGAAAGGCAGTCCTTGTCCTCGCCCCCCCTGCACTCCCTGACTGTCGTTTATTGTCGCGCTGTGTTGTGTCGAGAGTACATTAAATGCGCATCATAAATTTCATTACATTATTATGGCGTTGTTTGCGACAACAACGTGAATGAGAATGAGAGCCGGATTCGATGATTTTATTGGTTGGCATATTACATAAATAAAACTATCCGCCTCAGTCGATATTAATGTACTAATTATGGGGCGCACTCGACCACGCCCACTGCATGCAATTTTATCAACATAATTTATGGTAGTTGAAGCCTTCTTTTTGTACTCGCCCTTTGTCTAAACAAAATGAAACAAGCAGCTTAGTGCTTAGGGGGGGAAGATTGGCAAAGGACGATGACAATGCGTAGGAAAATTATTATTATGCTTTGCCAAAATTTTAACAAAGGCTGGGCCCAGGACCTTGTCTTATTGAGTGAGTTATGATGGGGACGCGGAAGGGCAAAGAAATTGATGGGCTCGGCCCAAATGGCAATGAACTCTTGCCAAATATTTGCTTATGTGGGTCGTTCTTAAACAGTGGGGGGCAAACAGTACAGGGGCCTAAGACTCTAGTAAAGACTAGAGTAAATATTTTGTTTCTTGTGGTAACGGAAAAATTATTGGTTATGTAATTTTATATCGAAAGGGAAGACAATATGTTACACCTTGAGGAAAGTTTTACTCGGCCAAATTGACCCAGTTGAATTTTGGAACTAAGTAAGTTAGATGCAACATTGCACCGTTTGTTACAGGCTACTATCAAATTTTGAGCAATTTGTAGAAAAACAACCACAACATTTGTTAGAAAGTGTTTCTAGTTATGTGAAATACTGTGACGAAAGGAATTTTCTGTTGCACTCCGTACGAGGCTTTAAACAAAAATCCTTTAACATTTATTTATAAAGCTTCAGCTAAAACAAATGCTCTTGTAAGGTAGTTTAAGTTCTATGATAGCTGTTAAAAAAAAAATGCTAAAAGTTCTGAAACTGCTTGACTTAAGTCATTTATTAATAGCAATATTATTCAGGAATTTTCATGACAAAACATTTTAAAATTTAAATTTCTTTTCGCTTTTTTAAGCATAGAAACAAAAAACTCTGTATAAAAATAACTCACAAAAGGGTGACACGTCTATAAAACACACAGTCATTTCATTCAACAACACAATTCAACACAAACAAATTCAACAGAAAACAAAGTCTTCTCAAAACAATTTCAACACACGTTAATACAAAACTAAGTCATTTCACCCAACACAACAACTCAACACACGTCAATTCAACACAGAACAAAATAAATAATTTATTATTAAATTTAAATTTAAAGTTTGAATTGAATTGACGAAGTGTTAAATTGTTGTTTTGGGTTAAATTACTTATAGACGAGTGTTGACTTTTTTTTGTGAAGACTTTGTTTTGTGTTGAATTGACGTGTTAAAATTGATTTGTGTTAAATAGACGTGGAACCTAAAGTTGTGAAAAGCTGACTTTTATTAGTGATAGTTACAAAAAATGCAAGTTTGTAGTACCCTCAGAGATAGAACGGAGACACTAGCTGCAGGTAAAATTTTTTTGGAAAAAATCGCGCGATTCGACCAATTCCCAGTATAATATATATTTATTTATTTAGTTTTGACAAAGTTCTGTCAACATTACTGGGTACAATTCAAAAAAGACAGTATATTGTTTCTTACATCTAACACAGAAGAGTGAGCAGAGAAAAGATGGTGATACAAATTATAATTAATACACAAATTTCGGAAAGGTTCATAGTGAGCAAAATTTGTTAGGCAAGGCTGTAGGTAGATCGGAGAGAAATTTCTAGTTAGGCGCGAAGGAACCGCAAGATTTATTTGGCATAACAGAGCACAAGAGTCAATATCACCTGATAAAAGTTTGTGAATAAAAAGCACACAATGGCACGTCCGACGGTTCTTAAGAGATGGAAGATCAATTAAGAGTAATCTATGCTTGTATGGTGGAAGATGGTTGGTGGGATCCCAGTTGAAGCCGCGGAGGGCAAAAATTAAAAACTGTTTTTGAACTGATTCAAGCTGGTCTTGATATTTTTGGTAATGCGGTGACCAAACACACGACCCATATTCAAGTATTGGTCGAACCAGTGACACGAATAAATGTTTAGTCAGATACGGATCGTTAGATTCCTTGGCTCATCTTTTGATAAACCCAAGAACTCCCATAGCTTAGAGATGTCAGAAATATGATTATTGAAGCTTAGTTTAGGGACAAAGCGTATGCCCAAATCGTCAACCACGTAAATGCGTTCGAGGGGTTTGTCATCAATCGTATAGTCGAAAAAATACGGCAGTGTGCGATGAAAAGTCATACATTTACACTTTTCAGCGTTTAGTGGGAGGCAATTAACCGAACACCATGTATGCAGAGAGTTTAAGTCCAACTGAAGAAGGAGAGGAGACATCGGTTCGTTATAAGACAAGCAGAGTTTTAGGTCATCGGCATACATCAAGGAATGTGAGTGAAGCAAAACATTAGGGATGTCCTTAATGAAAAGATTAAACAGTAGAGGTCCAAGATGACTTCCTTGAGGAACTCCAGAGAGTACACTGATGGACTCAGAAAGCGCCGAATTGAAACTGACACGTTGGGAACGGTCTGTCAAATAAGCCTTTATCCAGTTAAGAAGACTTGGAGGAAATCCAAGTAAATACACTTTGGGAAGAAGGAGATCATGATTGAGCCTTGCTGAAATCTGTATAAATTACATCCGTTTGCAGTTTATTAAGAAACCCGAATTCACAATGGAAGTAAACTCTAGCAAGTTTGTAGAAACCGAACGTTTTTTCATAAAGCCGTGCTGAGACTGTGAAATAATTGAGCGACAGGAGTGCTGTATTTGAGAAGTAATAAGCATTTCAAATATTTGGAATGTCGGAAAGTTTAGAGATACACCTGTAATTTGATACGACGATTTAGATCCCTTTATGAATAGGAATGACAAAAGATTCCTTCCATTCGTTGGGAAACTCTCCTAATTCAAGGGATACGTTAAACAGCTTTAAAAGCGGAAATCATAAAGAAGTAGCACAATTTTTAAGCACACAGCTTGGTACATTGTCAGGCCCGGGAGTATATGACGTTTTAATGGAACGAATACCCGAGAGCAGACACTCTAAGTCCAAAACAGGTGGATGAATGCTATTAGAGTGGCTAACAGAATAAGGATACGGGGTGTAGGTACCAAAACTAGTCGATGATGCAGAGTAGCAACGCTGAAAAAATTTTGCGAATAGATTTGCGATGTCAGCATCATTATTAGCAGTCACATTATCGAGGGAAAGCGAAGGAGGAAACTGAGAAGATTTGCGTTTGGAGTTGACGAAGTTATAGAACCTTTTGGGGTCATGCTAAAACTTATCTTACAGCTGAGCAAATACTTGTTATAGCATTCGGTATTATGTATCATAAACTTTGAACGAGCCACAGAATATCTAGCGTAGTCCAACAGAGAACCCGAGTTCTTGAACTTCTTGTAAAGGCGAGTTTTTATATTTTTAAAATTAGACAAACTTTTAGTAAACCATGGGGAAGACCGCGGGCGGGAGAAAGTGTACGAAATTGCAACGTGATTTTTTAAAGCAGCATAAATAGCCTCATAGAATGACTTTGAGGCTTCATCCATATTACGACATGTGTCCAGGAAGGACCAATCGCACGTAGACAGAGCCTCATTCAGGGATATGAAATTCACTTTACGAAAACAATAAGATTGGCTTTGATGGGCAGAGATTACAGCGCAGTTCGGCATATCGAGTTCAAAACTTAGTTCTATAGCAGGGTGATGAACATCCTCCGGAAGAGAAAAAGGTGGAACCCTAGATAACGCAGAGTTGGAGATGTCACTAACATATACAAGATCTAGGATCCTGCTCTTACTGTTTAAAATAGAATTCATCTGTCCAAGAGACAGTTCAGACATTATATCGGAGAATTCGTGATGGAAAGCTGGATAAAGTTCGTCGGAATTATCGTAAGGTGACCAGGTTAAGTGAGGAATGTTAAAGTCCCCAACCACTACTCAACGATCAAGGTCATTTAAGCGAGATGCAATATATCGAATTCGATTAGCGTGACTTAGATAAACGGCGATTTCGGATGCGGGAGGGATATACGAGCATGTGAGAATTGCTTGTACAATCAACACATAAATTTCAAAAAGTCAATTAAACATACGTCATTTCAACACATTACAAATTAAACACAAACAAACTCATCCTGGAAGAGAAGGGTGACACAAGCGGCAGGCAAAAATTTTACAATATTTACAACGTCTGCATTCGGATAAAAGTTATTCAAGTTGTGAACAAAAGAATGTTATCTTTGGTGCTTTCAATTGTGCGTACACTTTCGGAGGATAGTAAGGTTCCACGTCTATTCAACACAAAACAATTTCAACACGTCAATTCAACACAAAACCAATTAAACACGAACAATATTTACAACGCCTGCATTCGGATGGTGCTTCCGGAGGATATTAAAGTCAGGTTCGACTGACATTGCCACTTGTAGGATTGAAAATATAATATTTTTTTAAATTGTTTGTGTTCTTTTTTCCAGTGTTGAAATCGTACTATGTTGAACTTTGGCGATGTTCAATTGTTTTGTGATGAAATTGATTATGTTGAAATTGGATATGTGTTATAATTGTGCTGTGTTGAATTGACGTGTTGAAATTGTTTTGTGTTGAACAGACGTGGAACCCACAAAAGGCCTTTGGTTTCAAAAATAAAACAAAAAGTTACCTTTCCAACCTAATGGGAGGCGATGACGAACATGAACTCCGCCTCTACAGAAGAAGCAATCCCAGCAATCGACAAAATAGAGATAGACCCGCCGAAACAACATACAAAGACTAAGGAACAACAAATCAGCTGGCTTTGATGAGCTGCCCGCTGAATTGGTGAAGGCTCTTTGAAGCCCTGTCTACTTTTGGTATACCATTATAGTACGTTCGACTTTGCATGATGACGTTGAAATAGGAAAGAGTCTCTCCGAAGCATTTGATACCAATAGAGGTTGGACAGACCAACGATCAGTGTTTAGCTCGTTTGCGTTTCCATTTCATGTCAATTACCCAACTTTTCCTTCATTAAAATTACCCAATTAAAAATGTTTAAAAACTCATTCTTTCTCCCACTTTTTGGATATGTCCAAGTTTCCTATTCATACCTACCCACAAAACTTAACCTGGAGCTCATTCAGCTTAACTTTAATTATGCATAAACCAAAAACAAATGCAACATACCCGGACTCAGTTCACCACTTCTGTTGCTGTTGCTGTTGCTGCATGTTGGGCGAGAAGTCCGCACTAATTAATCCCTTTACGACTGAAACCTATCAAAACACCAGCTTAACTTTTCCAATAAAAATAACGACGACACCACACAAATACGTAGAGAAAACGTACAGCAAAAAAAAAACCCACAAAAAGCAGCATAAGGACAAGCAAACTCCGTGTCCTGGCTCAAAATGCAGCAAAAGTTGGCGCACTAATTACCAAGGATTAGTTTCATATTTGTTTGTCAACAGGCCCCAGCAGCAGCGGCAGCGGCGGAAGAGGTGGGCGGGGAAGTGCAACACGAGCAGCTGCTGGCAGGACTAGAGAGTGTCCTGTCCGGACGACAAGTTTCCAAGATTATTTATGTGCCCAGCAGTTTGAGCTGGGCTAAGGCAAAAAAAAAAACGGTGAAGAGGAAACGGAACACAGAACAAAACTGGGGGAAAAAACCGTTTAGCTGCCATCATATTCATAATGAAATTAAGTCGATTGAATGCGCTGATTATATTCATAGCATACTTTTGCGGGCCCCGCTGGACTAAGGACCACACAAAAGGCCTTCCGCTTGCAGTGCGTAAATCCTTTATGAACAACACACAATAAAGTTAAGGGAAAGAGAGAAGTGATTTATGCAAGCTGATGGTTAAATACTCTTACAAATATTATTATCAAGTTCAAAAGTTCTCTTCAATCACAAATTCTTTACTTATTTTTAGAACATTTTCGATTTTATTACAAATTGCTCCACAAACAAAACATACCTTTCCCTTGTTTGCTTCTTAACCGAGGGCAAATAGCGTATTACTCGACCCTCGAGCTTTATAATCAGATTGCAAAATGCAGGCAAGCAACTGGATTCACCCTTCGCCAACGCCAACTTGGCTCGGTTCGCATGTCTCTAATGTGATTGACCCTTACGCCTGGTTGCTGGCCTGTGTCTGCCTATCCTGGACTTTGCCTTTGGTCCCATGTTGGTCATCGTGGGCTTCAATAAATTATCACGCCATATAAAGCAATTAATTCTCCAGCTACTCCCGGCTCGACTCGGCTTGGCTTGGCCCTTCACTGGGGTTGCTTTGGGACAACTTTTCTCATATTTGTTTCATTATTTGTTTATATTTTTTTTTTTAACTTGGCTCGGCTAAATAAGCTTTTAATAGCTTTTCTACTCTCTTGTCGCGTTGTTGTTGTTGTTATTAATTGATATTTCCCCAACATCCTTGTCATCTATGCCTGACACCTTTCGTCACTAATTTGATTTGCTGGATAGGGCAAAATTTTTCAATTATTTCCATACTGGTTACCATTTTTTTGTAGTTGTTGTTGTAAAAAGTAAAGTTGCCTGCAAATTACTTTCGCCTTCAACGAGCTGTGCTATTTGGACATGCATATATGGTGATGGAAAGGGGGCTAGAAGAGTTGGAAGGTGGCAAACTTGTAAGCTTGATTGGGTTTTTCTTGTGGTGTTGTCTGTCGGTTTCTATTGCACTGCAATGTCACAAAATTAAGTTTTATGCTCCAGTTTGTGGAACATTTTTAGTAAGGGGGGGTTTTATTTTTTTGTGGTTATTGGGGCTACAGTGAAAGTTACATGTTTGGTTAAGGTGAATGGGGGGCAAGGCGTTGAGATATGTAGACAGATAAAATGAAAACTGAATACAACATTCAATTAGGAATTTTTGAACATTTTAGTTTGGCCGATGTTCAAATGAGACAAGGGCATAAAGTAAGGAATGATGATGAACCCACAGTAGCAACCATCATAAAGTAACATTTTCAAGGTAAATTTCTCAAAAATTTAACAATCAATTTAAACTAAATTATTTCTCTTTTAATAAACAAGAAACAGTAAATATTTAAGTTATTAGTTCAATTGTTGACTTCGTTTTCTAATTGACTATTTTTGTCTGACGAATTCATTTCGTTATACGGTTCAAGAAGAAATTCTTCATTCATCTATATTTTGTAAACGATTTGAGCTCAGAACACCCTGTATTAATAAGTAAATGTATTGTCTTTTCCTATATGAATTTACTTCGTCTTGGATAAAGTAATTGTGCCAGAGCTGCTCAATAGGATCCACTTGAATAGAAATTGATCAAATTAGGTTCAGAAAATTCCACAAATCAGGAGTTAACTATTTTCAAAGAGACTTACTTGGGTAGAAAATAACGTATCGGATGACTATAGCATAGCTTAAATATCTATGAGAAAACATTTTTTGTTTTCAATGTTAATATCAAACTTCCAGTCTCAGGCAGTTACACATATTTTCAAAAGATTTTTTTTAAAATAAAAAAAAAAAGGAAAAAATCCCTCAAGGAAGAAATGATTTTCTTTATTGACTTTGTCATCATCTTACTCTGGGGATCGAGAACTCAGAACCTCGCGGCAAGAGTCGGCGTCACTACCATCGCGGCTACTGACCTCGCTAGAGACGATGCGGCGAATTGGATTATTAAGGCAAAGCTTTAGTAACGGAGAGTTTTTTGCTAAAGGCTTTGCGTTGAATGTTTTACTTGGGCGGAAATAATAAGAGCTCAAGTCAGCAGGTAGGCGAAGGTTTTTTTTGTTGTTTTTTTTCTTTTTGTTTTTAAATATTAGTAATAATTTTAAACCATCAATATTATGCTGGCTCAAGGTCTCGTTATGCTTGCGCATAACTCCAAGAAGGAGGAACACATCATACCACAAGTGAAGCTAGTTGATCATACAGCCTGTTTCAATGGTATCTCTACCATATCATCAGTGACCTTCGCTTGCTTGTACTGGTCCCATCGACTCCCACTCCATGCCAGCGCTGCCATAATCGTTTGGGAATTCCTAAACGACATGATAGCAAAAAACCGGCAGACATGAGAACGACGTTGGTTGCCAGTACCTTGTGTGTGTGTATGTTCCCCAGCTTGGCTTTTTCTGTTGTGTTAGTGAGAGTTTTTTGCTATCATGTCGTTTAGGAATTCCCAAACGATTATGGCAGCGCTGGCATGGAGTGGGAGTCGATGGGGCCAGTACAAGCAAGCGAAGGTCACTGATGATATGGTAGAGATACCATTGAAACAGGCTGTATGACCAACTAGCTTCACTTGTGGTGTGATGTGTTCCTCCTTTTTGGAGTTATGCGCAAGCATAACGAGACCTTGAGCCAGCATAATATTGATGGTTTGATTATCATAAAGGTCGTTAAAGCACACACATGAATAATAATTTTATTGTAATTTTATTTATTGATTTGTGTTAGTTTTGGTAAGAAAGCATTTGAGTGGTGTTTTTCCGTGAACGTCGGGTTTGTTTTGTGAACGAAATTTCAGGAACGAGATCGTTCAAGTATAAGCCCGCTTAGTGTATAAACAAATAAAAATATAAACTTAAAGAAAGCCACGGAGTCAGTCTTAAAGCTTTTTGATTGAAACTTGCCAATTGTGCTTCATATTTTTCAAGCTTATCAAAAATGTCAATATGACGCAGATCGCTGCCATAGGAATGCTGCGTTTGGTTGTGGTTTAATATACTTTAAAAACTCTGGTCACCCTAATCCGAAACAAAATTCACATTATCATAGCATTCGTATGACAGCTATATGACATATACGGTGTCCCCATAGAGCTCAAACAGTTCGGTATTCAATCGAATGCGAAAATCATCGCCAACTTTTAAAGGTCCATAAATTCTGCTCGAAACTTTTCGTTCGAACATTTTCCAGTATTGCAGGACTGGAATGATAAGCGACTTGTATAACGCTATTTTCGTTCTTCGGGTGAGGTCTCTGATCTTGAACTCCCTACTTAGACCGTAGTAGCATCGTTTCGCAAAAGTAATTCTTCGTCGGATTTTCAGGCTGAAAACGCCCTGCTTACCGCCCGTTCGGTTTTACCGATAATTTCAATATCATCGGCATATGCGAGTAGCAATGCGCCCATTCTGTGGGCACTCGCGCACTATATATTTCATCAGTAGATTAAAGAAGTCACACGAAAAGGTATCGCCCTGCCTAGAACCACTTCTGGTATCAAATGGTTTGGAGAGATTCTTTCCTATTTCAACGTCATCATGCAAAGTCGAACGTACTTTGCTGGTATTCCCAAAGTAGATAGGGCTTTAAACAACCTTGACCTTATCTTTTTACTTAACAAAAAGATGGTATGTTTTGATGCCTCTTTCGTAGATCTTCTCCAGTATGTGAATCTCTGATGCATTTACCAGGTCTAAGGCCACACTGAAAAGATCCAATAAGTGTGCTTATAAGCGGGTCCAATCGTCGGGCATGCTTTCTTCCACCCATTTACGACTTGAACAGTTCAGCGGGCAGCATCAGGAGATTTGTTGTTATTCAGCCTTTGTATGTAATTGGGCTGATGGCAAATGCCAAGCCGAGGCAAACAAAATCAAAACATATACCCAAACACTGAAATAAAATAACTAATACTTTATCATGTTTGAGGCCCCAGTGGAGCTCGACATTATTTGTTTGTTGATTTAATTGTACCAACCTTTTGTGTTTGTAGTTTCTTATTAATGCTTTCATCTCCGGCTGAAAGGATAATAGGGTTTCCTTCTCCAAACTATTAAGAATCTCTTAGCTTGACATTATCGCTTCAGACCAATTGTTTGTTGGTGTGGTGTAACTCCTTCAAGATGTCTCTGCAGCCGTTGCAGTCCTAACAGTTAGAAAATCTTCTCTTACAACCAATTATGATTATAATTATCTGCTGAGACATTGAATTCGAATAAAGTCATAGTAGGCCATAAAACAAAATCGACAAATAGCTTACTGACACTTTAAAAAGTAAATTTAGTCTGGCCTCTGCTTTCGAAGGCTATAGACTAGCTCTTGCTTTTTTTCTTTTTTTATTAAATTTTTATTTCGGAGTCCTTTGTGATAGTTCCACGCCATAGGTTGCTTTGAGCATATGCCACCACCATAAGAATAATTTTTTCTTCATTTGAATTAAATGATCATCTTGCGTGGAAGGTATGTGTTTAAATCTATCTTCCAATTTTGCCAAGACCCGATAATTTAAATACTTTACACAATATGTTTTTGTCGCAGCTTCTTAATTTTCACAACGTTTTAATATTTGTCAAAATATTTGTTTCTGTTTTTCAATAATTTCTTAAAAAGTGCAGTAATAATTTGGTTTAATTCAGAGTAATTGGTAAACATCAATATTTAATTACACAGGCCAACAAAATGACCATCTTTGTGAGGTGCAGCCCTGTGGATTTAAAAATATGATAAGTTTATGTTTACTGATTCCTAAACTGGTTTCGGTTTAGCTCCATCAGCTCTTCTTTCCAAGATATGGCGGAAAAACGAAAATTTTGCATTTTTGGCACTCTAGGATTTATGAAGGCCACACTAGGCATAAATGTCTGAGTTTATGAGCTATTTACGATAAAGAACATATCATTGCAAATTAAAAAATCATAGGACCATATAAGTCCAGCGGAAAGTGTCTAATTTGGCCTTTAAAGAGAGACATTTTTCGATTTATAGCATTTTTATCAAAATAAATCATCCCGTTTAAGGAAGCGCGGTAATTGGATTAGTACATTCGCCATCTGAGCATATAGCCAAACATATGATCTAATTTTGTGATTTTTATGGCATTTAAATAAGTTTATTTGGCAAAGATTTGGCGTGTTTAAGACGAAATTACATATTTAAATTTATGGGAGGAAAACTAGATTGTTACTCTAAATCTGTATAGGAACTGTAAAGGGGCTACTTGGTTCGGCATAAATTGTTATATGTTTACATGTAGATGATAAATTATAATTTGGAAACAAGTAGCCTTTTCACAGTCCCTATAAAAATTTTAGTTACAAATCTAGTTTTCCTCCCATAAATTTAAATATGTAATTTCGTCTTTAAGAGGCTATAACTTTGCCAAATAAATTGATATAATCGCCATAAAAATCACAAAATTAGATCATATGTTTGTCTATATGCTCAGATGGCGAAAATATTAATTCAATAACTGCGCTAGCTTTAACGGACTATAAAAAATGCTAAAAATGCTATAAATCGAAAAATGTTTGTCTTTAGAGGCCAATTTAGACACTTTCCGCCTTACTAATATAGCGGCTATGATTTTTTAAAAATGCATGAATATGTACTTTATCGCAATTAGTTCATAAATTCAGATAATTATGCCTAGTGTGGCCTCCATAAATCCTAGAGTGCCAAAAAGTCGACTTTTTGGTTTTTCCGCGATATCTTGGAAACAAGAGCTGATTGAACAAAACCAATGATACAGTTTTGTTCAGTGAAGTCTATATTAACATAATCTGTTAAAAATAGACCTGCACCAAAATCACTGTTGGGCTGTGTTATCATTAGAAGCAATTTTGCTTATAGAATGCGCAATACATCCAAAATATTCCCAATTCGATTTAGGCTCCACAACAAGTAATTGGTTTTTTGTTATGTCTTAATGATTTCTGTGGCAATAAAGAATAACAGTTCATATGAGACCTAGCTTGATATGCAAAGGTGTCATTGTAATGTTATCCTTGGGCACAACAGGTTCTCTCATCACAGTCAGTTTCTCCGAAAATAAAAAAAATTTGTTATTTACTTGAACCTTGGACCTCCGAAAACTGAACAACACACGAACGACGACTCCTTAGCCAGCTCGACTATTAGCCCTCAGCATGAAGTGATATCGAAAATATAAAAAGACGCCTCTGGTCTGCATCATTCGTTATACCCATTCTGTCCATCAAACCATCAATATTGATGCAAAAGCCCTACGTTTGTTTGTGTTGGAAAAAATCGTGGAATTTGATGAGAGGTAATACAGACATTCGCCTGCAAGCAATTCCTCTCCTTTAATCTTGATCCCAAGAATTCTGCCTTAGATTTTGGCAAATTCAGGCCTCTTATCAAATCGTTATACTGCGCTTGACTTACGAATCCAGATTCACTCTTTGATATTGGTTTCACATCATCATAATCACTGACTTCTTCCCCGAGAATTTCTTCATCGATTGATGGGTGGAAAGTTGATAAACTTGATGATGGCAGAAAATTTAAAGGGGAAATTTAAAGTGTCCTTTATTTCTTGTCGAATAGCCCGATATTGGATATATCTACACTAAAAAGTCTGTAGGACCGACTGACTGACATACTGACAGACTGAAATATTATCAACCCACAGCCTAAACCGCTTATATTACAGATCTAAGATTTATCATAGACCTTCGTTTAGTTATGCAATCGCGCACTAAGAAAGAAAAATTCGGAAGAAGAAAATTCGGATTCCACGAAGTGTCTGAAGAGGCCAAAGGAATGTTCTTGTGGACTCAACTGATATCGACGTTTTAGAGCTCGATATTTGATATATCGATATTGAAAATTTTGATTTTTGATATTTTGAAAAATACCGACAATCCTAATTTTGACCATATTTTGTATGCTTGCGTGGAATCTATGTAAAGAAGGTCAGTCATGTTTAGGACAAGGTCCTGATTTCGATTCTTAGCCCAAACTAACCAAAGTTGAGAAAAATTTGTATTTTTCTTAGTTTTTCAGAAAACTTGAACACACGAGGGCTTAAATTAAGTTCGTAAATTATAATAATTATAATAACATTAACATTAAAGTAAATCATCTTCAGGGTTAAAAAAATACCTTTTTCAAAACGACTAAAGAAAACACCAGTTTTCTTCAAGTTGGCACTTTCTAAAGGTCTGCTTGATTAAAGCCAAAAAATTTTCCAGCAGTATGCTTAACAATGCGTAACTTGGCCAAGAGAAAGAAAACATTAAAAATCCATTGGACGTAGCTAGACAAATAGTCGCGCATATCGGAGAAGGAGACAGACAATCGCCGCTTATATATCACCAGGTCCTCTTTCCGCTCCTTGTGCCAATTCGAGAGGGGGTTTTGCTTAATTAATAAATTGATTGGATTGTTTTCACAGCAGGCTGGTGCATTCACCAGCTTTAATTGCACTTTCTTGTACATACTTGAGACATATTTGTTGTTTTTTGCCATTAATGTGTTAAATGAACATGAAAATATTTTCATTATTTTAACCTTCTAACCTCGGTGTGTACCCCCTCTTGTTGGCATGTTGTTAACTGCTATTAAGCTAGCCACAAGTTGCTACGCGACAGTCAACACACACACACAGACACTCGCACACATGACTCTTGCCTGGCTGCCTGCCTTGTTATTATGGCCAGCAATTCAACAGTTATCCTTTGGCTTTACCAGTTCCAGTTCCTGTTTTTATGAGCGCCACTTGAACCCGTTTATTTTGCATGTGTTTTAGTTTGGTTCTTCTTCCACTTTTTGGTGGCAAACACATTTCGCATGTCGCCAGCGTCGTCCTGCGCACTCATTTCCGTTTCCTGTTTTGTGGCCAAAAACTTCGGTGCCGCAAAAAAGGTTTGTCCGTCCTGCAACTGCTGCTGCCCCTTCTCCTTTTCCAGCTTGTGGCTATGTTTTTACTACAATTTTCATTTATACGCCACGGCCTCGTAAATCATGCGCTGACATGGCTAGCAAAAATTGTTGATGCAGTTCAAAGTAACGAAAAAAAAAACAAAAAAAATCGAGAAATAAGAAATAAGGATAAAAACAAAAAATAAAGAAAATATATAAATTCCACCACATTGGAATTTCAACAGCACAAATGTCATTTATTTTGGAGGAAGAAAATGAAATTAATAAACTCAGTTGATGACAAGTGAAATATGAAGTGGTAAGTAGTTTTATTTTATCCTTTTTGTAATGAAAAATGAAATATTACAAGAAATTTAAGGAAGAAGAAATAAGGATTCAAACTTCTAACGTAACGTTTTGTAATTGCAAAATCAGCCGCAATTACCATTGCCTTTGCAGCAGGTGGGTTGTGTGTTTAGATAAAGCAGGTGGAATGGTGTGAGGTGAAAATGGAATATCTTTTGAGGATCGGGTAGGGATCTGGTGGGGATGTGATAAAGATCTGGTGTGGATCTGGTAAGAATCAGCTAAAGATCTGGTGGGGATCATAGGCTAAACCTCAAGTCTGAATAGTCCAAAAAACCGTGAAATTTGCAAAATTATTATAAAAGTAATTATAAAAGCGCTTTCACGCAAGGGAAAAAGATTACGCTGAAACTTGGCATGACAACCTGGATTTGAACATAGGCTATATAGCTTTGTTTTAAACGGTCCAAAAATTGCAAACTTGTTATAAAATTATTAAAGCGCTTAGTTTTTGGATGACAATGCAGGAGTTGGTAATTAAAAGGTATAGATCAAATTAACAAAGATTTCATAGACCTAGAATAATTAGACAAATGGTGTAGAAGTGTAGACCAAATAATCGCGAAATTACGAAAGAGCAAGCATTGGTCAAAAAGAGAGCAAAATCTATTACCTCAAAAAAATCGTGAAATTTCAAAAAATCTCATTTGAGTTTAGATTATCATAAAGACGGTTAAACCGACGGGTAAATAGGAGTAGTAAATCAAATGGTCAAAAAAAAGCACTTACGAGTCCTTGATGTGAAACGTGATGCTAAGTTTAAGAGCTTATTTTCAAATCACAAGCTCTCTCAATGGTATATAAATCAGCAAGGGCACACTTTCGCAAGAAGAAAATTAACGAAGATTAGTGTTCTTTCATTTTTTCAAGAAGTTTATTGTGCTGATCCATAGATAAATGATGATGTTTCACCCTCCAAGATACCACCAAGGTGAGATCCAAGATCCCACATAGCACCTAGATCCCCCCAGTTCCCAGACACCACCCCAGATACCAAACAAATCCCAACCAGATCCCATCTACATCTCACTCAGATCCCACCCAGATCCTACTCAGATCCCTCCCAGAAGCTCATCAATAGATCCACTAAACGGTCAGAACCCTGATCCAACAAAGATCCCTCCCAGATCCCACCCAGATCCCCCAGAACCCACCCAGTTGCCCCTTTTCAGCATCTTTCCACCCACTCCACTTCCCCCATCTGCCCAAATTCACACACAAACACTAAATATGAATCTCGTCAGCGTCACGTGACGCTGAAACTTCGTAGTGAAATTCCCAGGACATCGATTTTAAATTATTCAATCGTTAGTGAATTCCAGCAGCGACCTGTATTGGCACGGTGTGTAATACGACCGGTCCAATATAGATGCTCTAAAAAATAAACCACACTCTAACTACTTTTGAAATTACACTTCTTGATGTCGTCTTGACCTTAAGTGAGGAATCATTCACAAGAACCATTAAAAAAAAAAAAAACCCAACCCAACAGAAGAAACTGCCTAAGCGCTAGAAGACTGGCACAACGATCCAGAGGCACAGACTCGTTTATAGAAAAAGAAGCGCTTCACAAAACTGTACGCCAGCAGCTTAAAAAGACCATAGAGAATAGCAAAATACGGTGCTTTAGGCAACTAATTGAAGAAATAGACGGAAACCCTTGGGGATCAGCCTATAAACTGGTCATGAAGAAGATGAAGAAATGTTCCATGCCTACATGTCCCATACTAGTCAAAAGAATTGTTGAACAGCTGTTCCCAGACCAAACGACGATTATTTGGCAAAGCGAACTCCAGTCTCAAGACAACACCGTTTTTGGCCATTACCGAAGAAGAGCTCCATGAGGCAGCAAAAACAATAAAAAAACGAAACGTCCCCGGGTCCAGATGGCATCCCAAACAAGGTACTCAAAAATGGCTATTCGGAAACATACCACGGTAGTCAGCCAGCTTTATACTAATTGCTTGGAAGAAGGAAATTTCCCTGATCAGTGGGAAAAATAGCGAAGAAGAAGCCTGCCGACCCGACAGCGTACAGGCCGCTGTGCATGCTGGATACGGCCGGGAAATTACTGGAAAGGTTGATCGCTAATAGGCTCGAGGCGGCAATTGAAAGTAGTGACTGGCAGCCAGACAGTACGGATTCCGAAAGGCTAGATCAACTATTAGTGCCATTCAGCATGTCGCATCAATTGCTGAGAAAGCCATTGAGAGCACAAGATGGCACCGAGGGACGAAAGAGTACTGCCTAGTGGTAACGCTAGACGTACAAAACGCCTTCAATTCGGTAAAATGACCGAACATCGTAGGAGCACTTTGCCGCTTCAATGTACCCAGCTATTTGTTGGAAATCACTAATAGCTACTTTTCCAACAGAGTGCTGGAGTATGATACAGAGTCCGGACCAAAGCAGAAGCAGATCACAGGAGGAGTCCCACAAGGATCGGTACTAGGCCGACTATTGTGGAATGTGGCCTACGACGATGTCCTTCGAATTCAGCTGCCAAATGGATGCACCTCTGTAGGATGTGCAGACGATGTGGCACTGATAGTGGTGCCGAGGCATATAAGCGAAGTCCAACGAGCAGCTAACGATGCTATTAGTATAGTGTATGAGTGGATGACCCAAAATGGACTTCAACTCGCTGAACACAAGACGGAAGCCGTACTCATTAGTAGCAGGAAGGCAGCCGAAGCTACCAGCATAGTGGTAGGAAGTGTAACAATACACTCCAGCATATACCTCAAATACTTGGGAGTAATAATAGACAGACGGCTTACGTATAGCGCGCACACGCGTTATGCAAGCAAAAAGGCTGCTACTGCGAGCGTGGCGTTGGCGCGCATCATGGCTAACACACACGGACCCAAGTAGAGTACGCGAAGGCTTCTTGTTAGAGTGGTCACTTCGATCCTTCTTTATGCAGCACCAGTGTGGACAGGCGCCATGACAACACAGTCCTACAGAGCAGAAGCAGAATCAGCCTACCGTCTATGCGCGCTGAGAGTGGCTTCTGCATACCGCACGGTATCCCACGCGGCAGCACTTGTGGTAGCGGGCATGATTCCCATTGATCTATTGGCGAACGAGAGGAAAGTCTTGGCGGCGACTGGAGGGAATCAAAATCGGGAAGCGCAAAGATTAGCGACAATCGAGCTTTGGCAGGAAAGGTGGAATGGAAGTAAAAACGGACGTTGGATGCGACGCCTTATCCCGAACATAGCCGCTTGGCTAAACAGACGACATGGACAGTTAAACTTCTATCTGACGCAACTGCTGACAGGACATGGGTGCTTTAAATACTACCTCTGGAGGTTTAAGCACGAGGACGACCCAACCTGTACTGACTGTCAGGGGTTCACACAAGACGCAGAACATATATTTTTTGTCTGTCCGACATTTAATCGAGAAAGAAACGATCTTAGCATCATGCTTGACTCGGAAGAGAATTGGTCTGCGGTAAGCACAATGGCCACAATTCTATACATAGGAGAGAATCCTAGGTGAGCCTAAGGGCATTCCCCCCGGCGAAGTAATACCGAAAGGCAGTCCCGCCGGGAAACGGGTTAGGTGGCGGTAGTTTAATGCGGTTAGAGTCCCACACTTCGAGCGCAGTCTAGCGATCGAGGTGGTTTTCAATGCTTCTATCGTCCTTAAAAAAAAAAGCATCCCTTTGATCGTTTTACAATTTTCGAACCTGGTTTTCAGATATTCTGCACACTGTTGTCTATTTTGCTAGACTAAGTTTTTTGAAAAAATACTTTTTTTTCAAAAAAGGACACGTACTTGATTTGGCTGAAACATCGAAAAACCCGTTTATCGATAATATCTCGATAACTGTTCGGCAGATGGTTTTTTCATGTCGATTTTCGTGCTCAGCGGGACAAAATACTTTAGAAAAAGTTGGTTTGGTGAATTGGGGAGAGTGTTGTCGAGCAGTGCATATTTGTTATGTCGCCACAATTGCCTCACAAAAATTATCACCGAGACTAAATATGCTGCTATCTGCTGCTAATTTTTGACTATGTTTTGAAGAATTGTCTAAATAACAATATCTTATTCGTTTGAGAGTGGGATCTGCTGGGAGTTTTGACTTATGGCTTTTTTAACACGATTTTTCAGAATGTGACCGAAAAAAAACCTCTACTTTTATTAATGATTCACTGAAGTCATGCATAGTTAATAATAATTTTGATCAATACGTTTAAATTGTACTTACTTTCTAGAGTAGAATCCATTATTCAGAATCCAAATCGGTTAATTTTTCGCGAATCTATACGCTTCTAAACGTTGTGTTATATTTGACGCATGACGAATAAACGATTAGGCACGCTCGATGCTCACATGTGCAGTTCATACCTGAGCCAGATGCGGACACTTTCTCCTTATTAACGGTCAGAATACAAACTAGATGTACCACTACAACTATTCCAATCACTAAAAGTCTATAAAAAAATTTTTTTCGACTTTTGGCCAGCTTTTGGGATTTGGGACCATAGTGCGCCGGGTAATTGCTAAACTGAAAAAACTTGTACCTCTGTATGTCTCCTTTTGTCCTCGTTTCTAGTACAATTTTTTTGTTGTTTTTTTTTAGTTTTTTTCGAAATACATTTTTGGGGAAAGTGTTTTGGAGGGTTGATTTTTTAATTAAAGGCACTCCTTTTAAAAACACACAACAGAGCAATATTAATAAAAAAAATTTTTTGACATTTATCTAAATTAAATATTAAAAAGGTGTTTTTTCTACGCCGACTTAAGCAAGGTTTGAAAATTTAAAAAATAGTTTGAAATGTAGCTGAATTACCTTCAATATTTGAAATAAGACAAGGTTCCCGACTTTCGAAAGAATCTAAAATGTGAGAGTGTATTTTTATTTGGTTTCTTCTTTAGTTTGAGAGTATTTTTCTATAAAGGAAATCTAAGGTATTGGTGTAAAAATTAGTCTTATCTTAGCGATTTTCTTGCCTCTATTAATTCAACACTCTTAACCGTTTTGAGTCAGTTATACTCTTGAGCATTTTCCTTAAACCAACACACTCAAAATGCATTTGTTTTTTTTTGTTTAGTTCTTTATTTTTCTGGCGCATGCGCTTTATTAAAATGAAAATCAACTCACTCAATGTTTAGTTGCAGTTGTTTTTATTATTTTTGTTTGGTTGATAACCCTTTTCATCTTGGGGTTGCATATGTAATCAATTCCTTTTTTTTCCTTTTTGTGCACACAATTGCAGCTAATTGGCAATAATCAAGCACCACGAATGCATCCATAAATTGCCATAGACCAACAAGGCCAACAAATCAAAGGCTGTTTGGCGCCTTTTTTAATTGTGATTGAGTTTGCAGCATAAATCAGCAAATTAAATTACGAAAACAATGGGGCAATAAAATCCAATTTTTTCACCCAATTTAATTACGATTGAGCCAAGGACCAGAGGGAGAGCAATTGCAGTCGCCACCCCGACGCCACAAAATATGCTAATTTATATTTATTTGTAGGGGAAATTCCCTCGATCCACTTCCCATTTCCACTTGGAGTCAATGTGAAATATTTTTCGGCGGCTGCCGCCAGCGACTGCGGTCATAAAATTTATTGTAGCCAAATGCATATTTGTCACATTTTGCAATGTATTTGGCGGCTGGGGCACAATTTATAAGCAACTGGGGGATAGGCGAACTTCTCCAACCCTTCGCCAGGCCACATATATTTGGCTTAAAAAGTCAAAACCAAAGAAAATCATAAAGCAAAAAAAAAAATGCTAAAAGTTGGAAAATGTTTAATTGCTGGGTTTTTGGAATTATTTTCAACTAAGAATAGAAATTGAATAGAAAACTTTAATAATCCAATCTCAATTCCAACCACAACTTAATCACTGATTCATTCGTAATGCGCTAAACTTTGCCTTTTCCAAGAAGCCTTAAAAATTTAATGTATGCCCTTTGACTCTCGGTATTGCACCCTCGACTGTCACAATACACTGCCCACTTCACACCTCAGGGACTCAGTCAATGGGAATGCTTTGGCCGCACAAAAGAAATGAAGTCATTTGTAATTAATGAGGTTTGTCACCCCAATTTGCCACAAAAAAAGCCATAAGGATGTTTAACCTGCCTGGCATATTGAAAATCACAGAGACTTGTGGGTGACGCATCCGCAAGAACAAAACCAAAATAAAGAAGAAAATGCCTTTCACAAAAACAATCTAATTATCTCGTTAAGCACACACACACAGAGAGATACAAATTGGCAACCAACCCCTGAGTCTGTATGTCGTACAGGTGTCGCCATGACTTTGCGTTGACACCTTGACAGACACCGCGTGCTTGACCCTGACAGATGACAGGCCACGTGAGGCTGACTTTTGGTTTTTGCTATAATTAAAATTATGTAAATAAATTTATTTAGCTGATGCAACTGTCACCATGCCACCACCTCCTGTTTCTCCTTCTCCTGCTTTTCCTTAGCTAACAAATTAGCCTTGAAATGAGCAATTTGCAGCCCATGGACGTGTCTCTGGTAAGAGGAAAGTCTTTTCCTTTGTCTTGCATACACAAAAAGTCAGCTGACAGCTGCTGTCAATGGCTGGAGAAGAGTATTAAATATGCTTTGCGGCTTGTGGAGGCGTTCAAAAGCAATTAAGTGTGCAAAATGTTTAGCTATCCTGGAAGGGAATGGCATACAAAAAGTTCGAAAAAGAAGAAAAAGACATGAACCATTTTTATGTAGAACAATTTAGGTGTCAAAGCTTAATATATATAGACATAGTGATATATTGAGACTTTGAGGCGGAGACAGAGGAGCCCTAAACGTAGGCCTGTGGGATCTTAGCTTATTAGGCGTAACTATCTATATATTCTGGAAATCGTCATAAGATCGATCAACATGCCGGAGGGCACCAAAGAAGCAACCGCTATACAACCAGCTTAGGCGTTGGTGTGTGTGTTAAAGGCTACTTTTTTAAAGCAAAATTGGAAATTTTGAGGAGGGCGCCCCCTCAACGATGCCTTTTGTCTTATAGATAGGGAATCAAATCGAATCGTACTTCGGTTCCGGTTCCAATTGTGCTACGCACCGTAACTTATGTGTCAGTAAAAGGTTCTCTATTGATTATAATATTATTTCGGTATTTGGTTCCGTACCGGTGCCTGGATGGTATGAACCGTTAAAATATGAAAAAAAAACGGTCATTGGTAATGGTAACAACTGTCTATGAAAAAAGAAATTTTCATAAAATCTGTTGTAAAAAAACAATTCATGGCGCCCGAGCAGGGACAAGAGTTGTTGATATAGTGAATTTAATTGTTATTCACTGCACGAAGCCACCAATCAAAATCAATTTAAAATTAGTTTTAACTATATCAACAACTCCTATCCCTGCTCGGGCGCCATGAATTGCTTTTTCAGTATACAATAAATGCAGAGATACTTTTAAGTGTTAACATGGTTAAAATGAGAATAGGTGAAAATTTTCGTTTGCTCTATTTTGGCTTCTTTAAAGAAATCCCCCTGAGATGTTATAAACTTGAGACAGCGGTTTTTGTTTAAGTCCTCCGGAGGAAAATAAAAGCTAAAAAAACCGTCGAAGTTGGGCCCTTTGGAAATCTTTGCGACTATCGGCGTCTGAAGATGGACCTACGGAGAATTAGTAAAAATTTCATCTGAATTTAGCTACCTGGAGTCGTTTTCACGCCAACCATATCATTTACAAAGAGAAGATATTGAGTAAAACTAGTATCAACATGACTGAATAACTTCTGGGAAAAAAAGAACACAAAAGCAAAATGGAAACTTTCTCTTAAAAGTTCTTAGAAAACGATGCACATTTATAATGAGAATCGCCTCCCCCCCTACATTACCACCAATATAAATGGAAAATAATTTTTTTTTTGTGATGTGTTTGTGTTGTGACCCCCCCCCCATAATTGTTGCCCAATTACATAGGAATGGAATTCTTTCCGAATAACAATTCATGAGGCCCTCAAAGCAAAAACCTTGCAGTACAACCATCAGCGCAAATCACTAGTGCCACCCGAATTTACAAACCTTGACAACTCAGTAGCCTATAAGCTCCACTCTCTCCAATCACAACAGTTTCCTGGATTCTTAAGGCCCGATTCGATCTGATAAAGCTGGGGTCTAACACATACAACCGTCAGGAAAATGTAGCCTGCCCCCTATGCAACACTGGAGAACTGGATGACCTTGAGCATTTCCTAGGAAGATGCCCAATTTTAAAAGAGCATAGATTGCTATGCTATCTGCCCTGCTAGCTTTTGCCGATATAATAAAAAGTCTGGATGATAGGAGGATAAGCAATGGGCAGACCTGGTGACCTTTATTAAAATAGCATTAAAATATCGGTAATTTTAGAAGTATTAAATTAGTTTTACGCGTGCAAATGCTACCCTTGCTAAACAATGAACGATCTATCTGGGAAACCCGGGCAGCCATTTTATATTTAGAGCCATGCACACGGCCGACAGACGGACTTTGTTTATGTCCATGTTGGTTAAAATCATTTTTTTTAGTGTAACTTTTATTATGTATATTTTATTGTCTGTTTTATTAATTTAAATAAAGAAACACTTACTTACTTCTACACATGGGATGAGACGGCGCTGCTGACAGAGACGGCATTTCAAGCGGGACAGCCTATGGCGGAATTAACAAGGTGAAGCCGTCAGCCTCTGCTGAGAGCCAGTTGACATATGCCCGTGAGATAAAAATTGACCGTAGAACATTTGTTTGTCTCCGCTTGTGTATTGACGTTCGCTTCTAGCATTCACAAAACACTGTCTTTTCGGCCCTACAAACAGAAGAAGCGCTTTCTCGCTCGGCTTCACCTTATTTATTCCACCATGGGCCAGCCTAATGGACAGAACAAAAAAATGTGCGTGTGTTGTAGATCACAAAGCTCGATTTACTGTTATATTATCAGATCAGTAGCTTTCGATGTATTTATAATTTTTGACAACAAATGTTCCAAATGCTTATGAAATTAGTAAAATTGAACTCAATCGGATAAAGGCACCACAAGACCAGTTTTAAGCAGAGATAGAAAGAGAGAGAGAGAAAGATTAAGCTCTGTTTTTCATCGTTCTCTTGATTCCTTTAAGGCTTAACTTTTTGTCAAGTAGCACTCTAGAGAGCACAAATTGCAAAAAAAAAAAAAAAAAAAAAATTTCCCATTATAAAATTTATTTTATTTGTAATAAAAAAAATGTGAGTAACTATTTGACTAACCGATCTTTTATGGTTGATTGCTGTGGTGGCACCCGGTCAAGTCAAAGGCAAATACGTGCTGGGGTCCCACAAGGAAGCGTGCTAGGCCCAGTACTATACACGCTCTACACATGTGATATGCCGGAACCAATGCCTCAGGAGAGGTCACTGTACAGGTCCCAAAGGTTAATGATTTCCACATATGCTGATGAAACGACAATTCTTTCAACGGCCGATACGCAACATGAAGCAATTGCCAAGCTGGATCAATTCTTGATTAAAATTTCAGACTGGGCTATTAAATGGTGTATTAGCATAAATACCAGTAAAACTAAACACGTTATGCATACCTGGCGACATATTCAGCACCCGATCTATCCACCCAGTATCATGAGTGAATACCTTGTGACTGAAAATAAGCTTGCCTATTTGGGGGTTCAAGTTGATAACAAACTGCTGTTATCTAGCCATGTAACAGTGATTGTTGGGAGGCTAAGAGCCAGAGAGAGCAAACTGCATTGGCTTATTACAGATAGCAGCAAATTGCCATTGATAACTAAGGTAACGCTTTACAAAGCACTAATTTCACCAATCTGGCAGTACGCATTATCCGCATGGGGACCGCTAGTCAGCGAATCTCAGTTCAAACGGTTGCAAGTGGCCCAAAACCACATACTAAGATCTATTGTTGGAGCTCCATGGTATGTGAGGAACCAAACAATCCACACTGATCTTAAAGTTAAAACAACGGAAAGTATCTACAAGGAGGCCTGCATTAGATACTGGGAAATATTGCGTCGTCACCCTAAGGAGGAAGCTCGGCAAATAGCACTGAAACCCGTTGTGCCCATCAGACATAGTGGACATAGGAGGAGGTATAAAGAAATGCTCCAAAACTGTATTCCTGTTGCTCTAGAAGTCCAACACCAAATTCAGCATCAAGTTCAACATTCAGTTCAACATCCAGTTCAGCAGTCAGTTCAGCATCCAGTTCAGCTATCGCCAACAGAACAAGAACTCGCACAACCAACTTACCTTGGCTCTTTGCCTATGCAGAGGCCTCTAACCCAGGTGGAACCAATATTAATCTCAAGTGACTCTGATGAAAGTTCCTTAGTGGATGAGTTTGCCCAGAGACCCAAGTCTTAGGGAGCAAATTATATAATAGCAGAAGAAGAATAGCGGAGAGACAATGGCATAGGCAACAACGTCAGCAACGACAGGCCCAGATTGGATCCTCTAATCTTCAACAAGGCATAAGGCGGACACAATACTTACGAAATGATAACAGAGAGCGAGATGTCATCCAGCAAGACCCTATGCCACGCCCAGCAAGACGTATTATTCTACAACGAAGGCAGTGGATCCCTCTCAATCAATTTTGCTAAATGATCTGACACAATGAGGCAACCAAGTGGCTATATTAACCAAGAAGAGCAATCGAGCCGCATCCTGATCTCAAGCGATCCTAATGAGAATCGCCCTTGGTGGACGAGCCTGGTTAGCTGTGCTCCTACCTTTTCGTATTTACATAATGTAATTTGTTATTGTTTATTTTTCTGTCATAGTTAGCATTGAACTAACAATTTAAAATGTGATCATTGTTTAAAATAAACAGTAGGCTCTGTCCTACAAATCTGGGTGTATTCCCAAGTTTGTTAGGCATCCTACTCAGAATTGTTCAGCCTCTGTGAGGGAAAGTTACCCAGAGCTATCCCCATAATGTCTGGTATTTTTCTCAAAAGATGTTCGTTAAAGTTGTAGTTAAAGCAATGTCTTTGATTCTAGGGAATATAGGACAGCAGGAGCAGCAAGTCCAGTTCCAAATTCTAAAGATGTATGTCCTGCCTATTCCATCCAAGCCCCCTAAAATGTACAAAATCCTTTTATTACCTTATCAAAAATCAATCAATTATTTTTCCCAATCGAGCTTAAAAGGCTTTTGAAAACGGAACAATATCAACCCAAATTAAGTTCCTAAATTCGGAACAATATCAACGCGAGTTGAGCTTCCGCGATCTCAAAAATTTGTTCTCGACGAGAGAATATTGTGTTATAAATGAGAACCATCCAATATATTTGGTAACGTATGTCCTCATCTTAAGTCTAATGTTCTCGGCTTTTGGCCTCTGTGTAGAATATAAGTTTTAACACTAAGCCAAAGTTCATGGATCATGAGGACTTGGAATAAGGAAACGGAACCAGACAATCTGGTTAGTCTAAAAAATCTGCCTCCATTAAAGGCCTGACTCTATCTATTAAGATGTTTTAATTTCAGATCTTAATTCACATTTCACCGAGTTTACATCAAAAATTGGCAGCACTTCATAAATAGTTCACCAAACGCACCCACTGATTTAAGCGGAATCAAATTTCATTTGATTTACCCGCCATCGATTTAAAATAGTGCAAATGTTCGAAACATTCAGAGAAACTGATCCTATCACTTTCACAATTTCCATCCATTTCATTTTCCAAATCAAAAATTGACAACAACTCACACATCAAAATCCACACATGTATGCTCTGTACATACTAATGAAATGCCAAAAAACAATAACAACAACAACAAAAAACGAGAAATATCTCCACACATTCCCATGTCCAGGGCCCTCACGAATATCATCGATTTTCAGCCTTTTGTTCCACAATGTAGACATGTTGACATCCGCATGGGAAAAATTGTTTTGATGAATGTGTCGATTTAATTGATGAATGAGTTTTTAAGCTGAAAAGTCGCTCCACAAACAAGGTGAGCAGTGGGCAGGCAGGACAGGCGGCATAAATAAACCCCCAAGCATAAAAGTGAACAAAGCCAAAAAGTATGCTATACAAATTTGAAAATCGCTGTAAACAGCGCAACAATTGCCCACCACAAATATCAATAAAAAACCAATACAAATACAAGCATGGAGCTGTAATGTTGCGATTTGTACACGCTCGGTTTGGGGTAGGGGTACTCTAAACCGTTTCAGTCAGTCTCTGGTATGCAATAATATAAATTCCAACCCACACACACACACACAGACAGACACCAACTCTCTGCTCAGCTCTGCTGGGTGGGTCTGCACTTTAATCGAGGTACAAAAAAAAAACACACACAGAAACCAAGCCAACATCAGAACTATAAATAGAGCCCAGGCACTGCCAAAGGGTGTGTGTGTGTGTGTGTGTGTGCTGTTATTGGAGTAAATTTCTCGCAAAGTCTTGTGGCTTAATCTACAACAGCATGCGGTTTGTTTTGTGAGGCTGCAAAAACCTACAAATGGCAGCCAGAAAAAAAAATGCAGTCGAGACTCTACATAAAGGTAGGGAATTTCAATTTACGGCAAACTTAAAGAAGTTTACACAGCCATTTGAATATAAAAATTCAACTGTCCCCATTTCATTTAATAAATTTAATTATTCACCCAGTTTGGTACTTAATAATTGCCCTTTAATGAGATTGTCCTTTTTTTGGTTTAGACTTCCGCTAACTCATAACTAGGCCTTAGTTAATTAGCTGGCTTAACAGTCAGCTTAGTTAAACTGTCCTGGCCATATAAAACATCTAAAACTTAATGTGCCGCGTTGGGCATAAAACAAAATTTCAACTGCAATTAGTCGTGCAAGGCTTTGCTCTCTCTCGTCCCCCTCTCGCCTCTGTGATAAAACCATAAAAAATTTTTCCGCCAACATGGCAAATAATTTGGCTAACGACATTTTGTAACTAATGCCGAGCAGCGGCAGCAACCACAACTACAACAACGATAACCATTAACACGCCCCGCCGTCAGTGTCAGGCGGAATGCAACAACGCCAAATGGTCATTAAAAGTCCGCCCAGTCTCCACCCTTAACACATAACGGTTTATTGTAATGCTAGGCCAACAACTGGACAAGTGGCCAACCCACGTTGCCGTTTGCCGGCGTTGCCACTTAATTAGAAAAGTTTTTGGCGCCCAACGAGACAAAAGCCATTGACAGCA
The DNA here is from genome assembly GCA_018904275.1 of Lordiphosa clarofinis. Classification (NCBI taxonomy): domain Eukaryota; kingdom Metazoa; phylum Arthropoda; class Insecta; order Diptera; family Drosophilidae; genus Lordiphosa; species Lordiphosa clarofinis. The sequence continues at coordinate 2,111,406 of JAEIGQ010000013.1, forward strand.
ACGAAAAGTTGAATCTGAAACCTAACCCCCCTCACCACCCCCTTTTCCAACCCAAAATATTATGGCCATGCATTTACTGAACACACAGGAAACTAAAGAATTGAGGAAGCACACTTGAAGACTAAACTTTGGAGAGAATAACTGTAAAAGGAAAGAGGGATGACCGTAACAGAAAATCTTGACAAATTATTGGTCATTCAACCCCTAACAATTTTGAGTGTGGTTGGAACAATGAGTACCTGTGTCAAGATTAAAGAAACAATTTTCAACTAATTTATTGGATGGCAAAATGCAAAAAGCGCTTTAACGATCGTTCATCATCATTTTATAAAGAAGAAGGAAAAACATGTGAGAGCAAAGTTTGTTCCCGTTGTTTTTGGAGTTTTGTGTATGGCCATCATTCGTATACGATATCTTAATACTAAAGTATCGATGCATTTATACATCTTGGCGGTAATTTGCTGTATTGAAAAACCGAGAAGAGACAATCGTTTTCACATTGTAAATAGTAAACCCGTGTGTAAACGCAAGTGTAAATAGAACGAGAGCGAAAGTTAATGTCGGCTCTATTCGACTTCAATATACCCGTTACTCATGAAAAAACATGTTTAACAGTGTTTCTGCGTTCCTTAGGGTGACCATCCAGAAAGTATGCAACAGTTTTATAAGGTTCGGAGGGGGGGTAGCGGGGGGGCTTTTTTCTCATTTTTGCTCATAACTTGAGAACCGTTCATTCGATCTTTATCATTTCTTCGGCAAATCGATTCATTTTGCTAATTACTAACTATCTTTAGAAGAATCGTCTATCTTCAAAACTGTAGGAGATATAACGTTTTTTCCAAATTGCTGGGGCGGGAGGGGGCGTGGCCAAGATTTGAAACAAACTTGATCTGCGTGCAGATAAAAGAAGCATTTGTCCCATACCTGTCAAACCTCTATCTCTTACCATCCCTGAGATCTAGGTGTTCATACAGACAGATGGACGGACGGACAGACGGACATGTCTATATCGACTCGGCTGTTGATGCTGATCAAGAATATATATACTTTATATGGTCGGAAATGATTCCTTCTGCCTGTTACATACATTTGCACGACTTTAGTATACCCTTTTTACTCTACGACTAACGGGTATAATAAAAACATTTTCTGTTCGTGATAATAATCATTTAATTTGGTTCAAGTAGATTTGTTTTGCGTCACTTTTTGAATATAATATTTCGTAAATGGTCGGCTGATTGCGGCTACATCGTACATTTCGGACGGAACGGCGGCTATGTTTCATAAAATCCGTCGTAAAGTGGTTCGAGCTATGCCCAACTGCTCAGAACAGCGATTTAGGGATGTACTTGGCGACGTCTTTACATTGACCCCTACGAGAATCCTTGGTCGCTTTTTATTTGGCTTTTATGCATTAGAAAGAGCTTCCGCAGTTGTAAATCTTTTGTTCTTAGAAGGCGCACTTCTCACTTCTTTAATTCTTTTAATGGCATGTTGAGTTTTTACAATTGACTTGTTTTGTTGAATGTAAGTTTCAACAATCTGAGTCCGTCGAATTTGGCTAACCCTTTGAGAATCTGGGTACACAGCAGGAAATCGTTCGAAGTTTTTCCCTCACTGAACTTTCAGTAATAGTACGCAGGGGATTGCACTAAGCTGCCGGATCTGGTAATACCTTAAATACAAGAAAATACAACAAACAAACATCAAAAAAAAAAAAACACCCTTCCCAAAACACACACCCCCAAAGCAACACGCGGCGTGTAGAAATGGAAAATCTGAATGCAAATGTAGAAAAGATAAATGCTGCGTGGGCAAAGGCAAAGTCTACACGACATTGGAAAATCAGCCCATTTCCCCAAATAATTCTACATTTTTCATGCAGCAATCTGAATACCACACGGACGTTTAGGTTTTCTAGCAGATTTCATAGAAGTAATGTCTTAGAGGCCTTGCCTTACACGCGTGACGTGGCGGAGACGTCTAAACCATCATTCCAATCGTGTTTCAGTCCAAGGGACTGAGAGTTTAAGTCTTCCAGAGTAAGTTAATATAACGAGAAAGTAAAGCTAACTTCGTCTGTGCCGAAGTTTTGATACACTTGAAAGCGCTTTTCTCAACGGTTAGCGACTTCGACCACACTTCGCAGATCAGCTTAAAAACATTTAATATTACCAATGACCGTGATTGAGAGCGGTAATATTGAGGAAAAAGCAGTTTTTCTCATTAAAATCCATTTTTCGACCGATCATTTGTATGGCAGCTACAAAAAGTAGCCATCCGATCCGATCGGTTCCGACATATTTGCAGCGTGCAGACAAAAGAAGACTCTATGCAAAATTTCAGCTCGATAGCTTCAAAACTGAGGGACTAGTTCGCGTAGAAACAGAAATTCTACATTTCCGTGTAGCTTTTGAATTTTTTTTTCTCTGTGTACCAATGGACACTTTTTACACTTAAATATATGTAAGAGGAGTCTAATAACATTTCTTTATTGCATGACGGTTACTTTTAATGTGGAAAATGCACTACTGAAGACGTTAGAACTATTCACTTCAACTTTTCAGAAACTTATTGCCGTTGCTACAATATATCCAGGAGTACCCAGATATAGACGTTTGAGGAAATGTATTTTCTACTCCACTTGACCTATGAGATTCTTGGTCTGTGCGACAGATTCTTTTGGATATGATTTGCAAAGTCAGCCGCTTTTGCCATTTGATGAGTATCGAATACTGAGTATCGAGTACTGAGTATCGAATATTAAGTATCGAATACTGAGTATCGAATACCGGCTACCAAGTACTGAGTATCGAGCACTGAGCATTAAGTACCCAGTATCTACTACTGAGTACCGAGTTCTGAGTATCGAGTACTAAGTATCAAGGACTGAGAATTGAGTATTAAGCAGAGAATAGTGCACTGAGTATTGATTACCGAGTATCGATTGCTGAGTTCTGAGTATCGAGTAATGATTATAGAGTACTGAGTATAAAGTATATCAAGTAATGAGTTCCGAGTTTTGAGTATTGAAGAACATTGAGTTTTGAGTATATCTTCTGCTGTTCATCGTGTACCCAGTTTCAAATACCGAGTATTGAGTACTGAGTATCGAGCTCCGCTCTCACCAGGCATCTTAAGACACACCCTTTTGTTTTACATTTCGAATGTTGTGATATTTTGCAATCTTTGACTTTTAGAATTTTATCAACAAGATTACACAAATATTTCCTTAACCTTATTTCTGGAGTATTTGAAATATATTATTATTTTTAACATAACACAGAAAGCAGATTTATCTGCACTTTATATTTTCAAAGACCTCTCCGTTCTATCAGCATTAGGATTTTTGCACTCCCGCTTCCAGCACTTAAGCATTTATAAATAATTTTAACAATTTGATAATATTAATATGTGTTCCACTTCTTTACATTTTTGACAGCATTGTTATGGAGGCTAAGTCAATTGAACGCCATCTGCCCACTACAGATTCCACTCTATTTGTGCATTTTTCCAATTAATTGCTTCTACGTGGGCCTCCTGACCCGAGCGATTGTCAACAAAGCTGCCGCCAATACCCAGCCCACTTCAGCACCTCAGGCTGCACACCCACATAGTGGTGGTTCTGCCACTAACATGAGTTCGCAAAAAAAAAAAGAAAGGGAAACAAAAAAACGAAACGACGTCCAAAGATATAGACTCATCAATGCTTTCAATTGAAATTTTTGCACGGTCCCACGTGCCTCGTTCTTATTTTGCTTGCGCCATTTTGTTTGCCACTGAAATTGCGGGGAATTGGAAATGCGAGTGCAGCAAACAAACAATAAGCAGTTACATACAATAGCGGGGGGGGGCAAGGGACTCTGAAAAGCGAGGCCTAGTGCCAGCTGGTGGCCGCAGTTTGCACAGCTGCCGGGGCAAATATCTATGCAAAATTTAGGCAATGGGCGCATGTAAATGTTAAGACTGCATATTACATTTCGCTGGGAGGTTATTGATTTGCTAGCGAAGGAGGAGAAGGAGGCCAGAAAAGTGGGCCACATGTGGTAGGAGCGAAGCGTAAGCGGGTTCAGTCAATTTTAGAGTCATTTGAAACTTTGGCCACATTTCGATTTAAATGAAACTCACTTAGTTTCCAGAGGCGTGTTTTCCACCTCTTTAGAAATGAAATGGAATTTTTAGCACGCTATTTCACAAATACGCCGCCATTTATCATTCATTCGATGACAAAACGTTCACTGGGCCCAGACCAAAGAGTCTCCAGTTACAGCCACACCCTCCGCCATTGGCTGTCAAAACAAAGCAATTTTTCGTAACCACAAACAAGCGAATTAGCTGGCTGTCATTGACAAGAAAACGGACTGTCAAAAGCAAAACGAAAAGTGGAATCCGGAACACCCACCACATCCAGGCTTAGGAGAATGCACTCAATGGGGTGGCAAAGCGGGAGTCAATATCTTCAAACATGCAACTTGGCGGCAATTGAAAACTCATTGACAGTTGACAATTGAATAAAAAAAAAAATAAAAACATAGAATACAAAAACCAACCAACAAAACGAACAAACAAACAATCACTGGAGGGAAGAGGGGTGGGAAGGGGAACCAAAACTCAATTGCAGTTACATTTCAATTTTACATACCCTGTGCAAAGGCGGAGCATTTCTGGATGAATCAAATGCTATAGATTATCTTGATCTATTGCACAACTACAGTGTGGGTAGCACATTTCATTAAACTTTACTTGGGAAAGCGGAGGGGAGGAGTGGGTTACGGTTACCAATCTCAAGGAAACGTATTCCCATAAGGGATAAACTTAAACTTAATCCCTCCTAAAACTGTAGACAAATATTCTATCTAAAATTAACAAATTTTAAAAATAATGATCACAAAAATGGAAATTCAATTTTAAAAATATTTTCCCAAGTTTATAGCATTTCTCAAATTGTTTAAAATTGTGACAAATACAAAATTAATAAATTCAAAGCATAACACTGACAACCAAGGCTGCAATCCTCCGAAATTTTGCACTAAGTTTAAAGTTCGATTCGCGGAGCTAAAACCACGAACCCAAGGTTTTGGTTCGAGCCTCAGTTGACTTAAGCTTTCAAAACATTTTTGTTTATTATTACTTTTGAAAATAATTTTTTTTAATTAAATTTTTTATTATACAACTTTATTGAAGAATCCAAACTTAATATATAATGGCGCTCTAAAAAAAATATTTCAATATTGTATTGGGAAACTATAAGGTGATGTACAAATTTCCCTTCAGATTGTTCTTCTAAATATTGGACATACCTTCGCCCTTCTTCTAATCAAGGGCACCAAATTGCTATACAAATGCTTAATTTCCGTGGATAAGCCTACCCGGGCTTTCTGTAGGTTTATTGCAACATTGGTGCACAATTCGTAGCCCTTCTGAAGGAATCATGCTTGCGGCATTTGTTGAAGTCGAACTATGTAAACTCCCCGTTCGCCGTCGATATGAGGTTCACCTTCGGCCACAAAACGCATCTCCTGGCCATCGACCATGCCCAGCTCTACCTCAATATCTAGGGTGCACTCCTCATTCACCAACTTAACATTGGGACACTCGTCGCAAACGGTTAGCTGAATCAACTAAAAACGCCCAGGATCTCCTGGCGGCAATTACACTTAAGTGTTCAAGAGGCGGGTTTCTTAACTAGCTTGTTGTCCAAAAAGTTTCCCAAATAGAGTTTCTCCAGCGAAACATACTTGTTCATAACTATGTCTGCTCCTCGTGGCTTACAATGCTGTTGCGGATCACCATTGCCAAAATGGAAACTAAAGTCCCCGAAAAAGCTAAAGAACGGATCACCTCCCTGAACCATCTTCTTCAGACACTCCTCGCCACTCCGGTCAAAGGTCTTCTTCTTAGTCGCTTTGAATAGCTTCTTGTAGGCAGCACCCAGTTCCTGATGGTTGAAGCCCCTGCTAGGATTATATTTTCTTTTTTTCGGATGAAGCTCATTAGCCATTCTGTGATATGACTTCTTAACAAACATGCACTAAGGATTCCGCAAAGCTTAACTTACAACGGAAATTTCAAGATCAAACTGATTTGATTTTTGATTGTTGTCCAAATTAGCATGCACGGAGCGTGGTTATTTGTCAGTTCATCTTTCAGCCGCATGTGTGTGAGCGCCCTTTGAACATAAATATCAAACTTAAGTGTCGTTCAGCTAATAAAGTTAAGGCAATCTTTTTGAAGCTCTCGTATTTTGACCTTTCCTAAATTTTTAAACATTTGTCGGTGTATGTTCTCTTAAAGAATTTTCGAAGAAAACTATCACATAATTTACAGATTTTACATTTCAGATTGTTTTATTGCTTTCCATTGCGTTTATTCATTTTTACACTTTCATTAATATGTTTTTAGGTGGAGTTCATTAAAAGAACAATGTGCACATTTTTGTAAAAAACTCGTACTCTACTAATGTCAAACTGAACTTCATTAAAAAAAAGTGTATGCAGCTCAACGAACTGATATAAATGGGGGTCCTCCAAGGAATATATTGAAGTAACTTGGTCATCGTCTAAAAAGAAATGGATTTGATTAACCTTCTTCATAGTTGCATTCATTTCCTTCCGCTAGTACCATACTAGCTCCAATTTCGACGGTGATAGTATAAACCTATCCTAGAGATGTGGTGGGATAGAGAACATTTTGGATGAAAGCAGTCAGGTAACAAGCATTTTAGTTTTTTAACGAGCACGGTTGTAAGTTTGAATTTGTGCTGACTCACTCTGGCAAATGAGTTCTCTTTTTATTAAGATATTTTACCTAACTATATTCTAAACTAACAATGCGTGTATAAATCACATCTGTGTATTTGAATGATCCGCGTGGGTCACAATGGATGATTCCCACGCTTGCAAGTGGTGTCTCGGCTATCCTGTTGCGAGCGATCCTCGTAAGTGTCGCTATTAATATAAATGCAATTACAAAAGGTAACATATTTATGACATAGGCTGAGTTAACTAAATATAAGTATTAACCAACGACTGGGCCGCGTTGAATACCATGTTAAAGTTTTAACAAAGGAGCCGAACTACAGGATTACAGCAAGAACAATTACTCTAGGCAACAAGATCCAATTGATGTGAGGAGTGGTGGCAATTCTAAATGACTTTGGAAGTAATCAGTCTCAAATCAAATTGCGACTCAGAGATACCACAAAGTTCTTGCTGATTGGACCACGAAGCCTGCAAGACGCACATACTTAGGGCGAATCAGGTCATTTTGAGCCGAGTTTGAGCTTCCAAGCTGAAATTTCGTGAACACTTTTTTCCCTTTTGAATAGCAACTTACGATGTGGTGGATCAGTTTTTAGTTCGTATATTATCATTTTAGTTAGCTAGATGCTTTTGCAGGTTCAAGGGAAGATTCTTAAAAGTATTCTTCTGGCTCTAATACCATTTATTCTTCTTCTGCAAAGTAGTTGTCTTGCTAACCATTTTGGGTATCCTTTGAGTCTCGCAAAGAAATCCGCAGACAGTTAAACAATAACGTAGCCCATGGTTGGGAAATACAGCCTTCTCGTGCACATGTACCAGAACGCTCCCGATAGTCTGTGCTGTACTTTGGCTTGGAGGACTCGGATCTTATGTAGGTGCATTGTAGCTGCAATACCAAATACTTGCAGGACGTATCTCCGTTTTTTAGCTGTCGCGGATTATTTCTTAGGAACATACAAAATAACCAAAAAGATTTTATTCTCCCTGCCTTAACCAACATTTTGTCAAAACTCGCCAGGGTATGTAAGCTTTGGTTAACCAAAACGTAGAATTTCCTTTTTTTTTTTTTAAGAGAACTTTGTTTTCCAGCTTGTCGTTGGCAGGCAGCATTTTCCCACTCTTGTTCAAGTTGTTGTTGTTGTTGTTGTTGTTATTCATTTGTTCTGCCATGCTGAGACATTTTCTATTTGAAATTGTCAGCGGCACAATTGATATGCATTGCTGCTGCTGCTGTTGCTGTTGGTAGCTGCTGCTTCTAGTTGAGAAGATCTCTTTGTTTTGTCAGGAAATTGATTTTCAACAATCATATGGAATTCCTAGCATCTTTGGTTTTTGTCTCACGGAGCAATTAAGCAGCGCGCGCCTGCAAGTATGCAACGGAAAATGCATGCAATTTTTGGGTGTGAGCCAGGTTATTTTTCTCTCCTTATATTTTTTGTGATTTGAAATTTAATGCACGTACTCAATGAAGAAATTCCAACAGCAGCGCATTAGTAGACAAGCTTCCAGTGGTGTCAGTGATGGGCTGAGAGAGAGAGAGAGAGAGAGAGGGGGGGGGGGCTAGGTACAACGCCTGCCAATTGCTTTTCAACATATTTGATGCGACGACGACTTTCGACATTTTGCAACTTGGCCACGTACATAAAAAAGAAGAAGCAGATGAAACGTTGGCAGCAAAGTGCAAGACACAACTACAACAGCAACTCGGACCCTCAGTCTCTGTTTAAGCATACAAACTGTATATAACGTATACGCCATGTTGACCCAACAACAAACATAAAATGTAATCGCAGCTAATAAGAAAACTAAGCAGATCCTTGCAGGTCACGATTTACGCTCGTTTCGCATTCGATTTGCGATGCGCCATTGGCAATAGCTTCAATGCACTGTGGCGACAGCACAGTGGGGCAAGTGGATGAAAAAGGGCATTAAAGAAATTAAAACTAGGCAGGGTAGATCAAAACTTGGAGAAATTTACAAAAACAAGTCAACAGGAGCCGTGAGAGAAGCATTGCAATGAAAATAATCGTTTACGCACAGCAAGGTTCACGTTCTGAGCAATGATGCAACAATAACTGCAAATGAACGTAGTGAAATTCACAATCTACAAGGTGCACTTCCATCAAATTCATTTACTAGGGTCTTAATAAATGCCTCCAGTTGGTCCACTCTTTTCCCACTGTGCCTGAACTGGACTTGGAAATGCCATGTCAATGGACATTTAATGGCGTTCACCATTATGCGCCGCATCAAATGTGCCAAATACGCTTCGTTGGCAATAAATGCTGCATGGTGGCCAGTCACCCAAACGCCGCCATCCGTTAGTGTTTCGTAACCTCAGACTTGGTCTTGGTCTTGGGTCTTGGTCCTGGCCTCAGCTGGGCGCACACGGACACGATTGGCAATTTTGTGTGTGCAGCGGCGTTTCTCGTAATTTTTCGTGAATTTCTACACGTACTTGCATTCCATCTTCGTCCTGCTGCGTCTCCAGTCTGCTGAACTTTTGGGCTGGCCCCGGAGTGCAAGTGGATTTGTAGCCGCATAACCTTTGAATAAAATTAGCATTATCTGCGCCATGTTACCAGGTGGTCATATCCAAGGAGATCAATAAAAAAAATGCTCAATGACTTTTTGAGCACCATTCGATGATGAATCAAAAGCCGCTTAGCAGCTGGGGCGGAGGTCATTTTAAATATTTCACCCCTCCGTTCACGGCCAACTTCTTTTTTCTTCTGGGCCACACATCAATTATGAGTTTGGCCCAAAAACTAATTGGTGGAAAATTAAGTTTTCTGCGCAAATTGAAATGCAATCGAGGCAAAAGCGGATTATAGCAAAAACTTTTATGATTGAATTTTGGGGCGGAGCCCCAAAAAGTGCCCTCCGCTCGTATGTTTGCCAACACGGACCAACGATTTATATTTTGCTACTTTCGCTACAACAAAAAAAAAGGAGAATAAAAAATAAATATGCAATAAAATAAAACGACAACAGGGCCAACGTATGCATTATTGTCTCTCTCGCTCCCCAACCACCGTCTGTGAAAATATTTGCTAGAAAACGAAGACATAAACTTAAAAAATATGGCGCATTTGGCAAGACCAAGACAAAGGCATTTCTAAATGGCAGTAGCAGGCCCCGTATTGTTGTACTAAATTGCGCTCTCAGCTGGCGCACGACTTGACTGCATCTTCGTTTGGCATTTGGCTTGCATCAGAAGAGGGGCAAGGGGGGGCGGCGGAGGACTGACTTTATGAAGCGCGCATATGTTGCACCCCTTTTGGCCATAAAAATGAAGGACCTGCCCTGCGCTAGGCAAATCACTGCAGTCGAAGTCAAAGTCGGCTATAAAGCAAATCGTTTGGCATTTGTTTTGATTTGCCATGATTGTTAAAAATATCACAGACAGGCAGAGATTTTTTTCTTTTCTTTCTTCTTTTTTGGATGACAAACGGGAGTAGATTTTTTTTTTGAACATCAGCTCCATTTCAATTGGTATTTCCGTATAATTATTGAATTGAACAAAAAATGAAATTAGAAGAGGGCTGTCTTTGTCAGATCCGTGGGCAAAATAATCTGGGATTTTTTTGAGTAAAGGATTGCATCGAGTTCTTTTTGTCATAGAATTTCATATAATTAGACACACTTTAGTTTTGCTTTAATGCTCATGTGCTGTAGATTAAAACCTGTAGGAACAGGACGTGCATTTTTCTTAACAACACATATTGCTTTTAGCGACCAATGAATATTTCCTGAATTTCCAAGTTTGTTCCAAGAAAATGATTGTGGATCAAATTCAGGATGATTGTATTAGACTTTTCCTTTTTTTTTGTTAGCTTAACGAACCCAGACTGCATTCTATAGAGACCATTCGCCTAGGCTTTTCTCGAAGTGAATAGTACCAGTTCTCTTTTATAGTGATCAAGCTAACCTAATCCATAAATTGATGTTATTTTATGTATATGTATTAATTAGTTTTATTTGGGATTTTTATCTGGCTCGATTTGAATGTTGTCTGCTTTTTGGTGTCTGTTTTGTAGATTAGTCTTATATGTACAGGTGTGTTTATAATGTGGAGCATCTCCAATTTAAACCATTCATAGTAATGTTGTTCTTGTTGTAAGGTGCTCACAGCTCTTAGTACAATTTCCTTCTACTCTGATGTCTGACTCTGATGTCTGACTTGTGACAGGATATTTCAGTTTTTGGATTGTTTACTTTCTGGCATACAATAGTCCCGTATTTTTGTAAAGTAATCGTGCTTTGCTCTTCGGGTTGCTAAAAAATATTTCTGTTGTGTATATCTTTGTTGTAGCATTCGGATTTGGCAATTCTGTCAATTTGGGTATATCTACTAAAGATTTATTAGTTTTGGGGGATTTATCTTTCTCGTTTGTGCTATTCAAAGCTTAGGCTTTCATTAAAGAATATGTCGTGTGATTTAAAAAGTAATTATTTTTGCGGATGGTGAGTATTTTTTATTTGTTGGTTGGTTTCTATTACCGGGCAGTATTTAGTTTCATGTGTTTGGGATGACAAGAAAAATAATTATTCGTACTTAATGCTTAATACTTAAACATCTTATTTCTTCTAACCCTAAGTCTAAAACGTAAGTGTGGGCTGTTATGGACGATGGATCATTATTGAGAATATTAACCACAATTTCTGTTTCGTAGGTAATGGACGAAGTTTTCGATGAGAACTTATAAAATATTCATGCATTTCATACTAGGATCAAGAATTTTTGATGTCAAAAGTACAGTAAGAATAAATATTCTTGATCCAGAAGCGAATTTCGCCACTGTTCTCTCAAAGTTTGCTTGCCCTCTTTAGTCCTCACTCCCCTTGAATATTAATCATAGAAAATCCGTTTCTATTACAGAATTATAATTTAAAAATGCATCGTAAAACATGTAACACAATTAAATAATTCCATTAAAACATCAAATTAACTCGTAACTAGAAGATGGGACATTTTTTTTGCAAGAAAGGACAACCCTGTTAATAGATTTGATTGAAAAATACCATTAGCATGGACACAAACCTTCCAACTCGATTTTCAAATAAGAAAATGAAATCTCTTGATGTTCTGGGACACCGACGGATTTTTCGAGCGCTTTGCATGCCAACCGAGGCCAAAATCTGTCTAGAGACTTCTGTGACACTCCCGAATATGACATTTTAGACTGGTTCAGAAATCCTCAATTCGGCTGTTAAAAATTATTTAATTCACCTTTATAAAGATTTTACATAAATTTCTTGATATTTTATCCGAAAAAAAATATTGTATAGTTAAGCTTTGTATCGCTCACTTACTTCAATACTGGCATAACTCAAAATAATCCATTTTGAGAAAATCGCGTTGAAAGTTCTAAGTGGGTTTAACCCAGAAAAAATGGTTCTTTTAGTTTCAAGTTAATCTAGTAAAATATTATAAATTTAAAATGCTCATTAAAAAAACTTGAAAATATGATGTTTTAAGGCCCTCTTCTGGTCTAAATTTTACATATTTTTTAAAAATTCGTGCAAAGAAATCGGGAAGAGATTTTGAATTTCTGTTTTTTGTATTTGGTTGTACAATTCATTAAAAAAAATACAAAATTAAAAATTTGTGAATGCGAGGGCTGTTCAGAAAGTTCTCGGGATCCAAAGTAGGCTCTTCCAAAAAAAGATGTGTGGATGGTAACCACGTTTCCGGGAGTTACAATTCTCAGAAAGCAAAACGGAAGATGGGAAGTTGGTTAGTATGAATACCGTTATCGTCCGTAGCAGAATTGTGATAATAAAATTGAATTTGAAAAAATGACGGCCTTTTTAAAAACGAAAAATCGATGTTTGACCATTTTTTTGCAGTCTTGTGTACAAAAAAATTTTAAAAACTTGTTTTACTCAAATATTGAGGTAGAGACGATAGCCACGTTAATTCTGCGTCCATAAAGCCCTACATCATCAAAATCGGTTCTGTAGAACTTGCGAAAACGTGGGCACCATTTTGAAAAACGCGTTTAAAGTAAAACGTAAAATTATATTTCTACAAATTTTAATCTCACGTGAAATGTATAAGAGATATCAATACGAAAATTTTTAAGCAAAATAGTACACAATACAGCGAATATTTCTGCATCATTAAGTCAAAAATCGTATTTTTTGAGCTCAGCCAGTATTAAAGTAAGTGAGCGATATGTTATCAATTTCAAATCGATACTTTTTAACACATCATAATAACATTTTTATTATCATTCTGAAACTATTTAATATCAATTAACGTAAATGATATTATTAGAATCAGGTTAATATTGGCATGAATTTGATCTTTTTTCTCTGTGTAGTGTCGTCTGAAGAGACAAAGCAAAAAAAGCACAACGTCCTAGCTCTTACCGCAAGCACGTAACCTGGACCTCGCAGTGACATAACTTGGAAAGATTAATTTAGAAGGTTCAGAAGGGTATAGTTACTATTTCGCCTTACCATTTTGACCGTTTGCACATGGGTAAATTCAATAAGTTAACTTTATAAGGTTTTCAAACCCATAGTTCGAATTTCCTGCCTTATTTAAAAAGTTTGCAGCCATGGCTTTCACATTTAACTTTTATATACATAGGTACATAACTTATGACTATAACCGTTACAAAAAACCCTGGATGTCAGCCAAATAATAATTCTTCCTTGAATTATTATCACTCCATAAAAAAGAAGGAAAGGGATTAGTTGTTCATTCAGTACTTAAAGCAGAACTTGTATTATCTTCATTTATTTATCTGCTTTATTAGATTCAGTTTGTTAAGCACAATATACTCAGTATATTATTAAGCTGGATTTAAAGGGGCAGTGGACCCCCGTATGTTCACCATAGGCTGCCCAAACCTTATTGTCATTGTCCTAGTATTTTGAATTTTGTCGAATGGATACAAATGCCTTTTGAAGCTATTTGAACTGAAAAAATTGAAACATATTTATAAATGAACAACTGAACAAAAATAGGCAACTGTGAAAGTAAGTTAAATGAACAACTGAACAAAGTTACTTCCGAAAACTGAATTTGTAAACGTCGAAAGAGAAAGCCAGGGAATAACTCATTTCCGTTGATTATTGGTAAATTTTGTAATAGTTTTTACGCAGGTTTTGAGGAGGATTTTTTAATCAACTAAATTTGAGACAACCAAATCAAGTCCTTGAGTTTTCCTTTTGCTTATATTCAATAAGAATTAATTACCACTTGAACTGACCCTCACACTGACCCTTTTAGGCAACTTAACTTTACTTCACTTCTGAGCACGGCGATAGTGAAAGTTTCTTATCATAATTTACAAGACAATTAGCCAGACAAGACTGTCTGTCTCACCTTCCCCTCCCTCACCATATCGATGGCAAAAACTTTGTCTGTGTAACTGTGAGTGTGTGTGTGTGTGTATGGCGGAGAGCTACTTAAAGTTTACAGCCTTTGGGGCCAAAACAATGCCAGACAATAATTAGCCAAATTTATTGTAATTAGGCGCACACGCATGGACCCGAAACCGCCACCCCCCGCGCACATGCTACCCCGTACATATGTGACCAGAGTGGAAGTAATTATTATCATTACCAAAGAAGGACCAACATCCATGTACTCCGGTTGTCACATGTGTTGCGTAGCGAGTTGAGCGGCCATTTAATTGCACAAAGCTTCTTTGGCTCTTAGAGAGTTTTTAAATAATTTAGTTGGCCAAAAGGAGGAGAAAGAAGCAGCCAGTGTCAAAGGCATATGGCATATGGCATAAGGCGTAATGCAGTCGAGTCACGTCATCACACACAGCAGGTCGCTAATTTTTCCTACCTTTTTTTTTTGCAAAAAGTTTTCTTTCACTGCAATGCGCTGCATAACTTTTTTTTTTGAAAGTTTAAAATACGCTTTGTAAGCTTAAAGTCCTTTTGAGTGACAGTAGGTACAGTCAACCACCGCCTGGCGCACACGTTTCCTTTGGTAAACTTTATTATTTCGTGTTAAAAGTAAATAAACTTAGCTGTGTTAAGTGAAATACAGGGAGGACGGGATGGAATGGTGGCACCTTTATATTGTTTGCCATTTGCGGTGGCTTTCTCTATCTCTCTCTCAGCTTTGTGTCAGCCAGTCCAAATTGAAATTGGACATTAGATGTCTCCACACACCCACAAGAAACAGCCAGCTGCTGACAACTTCAACAACACCCCGCACACTCATTGTGAATGACAACGCCCCTGGTACGTGATTTCATTTCCGTTTGGCGCTTTCCACTCGTAACTCGACTCGTTCCTTCTCCTGCAACACAAAGAGAAGAAGAAAAACTGTGACTAACTGGAACTGGAACCCCCCCTGTATATGGTATGCATACAAGTAGAGATCTGTTAAGCTGGTTGGCTGGCATTAAACTCCACCTATCGGCATAGGGCTGGGACTAGAATTTCCTGTAATACAGCTTCTCAGACCAAAAATGTTTATTCTTCCGACAGTCAAGAGGTCGTTTGCAGAATTAACATAAATTGACTAACCAAAGGTTGAAAAGCGAAACGTGCCTAACAACAAAACGTTTTTTTTTTATATCATTTAAATAGTGTAAATTAAATCAATTAGTTTTGCTTAAAACAAGCTTTAGAAGAACTTAATTAACAACACTTTTTTAATATACAAAATTAAGTAAGTTAGTCCCTGAACATTTAATAGTTTGAATATCATTTTATTATTTACATTGTGTTATCAAAATAGTTTCACAATTTAGTTGACATAAAATCATAAAAATTTGAACATTTCATTATCTATCGAATCGCTCCTCCATCTGTTTAAAAACAACACAATTTAATGTAATAATGTTTTGTTAACTGGGCCAGTACAAAACCAAAAACAAAACGGAAGCTATTGAAAACGCGTTTTGCCATGCAAATATCATCAGCCCATGCCAGCATTTACATACGAGAAAGATAAACAAATGCAGAAAGAGCCAACAAGTTTTATCATCATCTTTTTTTTTCGTCGACTAGACCATGAATATAAATTTATTTCGTCTTACTTGTTTGCACTCAAGTGGCCCACACCCCATGTGCCGTAGCTGAAGAAGATCCATTAATAAATCTTACTTACTTATGAGAGAGACAAATAAATTAAATTTGCAGTTGCAACTAGCAACAACTTTATAATCTTCACTCAAATAAGGAAATAATTTTGTGATTCATAATTCAAGTGTAAACTATGGGGAAAATAACCTTGAAAAGTTAAAGACATCACACTGCCAGACCCATTTTTATGTTTTCTTCTTTGGCCAAAAAAAAAAAACATAATTTTGCTGAAATGGAACTGGTTTTTGAGTTAATTACTTAAACAAAGACTACAACAAATTGATGGCCAAGGGCCCGATTAGATCATAAAATTGTATATTTTATACGGTTTACAGTTGTACCATCAATTTCGTGGGCGATAGAATATGAAAAAGTAAGCCGACGTAGGGATGCTCTGGCAAGTCTTCTTGACACTGCTTACATCTTATAAAACAGAAACAAAAAGTCTTAAAAATTTGGTCATTAAAGTTCCCAAATCTTAATAAATTACATTCATATTTTATAAACTTTTACCTAAAACTAACGTTCGCAAAAATTTTCTAGATTACCGGAACACTGAAGATCAAGTTGTGCCCATTAGACCACCGGGTTAAAAATATGATCTCAGTTCTTTCGGGAATGGAAACTTTTATCAGTCAATCATTGCGAAAATCTTAAACTTCACCAGCTACTAAATGGATCAAATTGAAGTTGATTTTTTTTTCCTTTATAGTCAAAGCAAATAAATATAGGTAACAAATATAACGAGAGCGTAATTTAAACCCGTCTTATCCCCTTTTTTTATACCCGTTACTCATGAAAAACATGTTTAACAGTGTTCCTGCGTTCCCTAGGGTGACCATCCAAAAAAGGTATGCAACATTTTTTTTGTCGGTAGCGGGGGCCTTGGTTCACTTTTTTGCTCATAACTTGAGAACCGATAATCCGATCTTTATTATTTCTTCGGCAAATCGATTCATTTTGCTAATTACTAACTATCTCTAGAAGGTACAAATCATCTATCTTCAAAACTGTAGGAGATATGACGTTTTTTCGAAATTGCGGGGGCGGGAGGGGGCGTGGCCTAAATTTGAAATAAACTTGATCTGCGTGCAGATAAAAGAAGCATTTGTCCCATACATTTCAAACCTCTATCTCTTACCATATCTGAGATCTAGGTGTTCATACAGACAGACGGACGGACGGACAGACGGACATGTCTATATCGACTCGGCTGTTGATGCTGATCAAGAATATATATACTTTATATGGTCGGAAATGATTCCTTCTGCCTGTTACATACATTTGCACGACTTTAGTATACCCTTTTACTCTACGAGTAACGGGTATAAAAAGGGAATTTCAAACAAAGTAACACGAGATTTACACGATGAAGCTAACTTCATGAAGTTATCTCAGTAGGCGAGACATACACCTGTGGTTCTATACATTTTGATCAACAAATCTAGTAGAATTCCTTTGATTTTCAAGCTTACTTAGAAAACTTCATGAAGTTTGCTTCATCGTGTAAATCCCCACTCACGCTCGATAAGCCAGGTGTATTAGGCTAAGTAACCTAGAATTTGGAAGGCAGTGATCGACTGACGGTTCCTCCAGGTCGATTTATTCTTATATTATTAGTATTTATATACGAAAAAACTTTTTGTTTAGACATAAATTTAGAATCTAAGCCATCATCTATGTACATTGAGGAAAAAATGCTCTGAAATTTTTGTTTAGACATAAATTTAGAATCTAAGCCATCATCTATGTACATTGAGGAAAAAATGCTCTGAAATTTAAATATTTACGCGTTGAATTTAATTTTTTTAAACCCATAGCTTTAGCGTTAAATATGAAATTCGTAAATATAAAGTGTATACACTTTAATTTTTTTTATATAAGAAAAAATTTGTATTGAAATATGAAAATAATAAAAAAATTAACTTTTTATATCCATTTAATTTGTTCTGAATCAAGAGAAGGAATCCAATTGGAGCCACTTCTCAACCTCCCCTTTGAAGCTGTCTAGTCTATTTTTTAATCCTTATTATTTATACATAAAAAAAGAAAATTATAACTAACTAACTGACCCGGCAAACGTTATTCTGCCAAATACGGGTTTGCCACAGAAACCTGTTCCAACCAAATTCCAACCGAATTCCAATTCTTGAGTTCCACAGAAATTTCTTTTGGTTGGGAGATTTCAAAATCCTCTTTTCTTACTAGCTCCCTCTGACGGCGTGTCGCCATCTACATGACAGCTAGCGGATTAAGGGATGGAAACTAATACCTCATGTTTGGCGCCCACCATTTTTTAAATTTTGCATTAAATTGCATCATAAAACATATAACACAATTAAAATTTCAGTTAATCATCTAATTAACCCACAACTAGATTTTCTAATTAAAAAATGAAATCTCTAGAAGTTCTGTGGCACCAAGGAATTTTTCGAGAGATTTACAAACCAACCGTCGGCAAAATCTCTAGAGATTTCTGTGGCACCCCCAATAAATTGTTTCTTCATCCAGAAAACTCTTTTTCCAAAAAATTTAGTCAAGTGTTGAATTAGCCCTAAAATTTAGAAATAATTTATATTTTTTTGAAATTTTATTCTAAATATTCTTTGTTAGGGCAACTTTAATAAAATTTAGAAAAAATGTCTAAAATGTAGAAATTATTTCTCAATTTAAAGGCAATTTTACCCTTGACTAAATTTTTAGAAAAATAATTTTTGACTGTCGTCTTTTGCCCATACAATTTTGGTGTCCGCAAAATCAGTTGCACTTTGTTTTGGCGAGCGTATCCCGAAATGACTGAGTGGTTAATTGGCGAGGACAATGCAATGATCCTCGATAGCAACTAATGCTTCATTGCACATTGTGTCGCTGAGTGTAATCGCTTGATCGTTGGTCCGTGTTCGATGCAATATATCAATCAGTGATTGAATTTTTATGCTTACTGCACGATTGCACAGTTTATTCAATTCGGTGAGGGTATTTTTTGGTGGATTTATGACAGGATCAATTGCAGTCTCGTAGGTGTAAAATACGCGCTGACCGTGTTCAGGATGGACGGCTTAATGTATAACTGATGGATTTCGTTGAATGGAGCTGGAGCTGATATACCTGCCAATTTGGTAGGGCATTATTTTGGTCAATTGTTCTGCGTGTGTTAACAACTGTCCGGATCGTTTGTCCCTGCTCCAATTATTGTTTTTGACTTGTGAAAGCTCGTGCCTCTTGTGTTTGATCTGTTCTTGCAGCCACAATATTTAGCATGTGTGTTGCTGCATTCTTGTATCGGCCCAAATAGCCACTCCTACGTGTTGCTGAAAATGATATTTCGATAATTTACAAAATTCTCACAATAAAAAAAAACACATGTACGCAGCCTACTGCGTGGTCAATTAAAAAAAAATGCTCTGCAGAGGGACACCCAAATCACCTGGCGTTGGGAAAACCTTGTATACACCTGTCAAATATAAATAAAAAAATAATTTAAAAAAAAACCGGTCAAGCTGTTTTGGAGGAGTTTTCTTAGAAAGTTTGTGACACGAAATTTTTTTATTTATAAAATAAAACTAATTTTGTTGAGTGGGGAAATAAATGATGGCATATTTACGAAGTGCCTTGGTGTTATACAATCATATAGTTTTGAGTAGGAAGAATATTTTGTTGAGATAGACCATTATATGTCATTGATTGATTAACAGAAATTCAAAAGATTTTCTAAGTCAATCCAATTTTTCGACCGATAGTTCCTAAGCTAACAAGATATAGCATAGAGATTCCCGAAATATGATCGAATTCGTGTAATTTTATCCTATGACTAAGAAAATTTTTTGTTCTTAATTTAATCGTTTCATCGTGACTTGTTAAAATGATCTTTCTAAGGTGTGAGAGAGATGTTATGTGTCAGATATGTAGAAGATGTGAAATTGGTCTTTAACTTCGGTGATTTCTCAGATTTCCAAAATTGTGTTGAAATCAGTGACGTTAGCTCGAAAAAATGTACGCACTTGGTCTGCTATTTCTATCAGGGCAAATATCACTACTTCACAGCTAAAAAGCAAAAAAAAGTGGTTGCATATGATTTGGTGTGTTTATAATATGATAAGTGTCTTGACTTAATTTAATTTTTCCCATACTCACTATTTTGCATAGAACAAAAACACAAATCAGAATCAATATTCAGTTCCCATATCAAAATCATCTTAGGTGATAATACAATTCACAGAAGATTGTATAATTTGTGAATTAAAATTGTTCAAAAATGCGATCATAAAATGATCAAACATATCGCTAACCAGTTTCAATTTGTTTCACCAAAGATTGCAAATTTCCGGCCAAACACATGATAAATCGCAGAATAAATACAAAATGCCGTTAGCACTTCATAAGTAAACCGATATCATGTCAGTTTAATGCAAAATAATAATTAATATGTGAACGTATAAATTAAAGCTAACAAGCTGAAGGATTGAAAGCCAATTAACCAGAGTTTTACTCGGCTACTAAATTTCAATGGCCCCCAAAAGCAACAAAACACATCCATATTCAATATTCAGATTTTACTCTCTACGTCAAGCGAAGCTGCTGCGTTGATGAGCCTCGTGGCTTTTTGGGCAGGTTTTTGCCACGCAGAACTTTGGATCGTGGTATAAATAGTTTGGCCAGCGCTCCACCCGAGACAGAAGCGTTTCGACACTTGAAGCAGCAAAATGGTAAGTTTTACAATAGAGTCCAGCTCTGGATCAAGGACTAAATGTGGACATCTTTTTGTAGAAATTCCTGATTGTGGCTGTTGCCTTTTTGGCCTACGCATCTGCTGATGTGTCGCATTTGGGTTATGACTACCAGGCCCCAGCACCAGTGGCTCCTGTTTACCAGCCAGCCCCTGAACCCATCCACTACGAGGCACCCGCCCCGGCTCCAGTTAGCACCTATATTCCTCCCGCACCAGTCCAGCATCATGTGCCTGCTCCAGTCTACCATGCACCAGCTCCAGTGGTCCATCAGGCTCCTGCCCCAGTTGTCCATCAGGCTCCCGCCCCAGTTCACTACGAGGCACCCGCTCCAGTAGAGATCCCAGCTGCCCCAGTCAACACTTATATCCCACCCGCACCAGTCCAGCATCATGCTCCAGCTCCAGTCTACCATGCACCTGCCCCAGTTGTCCATCATGCTCCTGCCCCAGTTGTCCATCATGCTCCTGCCCCAGTTGTCCATCAGGCTCCTGCCCCAGTTCACTACGAAGCCCCTGCTCCAGTAGAGATCCCAGCTGCCCCAGTCAACACTTATATCCCACCTGCACCAGTATCAATCCCTGAGCCCGTCCACCATGTGGCTCCTGCCCCCGCCCCTGTCTATCACTCTGCCCCTGCTCCCGCTCCCGTTTACCACTCTGCCCCTGCTCCCGCTCCCGTCTACCACTCTGCCCCTGCCCCCGCCCCTGTCTATCATGACAACCATCAGGTTCTGGAGGAGATTGAGCAGCCTGCTTCCGATGGCTACCGTTACAAGGCCGTGCGTCGTCGCGTCTACCGTCGTCGTTTCTAAGTCCCAAAGCACCTGAACGTTTCCTAACGAATTTCCCCAGGAATTTCGATCAAAAATACAAACAAAAAATCAAAAAATAAAGTAAAACTGTAAGAAAAAATTTCAAGTATTTTTTACTTAAATCAAGGTACAAAACTCTTCTTTTTGCGTATTTTTCTCAGTGTCGCAAATCACATGAGAAACCCACAAGAAAGTTGCATTTCGCTTTAAGTTGAAAATTTATGGAAACCAAAACGAAGTAGGAAATCAGACGAAAAGGAGTTGCACATCCCCAACCTCCCTCCATTTTATTCTTCTGGGACTTCTCTCCACATCCACATTTATCACAAAATTTATGGCCTGGAATGAGCTTTGATGATGTGGAAATTTTTTCTCGTTAGATTCAAAAGTTTTTCGCCCACTCAAATCGATGAGCAGAGCATCGAACGAGGATTGGTCAGGACTGCCACTTGTGGCCAAGTCGAGGAGCCTGCATTGGCAGCAAATTAACAAGAAAATGTCGCAGACAATCCTAACGATTTGATTAGGGAAATGTTTCAGGCTCTCAGCCATAAAATAGCCACAGCTCGCTTTCGCACTAAAATTAATTACGCAATTAAAACAAATCAGTTTTTGTTGTGTTGGCTTATTTTGTTAATTGCATTTTGGTCAAATATTGGCAGCTCAATTAAAATGAATTTAAATGCATTTTCCCACTTTGATGTGGCAAAAATATCTTTTTGGACAGGCAATTACAATTACAACCAAAGACCGCACAACTAATCAGCTGTGATTAGTTTTGTGGCCAGCGAATGGATATTGAATTGATTTGAGGGCAGGATTGGGTGTTCAATTAGACGCAATATTTTGTTTTAATACACACATTTCCCCAGGGGGAACTTTTGTTCCAACGTGCTTAATTAAGGAATTTAAAAAATATAAGTTCAGTTAAAACATCAAAAATTGATAAGAAAATACAAAAACGCATAAGCCCACATTACCTTTTCATATTTTATACATTTGCCGCCTTCTCCAAGGGGCGTCGGTGGTGTAATGGTCAGCATAGTTGCCTTCCAAGCAGTTGATCCGGGTTCGATTCCCGGCCGACGCACATGTAATTTTTTTTTTATAATTTTTTTTTTTTGAAAAGTTATTGCCAAATTACCCAACAAAATCCAAATTTTTTTTATTGGGTTGTCCTGACTCCAAATTAGGGTTGTCGATATTTCTCACCGGGTCCAAAAAAAAAATCGATATATCGATTATTATCGGTTTTTTCTAAAACTTAAGAAAACTAGTAAGTTTTTCCGGAACGTAAAACCATAAAACTACCCATCACCATTTTAAAAGGCCGTTCTATCTTTTCTTTCCAATAGGATAGCTTTAAGATATAAATGACTTAGCTTTTTGAAAGTAGACTAGAAATTAAAATCCAAAAATAGAACATATAAATTTTACCAACAATTTCTAGTCCGCAGAAATCGATCTCAAATATTGAGGAAATTTAGGAATTTTGTCTTTGTTGTTATGTTGGTATGGATAGCGACCTATATTTAATATTTGGGGTTTCTAGTTTTTTCTCCATGGAGACGAATCCCGGAGGTGCTTAAAGTATATGGGGAATTCAAAAGCTCGTATTTTTTTATAAACATTGACCTCGAGCCGGCTAAAAAAACCCCAAATAGAAAATTTAGACTTTTTCAACAGGTCTGAAAAAAAACAATATTTGTTAACTCCACTTAGAAGAAGGAAGAAAATAAGATTTGGCTGAAAACAGTATCTGGATCAAGTTGAATGGAGGACACATTGTTTCTAGATATAATTTTCTTAAAATGTTCCGTTGCTTTCATTTTTTCTCAGAGAAAAAATAGAGAGTTTCACTCTTGAATCAAGAACATTCGTTCTCAAAAGTGCGGTAAGAGCAATTATTCTTGATCCAAGAGCGAAATTCTTGATCCAAGTACGAATAACTCTCAAAATAAAAGACACGACCGGACCCCGGGGCCAACCCGTCCGACCGACTTGGTGTAGTTTGTTCCGAGCTGCTCGCCACTCACCACCATCAAGCCAATCCCCACCCACCTTTTTTCTAAGATGTGATTTATTTTGAGTTAGTCACATAGGAGATAAAAATTTTTTATTTTACTTACTTTACTGGGACTTGAAATCGGTTCCTCAAAGACTGAAACAACATACACAGTTGGACGAGCAGTTTAACCGACTCGACTATTCTTCGAAAGCTAGAAGCCGCGGCGAAAGCATATTTATGAGCCAGCGCAGTTGGAATTTGACCGGCCGCAACAGCTCGACCATGGATCAAGTCCCCGTAGGAGCATTTCTTTTTTTATTTTATCTTTTTTTTTAATTTTAATTTTTTTTTTAATATGTTGTTTTAAAAACTGTTATTACATTTTACAGTCTTTCATTTCCTGGCCAAATGTCCAATCCTTGGAGAATTACGACTTGTGTATTGGCACCAAACTTCGTTGAACACTACAGAAGTAATTGAAATTTTGAATGGGCGCAAGTTATATTTTCGAAGCATTACTACTTCAGTCGTTTAATTGTTTAATTAATTACTTTTACCTAATCTTATTGTTCTACATTAACAGAATTAACGGCCGGCTACTGTCATATATGACAACGACAAACTGCGCATGCGCTGTCTCTCTTTGAGAGAGCGCGACCAACGTTATTCTCTCAAAGTTTGCGTTCCCTCACTCCCCTTGCCTATAGAACCACATTAAGAATGCACTTGTCTCGATTCTAAGAGCGAAATTCTTGAAAATTCAAGTGCAACTAAATTTTTTTCAAAGCGTTCGTACTCAAGTTATTTTTTCTACATTTTTATGGGTGTATGTGCGGAAATAATCAACAGTCCTGTTATGATAATAGGCTCCTGTGATTTATCAATTGTTTAATCTATTGTGCACCTCTTTTAAGTTTATAGTTTCCTTAGCAGCCCTATATCGTCTTTTTGACATTAAACCTGCTTGTTATACAGTACTATCGGCTATGTTTTTTCTCTGAGTGTATGAATTATACAAGCTGCAAAGGTATAAAACTGCGGTCGAGCCAAAGTTAGCTATTCTCTCTTATTTGTTTTGAAATACTTTTCTGTGCCACCTGAGGCAAACTGTAAGTCCCCCTCACTGCAAAGATATGTCTACTGAAACTGTCCTGAGTTCCCTGGTCTAAAGAATTGAAAGATCACTTGAAGTAAGAGACTTCTCTTTAGTAGCACCTCTCGACATAACGTCGATTTAAAACTGAAATGTTTCCTTAAACGCTCTGTGACCTCATGGACCATATTTTGTGGCTTGGGCGTGATGAACCAGCTAACAATGCCAAATACATGAGTGTCGTTCTGGATAGGAAACTAGTCTGAAATGACAAAAAGAAAGAATGAACACATAAAAAACTCAACTATTTTTCATTTCTCTGGTAAGAAGGCCATAGACCGGAAATATGTATTTTCCCCCCAATTGTAAATTGACACTAGTATTGCCTGCACTTGAGAAATAATCAGCCTTGTAAAATCTCCACAAAGTACAGAGAAAAGCGGAAATATGTATTAGTGGCGCTCCCATAAATGGATATCACAACAGACCTAAGACTACGAGTATCCGAGGCCTGGAACAGTGGTGAATCGGCAGACTCTACCATACTCGAAGAACAAGAGGCTATGCTTGTAAACGTCATGACGTCAAACATAAGCAACACGCAAACAATCAAATGCCTCGTGAGAGAAGAAAAAATCGAGTACGCACAGCGTAAGAGAGCAGGCCGCTGAGCACGCTATTTATAGAAAACACGTATTCTCTTTCACTATCTATGCGTCGGCTGCGACGCTGGCAGAATTATGAGTTTCTATCCCATGGGATAGGCTCTTGGCATTTTGGGCGCCACTGATCTACTCTGATGGTTCTTAGCTTGACGATAAAGTAGGAGGGAACGTTACCTCTCCCAATCTAGATTTGAACTTATCATTCCGCCTTTCCGATCACTGTAGTGTTTATTAAGCAGAGAAGATAGTCATCCCGAAAGCTGCCCTCTGTTTTAGCACACTCACGGTCAAAAGACAAAGAAAGATTTATAATATAAAACGTTGACTTTCATATCAATGTCAAATCGTATATCGAAATACGAAAATAGAGGTATGATTTTAGCGTGGATATCGTATTGAGCAGAAATCGTAAATATCAAAAAATATGGATTTAAGCTACGTCAGTTCGTCATTTGTAACTGTTGAGATTGAGTGCCGTTTCATTCAATTTTTTTATATGGATTTAAGTATATTAACCTATGATAAGAGAGGGGACATGACTGAGCCACCATCATCTACTACCTTCCCACTATTTTCTAAGTTGTAATTGGTTTTGAAATTGGTTTGTTAATGACTTGAAAAACAATTTTAACTTGCATTTTTTTTTTTGAGCATTTCAAACTTGTCAATCAAACTAATCCACTTCACTGATTACACTAGACAATTTTTTGATCCGGTCTAATTGTTTGAAAAATTTACCCGACAAATATTTCAGATATGCATTTTATTTTTTCAATTTTAGTGTTTTGGTAGGTCTACTAAAGCCATTTTCGATTTTAGCCACGAATGACAACAACGTAGTTATTTCTTAAAAACGACAGTTGGTAAACCAACCAAAAGACGAAGTTAGGCACTTCAAAGTTGTTTGAAAATTTTTGATAATTTTTTTTGCGCCTTCCAGTTGATCAACACCAAAAATGAGGCCAGATATTTACAGATAACTAACGACTTTGCCCGCACGAAACGAGAAAATAAACGCTATATTCACAATTAAGTAAACATACCCTGTTTGAGAGTATTTTTGCTAGTTTTCAGATAAAATCACAGAGCCAGTGGAAACGCGCGAAAGTTGAGCAAGGTAACAGGCTTGCAACAGGATGGACAAAGCATGCGTTTTGGAGAGACAGCGAGATGCAGCCAACTTACTTGGTAAAGACTGAGTCAGCCATGTAGTCGGGAGATAACGTAAAATCTCCGCCCCTAGTTCAAAAGGACAAAATTATTCCCCCGTTGCATATAGCTTGGTCTCTTCAAAACTTCGTTAAAGCTCTCCATAAAAAGAAAATTGGGCAGATTTTTAAAACGACGATTCGCACAACTTTCGACGTCAAATAAAGAAGGCGATGTGGGTCCGCAAATCAAAAAAGCTAATGAGCGACAGAGAATTTTACTTGAACTACAGAGACGAGGCAAAAGCGACAGGGAGCTAGTGGAAGCAAAGAGGCAGTGTGGTTTATGGAAAACTACAAGTAATCCAGTCGCACGAGTTTTTAAACCAGTAAAAGTCCTTAAAAATTCACGCACCCAGACAACAGGACGGCGACGGCAGGACGCGCACAGCAGCGACAGGAGGGGACGGGAGACGGTCGGGAACACACGCGACAAAAAAGGAAAGCGGTCACCTGAGTACTTTTATCCAACCGACGCAATATAAACCCTAGCTCAACAGAGTAACGAAAACGCATATACCCAAACAGTTTACTGGATATAGCGTTTACACCGATCGATGACCAAGTGCAGCGTTAAAGATACCCAACCGCATTATCTGAGACCGGCATTTTAGGTAGATTGACCAAAACTTAGGAAGGCGCAAAATTAAAATATCAATTTTCAAAAATCCAACTGGGCCCGTTTGGTGATTTACAACCTCGTTTAGTTTTTTTTTTTTGTTAGTGGTAAACAATCTAGGATGCATCTGCATCCGCATCAGGCAATTTTCAGCCTCATTGCATTTCGCTCAGCTCAGACAGAATAAAAAAAAAAATGAATTCCAAACAATTGACAGTTGGTTGCATTTTCAACCGCACTTAATTAGCAGTTAATGAGGCCTGATTAACACGCATTATGACCAAAAACTCCAACCAACCGACCCACCAGCAGCTCCAGCACCTGTCGCAATGTGTAATCAATGCTTTTAGGCGCGTTGGATTACAAAATAATCACGCAAGCGGCCAGCCCAAAAGTATGCAAGCGCAAAAAAATACTGAAATATGTATAAATAAAAATTGAAGTCCGCATTTCGTAGGCTTACAACCTTAAATCGAAGGGAGCGAACTGGGGGGAAAATTGACAGTATCAACGTAATTATATCGCCCCCTGGTGCTGGCCGAGTGGAGGTGAAACTGGTAGCTGAAATATGCAAACGTTGACTGCCTCCATTTATTTTTACTGTTACTGCATATTGGGCCACATCCACAACGTGGAGTCGGAGCCAGGCGCGAAAATAATCGTTATCCTGGACAGGTGGTTCGATGACGCAGTCGTTGCCTCGCCGCCAGTTGCACTTCATTTGCAGCATTAATTTGTCGCCCGTTGATTTATCTGGCAGAAATATATATACACACAGCCAGTGAGGCGCGTTGGCCGAATGAATTTATGAGTTGGGCAACGGCAACGTCGACGGATGGCATTAAAAATGTTTTAAAATCGATTGTTAAGCGTTGTCAGCTGTTGAAGTTGGTCATGTCAAAATACTCCACAAACAATGGGGTTTATTTTCTTTATTTTTATGCATTTTGAATACAATTTTTGCACCAAATAATGCAAAATAGTTAGGCAAAATTTGAATTGGAAATTTTTTGGAGCAAGAGAAGAGAGCTTTCAGCCTTGAAATGAAGGGGTCAATGAACTTAGATTGAAAATTGAACAAGATTACATTGACAAGGATTTTGCAAACCAAACCGTAAGAATTCCCTTTAAACGGTTAGGAGGATTAATTGCCTGAATATCCTTGATTCCCTTCACATTCTTAGTAAAATTTTATATCACAAATTCAGATTATTTTCAACACTTCAATAAATATTTGGTTCACAGCAATCTCACTCCCTCTCTATATTCGCCATTAACACCCAAACAACTAAATTACGTATACGCAGCATTGCATGACCGCCAATCGAAAAAACTACATATGCAGTTTCGCTTTATTGGCGCTACCCAAATAATGGAATTGTCAAAATAGAAAGGGGTTAAGTGCTTGTTTGCATAGTTTTCGTGACGACTCTTGGCTTTGTTTTTTTGGCGACGCCCATTTGTCTACAGTCTTTTTTTTTTTTTATGCCAAATTGCGTACAACTTATTCATTAGCAATTTGTGTAATTAAACGAGCGTCCTTCAGCCATCCCCATATCACCCACTCGAGTACAGAGTCCACAAATTGGCGACGGTCTAGCTGGCGTCATATTCAACTTTTGACCTGAACGACACAAACATACTCACACAGAGAGTTTAGGCCACTAATTTATGCATGTACCATAACCAAATAGGCCCACTACTCAGACGACACCTTATCAAAGCTAATCAAGCAGATAAATGAGACAAGAAAAAACAACTTAAACTTGCCCACCATCGGAAATGTCTACAAAACAAAACAAAATAAATGCTGATCAGTCGGTAGTTCAATTTGATACACTAAAGCCTAAATGTTTTTTATGCAAATTATGTTTTAACAATGACAAAAACCCACAAGTACGGCGGACACACTTGGAGGCTTGAGCTAGGGCGACAGTTAAAGACGCTGTAAGAGAATAATTCAGTGAACGCCGGGGGTCGAAGTCACTCGTGTTTTTCACACAGACGCGAGCCGAATTTTCGAAGCTAAATTCGACTGAAGTCTTTCGTCTTGGGAACAGTATTTCTCAGTTGTAGTTCAATGTAGTTCAATCTCACTTCAACAACAATTTTTTGAGAACGCAATCGCGTTGATTTTGTTCCGTGTTTTAGAACATTTTTAACTCAACTGTCAAAAAAATTTGATTTTGGAATTTGAAGGATTCCTCACATTCCGGTGACTTGGAGAGGAATAAAGGGAACGGGGAGACATACCCCTTTGTATTAAAATCGGAATGGGCTGCGCCACCACCGTTCATATTTCACCAAATAGATTCAAAGACATCTCTTGTTCACTAAAAATTCTATGACTCACTTCACCTGAATTGTTTCATTTAAGTCTTTTAGAATAACAGAATAATTTGTTGGGATTGACTGATAGTTAAGCCCGGTATCCTCCTGCATTTAAGGAACAACACGTTGCAACATATGGACTGGGGCTTTAGCACATTGAGCCAATGCATACTTTTGCAGATTCTCATCTTGAGGGCTACTTATACTTGGTTGAGTTTTTTATCAAAAAAGAAGTTAATTGGCTCTCTTTCTCTGCCGAATTTTTCAGAAGTTGGAGAATTCCTTATAATAATACTAGCTCACCCGGCAAACGTGGTTTTGCCATCAAATTGTTTCTATTCCATGAATATATATATAAATCTCATTCCTTTTTCCCGTTTCGACTTTGCTGCTGGGTTTTCCCTACACCAACCACATACATCCCACCCACTTCTCACCCACTTTCCACATTCATGGCAGCAGTAAGTCTATTTAATTCAATTTTCTCATTTGATTTTGAAGGTTGAAGTAAATTGCTGAGCACTTTGCCGCTGTATTCTGCAGTAACTCTGTTGCTTCGAAAGAAGCAGGTTAGAATCAGGATCAGTGACGATGAGCAAGCTGTTCAATGGTTCTAGTGGCGTTTCAATTTTCAGTAGTTACTTCTTTTCTAATCCTGAATATTTCACAAGTGCGTTGCTCCAAATAACCACCCCTACCTGTTCTTGGCGTTTACTGCAACACACACAGATGGTCCAAATTAAAACGATTGATGAAAAACGATATTCCTATATCTTAGTAGTTCTACAACATTTTCACATTAATAAAACACAGATTGACATAGATGAGTTGCGAAGAAAAAGTGACACAAGATTTTTATTTATATAGACTAGCAAATATCCCGTCGCGCTTCGCTGCGCCTTTAACAGTATAGAACCAATGCTCACCCTAATCCCACCAATTTTCCACTCAGTTTCCACCTACATCCCACCCACCTCCCACCCACCACAAAAAAACTTACCACCCACATCCCATCCACTTCCCAGTGGGCATCCCGGCGGTATTTCCTGCATCGGAAAATAAAAACACAAATGAATTCTCCTTTTGATCATACAAACCGAGTTTCAAGTCAATCGGATGAAATATAGTTATTTTGCATGCAGAATTTTCCGGGCATTTTCCTCGTGGGTGGATTTTCCGACATTAAAAAATCACATTTCAAATTATTTCGTATTCTGTCCTTACAAATCGGATGAAAAATTGTTTTTTTATTCTGAATTTTCCGGGAATTTTCCAACCGTCAGGTCAAATTTTCCAACTTCGGAATATCACATATCAATATATTTCACCAACTTTCCTTTCAAACCGAGTTTCAAGCCGATCGGATGAAAAATAGTTTTTTCATGCAGAATTTTCCGGCCATTTTCCTCGTCGGCGGATTTTCCGACAGTGAAAAATCACATATCAAATTAGTTTCAAGCCAATCTGATGAAAAAGAGTTCTTTTCGTGCAGAATTTTCCGGGAATTTTCCGACCGTTCGGTCAAATTTTCCAACATCAGAAAATCGCATTTCAAACTTTTTCGGTTTCTATCCTTTCAATCTGAGTTTTAAGCCAATCGAATGATTGCATGCAGAATTTTCCAGTCATTTTCCTCGCGGGAATCGGGAAAACACGTGTCAAATTATTTCGCGTACTATGCTTAAAAACCAAGTTTCAAGTCAATCGGATGAAAAATATTATTTTTCCAATACAAACTTTTCCCTCGCTGTTTAGACTTTCCCGGGTGGAATTTTCCAAAACCCCGTCTTAGTACGCACTTTCACCACTAACAGAAACTCCTGTCCAAGTTACAGCCACCTATCTCTTACCGTTTAGGCGATGATTGCCAATCAGTCAGTCAGTGAATCAGGACACTCTCTTTTATATTTGTAGAGATAATTTATCTGGTGGACGTTTTTTACACATAATCCGGCTGAACATATGAAAGTGTGAGGCGGCTGTCGCTTCTTTTTCTTTTTGACCCCTTTGGACCCTGGGGATATTTTCCGGAATCATAAAAAACCATATATCTTAAGATTTTTGAATTTATTGATTAGCTGATTGATTTAAAAGAAAAATAAAGCGGTCTATCGCGGCAGTTAACGTATTTGACTGAAACTAAAATCAAACTATGTTAGAAACGCATTTGGAATATGATCGATTTTTTATTTTCCAAAAATATTGAAATTTTTAGAATTTTAAATATTTTTGGTAGCCCATTCAACCCCACTCGGTACCCTACACGCTATACCACACTTTAAACGCCAAGTTGCTGTCTGTTGACCATATTAAATTCTGGTTTCTGGCATATTTTTAAGCCCATAATTTTCGCAGACTTTTGATGTTTGTTCCTCGATTGGATTTGGACACCGCACAGAAGATTTCATATAAATACGCCTGTTCTATTCTGTCCCTCTTATACTAGAGATTCAAGTGTTCTAAGTAACATCCAACAAAATGGTAAGAAGCTCAAAGATCTTTACACCAAAATTGAATCCTAAAACTAATCCTTGCTCGTTTTTTTAGAAACTGTTTGTGGTTGCATTTGCTTTGCTGGCTATGGCCCATGCCGAGTCGGGTTACAATTATGACGCACCTGCGCCAGCGCCAGCACCTGTTAAAGTGGCTCCTGCCCCAGTCAAAACTTACATTCCACCAGCACCGCCAGCTCCGGTGCATATTGATGTGCCCGCACCTGCTCCGGCTCCTGCTCCCGTGAGAGTGGCTCCAGCCCCTGCTCCCGTGAGAGCGGCTCCTACTCCAGTCAATACTTATATACCACCAGCAGCTCCAGCTCCTGTGCATATTGAAGCGCCTGCACCTGCACCTGCTTCTGCTCCAGTGAGAGTAGCCCCTGCCCCTGCCCCTGCCCCTGTCAATACTTACATTCCACCTGCTGCACCCGCTCCTGTGGCTGTAAAAGCACCCGCTGTTCCCGCCCCTGCCCCACAGTCCGTGCTTGAGCAGATCGAGCCCGTGTCTGCTGATGGTTATCGTTACAAGACTATTCGTCGTCGTGTGATCCGTCGTCGTTATTAGAAGAAGGAATTTAATGCAGTAAAACGAAAGTTTTGGGAATAAAACTAAATATTTAAGGATTTTTAAACTGTATTTCTTGGAGGTCACTTGGAACAGCTGTGCGAGTTTTTTAAAACTTACTTCTGTATCTTTCACACTCAGTTGAAATTGATCGCATGTTCGTTCCGCTTACTCTTGTGCGTAGTTAAACTCGTAGTTTAACTTTAAGAAATCTAAAACAACAACTCACACCATATTTCTACCGAAATAATGGAGTGAACTGTCCCAGAAATCAAGACCCCGCTTTTTAAGCTCAAACCCTAAGCCAAATAGCAGTCCACCTCCCGCCCAACTGAACGAGGGAAGCTGCCTTTAAATTAAGGTAAAATAAAGCGTTTAAAATATTTTAAATTTATCTTAGCTATGGGGTAAATCCCTTGAAAAATTGTTAGGCTGCCTTCACAGTGTTCTACACATGACCCATGATAGTCTAGTAGTCCTGCTTTTTGTTCTGTTTTAAATTTGAATAGCTTGTCAAATTCATAGAAATTCATGGCGAAATGCGGGCCTACTAGATATCATGGGTCATGTGTCGAACAGTGTGAAGGCAGCCTTACTTATGTCAGAAAAAAGTACATTTTGATGTGATAAATATATCGATTAATCGATAGATTCATAAAAGAAAATATTAGTTATATTAGATCTCTCTTTATCTGAGATTAACATTTGTTAGTCCCCGGTATAACTCTTCAGTTATAAGATCTCTTTTAGATTACGACCATAAGCCTATATAAGCAAATCTCCAAAAATAAGCCTTCTAAGTTTCAATTTAAGTACTAAAAAATTTATTTTCAATTTCTTTTCGAATTGCTTTAACAACATCAACTCTATCACATTAGTCAACAATTGGAAATCTTCGGTAAACCTCGCTTTAGTTGCGATGACGGAAGACACGACGACGCACAGTCTTGTAACGGTAACCATCCTGGGCTGGCTGCTCAATCTCCTCGATCACGGGTTCTTCAGCCTGAACGGGTGGTATATAGGAGGGTGCGGGTGCTGCAGGAGGAATATAAGTTTCCTTTGGTGCGGGTGGTGGAATGTAGGTGTTTTTGGGTGCTGGTGGTGGTGGCGGTGGTGGGGGTGGAATGTAGGCCTTAGCCGGAGCTGCAGGTGGTGGAATGTAGGTGTTCTTGGGTGCGGGTGGTGGGGGAGGAGGAGGTGGGGGAATATAGGAGTTCTTGGGTGCGGGTGGTGGTGGTATGTAAGTGTTTTTGGGAGCTGGTGGTGGCGGTGGTGGTGGGGGTGGTATATAAGCCTTGGCCGGTGCTGCCGGAGCTGGCTGAGGATAATCATAGCCCGACGAGCCCAATTCCGACACATCCGCATAGGCGCAGGCCACCAGGGCTAGGCAAACGATGAAGAATTTCTGTGAATGATTTCCAATGTTAGTCCTTTACTTTTTGCTGATCCTGCTTAACCTACCATGTTGTTGCTGCTTGAATCACAAATCGATTTGTGCTGTCGAACTGGGTACACGTCTTGCCTTTTTATAGCTCATTCTCATTGTTTTGGTCTGTGGGTCAGCTAGAGCAATTAATTGCACGCTGCCATGTCGGAAGAGATCGACCCAATGCCAAAGTGGTTTGGCTGGTTTCTGCCGCCTGCATTGAAAAATTGCTTTGCGTTTTGCTTTGACTTTGGTTAGGTTTTTTTTAATTAGATCAAAAACAAAAAAATAAGTTTGTTTGAAGATTTAAATATGAATGTCGTTGTTTTTTGGACTCTTGATGAATAATCGTGGGTCACACGCACAATTATCTCAATTTTGTTGCTTTTTTGTTTCTTTTGGTTTTTGTGTGCTTCTAATGCTGATTTATGTTTGCCAAATTATCTATAATCCAGCCTATGGCGTTGTTTCAATCTTAGGTTTAAATCAATTTCCAGTTTTGGGATGCTTTTGCCAAGAACTTCTTGAGATTTGTATATAAAATTAACATTAAATGGAATTTGTGCGTTTTGAAAATGAGGAATCGTTAAGATTTTAGAAATAGGAATTTGTTCGTGTGAAGTAAGTAAAGAGCCACGCCCTCTTTTTTGAGGGTCACTTACCACAACTAGATGGACTGTTCAGTCAATGGTTGACAAAGATTGTAATTCAATGGTACAACACAGGGAAAAATGCGATATCAATCCCAAACGATGTCAGAAGTTGGTTAAGTCAGAAATTTCTCAAGTACGAGAGGATTGATTGGAGTACGAATATTGCTATCCCGAAACTCTTGTCTTGATCCCCATTTTAGCTCGATAGATTTTGACCTTAGCTCCATATAGTCTTAGCAACACACGAAGTTGATTTTATTTATTTGAGCTCGATTTGATTCCTCAGTGGTATCCAAGATAGTCCGACTCTGACTTAAGCTCTATAGACCTCTTGATTTGATCTCGAAATCGCCTTGTTATGAAAATATCTGAGATTAAGCTTAAAATTCAACTCTATTCAATGCGAATAAGGATTCCATATGAAAACTCACTCATGTTGAGCCCAAAAACAAAACATTCCACAAGAACAATATGCTACTTCTTTTTAAACTAGCAAGTTTAAGCCTGCTCGAGGTCATTATTTGTTAGCATACAACTGTAAGAACAGAATAGCTACCTTCCCATGGTGAAAGAGCTATAAGTATGTGGTTGGAAATAACGATGTGAGTAAGAGAACGTACCCATTTAGGCTGACAGTATTAATCAAACGGTGACACGTCTATAAAACACACAGTCATTTCATCCAACAACACAATTCAACAATCCGTCAATTCAACACAAACAAATTCAACAAAAAACAAAGTCTTCACAAAACAATTTCAACACACGTCAATACAACACTAAGTCATTTCACCAAACACAACAATTAAACACACGTTAATTGAACACAGAACAATTTCAACACGTCAATTCAACACAAAACAAAATAATTAATTTATTATTATTTAATTTAGATTTGAAATGACTTTTAGACGTGTGTTGACTTTTTTTTTGTGAAGACTGTTTTGTGTTGAATTGATGTGTATTGAATTGACGTGTGTTGAATTGACGTGTTGAAATTGTTTTGTGTTGAATAGACGTGGAACCAATCAAACAGATAAACTCCCTAGGTTTCATTTGGCATTAGAATTCCTTACTTACTTTAGTATCGAGTCAGAATCATTTGATTTTCTTGTAGTTTCGGACTGTTCCTTCCTTTCGTACTTGAGTCAAGTAGAATCATGTACGACTCCTACTGAAGATCATATAATTTTTTTTGAGCTCGATAGCTAAGAACGGCAAAAACATGGGTTAAACACCTTGGAATAGCCCTGGATAGATTGCTGAGATACATTAAGCTAAAATTCGACTGTAATGTACTCTCTTTTGGTCATAACTAGATAGATGGCACCACTACTTGATTTTCAAAGCCGACTAATAGATTACGCCCCTGGTGTAACCATTGCAGTTATTCGTGTAACTTATTTTATTTAAAAAAATGGTACTCGATCGAGGCGACGATGGTTGAAAGCGCGGCACACGCCTCATATCGATAGCATCCGATTAATATCGATAGGTGGCTGCAGCAATCGTATAAGGGAATTGATTGGAGAAACCACACCGTTCTCGCTATGTCACGTTAACTATTTAGTTTAAAACCCAGATTGAGTTTTTCTTCTGTTACCGCGTGTTAACGCTGTTAAAATATTCGACAAAACTACGAAGTCTTTCACTGACTACAAATTTGCATCCAAACTAGTGCTAGGAAGCATGCCCGCTGTAGTAGATCTTCCAGGGGGTGTTTTCTGATCTGTTTCCTCTGATGGTGTTGTTGTCAATTTGCTCCCTTGTCCAATTCATCGCATTTCCTGAAGTGCAGCAACGTCCGATGAATATTTTTTGAGGACACTCTAGTTATATCCTTAAATCGTGGTCCTTAAAACGTTTGCGTGAATAGTCGTCAGAATGCTAGGCATTGTTGTCGCTGTATTCAGTAGTGTAGATTTTTTACGGTGGTGGGTACCAAACCCGACGCATTAACCATATTATATTATACCCTGTAGGGAAGAGCCGGTCGCCGCTCACGTTAGCCAGCAGCTTTGCTGATAGTCACCACGAGCAAATTGTGAGTCGACTTGAGACGAGGTAAGCCAGGATTACGCTGGGTTTGCCAAGTGGATCCGATCAGCAGATTTACTTCACTACATACAACCCCATTAGGTCCTGAAGATATATGACTAGGTTTTAGTTCGGTTTATTGGAGACGGCGTGTTGCCGTTAAGAATGAGCTTCACAGAATCGCGGTGAGATAAGTCACTGTGTGTGTGAGTTAGAGAAGTAAGATACATAAAAAGGCAGGAGTATCGAGCATCGAACTAGATCTATGATTGGAGATGGATGATCTTGAATCGCCACAGTCACTCCCCCCTTAAAAGATGCGTTGAGTTGAATGGCTCATCAGGGAAGTTCACGCTGTATGATGGTTTAAACATATATCTCTGATATGTTGTGTGTGGTTCCACGTGTATAGTGGCTTGACTGGTTTTTGCGCTGGATCTTGGGATCCATATGTTGTTGAAACGTTTGAGCGACTTTGTATATTTTGTAAGCTATTTTGTTAGTGGATGTTTAGACGTGAAGATTCTAACTGAATGTCGCCGAGTAATTGGTTTGACATGTGTCTGCAGCTATGTCAATGAGTTGAATAGACATGTGTGCCTGTAGCTATGTCGTCGAGTTGAATAGACTTGCCCTACTTCACAAGGTGGATTGGACTAGACCAAGGATTCTGGACTGGCTATTTAAGCCAGACTGAAGTAGCTCCTTGAACTCTGATATGACGTCTTCAATTATAAATGATCGATTTGTTGTTTCTGTTCTCTGCGAATAGGTTGATTGTCTGCAGTTCATGTTGAGCTCCATTTGGGGGGCCGAAGCAGAAATATGCAATGAGAACTGTAAATACTGCTTACAATTTTTGCAGTGTTTGGATACACTCCAGTGCAGAATATACCAAATATATAAATTCCAATCCGCATTTCGGGTAGGTCAAAGAATTTACAAACTTTTAAACCCACCCAGTCCCAATATCCAAGTATTTTTTTACTTTCTTCACTCTCCGCTTTTTACAACTTTAACCGCATTAACAGGTCATCAATTCCCCAATCGATTTCAATCAGATTTCTCTATATAATTTTGCCCATCCTCCCTTCTCGCCCCTTCTCCCCCTTTATACTGTGAAAATCACGTCAACCCCTCGCCATCCACACTCAATTTTTGATGCTTTCACAAAGCCTAAACAAACCGCTCAAGGCCAAACACATGTCAACTCCCCCCGCCCCGTCTCTATTGTGGGCAGTAAAAAAGGTCAAACCAACGACTAGACCAATTTGACTTGGCTGGCTACTCCTCCTCGTCCCGCCCACCGCCGTCGCCGCCGCCGTCACCAACGAAAGCAAACAAAATCCTCGATTACAAAATCAAACAGAAAACGAACGAAAAAACAAAAAGAAAGCACAAAAAAATAATGCAAAATGGGAAAATATGCGAATTCAATAAACTGGCAGGACATGTGGCGAGGTCCTAAGAGTCATTTGGCCAATTGCTGTTGACTTTGTTCAAAAGGCGAATTTCCTTTTGCCAGGAGTTGACAATATTTTGCACTCACTTTATGCTGATGACATGCAAGTGGCAAAATTATTTGTGCGCCAGGCGAATAATGAGCAAAGACCAGCACCAGGACCAGGACCAGGACCAAAGCTCCAGACAGCTATGTCTTGACATGCGGGGAAATTCCCAACGGAGTCTATCAACAGTTGATAAAGCAGAAGATGGCGGCGGCATTTCTTTGCCTTTTTTGGTATGTACATAAGTTTATTATTTTGAAGGTAATTGGATTTGTGTTGCAGTGCAGCAGCCACCATCAAGCGGGACCGGTCCAGTGTCGCATATTCTGCGGCAAAATAATAAGAAAATATATATTTTTTTCTCTCACTCCTCCTCAGAGCTGATGCTGTTGCTCGACCAGGACATTGAACTGACGGCGACAATCTCAACATATGCTCGATGCCTCTGGCCAGGGAGTCGCCATTGGCCATTTGACCATTTGGCCATTGTTTGCAGTCGTAATTGTTTTCCTAATGGATAAAGTCTATAAATTTCTGTGCACAACGCGCAGCCAAATGCGAAATATGTCACGAATGTTAAGCGTTTTATAAACGACTTCTGAATGGGGAAAGAGTGAAGAGAGGAGGATGCTGGAGGAGCAGGAGGAGCAGAAGGAGGAGAAGAGATTTATCGATGGGGGCCACACTCAGCGTGGGATCTGTTTGCCCGTGCATGCCAAATGAAATTGTTTGATAAAGTTTTATTCGAATTGGTTTAGAATTTTATAAAAAACAAATTGATGGTACTTGCGACTCTAAAAACCAAATTCACCATTACATCA
Source organism: Lordiphosa clarofinis (assembly GCA_018904275.1). Classification (NCBI taxonomy): domain Eukaryota; kingdom Metazoa; phylum Arthropoda; class Insecta; order Diptera; family Drosophilidae; genus Lordiphosa; species Lordiphosa clarofinis. The sequence continues at coordinate 2,150,206 of JAEIGQ010000013.1, forward strand.
TATTCCGTCGTTCTAGAATATGCCAAAGATTCGTCTGAAGCATCATTGAACAAAGGTTTGAGCCTTTGGCGAGATAGAATTTTTCATTTTCCATGTTAGGGAACTGTATAGAAGAACTTCCATTGGGAACCCACGGTAGCAGTCCAATAACATGAGAAAAAACGACAAGTGATCTTCATTTTATGTTTGTGCGTCATGCAGGCGCCTGTACCTTAAGTTAAGACCTTTCGGATATCATTTATAAAAAACTTAAATAGTAAGGGGCCTAAATGACTGCCTTGGGGAACCACAGTTAGTACATTAATGGAGCTGAAAAGTGTAGAAACGAACTTGTTGAGATCGATCACTTCATTAAGACTTGATCCTGAAGCCAAGCAAACATTATGCAATCAAAGCCAAGTAAAAAGCCTTTCTGAAATAAACTACATCAGTTTTCAGTAGAGAGCGATTCTTCATACCGATCGACAATAATGTTTTATTTGAAGAGTCAGGACATTTTCAAGAAGCTAAGGAATGGTCGACAGTTTCGATACGTATCTGTTGTTCGAAATGATGGACTTCGGTCCCTTTTGATGTATAGGAATAATATAGGATTCCTTTCAAAGACTAGGGAAATCTCCCTGTTGAAGTAGCTAAGTAGGAAGAATGGACAAATGCAATATGCTCACATTCAAAAAAAAAAGCAAAAACGATTCGGTCTTAAAAAACGCTCTCGATTTTATACTGTTTCGGTCTAGAATTTTGTAAGATCGATTCGCTTTTGGAAACTCTTACTTTGAGCACGAATCGTTCTTAAGTTCAACATAAGCGTCAAAAATTAAAAAATATAATAAAAATTTTATATTTAAGAAAAATAGTTTAAGCTTAAGATCATTTCAAAGGCTAAAATAGAATGTAAGGAATTTTGCTCTTGGACTCGAGATAAATTTTCCCAAGAGCGAACTACTGTTCTCTCTAACAATAAGCTTGAGTTCGTTCAATTGAGTAGTTCTGCCCCGTATCGGGAACTGTCTTAGATGCAAGGGGAGAGAGCGGAAGCAAACTAAGAGAGATTAGCGTCTGACGCGCTCTCACTGAGAGAGAGATCGCTTGCGCAGTTTGTTAGATGCGTACAAGTCAGAGCTCGCAAATAACTGTCGACCGTTTTTTGTTGTCCAAAAATAACTGTTATGTACGGACCCTTTGAGCAAAGAGTCAGAGATGAACCATTCAGGTCATCTCCTGAATATATCGGTCTGCGCTCAGACAACAACCCATTTATTTGTTGACCTTTTGCTCTGGTCAATCGCAAACAACAAATCGGAACGAGGTGTTTTGATCAGAGAGAGAGCAAGCGTGTATGTTTTTTTCGGTTATGTTAGTGAGGGAAACGCAAATGGAAGTACGGTCAACAGTTATTTGCGAGCTCTGGTACAAATACAGACAGCGTATATTCTAAGGTATGATTTTAATGCCAAAAAGCCGATTGAGCTAAAGCGCCGCCCTTCTTGTAATCAGTCTTCGAGGTCCCGAGTTCAAGTCACAGTAAAGTAAGTAAAAAAAATGAAGTTTCAATCCCGACATAACTCTCGACCTGTATAACATCACTGCGTCGCTGGTGCTGCGCTCATCTATTTTCTCTACTCTTTCTCTAGTGTGCTTATTTTGATCTCAAACAACACTGCTTCTCAACAATATCCCTGAGTGTGCTTATTTTACATATCCAGAACGCTCTTGAAATCAAGAATTTAAGGATTTTTAAAAATTCTCTTCAATCAAGAATTGTTTGTACTTAATCAAGAATTTTCTGGCTTACCAAAGTTTTGAAACTGAAAATTCTAGATTTAAAGACGAAAATTCTTGAGGTTTCTCTCAGTGTATGATTTTGACTCGATGTTTTGCTGATGTCTGATGGTCGAGTGGACAAATGCGTCGTCCATGTGTTTAGTCTTTGAGGTTTAGAGTTCAAGTCCCAGTAAAGCATTTGCAACATTGTTTTTGCGTTGGAGTTTGCCAGAGACATGGGAAAGAAAGAGAAGAGAGGCAGATATGAAGTTGTTGTTGGAGAATTGCAAGCGGCAACAACAAAACCTCCTTTGTGTAAAACAATAACAAATGCGTGGCTTTGCGGAATGGGCTTGGGCACACCTGTTTTAAATGGATGAGGACGAATTTATTTTACATTTCTGTCATATCTTTCCAGTACCCAGCAATTCTAGGAGCCCTTTCTCTACCGGTCTACTTCACCAGCTATGGCCAGCTTTGCCGCTTGAGTTCTGTAGCATCTTTAAAGAGAAAGTATAGTTTGCTTTAGTGAAAAAATTACTTATGCTTATTTTAGCTCAAACAGTCAAAACGATATCCGCCTTAATCCGCATGGACAACAATCACAATTGGTATTTACTAAATTCTGTTTTATTTTTCTTTGCAAAATACTTTGATCTTGATCAAAGTAAATACAAGACTCAACTCATATCTTCTTTTTTTCCTACTCTGCAAGTGAATTTTTGTGGTTGTTTTTTTAAGCAAATATCACACTTGAGTCAGAATTAACAAAAACAATTAAACAATACATTTCCTAAAGTTTAGGCGCGGTGACGGAAGACACGACGACGCACAGTCTTGTAACGGTAACCATCCTGGGCGGGCTGTTCAATCTCCTCGTAGACAGGCTCCTCAGCCTGAACGGGTGCAGCGGGGGGAATATAGGCGGGTGCGGGTGCTGCAGGAGGAATATAAGTCTCCACGGGGGCCGGTGCCGGTGCGGGTGGTATATATGTCTCAACTGGAGCAGGAGCTGGAGCAGCCGGCTGTGGGTAATCGTAGCCCGAAGAGCCCAATTCCGAGACATCAGCAAAGGCGCAGGCCAAGAAGGCAACAGCAATGATTTGGAATTTCTGTGGAACAAACAAATCGAGTATTAGTTTATTTGATTTTTGACCAGATTTCTGCTTTGACCTACCATGATGGCTGGTTGTGCTACAGACGAAGTGTGCTCTGACCACAAAGCAACTCAATGGCTTTTATATATGACTCTTATCTTCCGCACCAAACGACAAAAAAAATTGACTTTGAACTTGATCATCGTGGGTCGTGATCGATGCCTCCATGGCAAGCCGGAACCGGTTCGCTAACTACATACTTCTATTTTTTTTTTTGATGCACAAACATTTGAAGATTGATGGAAATGATGCTCACGTTTCATGTTTGGCCTCTTAATGCACTGTTCCATTGTTTTTAGAGGTCATTTTGATGTTTTTTGGTTTGGTCTTTGGGGCGCAGCCCTTTAATTGATTTGCTTGTTGAACGCGGCTAAGCACAACCTTGACTGTCGGCCCCCTCTTGGAAAATATACAAAATGGTTTGATTAAAAACCAAAAATTTAATTTGTGCTTTGTCTGTTGGGTATTTACGGCTGAACTAACTGCAATTACCTGTGGCTGAAGGATTGTGGAAAATGTCTGAGTGCGGAGAAGTACAGTGGGATTATGAGGCTATGATGTGGAAGCAAAGTGGGGAAAGCTTTTAGAGAATGTCTATGATAAAATCACAAAAAATGGCAAATATGACTTTATAAGAGGTGCTTATCGATTTACCCCAGCAGCACAATTGTTTTTGTTAAGCACTTAGCATCCACAGCAATTAGCAGGATATTGTTTATTAAAAAGGCATAAGATTTAAATGCCATAATCTGTGAGCATCCTTGATCTCCCTTGGGGAATTCGAAAGGGGAAATGTTTTCGATCGATCTACCATAAAAGCTATCTAAATCTTAATGAAAAGAAGATCTTATCTATTGATCTATCTATTTTCTTGACTTAAGAGCAGTGGCAGCATCCTATAACTTTACAATACTTGAAGAAATAGGGTCAGAAACGATGCCTTCTGTCTGATACAGCACAGCTTTATAATACTTTTACTAAACAGATTTCTTCGCAACTGTTCTCAGCCGTAAAACTTCAATTCTTTCTGCGTTTGAGTGTAGAAACCAATTTCTTGCTTTAAAATTTAAGCTATGAGTAAATTTATAATATTAAAATACCAAAAACTTGGTAAGAATTAAACATAGAAATTATAATCTTAACCAGACAATGCTACAAGAACAAACAATTTTGGAGCTAGAGCTATAGCTAGCGGGATCTAACCAAACTTTAACCATGGTTAATGTTTTAAAATTAGACAAACACGGATATTGGTCGATGGTTAGAACCTTGGTTCGTCCCACAATTTCAGCGTCAATATTGTCAATATAACTTTTGGCATCGTTATTTTCTGTAAGCTACATTGACCAATGGGTACATCATCACTATTTCATTTTAAAATCTATTAAAAATATTACCAATATGTTGTTCAACTCTTTCTTCTTCTGTCAACCACTCTATAAACTATGAAGTCCAGTATATAAAACAGAGTCCGGTGCGTCCCTATCTTCTGTGCATACAGCACTGCTCTGGGGCAACGACGTCGACACACCGACCGTATACTAGTTTAAGCTGCGCTCTTGCAACAACAACGAAGTGATAAATGATGGTTGATAAACACACACACGCAACGCCAAAACGAGAATGTGTGAGCGAGGCCAAAATGTGAGAGCGTATTGGTGTGCGATAAGAATCCTGCCCTGACCTACTTCGTCGATTGCTTGGCAGCCTTTGAAAAGCTTATGGCTTCTTGAACTCAAACCTCGGCAAGCGTTCAGCCCCTGCGAGCTAGGCGTATTAATCCCTGTTCTAAAACATCACGATTGCGTAATGGATTGCGTTTTTATTACTCACTGTAAATAACACAAATAGCGCTTGTTCATCAATAAGTTGTGAAACCGTTTATGCTTAAAATTTTAAAACTATTTTTTGGTATTACCAGATTTTACCTATCTAAAAATATAATTAGAACCCTACGTGTGACTGTTTTAACAATCTGTATGATTATCGTAGCAATCCTTAGGCTGCCTTCACACTGTTCGACACATGACCCATGACATCTAGTAGGCCCGCATTTCCTCATGAAATTCTAAGAATTTGACAAAGTTTTCAAATTCAAAACAGAACAAAAAGCAGGACTACTAGACTATCATGTGTCATGTGTCGAACAGTGTGAAGGCAGCCTTATCCTACCTTGAGATAAAAACTAGGAAAAAAATTGATTTAGAGTGGCTGTCATTTCAATATTTGTTGATTTATAACTTATATCAATTAATATTTTCGAAAATATCATTAATAAAAAAAAATGTTCCGAGGCGGGATTGAACACCTTTACACCACACCAGGCCATAATATGTAAACCAAATAATTGCAATATAAACTTTAAGTTTATTTTCTTAAGCTAAGTTAACACAGTCAAATTAATTTGTCAAATATGACGAAAATTTGACAAAATAAGTTTGAATTGTGTGTGAACGCCATATTTATTTGCAGTCAAACTCATTTGACGACCGATTTGACGAGTTTCACCAAGCATGCTTTCGATAAGTTTGTGCGCTGTCTGAACGCAATGTGAACACTGTTTGTCAAACTGTTATCGCATTTGCCGAGTTTGATCTTGCAAGTCAAATGAAAGAACAAACTTTGGCAAACTTGTGATGATAGTCCGAGAATTTTAATTGCTAGGACTTTTGTAAATCAGTTTGGATAACTAATTTGATTTTTAGATAAAGTAGAATGATATTTTTTTTTATTAAATTATCACAAAAATTGCAAAAGAATTATCGCAATGTTGTCCATGTATGTTGGACTAGTCATCTCTAATAAAACAGTCCCGCAGAAATTGTCTTTGAGGTGACTATTGCGATTTAATTGTAAGTACATAAATAATAAACAAGAATTTGACTTTAATTTAATACATGTCTTTGATCAGATGGCCGAATCATTTTTAAAAGTACTTTAGGACGAGCCTCCGGCAAAGCAAGCACGCAGTCGCCCACGAGTCTCCAGACCAGTGGTGCATAAACTCACATTATCTAGATTTGTGATTGTGTGTGTAGCAGCGCAACACGAAGTAACCTATCCGGCCAAAAGTTCGCCCGCGAATTCACGTACGAATCTCAAAGCGAATAAAAAACGAACAAAACCTTCGTTTACGAATTCGCCAAACGTTCGTTTATGATACTTGTGTCGCTTAGTTTGTGGCAGGCGAACATTCGTATGCGAATTCGCGCGCGAATGTCAACGCGAAAGTTTTATGAGTTTCATTTTCACTCGTTCCAAAATTTTTTTACAATTATTAAAACACAAATAAATTTTTTTTATTTATTAATATTCATTTTAATTATTCTAATTCAATAAACTAAAAAATAAATTGCCAACAACAACGTCGCCACAATTATCAGCGTCATCCTCCATTACACCACCGTCGACTTGGTTCCCATTGCAGCTGCATCCACGCAATTTTTTTTTAAGGAAACATGCTTTGCTTTACATAAATAATGCCGGTGCTTCCTCTTGTGTGGTATGATTTTAACACTAAAACAATTAATACATAGACAATAACACTTTAGTCAAAACTATCATAAAACATCAAACCACAAAAACACAATAATGCTTTACCGAATTATTGATTGACGCACTGCAGTTTTAATGACGCCGTCTTTATTTTAAAGGCTTCAAATGCACACTAAAAGTGCAAGTTCAAAGTCCAGCAGGCGACGCGGCGTCATTTTCGGTCGTTTTCTACCTGCTGCAGAGAGAAGCAAGATAAAAGAGAACACACAAAGAGTTTCGCTTAAACTAAACAAAATACGAATAATGTTCTTCGCGAAACTTTCACTTGAAGCGAACCTTCGCTTGTGTGCCGGGTGGGAGAGCACACGTATTCGTAGCTCTCTCTATGCGTGTGATGGCTGCGACGCTGGCAGAACTATGACTTCGTATCCCACGGGATACGAAAAATGAAATGTGTGCACCACTGGTCCAGACCATTAAACGAAGAGGACACCTTGAAACTGTTATCTCTGGTTACAATAGTTTCTGTGAAACACACATTTGACGCACACCGAATTTCCAAGTGTGAACACTAAGCTAAATTCAATCGAAACTTCCGAAATTTCGACAAACTTCAATTAAAATTTATTTGACGTGTGTGTGAACACCCAGACAAACTCGAACTCGAAACAGTCAAACTCCGCCATGAGAGTTTGTGTAAATTAATTTGATTAGCTTTAGTGCCATACTTTAAAGAATAAAATATAGAAAGAATAAAATAAGAATGATTTTTTGACAGTTTTAGAAAAAAAACAAAAACACAAGCCCGAAATTCCACAACTAAACAGCCTGCCCCCTTACTAATTAAGCACTATTCCACCGGAAGAAATGAAACTTCTAGTTCAATAAGATCCATATCAATTTGAGATGAGCTGGTTAATTTGATATTTCGTCAAAAAAAAACATATTTTTCAAATTATTTCTAAACTATAACGTTACGTTTTAACAGTGAATAATGATATTAGAAAAGATTAAAAGCATACTTTTTATAATTTCTTATATATAGAAAAAGCGAAAAGACATTCAAGTGGTAACTTTAAGTAAAGTAAAGAAATGTGCCATCATGCATGCCTGATAGTGCAGTGCGGTAAGATACCATGCCAATTTGTGAAATGCAATTGGTCCAGAGATCGATCCCCAGCAAAGGCGGGTATAAGACCTAATGAATTCGTTCTTCATCATAAATAGTAGTACCTAACTAATAAACAAGTAGTTTTGGATTTGTAATTCTTTTTTTCTTTATTTAATCATGAAATTACAAAATATCAACTAGATCTTAAAAATATCATTTTGATATGGTTGGAAATATCACTTTGATATTTTTTAACTGGTAAATTTCAAGTTTATCATAGCGGTTTTTTAATGATTTGGAAAAGAATTGAGGCCCAAGTTATAAATGTAAAATTATGTAAATATTTTTTTCAGTTCCCTTTTTATAAACGCAGCTGATGTCGTAAATGCGTTAACCAAAGAAATGGGCCTGATGGTTTTCTGCTGACTTCCCTGAAAGTGTTATCTGCTTTACACCTTTGAAAGGATCCTAAGCAAGGTGGCACAGGTTCTTAAACAGTTTTAGAAAGTAACTTGCAATTTAATAGATTTAGGTTGGATTTCTCATCTTCTAAATAGAACTATCTGTGAGTTCTAAAGAATTATCCAATAATACATATACCATGAAAAATCAGCCTTTAAAATAATGATTACATTTCAAAACTGCAGCTTCTTTTATTTTTGTGTCTCTGACTTTTCCCTTGACACTCCCCACTGTTCCGTTTCGTTTCCTTTCAGTTGTAAGTTTTGCCCGCTTCTTGATAATATTGCAAATAATTTGCTTTTTTTATGTTGATTATTTTTTGTGCCTTCCCCCTCAACCCCCGGGGGCTGAAAACACCTCACCGTTAGGTAGGACTACGTTGCCGCCTTTACAACATTTTTATTAACTTCGTTTTCATTTGTTGGCTCGCCTTTCACGAGCTCATCATATTTTAATGTGGGAGGGAATCCGCGTGGCTTTTTCTATGTTTCAAATTATTCTCCAGAGATTTGCAGTTCGTGATTTTATTGGTTTGTTTTCCGTGTTGTCCGCTGGGGGGAGGGTTGGAAAATGCAACTTTATATTTCTTAAATTGTTGGTTTGGTATCATTCATTACCGCTCCTCCTAAGAGCCGGCTTAAGTCTCTGGCCTAAGCCGTTTTTAATTTCTTTGGGGCGCACATAATTGAATTAGCCAGCAGGACAATGCCATGCAGTCCGGGTGTTATCCTTGATAATTAATTTAGACGCCATTGTCCAGTGCACTTCAGACTTTGCCATTTCACATCACGTGCGACAGTCAGCTTTTTGCTGTTGCCTTCTCTTTTTTTCCATAAATCGCCGGCACACACGCACACAAAGTTGTCCAGGAAGGACAAGTCGAAGCACCGTTTTTATGGGAAAAAAATGAAGCGGCAGTTTTGACAACGCACGTCCTGCAACCAAGAGGTCATGTGGCCTGCATATGGAACTACAATAGACAGGTACAAGATGCACACGTAGCACGCGTTGGGAAAGCGTCAACGAAAAATGGAATCACCTTTTCGGTTGGGGGCCATGAAATCGAGTTTACAGCTTACTTCAGTGTAACTATAGCTGCCTGACAGCATCCAAGTAACCAGCGACGACCATAATTAAATGTCAAAAATGATGCTACGTGCAGGGCAAGCGAAATCAGCTGAGCAAACTATGTGAGAGGGTATGAAAGGTAAAAAAAGAAATAATAAATAAATGCCAAACATGGAAAATTTATTTATGTAAAGTAAGAAAGAGAATAAAGTAAAAGCAAATGTATAAAAATAGAGCTTACTGTAACAAATTGTTTATCAATTTTAGACCCCGTTGGTAAGGATATCATCTGGGTAAGCTTTATGTTATTTTCTTTAGTTTGCGAGTCGATGCCTTTTGGAAGACGTTTGAATTCGAAATATCGTTTTCCTTTTATACATATATAAAATAAGTAAAACATTTGCTGCTGCTTCGACTTACGCCACTGAACAAAAGCAGAATTAAATCAAAAATGATAAACACTAGCATGGCAAATCATGCTCAGTTCTTGGTCCCCAAGTTGGAGAAACCCCAGAGGAAAAACAATATATTTTCAATATATTGAAGGGTTGGAGGAGATTCTAGATCATTTTCGTTAATCGAATCTGTTTTCAGAAATGGTCCACAACGTCAAAGTTGTATGTTATTTCAGCTTATCGTTGGAAACTTTTTATAGACGCGATTTGAGGGGAACTAAATAACCAATATATTGTTGCAGCCCCAAAAAATTCAAGGGTTTTTGTTGAAAATTTTCATTGAAATTCTACACATATTACTAGCATGCTGTATCTTTGGGCAGAAACGACTTTGTTACTTTATTATTATGGTAAATCTTTGCTAAAAATATTCGTAAAATTTTTTGGGTTATTTTATTTTTTATAGTTCAGGGTCTAAACTAAATGAAAGGTTGACCATTTATTTGATAGACCATTTCTGAAACCAGATTCGGGTTCAGCACACAAGAAACATCTAGAATCACCACCAACAATCCTCTAATATACTGGACCTTGTTGCCTAGTATTGTGCTATAAATAATTCGATAATTAACAGACATAGTACGTGGAATTTGCACAGAAGTGTGTGGTATTTGTATCATTAGTGTATGTGATCCTGGATTAGACGTAATTAACTGTAAAAATGTAGGAAAAATTAACCTTATTTTATTGGTTGGAGCATTTTCAATCGTTATTTTTGGTTGAAATGTACTGTGCTACCTGAATCATTACGTTAATTATTAGTCCGCCGCTACTGAGACTTGAATTCAGTACACCAAGGTTGACTGAACAACACAAAATGGCCACTTAACTCACTCGGCTGTCAGCCGTCAATATTTAAAGAACTTAGCTCGACAGTGATTTCTGCCAGCTGAGTTCTTATACTACAACTGACTGCAACAAAAAATGTACGCTTACTTGTAGAGTAAGCTAAGCGGTCATGCCAAAAGCTTGACATATGTGTAATAGAATAAAAAGGTCTTGGTTCGAGTACCAGGGAGGGTGGGATTTTTTTTTTAACAAATTAAATCTATAAATCAGTATGTTTCAGAAATCTCCAGAGATTTCGGTAAAAACGCTTGCATTTTGAATTAAATCTGCTTGCCTTTATATGTGAAACCGACTGCTCAAGGCCAAGTAGATTTGATGCGTGAGGTTTTATCAACCTATGATCTAGTAGCCGACCTTATTCTTATCATTTCTCAAAATAAAGTCCATCTAGTTTAGTTCCAAAATTGCTTTTTGGTTGTTTGAAAGTCTCTAGAGATTTCTTTCTGTTTTTAATATTTCTAAGCTAGTTTCAAAATTTTTTAATCTTGTTATAAATTGCAAAATTCTCGGAAGTGGGATTTTTAATATAGATTTTAAATTGTTTTAATTTTATTTTACTAAGAGTTAAATGTTATGTTTTATACTGATTCTAAGTAGATTAGGTGTCTATTTTGGCTGATTAATATAATTATTTTGATAACCTTCTTTTAAGAATAGGCCAAGTAATTATTTTATTCACTCATGAAATACATATCTCAGGCGGGCCTTTTTCATAAAGATCATAGCATAATTTTCTGCAATATATTTTAACTACCCTATAGTTCGGAAGGTCGCCGGCCGGCTAGAGAATGTCAACCGGAATCTGGCTCCGGCTGCCGGCCCCCATACCAGCTCTCATATCATTGTATATGGGATGTCATCAAATCCGGTTTTTGTCTCCCAAAAGACCAAAAGAAAAAGAGATATTTTGGTTTTTTCCATTTCATATACATTTGTTTCTATACATCACCATATGTATATATTTGAAATATTTTATAAAGTTATCATTTAAATATCTCTTACCATTAGTATGATGTGCATATAACGCAAATATTTTTAATTATCTTTAATCAGTCCTCAGATTCGGGTAAACGATTGTCGGCGGACAAAAACTGCAATGTGCCGAATGCTTAACGCAAAATGCACATAACCTCAATAAATATTCGTTATTGACCGTACTAGTATCATGCCGCTTGAATTGGGGGGGGTGGTGGTTCGGTCTTGGCGTCATAACCATATACAAATGCTTCTTCATCAGCTATGACCCGTGTCTTCGTCAAACTTACGAAAAAAAATTGTATGTTGATATCTGTCCAAAAGAAACTATTGCTGATCATATCATCATAGGTACATATGTTGAGAGCAGGTGTACCAACATGAAAAAAAGAGCATCCCGCCAAATTTAAGAGTTGGCCTTTGTTAACAAATCTTATTTTTCTTTCTGCCATTCCCCTTATATGGCGGTTCCAAGTCAGTAAAAGTCTTCATTTCTATCTTCGGGGTTCAACAAAGGGAAACGAAATATATATTTTGCGAACTTCAGATATTCCCAGAAGTTTGACAAAAATATGTGTGAAAGTGTGTTCACCTTTTGTGCGGGAGGGTCGAGGGTTCGACGCCGCCTCGAAACAACTAATAAAATGATTTTCTTTCCATAAAAACTTTTACACAGCCGCAGTCTTACATTTTCTGTATACACTGTACGCATCGGGCTGGCTGACGGTTATCCTTAACAGGGTGCCGGATGGTTAACGCAAATGTCCATTCCGATGGTTAACCCATATCACTTGGCGTATGGCTGCCATTTCAAGTGTAAGATATGATAGTGTTGTGCGGATCGGTCAGTCCGATGGTTACCCTTAGCAAACTGCCGGATGGTTATCCGAAAATACGCTGGCCGATGGCTGTTCCGAAACAGCCTAGCGGATGGGTGGCATTTTATGTATAATCTGTGGTATTATTGTGCCGATCGGGTCTGTCCAATGGTTACCCTTAGCTGAATGCCGGGTGGTAAATGGCCTGGCCGATGGCAGTCCCAAAACCGCCTGGCGGCTGGTTGACAATTTATATGCGAACGTCTGGCGTTGCTGTGCTGATCGGCCAGGCCGATGGCTACCCTTAGCAAACTGCCGGATGGTTGACTAAAGTTGAATGAGCGTCTGGGGTTACTGTGCCAAACGGGTCACCGGATGCTTTGCTTTTTTCAGCACCCGACACAAAAAAAACTACTGGGTAATTTCTGGCATAGCTTATGCCATTTCTTAACTTTAAATGAATTCACTTTTATTATAACAGCAAACCAAGAAATTTGAGTTCATCACTTGAAAATAATTCCCCTCTAAGTCCCCCCCTCTGAAAATGCAATTTGTGAAAACTTTTTACCAACTTTGCTTGATATCAATTTATAATTTTCTATTATCAACAATACCCATTTGTAATGACTTAATTTAGTGCAAGAAACTTTTGAAAAAAAAGAACTCTTAAAAAATTGCTCTAAAAGTAATTTAACATTCGGCAAACATTTTTGAAACTCTCTCGAAAAAGTAGCAGGGAACTATTTAAAGTTTTCTTCTCCCTCGCCCTCCTCCTCAATATGTATTGTACTTTTTATTGCCATTCTCTATTATTTGTTACTGCGTTGCTCCGTTGTTGCATATGCGCTTGCATATTATGCCCCAAAGGCATAGGAAATACCTCCCCAAACCAGACAACAACAACAACGAGCGCTGGTTATGAAAAAGTACTTAACGTGCACAAAACTTATGTGCCAAGAGACGTTTTTTTCTTGCTTTCGTTGTAAACCCGGGCAAAAGTTACAACGACATGCCAATTTTTCAAAAGAGGGCTAGGGCTAGGCTAAAGTGTGGCTCTTGGCAAGCTTATAAAATATTGCCAATACAAGTGGGGTGGGTGTAAGGGTGAGGAAATGGAAGCAAACTTTTACCAACGCACAATAATGCAATTTTCAATAGTACAAAGTTGTCTTTCAAAAGATTTGCAAATTGATTCATTTAAATATGGTTTTATACACCACTCAGAATTCGTTCTACTCGTTTTACCGAGCGATCATCGAAGCGCTGCGTCCCACGAAAGGACACTGCGCAAAACCTCACGCTGCCGAATAGAACGATTCAACTCATCAACGCGGGTGTATAAAGCTTTCAGTTAGTGTGAAAGTAAGTGAAGACTGACTACAGAAATGATCCTGTGAAGTATAGTCTTAAAGAATCACACACCAACAAGGGCCTCTCCATGAGCCAACTGCCAAGAGCAGTTGGGAATTGTAAGGCCTACGTAGAAGAAAAACGTATCAAATGCGGTGGTGTTTAGAATTAACACAAGCAAATGCAAACAAATAGGGGCGGGAAATCGTCCGCTGAGTGTGTGATCATAAAAATTAGAATTTTATAAAATAAAAATAGAAAAAAAAAATTAACCACTTGGCAACGGTGGGATTCGAACCCACGCCTCCGAGGAGACTGGTGCCTTAAACCAGCGCCTTAGACCGCTCGGCCACGCTACCATGCCTGGCTGCCGTGCCAAATGGCTTACAAGAGACAAGGCCAAATGCGGCCCTCTGGCCTGGCTGATTTGTTCAACTATTTTTATGACGACAACACCTTGCCTTTATTTTTCCCTTCTCTTCATGCAGCGCAACGACGCATATAAATGCGCTCATTTGGGGCGAACAACAGAAAATGTCAATCAAGCGAAATCAATTTCTGCATTTAAAATGTTTATTATTTTCTGCATTTCTGCTTAGGACAGCTTGCTGTTTAGAAATGCGCTTAAAATTCAAATGGAAATTCGAATTTATGCGTGACAGCAGGAAAAACGAGAACGCCGCTTCCTTTACATACGGGTCACAGTAGGTCTAAAAAGCGTTTTGACAGAAGAAAAAATTCGCGGTTTATAATTTATTTGGTAACAAGAAGTTAATTTCTAAGCAAAACTTTTGTGTGTTGTTAATATTTTAATAAAATTCCTTGAAGAAAGATATAAATTCGATTTAAAAACAAGTGAGAAAGTCGGTCAAGCCCGACTATAACATACTCTGTACCTGGAGTAGAAGCTGAATGCAATGCTGGTGCTGCGCTCATCTCACTCTTACTCTCTCTCTCGCTCGCTCTCTCTTTCTAAGATTGTGTGGTGTTAGTTGTGAATGGGTGGGAGGGGGTGGGGGAGGGCGATGTACTTTTTTGCTCATAACTTTAGAACCGCTGATCCGATCTTTATCATTCCTTCGGCAAATCGATACATATTGCTAATTACTAACTATCTGTAGAAGATACGAAACGTCTATCTTTAAAGCCGTAGGAGATATAACGTTTTTTCCGAATTGCGGGGGCGGGAGGGGGCGTGGCAAAAATTGAAAATAAACTTGATCTGCCTGCAGCTAAAAGAAACATTTGTCCCATACATGTCAAACCTCTATCTCTTACCATCTCTGAGATCTGTTTGTTCATACGGACGGACGGACGGACGGACAACGGACAGACAACGACAGACGCAGACGGACATGGCTATATCGACTCGGTGTTGATGCTGATCAAGAATATATATACTTTATATAGTCGGAAATGTTCCTTCTCCTGTTTTTAAATACCTTCGGTACAGAGTATAAAAAATGGAAAAATTTGTACATTTCCACCGAAAGGTCCAACGAGACCAAAAAACTTGAAGTGGAAAAAACACTTTTTGATGTGAAACATCAACAGAGCGTCACAAGTGGAGAGGGGGGAAAGAGGAGTGTAAAAGCAGGGAAAGTGGTGGAAAGAGGCAGAAAGTGGGAGGAGGAAAGTGGGGGTAAAAAAAAATAAAAAATAAACAGTGATTAAACAATGACTTGAAAGTGACTTAACAGTGACTTGAGATTGACAAAAAGTGACTTTACTGTGACTTAACAGTGACTGGGCATTGAATAAACGGTGTCTTAACACTGTTAAGTTAACAGTGAGTTGATAATGACTAAGCAGTAACTTGAAAGTGACTAAACTGAGTGACTTAACAGTGATTTTACAGTGAATAAAAAGTGACTTGACTGTGACTAAACTGTAACTGGACAGTGACTAAATAGTGACCTGATACTAAATATGACTGCGACTTAACTCTGGCTTGACAGTGACATAACAGTGAATTGACTGTGACTTAGTGGTGACATGTCAGTGACTAAACAGTGACTTGACTAAAAGTTACAAAACAGTGACTTGACAGTGCCTTAAAAGTTTTACAGAAAAGAAGGAAGAAAACAGCAGCCAGTGAACTTGTTCCCAGCAAGCATTTGATGAAATCTATTGTCACATTTGAGTCTCTTATCAATTCCTCAATCTGATTAAAAAATAGTCGCTATAAATAATAATACTTTTGTCGGAAGAAAATGTTACCCTAGTTGCGACTCTTCATCAAGAATCGTTTATACCCCTTTTTTCAGATCAGTTCAGACTTATTTTTGAGTCAATTGGGAGCATTTTTCGATTAGTTTTTCAATCAAGCACTGTTTGAGCAAATGCATGAGCCATTTCTGAGTCTTCGCTTAGAGTATTCTTGTTCAAATGATCTTCCAAGTGCTAGCTCCTTGTTTTCTTCTGTTAAAAGATTGTCATTGATGATTTAATTACCCTTAAGAGAGCTTGTGCTTTTAAAAATAAACCCTTTAATTTAGCATCATGTTTCACATCAAAGCCTCATGAGTGTTTTCGACACTCACACCTTTTTTTATCATATTTGTATGTATTAATGTACGTCAATCTAACATTTATTCTTAACCAGGAAATCAAACTGGAACCGTATACAGAAAAGAACCGATTAAAACTCAGACTCGGAATCGATATTTGAAATTTTTTGTATACCGGTATCCCACTACCGAAATTCTTGAAAACGAAAAGTTCAAAAAGAACCTAACCATTGTATACCAATACAGAAGCTTTTACTGAACATAAGTTTTGGTCAGAATCGGAACCGGAACTGAAATACGATTCGGTTTGATTCCCTATTCATCAAATCGAGCGAAATTTTTGATTCGGTACATGATTATTTGACAATGTCTAGAAGACATTTACTTTTGCGATCTATAATCTTTCTAAGGGTACAAAGGGTCAAAAAGAATGCATAGAAAACCATGAGTTACTGAAATTGAGTTTTTATTTAATATTTGTAGGTAATAATAAAAATTCCCAGAAAGAAAATAAAGCTTGATAAAGGATGGTTCAAATGAAGTTCCCTATTTTCAACAGATTAGAACTAAATTTTTATTTTCAATTCCTCTTTCTTTTCATATAAAAGTTCATGCATTTCTGCAAAATATGTTAAACAATAGTTTTAATAAATATACCAAATAAAAATCCCTCCCTTGTCAACACACTTTCATGACACACTGTTTGCAACCGCAGCAACAATTTTGCAGCCATAAACTGAAGCCGGCGACGTCAGCTGCGGAATATCCGCAATGAAATTAGAAAATTGCTATAAAAATCTTTGCACGGGGCGAAGGCGACAGAGTCAGAGACAAAACAACAAACCAAGTCTGCGGTTGCCAAAGGGTTGGTTAGCAGGAGGAGGAGGAGGAGCACACAGCATTTGCGGTTTCATTAAAATGCCAACGAAAAGCAAGCAAAATATTTACCACACACACGTGTGAATTTATACAAATTTTTAAGGAAAATAATTGTAAAATTGTTACAATTTACCATGCCTCAACGAACTCCATGAAAAATGCAAAAAAATCACGTACAACCCCAGACAGCAAACGACCAGGTAAAACCGTTAATGGAGTTAATTGTGGGACATTATATGGAATGAGCGCGGCCGTGTCCGAAACAAATTAAAATTCAAACAATTGGCAAATTGAAATGCCTAAGAATGTTGGAACAAAAGGGGCATTACAGGAATGAATGAATGAGTTGACAAAATAGTTTGGTGAATGAAGCCTTTTACTTAATTGCTGGCCAAAACAAAGGCTAAACAATGTACAGGCAGGAGAACAAAACACAAATTGTTAAATGTTCTGGGCCAGAGGGTGGCAATATATTGCCTTGTCTCTTGTAAGCCATTTGGCACGGCAGCCAGGCATGGTAGCGTGGCCGAGCGGTCTAAGGCGCTGGTTTAAGGCACCAGTCTCCTCGGAGGCGTGGGTTCGAATCCCACCGCTGCCAAGTGGCTTATTTTTTTTTTTTTCTATTTCTATTTTATTAATTTTTATGATCACACACTCAGCGGACGATTTCCCACCCTATTTGCTTGTGTTAATTCTAAACACCGCCGCATTTGATACGTTTTTCTTCTACGTAGGCCTTACAATTCCCAACCGCTCTTGGCAGTTGGCTCATGGAGAGGCCCTTGTTGGTGTGTGATTCTTTAAGACTATACTTCACAGGATCATTTCTGTAGTCAGTCTTCACTTACTTTCACACTAACTGAAAGCTTTATACACCCGCGTTGATGAGTTGAATCGTTCTATTCGGCAGCGTGAGGTTTTGCGCAGTGTCCTTTCGTGGGACGCAGCGCTTCGATGATCGCTCGGTAAAACGAGTAGAACGAATTCTGAGTGGTGTATAAAACCATATTTAAATGAATCAATTTAGGGAAAAGTTTAACCTTTTCCGCCTTCTCTCCCCTTCTAAATGTTATTTTGTTGTAGAGCAATTAAAACTGTTTTCGAGTGGATGTAGCGCCCGTTTTGACGCTTGTTTGTTGCCAGTTTGAAGTGTTTTTTGTTGCACGTTGACATTAGGGCGCAGATTTTACATTTTTGTTTCAAGTGCAATTCGTGCTCAAGACTTGAAACTCGGATGGGGAAAAAATTACAATTTTTGAATGAAACTTGTGCTAATTGGAGGTCGGCTTATCTAATTATTTGAAGCGGCTTTTTGACCTTTCCCCTGGGGTACAACACGTACTCCAAATTTATTTAAGCAATGCAAAGCAAATCACACACATTTGAAATGCGGTTGCTTGCCCCCTTAGGTGGCAAACAGAAAAATGTATATATATACATATATATTGACATCATCATTATCATCAATGCTGGCGGGGGGCCAATCGATGCTGATGCTGTAATTGATGTCTTTGCGACATGCTTTCCCAAAGTGTTTACGTTACGAGTGAGAATTACCCCAAAGAGTGTAAGACCATGTGTATGTGTGTGTGTGTGTGTGTGGTGGCACGCCCCCACCGCCTCCTAGTTGACAGGCTGCCAGTTTACGTGCACTTAATGAAATGTGCCCCAAAATGGAAGCACGTTTCCAGCATCTATTTAATGAGCAACGACCAAGAGCTTTGGCTGGGAGCAGGAGAAATTCATGAAATTTTTAAATGTCGCTAGGAAAATTCAATTTAATTTACAAATTTCATGTGCATTATTCAATGGCACTCACTCGTAACGCCCACTAAGCAGCTCAAAGTTAACGCTTCCCGGAAAAACTCCGGTTGTGGCTGAGAGCAACCGCAGTGTGCGAAACAAAATGCGATTAAATGTGTGGAAAATGCTCAACTTGCCACAAAATGGGGTTAAAGGCAACGTCTTGTTTGCACATGTGTCCCTGCCCGCCGCAGCCGCTCCCTCCCCTCCATTGTTTTCCAGTAGAAGTCAGTGAAAGGAGCTTGTCCGAAAGGTGCAAAAATGCGTTAAACATTACATGCTAATTCCTGACGCCTGCAGCTTCAATCTTTCACCTAACCCCCGCCACCTCTGCTGGCCCCAGAGGGAGAGACATGTAGTTACGAGCGTTTTGTGTGCCATTTCAGGTTAAAGTTTTCTCTCTCTCTTTTCTTTTTTATTTTGTTCAAAAACTTTTGTGGTTACAAACAAAAGCCAGAGGGGCCCTTTTGGGTACAAAACGGTGCATTTCCCCTACAAAGTACCATTTTCTTTCAAACTTTTACCAAATAACAAAAGACTACGAACTGAACTGATTCTTTTGGTTCCCCCTGATCGCACAGCCCTGACTTGCTTAAAAGCTTTGCTGAGCTTTTCTATAAAAAAAGAGCTTACGCTCTCTTCCACACACACGTGCTAATCATCAGTCTTCAACATGGAGAGCCCCAAGAATGGTCTAAAAACCTTTAACTTTAGTAGACCGGCTGTTCGCATTGGAGCTGTGGTTTTGGTTGTCCATGCCATTTGCTGGATCGGATGGAATGTCACTCAACCCAAAGCAGATAACAACAATGCAGTCAATGCTCAACACGAACGTCTACGTGCTGCGATCGAACAAAAATAATAATTAAGTGTGCAATGGAGAGTACTTACAAATATACCTACATTTGGCTGTGACGTAATAACCTATTGATAAGAACACGAATCATATAGAAAAGTTCAACAAGTATTGTTTTTTTTTTTGTAAAAGCTCATCTATGAATAAACAAACACTCATAAATAAATACAAACCAACAAAGAGTGTCGCTCAATGGCGTCAACTTTGGTTTTTCCCTCAATGTAATAGCATTTCCTAATAATGTATGACACATCTAGGGATGATATCGTGACAAAACCGGGACTTGGTGGTCCTTTTTTGAAACGAACCTGAACCAAAACCAGAGGAGAAATAGAGTCAGAAAAGGGTTCAGTTAATTTTGATATATATTTTATTTTTTTCTGTTTTTCTTTTTTTGGGAAACCCTGCATTAATAACGTCACAGCTCACTTTTTCTCTCTGTCCGAATAGCCGACCTCTACAATGCCGTCTTTTCATTGTCCAAATCGCGTAATTTCTTGATTTTTGAAAATTTTAATAAACACTTGGCTAAAACGACCAAACAAGGGAACTTTTCTTACATATTTGATCAAACCCGTATACAGCTTCGTCCGGCTTAGAAAAACGTTCACCAAAGTTTAGTTTTGAAAAAGAAATCATTGGGTGCAAAATCTGTGCTGAACGGTGGATAATCCATCAATTTGACGTGACTTGATGTGCGAGAGCTCGCATTGTCATGATAAAGAATGATTAGACTTCGGCAGTTGGTTTTGCGAGTTTCTCCGAAGACTTTCGTCAGATGAACAGATGACCATTCGCTTTGCAGTGATTTGCAGTGAAGCATTTCTTTGCACCAATATACAAGATTTATGCGGAATCCAATGCGAATCTCACACATGCTGGTGTAGCTTATGATAAGGAATGCCTGCGAATCTCACACATGCTGGTGTAGCTTATGATAAGGAATGCCTAAAACGACCACCGATTTTAAACAACCTTCACGAAATTCGCTGCTGAGCGAACTACGACTCGATTGATACTGTACCATTGATATTAAGTGGTTTTGGATGGTTTATACAAAGAACTGAGTTCATCAACAGACGTCGAAAGTTGAAAAAAAATGATCCAACGAATTTCTTGAAATTTCGTTTTTATTGCCAAATTGATGTATTAAACTCATTATAATCAACACAAATAGCACTTTTACATCAAAACATTGTAAGACCGTTTATGTTCATCTTTATTTTGGTAATACCAGATTTTAACAATTAACATTAGTGTTAACATATAAATATTATGCCACGCATAACCATATTTTAGTGTTAAGTCCTGAAAAATAGGCAAATCATGGCTATTTACCCATATTTTAATTAAGTATTGAGCAAAATTTGGCTGTCGGACCTTAGCTTTACGCTTTGCTACCTATATTTATTCGCTCTCGCTGTCTTATTTAAGAACTTGTGATCTTAAGAGGGATTAAAGTAAGCCCTTGTGAAATAGTCCAAGTTCGAACGGCTTGGGCCAATCCTAAAAACCTAGAATTGTGGAGAGTATCCTGGAAGTCTAGATTTAAAATTAAAAGAAAAAAAATTTTTTAGGATCGTCGAATATTATAAATAATTTTTAGTCCAATGTTTTTTATACCCTTGGAGAGGGTATATTGAAATTGTCCGGATGTTTGTAACGCATAGAAGGAAGCATTTCCGACCACATAAAGTATATATATTCTTGATCAGCATGACGAGCTGAGTTGATATAGCCATGTACGTCTGTCCGTCCGTCTGTCCGTCCGTCTGTCCGTCTGTTTCTATGCTATCTCCTCCGTCAGTTTTAAAGCTATCTTAACCAAACTTTGCACGAAGTCTTTTGGTACAAATACGCTGCACATTTGTCGGAACCGGCCGGATCGGATGACTATAGCATATAGCTGCCATAGGAACGATCGGTTGAAAAACTAGTTTTAGTGAGAAAAACTTTTTTGTTTTCAATGCTATCGCTCCCAACGCTCGTATTTATAAGTTTTCCATGATTTTACATAATTTCAACAAGATTTGTCGAAATCGGACCACTTTATAGTATAGCTGCCATACAAACTGTCAGGCATATATCAAGCTCCATGGGTATATAAACTTCGGTCGAGCCGAAGTTACCTGCCTCTATTTTTATACCCTTGCAAAGGGTATTATAATTTTGCCCAGAAGTTTGCAACGCATAGAAATATTCATTTCCGACCCTATAAACTATATATATTCTTGATCAGGGCGACGAGCTGAGTCGATTGAGCTTTGTCCGTCCGTCTGTCTGTCCGTCTGTCTGTCTGTTTCTACGCAAACTAGTCTCTCAGTTTTAAAGCTATCGAGCTGAAACTTTGCACAGAGTCTTCTTTTTACTGCACACTGATAACACAGTTCGACAAAATCCAACTTTTTTTAAAAGCCCGGCATAAGACCAATAAATTATGATAAAAGGCACCTTTGTAAGCATCACCTCATACCCAGTTTTTCAAATCCACCCTCGGTTCGCGTTTAATGGGTACTTGTGTACTTGCAACACACAACTACAACAATTTTAACTAAGTTTTTACTGGCTTAAGATAAAATTCTCCAAAATTTAGCATATGTGGACAGGGTCATTGGGAACGACATATGAAAAATTCACTTAATTCGCGCAAACGGTTAAGGTACCTCCAGAAGGAGTTAAACGTTCATTCTTCAATATCTTTAAAAGCGCACGGTAGATTTTTCTTAAAATCGTTGTGTATGATGGTATAATGGGCTATTGCATGTCCCTAAGAGATGGTACTTGACAGCCAAAAAACCGCGAATTGGAGTACCAATTTTATATTCACCCACGGTGCACTCCATATGAACTATATACCCGACGTACAAATAGACTGAACTGTGTTTTCAGTTTCACCAAGGAAGCTTTGGTTCGCGTTTTATAGGCAATTTTGTACCAGCAATTGCCTTTAAACAACATATACCATCTGGGTATCACAGCCTCCCCCAAAAATTATGCAATTAATCTTATGATTAAAATTCATCGTTTCCACCAAGAAAAAGTAAATCTTTAATAAAAATTGTCTTTGGTGGGCCATCCGTGGTACACCAAGATGCGCTGAACTAAAATATTTAAATGATATGATCTGTTTTCCTGCTTGCAATGAAGCAATTTACTTATAAATTGAATTTCATAATTTTGGTAAAGCTGGTTTTACCTAAATGGTCAATGTTGTTCTAAGGCAGTTGCTGGTACAAAAATGCCTATAAACCGCGAACCAAGGCTTCGTTGACAAAACTGAAAACGCAGATCTGTCTATTTTTAGACCTTGTTTGAATTGATTTGTGGGTGAATATAAAATTGGCACTCCAATTCGCGGTTTTTTGGCTGTCGAGTACCATCTCTTAGGGAAATGCAATAGCCCATTATACCATCATACACAACGATTTTAAGAAAAATCTACCGTGCGCTTTTAAAGATATTGAAGAATGAACGTTTAACTCCTTCTGGAGGTACCTTAACCGTTTGCGCGAATTAAGTGAATTTTTCATATGTCGTTCCCAATGACCCTGTCCACATATGCTAAATTTTGGAGAATTTTATCTTAAGCCAGTAAAAACTTAGTTAAAATTGTTGTAGTTGTGTGTTGCAAGTACACAAGTACCCATTAAACGCGAACCGAGGGTGGATTTGAAAAACTGGGTATGAGGTGATGCTTACAAAGGTGCCTTTTATCATAATTTATTGGTCTTATGCCGGGCTTTTTTTTAGTGTTGTACTGTGTAATATGTCGGAACCGACCGGATCGGATAACTATATCTTATAGCTGTCATAGGAACTATCGGTCGAAAAGTGGGTCTTTGTGAGAAAAACTTTTTATTTTTTAATGTAATCGCCTCCCGCTTCAGGAGTTATTAGTTTTAAACGCTTTTACACAGATTTGGAAGTTTTGGTTAAAATCGGATGACTATATCTTATAGCTGCCATAGGAACTATCGGTCGAAAGGTGGATTTTATTTAGAAAAACTGTTTGTTTTAATGCTTACGTTCGTAAACTATGATGTATTAAAACATTTGCAAGGGTATAAAAACTTCGGCAAAGACGAAGTTAGCTTGGCCTTCTCGTTAACATTCATTTTCGAGTCTTAATTTGAAAACTAAAAGTTTGTTGATTTGCGGAGTTCAGAACAGCAATCAGATCGTTTTCGAAATTTGTAACAGGGCTGAAAAATTTCTAACCATGTTTGCTTTGATTTAGAAGAGTGTTAGGATCTAGGGGCAATTTCGTTGGAAAATTAAAAATTTCAACTGCTTTCTGAAACTCACAATGGTAAAACTATTATCCTATAACGAATGGAAAACCATTCATCTGGTTCTTAGGAGGGCAGCAACAGCTTCGTATACGATAGTTTTTATAAAATATATTTTATTTTAAGTATTTTTCCACTCGCTCGCACAACGTTTGATTCTGGGAATGTTGGGGACTACTTTTTCTTCTTATCTTCGGCACAGGTTGCAGTTTCGTTTCAAAGTAATATATATTCATCTAATCGTAGCGTAAAATTGAGTGAAACTTTGCACTTTTGCTTTGTCAGTAGAATTAACAAATAATCAGCAACAGTGCACTTTAATTAAAAAAGCGCTTGCTTATCTGTTTGTATCTCGCAAATTAAAAAATGTAGGTATACAATTGCAAACAAACCTCAGGTTCATAGACTAAATGCCCGCCGTACACGCTCTCATCTCTAAGTAGAGCAATCTCTCCAATAAAACACCTCAAAGCTTCTTTGGAAACAAAGCTTTAACATTTGGACTGAGCTCGGTTCAGTATTGCGTTCAATTTGGACAAGACCTGAAGGCCCAAACAAAAGATGCCACCAGAACGCTTAAATCTTCTTTCTATTCTGCTGGCTTTTTGGATGATGCTGATGATGAGCTGTTACCTGCAAAGCTGGCAGTGTGAGGCTTTACCCACCAAGTCCGTTCGACAACTGGAACTGCCCGCTCCGGCTCGGAATGACAGCCCAACGGAAATGGATTTTGTGCTGCAAAGTGTCTTCGAGTTGCCACCCAAGTGTAAAGAAGGATTCGAGCCCACGGGTCAACACCAGAGATGTCGCAAACGGGCTTAAATAAAATGCATTTGTAACTTTTATAAAAATAAGTTCTTAAAATATATTAACTGTGTGAGAAAACAACAAACAGTTGTATAACAATTGTATTCTACTTATGATTACTTATACGAAACGTGTGCTAGGCCGGCTTTCGACAACGCCCCAAGTACATTTTCCAGCCTGGCCGGCAGGTGGTTGAACTTCTGTGATATCGCGCTGGCCCAGCTGTAGCCGCACTCAATAGGCAGAGGAATATCAGCGATATGAGTAGTTGATATAGGAACTTCATCTTGTGTTGGGATAAGTACACACTCAACAACGTTTCACTTCAGACTAAAAATGTAGACGAAATGCGTAACCCTTTTTATATGGACAAACACCGAGTGTAATTGTGAGTGTTTGTCGTCAGAAAGATAAACCGAGCCACTAATTTACTATGCCTTGGGGAAATAATTAAATGGAAATGTTGATATTAATGTATTCCCCTTGTTTCAAGTAAAGTGACGCGCTATTGTTATTTATTTGTTGGCTTGTTTATGATGTCAGAGACCGGAAAGTGTATTACTTTCTTCAATTTCCAGTTCTAATTCAATGACGCATATATTGTTGTTATGTCGGATGACATTTCCAGACAGTTGATAAGAAAAATATATACCCAGAGAAAAATAAAAATGGAAAATAAATTTTTGCACAATTATAATATAATATGAAATTTTATAAAATACTAAAAAGTTTTAAAGGTTTTAATCTGTACACTCAGAAAATTATTTTTCTATATTTAAAAAAATCTAAATCGCTTTGAAATTTAGTTAAAAATTTTTTCTGATCTTTAGTAAAATTGCACTAAAAATGCATTTTTTTTAAACATTTTTTTTAAGTTTGGAAATTTTGAAAATTTTCTAAGTGTTTGAAATTTTTCTAAAATTTTTGAAATTTTTTCTAAAATTTCGAAATGTTTTTCAGATTTTAATATTGTTTTCAAATTATGAAAATTTTTTAAGATTTTGAAATTGTTAATAAGTTTGATTTTTTTTAAATTTTGAAATTTTTCTAAGATTACAACAATTGAATCCATTGTAGCTCCAGCAAAGAGAATGGTACACAATTTCTGTTTAATCAGAAAATATGATGAATTTATCGAAATATCGATATTTTTTTACACTTAAATAAGTGTGCTATCTATATCTTTATCGACGCAATAACTCAAAATAGTTGATATCAATGTACCACAAATGAGTAATTGTGTTTCAGTTTTGCTGAAAGTTAGAAATTTATTAAAATCGATAGAATAATAAATAGAAGCGGAGTTTATGGACATCCTTTGGTTTTGTGCACTTAAATACCTACAAAGTGCTTAAAGTTAATTTGAGAAATAAATTTAAATCAATTTCTAACCTTTATTTTGTTCCGAAATCATAAGTTATTGAGGGTAAAGGTAATTTGCATTGTTGGCAATGATTGATGGGCCTATAAATCAACGGGTCGTCCGAATATTTATGTTGCTCTTGGTCTTAACTGTTTACTTACCTGACTGTCACTTACCAGAAAAGATCTGTTTTTTAGCAGGGAATCAACCCGGACCAGAACTAATTAAAACATTACCAGAATCGGAACCAATATTTTTAATGTTTTATATACCGGTATCTGAGAACCGTTATTATTCAAACCGAAAAGACCGAATATAACTTAAACACTGTATAGGTTCAGTTTCGGTTCTGCAACAAATATACTCTAAAGCACTAACACAGAATACAAAAATCTCTTCAGAAAATTTGTTGCCTTCAACTCGAAATGCAAGCAATACTTTCTCAAACACTTTAAGCGCACAGGTTCTAAAAGTGCTTGAAATGAGCACAATTCAACTCAGTTCAACCACTACACAGAAAAGTATATGTTGCCCTCTCGAGGTGGAACTCCAAAAGCGTGCGATAGCTCAATGAGTTATCACGCTATTCCATGCGTTTTTCGTTAAGTACAGAAACTATCCGTCTCAATTCTCATTCAAGCCCGAAAAATATTCCAGACTTATATAAGCCAACTTGCGCGGAGTAGTCTCAGGTGGTCGATAAAGCTGTTGTACTGAGATATACTCACCTAGTCCCATGACCTGGTACACACTGTTTCACCAAGTTTCAATACGGAAATAGTGTTAAAAATAATGAAAAACATAACAATAATGTTAAAACCAAAACAGAACCTTTAACCGAATCATAAGTTTTGGTATGTACCAGAACCAGAACCGAAATACAATTCGGTAAGAGTCCTTGGTTTACAGTTCTGCTACTTTAAATTCACACTTTATGATACTTTATGAATATTGAAATATGGATCAGACACACCATACAAAATGTAAAAATTATGATAATGATCCCACAGCCTCGGACCACGACCACGACCACGGCCCTAGTTGCTCACTAAGCGGCAAAGTGCCAACTGCTTACACTCTTAACTATCATAGTTGACGCCAGGTTTGGCATATGTATGCCTGAGATGTGCATGTTTTGTTTGGAATACACAACTGGAGCTGCATGACTCGCCTGTTCTTAAAATATTAAACAATTAAGAACGACATAGAACGGTTTTTTTATAACTTGGTTTCGCATATCAGCCGATCTCACTCATTCTGCATTCAACAAAACACAGTGATTAAATTTCAGGCATTATTTTTCCTGTTTTTTCTGTTTTGTCAAGAAGAGAGAGAGAGAGAGGGCTAGTAACACTAGTTTACAAAAAAAAAATGACCCATTTCTACTGAAACTACTTTTTGGTGTAGATTGGAATGGTGATCTTAAAAATCAATTTCAAAAAATTGTTCATGGCTCCGTTTTTGAAAAATGATTTTTTTTCATTTTTTTGGCAGGTGCTCTTACATTTTAAGCCATATCTCAAGCAAGATATGATGATGATAAGGTAATTGAGTTGACAATAATCGAGTAGAACAATGTTTTTCAATTGGTTTAGTAGTTTGAATAAAATACCCAAAAATTTAAAAAAAAAATCGATTTTTTGTTCGAAAATTCAAGAAATTTCATTTTCAAAAGCCTAGGAAAAATATAAAAAATCGAAAAAATTTGTTTTTATTTTTTATATCTAAGAATCGCACTTTTACGTAGAAAATAAGGTATTGGTGAGGAAAATCGTGTCACACGTTCCGTAGATGGATCAAATTAAGTAAAGGAACTAACTGTGAAATTTGAGTAGTTTGTGTGTTTAGAAAAATGTAATTTGTATTTTTCATTGTTTTTTTGGTTAATTTATGAAGTGAGCGAAAAACCAGAACAAAAATTAGAATCAAGAACCGAACAAAAGTCAAAGCGAACGATATTTTTTTTTAAATTATCACGAAAATACTACTTTTTTTTTGCACTAAATTGATCACAGCTCCTATGTTTGTTCATAGATTTTGATCATCTTTATCTGTTTTTCATCATAGAAGTGCGATTCTTAAGAAGAAAAATTGATAATAATTTTTTTGAATTTTATTATATTTTTTCAAGGCGTTCAAAAATGATATTTCGAGCAAAAAATCGATTTTTTTTGCAAAATTTTTGGGTGTTGTGTTCAAACTACTAAACCGATTGAAAAACATTGTTCTACTCGATTATTGTCAACTCAATTACCTTATCATCATCATATCTTGATTGACTCTATATGACAATTATGAAGTGAGATATGGCTTAAAATGTAAGAGAACCTGCCAAAAAAATGAAAAAAAATCATATTTCAAAAACGGAGCCACGAAAAATTTTTTGAAATTGATTTTTGAGATCACCATTCCAAACTACACAAAAAAAAATTTTAGTAGAAATGGGTCTTTTTGACTGTCAACTAGTGTAAATCAAACTAGCTCTCTACCAGGGCTCCCCAAACAGAGAGCGATAAAACGTGACTGTGTCTCAATCTAACACACAATGAAGTATGACTTCGGCAAGCATTCGGCAAGTAAGTTCGTGCTCCCGGGGCTCTGCTTAATCTGACTGAAAAGCACTTTGCTCTCTAGTCACTAGCCTCGGCATGCGTTCGGCTCTTGTCGGTAGGAATAGCGAAATATGTTCGGACCCTGAGGGCCAGGCGTGACAATAACTGCTTTGCAGAAACACCTAAAAGTATGCAAAAATTTTGAATTAATGTTTATTAAGTGTGATCAAATGAATCCATTAGTTTGTTTCAATTTAAACACTTTATTAAAATGAATTCAGTGCATTTACCAATAATTTCATATTTTGTATGATACTCTTACTCTAGACACTTTTGCGGCATCGTCCTGCCATTAAGTTTGTTCCCTCCTTGCAAATGGGCAAGGTTTCAAAAAGACCACGTTCGCCCACCAATTCAGGTTTGGCTTCTTCGGTTTCTGACTTGGGATTTCTAGAACCTTGATGCAGAGTTGGTGATAAAAAGTTTTGGGTGCTAAAGATGTCCTGAATGGCATCATCAGTGGATTTGTCTACTTCGGGACGAGGCTGGAAGGTATTTGGGTGACCTGCGCTTACGGGACCTTGACCAGGACGTGGTGGCTGGAAACCCGTTACGGGAAGGGGCTGGAAGGTAGTACCTGAGCCACTGGGTTGCTGGAAACTACCGCCCGATGGATAGTTATTGTCGGTTCCTTGCCCTGGACGTGGCTGGAGGGGATTAGATGAGCTGCCTGGTTGTGCTCGACCGCCTGAGGCGCTGGGTTGTTGGAATCCACCTACGGTCTGATAGTTTTCCTCGGAACCTGATTGTCCTCCGTTGAAACCGCCTTGTCCTTGATCTGGGCGAGGTTGAAAGGTACTGCCTGAGCCGCTAGGTTGCTGGAAGCCGCCTTCTTGGGAGTTTTGTCCTGGACGTGGCTGCAGGGGATTTGAAGCGCTACCTGGTTGTCCTCTATTGAAACCGCCTTGATCTTGCCCTGGACGGGGCTGGAAGGTACCGCCTTGCTGGAAACCACCTTCAGATTGGGGATTAGCTGAGCTGTCTGGTTGACCTCGATTGAAACCGCCTTGATTTTGCCCTGGGCGAGGTTGGAAGGCTTCTTCAGAGCCACTAGGTTGCTGGAAACCAAATCTGCCTTCACCTGCTACAGGACGAGGCTGAAAGGGGCCACCCGAACCTCTACCGGGCTGATAGTCTTCAGTAGACTCTTGTCCTAAACGTGGCTGATATCCAAATCCATGGTTACCATGATGTGGGCCTGGGTGAAATCCTCCATGGGGCCGAAATCCATGACCATATCCATAAGATCCCTGGCCTGGAAACTGACCGGGATTGGGGTAACCTCTAATGTGATTTGCTTGGGGGTTAAAGTGGCCTCCAGCAGCTGGATAAACACCAGGGGAACCAAACTGCGGATGATGCCCCGGGTGATGTCCATGTCCAGGCCTAAAATTAATCATTTTTCTCTAAGTCTCATTTAATTTATGATTAGGGACTTGACTTACCCAAATGCGGGTCCTCCCCTTGGTGTTTCCACATAGAAACGATTTTCCGGCCAGGCCCTAGTGAACTGCGCACCTAGTAGACCCATCAATAACACCGATAACAGCCTCGAAAACATTTTCGAAACGGACATATAACAAAAGCTCCTAATGATGCTGTTGCTGCTTTGACTATTCAAATGAAACTGTCCGCATCTGACGGATTCAATGATTATATAGTCAATCAATATGACAAAAATATGTGTGCGTGAAGTGATAAGAGTTGAGACTGAGTAAGGTATATAAGCTCGAGTATATAAGCGTACATCGAGTGCATCTACTGATTCATTTTGAATTACACAATCGTAGAATAAGTAAAGGTGGGAATATTTTGTTTTTTTTTTTTGCTAAAATATTTAAGTGATCACGAAACTAGACATACAAGTTAGGCCGATTTTCGACAACGATTCGCTCGCAGCTGAAAGCCCGGTTTACATCTGGGTAAAGTTTCCACCAATATGCGATTATCTATGTTGGGTAACTCTGTGGTGGTCAGATCCCACACTAGCTCATCTGTTTCATTGGAGTTACTTTGCGACGATTCTGCAGTTGTGTAGTTGTACACTGCATTCCACTCTGCGTTCTGTTTTTCATCCGGGTCGTCTTTCGGAAACACAATGCGATCGTCGGCACACAAACGCGATCTGGCCGCTATTCCATTAAAACTCCAAGCCACTAGAACCGCTACAGACAGACACCACCATCGTCTGGTTATTTGCATAGTGCGAGAGATGAAAACGCGTTTGTCTGCTTCAACGAAGCTTTTGAAACTGCGACACTCCGAACGGATCATTAAGATAAACTGCGGGCAGAGCATTTAAAAGCTTTGCTAGAGTCAATAAAAAGCTTTACCAGCTGTTGATGGTACCAAAAAAAAAATCAAAAATTGATATTCGGGCCAAATTCGACTGTTTTGTGCCCTGTAAATGACAGAGCATATATGGTATACAATTAAAGTTCTAGTTGTTGGTGATATTTTTCCCATATCTATCTAGAGTTTTTAGTCCCACGAACTGAACCCTCTTTTTTGAAGTAATGATATCTCACACAACTTTCAAAGTATTTCCATAGGGAGAAAGATATTGTATAGAGCACAGCTTACGGCCGCGTAGACAACAATACAGATGGAGGAAATGCTTGTGAAACCATTAGAACCAAAACTTAAGCAAAGTACGTTCGACTTTGCATGATGACGTTGAGAGGCACGCAAAGCTGCGTGAAAATAGGATAGAACCTACCCGACCCATTTGATACTAGAAGAGGTTTTAGGTCCCATTTACTGCACCAATGCCCACATGCCAACAAAATGGGCTCATTTCTTTGTAAAGATCTAATCCTACTCGCATAAATATGTGGATAAAATTGATATTATCGGCAAAAACGAACGGACGGTAAGTAAGGCGTCTTCAGAGATTGAGAGGCAGTCTCAACTGATGGGCTAAGCGGTAAACGAGGACAAGACAAAGTACCTAGAAACCGAGAAAAGAAAGGCAATGATTTCTGCATTCGAATGAATCGCAAACTGGAAACACTAGTCTGGTCAAGCGCCTAAAGGGGGCAAGAGGGGGCAACCTACACTAAGATGGGAGGACCAGACAAACTAGGTGTGAACAACTGGTGCCAGCTCGCACACTACAGAAGCGACTGTTATGCAAACATCGGGCCAAAAAAGAAGCAGAACAACAACAAAACCTTTGCTGAAGACGACGCACTCAGATGATTGTTGTTGCGTTCGAATTTGCAAGAAACATTGAAGAGAAATAAAAGAGGGAGCACAAATGAAGTTGTTACTCTATTGTTAGGTTTGTGCTATATATGAGCGGAGCGAATGCAAAGTTGGAAATACAAATCCCTTTTTGAGCTAGAAACCGGTCCTTAAAGCTATTAGAATCCGATGCGCGAATCGCACATTAAGTTTCTTGGCCTTCTTAAGAATTTCAAAGGTTTGCTTTGATCTTGCTAGGCGTGAAGACGAAGAAAAACTGATATGGACGTATAAATAAGACTAAAATTGCAACCAAGAACAATATAAACAGATTTTTCTATAAAGGCCAATAATATGAACTACACTCAGAGAAAAAATAGAGAATTTCACTCTTGACTCAAGAGCATTCGTTCTCAAAAGTAGGGTAAGAGTGAAAATTCTTGATCCAGGAGCAATATTCTTGATCCAAGAGTGAATTTTTGATCCCGACATTCTTGACTCAAGAGTTTCAGTTCTTGATCCAAGTACGAATAATTCTCAAAATAAAAGACTAAAAATAATAATTGAAGGGGGTGGGGTGGGGGTTTGGGTGTGAGAGACATATGACCGAGAACCCCGGGACAACGACAACCCGTCCCGACCGACGTGGTGTTGTTTGTCCCGCGCTGCTTGCCACTCACCCCCTTCAGCCACCCCACCCACTTTTTCCTAAGATGTGATTGATTTTGAGTTATTCACATAACAGATAAAAATTTTTTATTTTACTTACTTTACTGGGACTTGAACTCGGTACCTCGAAGACTGAAACATACACAGTTGGACGAGCAGCTTAACCGACTCGACTATTCTCGATAAACTACAAGCAGCGGCGAAAGCATATTTATAAGCCAGCGCGGTTGGTATTTGGCCAGCCGCAACAGCTCGACCGTGAATCAAGTCCCCGTAGAAGCAAATATTTTTTTTTTTATTTTTTTCCTTTTTTTTATTTTTATTTCATTTTATTTTTTAATGTGGTGTTTTAAACATTTTTATTATATTATACAGACGTTTAATCACTTACTTTTGCCCAATCTTAATGTTCAACTTGAACATAATTATCAGCGCGGCACGGTCAAATGACAATGACAAACTGCGCATGCGCTGTCTCTCTTTGAAAGAGCGCGGCCAACGTTATTCTCTCAAAGTTTGCGTTTCCTCACTCCCCTTGCCTATAGAACCACATTGAGAATGAATTATTCTCGATTCCAAGAGCGAAATTCTTAAAAATTCAAGTGCGACTAGATTTTTTGTTCAAGAGCGTTCGTACTCAAATTATTCGTTCTAGATTTTTATGAGTGTAAGACTCCTAACAAACTTGACCTAATTTTAAATTTAAAAACGCAACAAAGAAAAACTATAAAATTCTTTATAATTTGGTCCGATGACCTATGATCGATCGTGTCAATGACAGCTATATGCTATATACATTAATTCACTATACTATATACTGGTTTAACATTTACTAAAAAAAAGAAAAATGTGCAAGTGTAATGCTTCACTTAGCATCAGAGAGAGAACGTCACATATTGGAGACCCTACTCACTGATTCACACATAGGTTCGGCTTGCGTCTGTGGAAAACTCGAGTGATGACACTTGGTGGAATTAATAAGGTGAAGCTGTTAACCTCTGCTTGTTTTCTACTCACTGATTCACACATAGGTTCGGCTTGCGTCTGTGAAAAACTCGAGTGATGACACTTGGTGGAATTAACAAGGTGAAGCTGTTAGCCTCTGCTGAGGGCCAGTGGATGTATTGCTGTGAGTTAGAAAGAACAAAACATTTGATTGTCTCTGCTTGTGTATCGCCGTTCGCTACTTGCATTCACAATGCACTGGGCTTTTGGTCCTACAAACATAAAGAGCGCTGTCTCGCTCGGCTTCATCTTATTAATTCCACCATGCGGTGCTATGGACTGCTCTCTCTCTCTGCCCTTGTACTGTTTGTGTGTTAAAAAGGCACTGCTGCTAGGACTAATCTTATCCCTATGGCTTAGAAAAAGTATTTTTAAATATTATTCCAAGATTTGTGAACATTAAACAAAGTTTTGTACTATATATAATTTTCTTTCTAAGGCAAAATATAACTAAAATTGCTTTTGGGTTAATTAGAGTACACCTGTCACAAACATTTCTTCTAGCCTTATACACCCACATTACTCTTCCCAGTAAGCGGTATAAAAAAAGAGTCAAGTTTTGTTTATTTTGTCTGTCAACAACTTTATTTAAATGATTTTTTTTAGGCCTCTTTGCGACAATGTTCGTTGATTAACTTATATCCCTCCATGCATTTGGGTAACGTTTCGAGTGTAATACGTGGTCCAATTTCCATAATCTTTGGCTGTGTGGTGGTGGTTTCGGCTTCGTCTTCGGTGATATTCCATATTCTGGTCACTTCTTCTTCCTCTGGCCTAAAGGCAATCATTTTTTCTTCACTTAATTTGCTGGTTTGATTCTTCGTAGATTTTGTAGATTTGTCATCTAGAACTGTTTTGGTGTCGTTCTTGTCTTTTATATTGCTTGTTGGCTCTATGCTTAATCTGACTTCAGTCTTGGGTAACTCGGTTGCATTTGGTTTACCTCCATCCGGAAACACGATGCGATCATCATGCACTCGGCGTGTTTCGCCTGGGTAAGCCAACATGACGAACAGCAACGACCACAACAACAACAATTTCTCAGTTAAGGGAAACCTTAATTTAATTGCCATTATTTTTTAGTTTTGTTTTATTTGCAAAAATAAACACACACGTTCACTCTCGTCAGTTTCGCGTTGAAGACTGAGATCTCAGACCAAGGCAATCTCATAACAGAGAATTCCGAGTCAGGTTGTCCGGCTTGAACGCAGTACTACAATACAATGTATGTATGTACAGCAAGTAGTTGGCAAATGTGTGAACCGGGCGATAAGGTAAGCATGAAATATAAAAAAAAGCTTACATAATTAAATTTTATAATACAATAAATAAATGGCTAATCAAATTGATGGAAAGGCATGATAAAGCGCAGCTTAGAACTGCATTTGTCTGGGAGTTGACGTCAATTAATGGCATAAATCAGCATTATATACATAGGATATAAAAGATCGCTTTTAGGAATGACGGCAGTTGTGAATAGGTCAGGTATAGAATTACCTTCTAAACAGTACAAAAATGTTGCATTGATAGATCCGTGACATATCGTGAACAGTGCCATTTTCTTACTAATGACTTAGCAACAAACAATTTCGCTTAGATTAAAATTCTACAAAAAATAGCAAAGTATCATGGGAAACACAGGGGTCGCTATGAGTCACAAGTGGTTGCTGATAACATTTTCAATTATTTTTAAATATTCAATACTTTTGGAAGGCTTAGGGCCGATCTCGCTTATTCACAAGTCACAATTTACCTTGCTATTTGTAAGTTTTTGTTTAAGATAGCTCTATGTAGAAGATGAGAAATCGGCCCTTATAGTTAAATTGATTTGTTAAAGCTATAAGACACAAATTATACAAAAAAGATGGAAATAAAGAAAACCTTATTTCGACTCAACCGAAGTTTATACACCCCCGCAGCGTGCCATCTACTTGCCAGTTTGTTACCTAGTTGTTTTGGTACACGGTTTTTTGGCCCAACAAACAACGAAAGAAGGTATGCTGATGGTATGAGTTCAGAAAGGTCACCATCCGGGTAATGTGATGGTTTGGTGGGAAGTCGCTTATGATGGGGCACCAAGCTCCATTCATTTTTGTTTAAAAGGAGTCAAAACTTCGGTGAAGTTGTATAGATTCGACCTTTTGGAGCCTCTCTAAACTACATTATTTGCAAACAACTAGTAGACCTTTTAACAAGACTCCGCTGCAGCTCTCAAGGCAAAGCGGAATCAAACATGGCTATAAAAACCATGTACCGAATTTCATTTCTGCGGATGATTAGCCTGCTGGTGGTCCAGACCAGAATCCATTGACAGTGGTCCGTACCAAGGCTAAAGGATTGCTTTACTCGACATCATAATACCGAGTCTTTGAAGCACGCCCTTGTCCGAGCAGTGGACAGTTTCTCAATGCATGAGGTGCGCACTTCAGCGTTGCTGGAGTTCTTCTACAATTTGTAGCCATGGAGTGACCGAATAAAAAGAAGAGAAAAGTTTTAAAAAATATTCATTCGTTTTCAAAAAAATTGTGTACTGAAACAATTGCAAGTACTAGATATATACGATATATTCATCCGATTTTGATCAAGCTCTCCAAAATGGTGTTGAAACGAATAATATCCCCACTTCCCACTACGACCGATTTGCTCTATGACTAACTCACCTTCCTACCACCTTTGCAAATACATGACGAACATATTAAGTAATTTGACCAAAGATTCCAAGTATAACGTCAAGAACACTATAGAGTTTAAGGATCGGATTAACAACAGCTACATATTTGACGACGAAAGGATGGTCTCATTTGATGTCGTTTCCCTTTTTCCCAGCATCCCGACAGATTTGGCACTTGAGGTGATTCAAAAGAGATGGGGCGAAATTTTTGAACACACCAGTATACCAAAAAAGTTGTTCATGGATATCTTGACCTTTTGCATCACTAAAAACAGGTATTTTAAGTTTGACGAGAAGATTTATACCCAGCTTAAAAGACTACCAATGGTCCAGCTGATATCGTAATGGAAGAGGTTTTAAGTCAAGTAACAAACGTAAGACTTCTTACCAAATATGTAGACGATTTATTTGCAGTAGTGAAAGAGGACGACATTAACGAAATACTTAAAAAACTTAACTATTACCATAAAGACATAAAGTTCACGATGGAATTAGAAGTGGACCAAAGGCTACCGTTCTTAGATTCCATAGTACTTAGGAAGGACAATACTTTAAAACTGGATTGGTACCAAAAACCAATGGCCTCCGGTAGACTGATAAAATACCATTCTAAGCACCCCAAAAACATCATACTCAACACAGCACGAAATTTCATTAGAAAAGTCTTAGAAGTGAGTGATCCAATTTTCCATAAAAACAACAAAAAACGAATAACCAAAATTCTTAAATCAAACAATTTTCCCTCACACACAATATATGGCCTATTGAGGAAGAGTAAAACCGAGAATAGGACACCAAAGGAAATAACACCTAGGATATACAAATCGGTTGTATACATACCATCTTTTTCCGATCGTCTAAACCGTTCCGATTGCTATAACAAAGACAGAGTTGCCATAGCCCATAAGCCGATACACACAAATAAAATATTTTTTACGAATACAAAGAGAAAAATACCGACGCTGGAAAAAAGTAACTTAATCTACAAAATCCCTTGTGCAGGAGACGGAGCCACTGTATGCGATAAGGTATATATTGGCACGACAAAATCGAAATTAAAAACTAGACTATCAGGACACAAGTCAGATATAAAACGACGAGACGAGACACCAAACCAAAAAACAGCACTGGCGGCCCACTGTGCTGAGAGCAGACACACAGCTGATTTCGCAAATGTGAGCATACTACACCAGGAACAACAATATAACAAACGGTTCACTTTAGAAATGTTGTACATAATCTCCGCGCCCACTCGGATGAACTTTAAAGCAGATACGAAAAATTGCGCTCACATATACAGACATTTACTTGACAAAATACATACACCTACTTGACCATAGCAATAAGACAATAGACTCAGTTTCAAACTCCGCAGCTGACTGATTGGACGCTGTTGCTCTCTGTATGTAAACATTTTGTAAACTTTTGTTTTTGTATAAAGTGTAAAAAATTTCGTGTTTTCTTGTGTTATTGTTTATACAGCCCTGATGACGATTGCCGACGGCATATCCGACGAATATATTGGAGACAAAAATCAAAGTGTGTTTTATTTCACTATAAAGCACATAAAATATTCACGACCTTGAGCCTGCTATCAACTATTTCTAAAATAACTAAGAAGAGGTCGCCAAAACCAACAAATATCAAAAAAGTTTTTCTCACTAAAACTATTTTTTTGACCGATCGTTCCTATGGCAGCAATAGACTATAGGGATCAGATTTGGAACAAGCCTAGCAGAATTCTGTGGTAGCATATAATATTGATCAGTAGCAAGTTTGTGAGCGATAACATTGAACACAAACAAGTTTTTCTTTCTAAGACTTTTTTTCAGATATATCGTCGAATCTTTTCTAAAATCTCAATTCTAAGAAAATTTTCCCAAAAAAACATGGGTTTTTGGGGTATTGTATTCCCCCCCCGTTGACTTCAAATATTTATGTTACAAAAATGCCCTTAGAAACTCGGTGAAGCCCGACTATTACATACTCTATATCACCCAGAGTTTGAAACTATCTGATAAATTTTAGATAGAAGCCACACAAAGTGATAAAGAAGTCAAGTGCTGCCCATTGCCGTTGAACCGGTGCTACCCAGCTAAAAATATTTTGTTTTTCCTCATAACTTGACTATCGTTCATTTGATCTCCAATATTTCTTTGGCGAATCGATAAATAATCATGATTACAAAATATCCCTAGAAGGTACAAGCCATCTATCTGCAAAACTGTGGGAGATATGAGGTTTATTCTAAATTGCGGTGGCGGGAAGGGGCGTGGCAACCTGTAACTTAAAAATTTATCTGCCTGCAACTACAAGAAGTATTTGAACCATACATGTCAAACCTCTATTTCTTACCATATCAAAGATCTGTACTTCTATATGGACTTACAGACAGACATGGCTTTTTCCGCCCATACTTTATGTGGAGATGTTTTCTTCTCTTCTT
Organism: Lordiphosa clarofinis; assembly: GCA_018904275.1. NCBI lineage: Eukaryota > Metazoa > Arthropoda > Insecta > Diptera > Drosophilidae > Lordiphosa > Lordiphosa clarofinis. The sequence continues at coordinate 2,188,806 of JAEIGQ010000013.1, forward strand.
TACAATTATTTGGATAATTTTAATATATCTACTGCAAAAAAATTTTCTAATGAAGATAAATTCTCTGTGCTATGATTCCTCTGACAACTAAAGGCTACACAATTTTACTCTGGAATCAAGAGCATTCGTTCTCAAAAGTACAGTAAGCGTAAAAAAACTATTGATCGAAGAGCAAAATTAATTTCAAATTTTCAAATTTACTGGGACTTGAACTCGGTACCTTGAGGACTAAATACACACACACAGATGACGGTCAGCTTAGCCCACTCGAAACCATTCTTAAGAATGAACGCAGTTTGTATTTGTAAGCATCTGGCAACGAAAGATTGCGCATGCGCTCTCTCTCTCTTTGTGAGAGCGTGTCCAACGCTATTCTCTAAAAGTTTGCTTCACTTCCCTTGCCTATAATAACCAAACTGAGAACGAATTTAGCTCGATTCCAATTGCAAAATTCTTAAAATTCAAGAACGAAAATTTTTTTTTAATGTTTGCTCGTACTCAAGTTCTCAATATCATCCCATACTTATCAATAAAAATGTCTAGGGTAGATGAGACAGCTTTGTTGGCGTTAAAGAAGATAATTAATGGCAAAACGTAATAGCCAACACTTTGAAGTAATGTTTTGTGTTTGTTTTTATATAAGTATAATTTTAAGGTCTATTTTAATTTATTATTATTGGTTTTTTCATTTTGTTGCTTTCGAAAGCTTTCATTTTATTATTCTGTACAATGTGATGTGCAATTAACGCTTTTATTGTTCTTCATAAGTCAGCGGCAAAAGATTTGCTTTGTAACAGGGGCTTTAAATTTAAATAGTTTTTGCAATTTTCCGTTCTTGACAAATTTGAAATAACACAAAGTTAATAATTTAAGAGAGATCTTCGTTTTCTAAAATTGATCTCATAGTCCGCTCTCAAAGATGGATTCAAAAGAGGTTTCTCAATTCAAATCTTTTATTTCATTCAAAGCATTCACTTCACTCGCTTATGACAATGTTTATTGGCCAACACATAGCCCTGAGGACAATTGACTTCCAAAATGTTGTAAGGCTTCACTTGGGGTATTTCCATCATAATTACATCCTTTAGTTTAGTTTCATTTAAATTTACAGTTTCCGCCTCCACAATTTCGCTATCAAAGGCCAACAATTCCTGATAGTTGAAGCAGAGCAGCAGGATAATCCACCAACAGAAAGCCATAGCGAGTGTTTCCTCCAACAGGTTGACTTCAACTGAATTCAATTCATTTCTTTAATGCTTAATTATGACTTTGCATCCAAGTGTTGGACGCACATTTTTTGAAAGCCGTTTTCACCTTATAAAGCCGCTCTTCAATTGAAGGTTGCTTCAGTGAAAAGATTAAACGAAAGATAACAGAAAAGTTGTGTTTTTGTCTGCCTTGTCTACTATTTGTCTTTTTGCCTGCCAATATTTGCTTACTCAGCTCAGACAATGGCGAAACAATCAATGGCAAATTCTTTGCTTTTATGAAAATGAAGAAAATGCCCGAGAAAACCACAACAACAAAAATATGTTTTGCGTAAATCAGGAAAAATGCAAATATTTGTTGATTACTTTTCCAAAAGTTGCACTGATTAACGGGCACTGCCGGGATGCCGGGATGAAGGAAGCGCCATTTCAATTAGAGAGGTGTGCTTTTTTTTGCATTCCCTATTGACTCCATCCTCCTCATAAATAAATGACAATACAAAACGAGACGAGGCGAGCCGAGCCGAGGCGTGCCGGGTTCGAGGCCTTCCTGCATCAGCTGCCTGTGACCTAAAGAGGCATTATTTTAATGTACTTTTATATGCTGCTCGCAAAAAGGTTTCCAGTATTTAACCCAGACTCCCCAAGTCTTTTTAAAAATTATGCCATTTAAAATGACATTTTTATGTTTCAAATTTTGTTTCCCTCGCGAAAATTATGCCAGAGTTACTTTGGGTGATGATGAGGGGTGGCTGTTTGGTGTGTGGGTGGCTTTGGTGGTTGACAATAGAATTGTCAAAATTATTAGCCCAAATTGCTGACATTTATTAGCAACACAGAGTCAGGTTACTTCATAAAAGCGCCGACAGAGAATGAGGTTAAGTGGCCAAGAGAATGTGAAGCCTATAAATTCCATCATCTAATCATTCCGGAGGTTAACTGTGCGGTTAAGCTGAAAATACTTTTACAAAGTGAAAGTAAATGTTTTTTTTTGGAAATATATAAAGAGGGCAAATGCAATTTGAACAGAAAATAGGTAAGAAATATGAAAAGCTGTAATAGAACAGGTGCCTGCTATAGCTTAGTAGTAAAGTTGTGCGTTTCTTTGCTTTTACACAGCCGTCATCTTGATAAAGCAGTTTTAGATGTCGCCAACCCACGCAAAATAGCATAAACTTCGACAGTAACTCATTCTTCAGAATTTAACACATTTTTTGTATGTTCTAATAGCAATTGTATTTTCCAAGTAGTTGTGTCTTTTCTTTGAAATATTTACATTTTTTGAACTTTTGGTAATTTTTTAAAAGCTTTGAGACTGTTGCAACAATAAGTATTATTAAATTTATAATGGTCTAGATCCCCAAAGATTCGCTCCTTATAGTCAGAATTTATTGTGATGAAAAATGCCTGAAATTTTTCTTAACCTCAAAAAACCGCTCGGTAAAAATCGTAATTTTTTTCTAGGAAGAAAAGAAAACCCTTTGGTTCAGTTCCTGATTTATAGTATTATATTATAATCATTAATGAATTCCGCTTGAAAATAAGAACAAGCTTTGCCCATTGCATGGTCTTGAATCTAACTGAACTGCGGTTTTGGATCGGTACAGTAATTCACTCTTAATTTATTATATATGTTATAAAGGACCGTTTCCGATTTCTAGTTTCGGAAACATGAATATATGACGGTTTCATGCCTATTCAACACAAAACAGTTTCAACACGCCAATTCAACACAATAAAAAGTCAACACACGTCCATAAGTCATTTTACTCAACACAACAATTTAACACTACGTCAATTCAATTCAAATCAAATTTAAATTTAATAATAAATTAATTATTTTGTTTTGTGTTGAATTGACGTGTGTTGAATTGTTGTGTTGGGTAAAATTACTTAGTGATGTATTGACATGTGTTGAAATTGTTTTGTGAAGTCTTTGTTTTGTGTTGAATTTTTTTGTGTTGAATTGACGGATTGTTAAATTGCTGTGTTGGATGAAATGACTGTGTGTTTTATAGACGTGTCACCATAAATGACTATTATAAATACTAAGTTATTTACGGACAGTGTTTGAAAGTACCTTGGTGTATGTTTTACCTTACCTCGGTTTTTTTTTTAAATTCCAGTACCTTTTACCTAACCTAGGTCTAAATTTTGATTTACCTTGTCAATAGATACGATACTCGGTTTTAATCATAAGAGATTTTTCATCGCGGCCAAGTTTCAATATCAATTGTTGAGCGATGTTGAGGAATTATGGTCACACTAATTTGAGGCATTCATTTCAAAAAATTTAAACATATTTAAACATCATTGTTTCGTAATATTTAAACTTTATTATTGTTTACAATGAAATGAAGACTTATCCCTGATTTTTCAAACCGAATGTCAATGGTTAACTTTGTAAAAACAAAACTATTAAGTTTGACTAACTAAAATGTTTGTAATGAAGTAAAGTGGTTTTATTTATATATTTATACTTACTATTCATTACCAATGAAAATGGATGAACCCTGCTTTTAAATTATAAAGTACCTTTTTGTACCTTTACCTACACTGAGAAAAAATCAATATAAAATCAAGATTATACTCTTGAATCAAAGAGAAACGGTGTCAAAATTCGACTAAGACCCGATAATTTTAACCCAAGGTTATATTCTCAATTTTAATCTTAATCCATCTATCTTAAATAATGATCGTTTATGCTCGACTTTATGTTGAAACAATCTTATTTTTAGATATAAAAAAAAAAGAAAAAAAATTATATTAGTGGGATTCCAGAAAGTGATTTGCTTTTGATTTGCTTTCGAAATAAGGAAAATAAGGTCATACTAATTGATTTCGTGAAATCAGCTTCGAAGCTGATTTCGATTTGCTTTCGTTTTAGAGTGACAGTTTTCTTAGAAACCTGCTTGACTTGGTCAAAGATGTTCATGGTTACTTATCTACACAGCTCTCCTAGAAAGGTCGAAGTTACAAATTCTCCCACAATTTTATTCTGCCCATCCTCTTTGGATCTGTGACGTTGTATATGTGTGTAAATTGTATGAAAGAAAATCAAAGTGAAATCAAGGTCGTTCCACCAACTGCTTTGCTTTTGCTTTCACGAAAGCAAATCAAAAGCAAATCTACTTTCAGGAATCCCACTATTAAGCTGTTATTATTTTTATGTAATTGATTGAATTGATTGAGATTTTAGATTGAATTTTTTTTCTCAGTGTAGTTACTAGAAATTCTGGATTTCTTTTACCTTACCCAAGTTTATTTCTTCACGATTGCCTTGTACCTTACCTAGGTAAGAAAAACGAATACCCTATCCGTCACTGTGTACAGAGTAATAAAATCTTCGTCCAGTAAAGGAAATGGGATACTCACATATTCTAAATGGTACAATTTATACTTTAAAGCGTCGCTAAGAATCAAAATGGCCTATGAAGAAACTACCTGAAGTCGAGCGAAGCTTTATTTAACCGAAATTCGGATATAAGAATCAATCGGCGTGTTCAGCTTAATAATTGATCCTTGAGCAGGTATCAGAAAATAAATATGCATCGAATAGCTTCTGATATTGAAGGGAGCAGTATCACTTTAAAGTAGCGTACTTTTTCTTTGATTCATGCTAGATAGTAGATCGGGACAGTAGGAATCTAATTAGATGACGGAGCATTTAGCTATCGTAAACGAAACTTTGTGTTTTCTCAGGATCACGTCTTGGCACACCGTGATTTACGTCACCTCGATCTCAAATCTTTATAATAATTAGTTTAGTCGACTCTCTATCAATGCCAGGGAAAGCGTCCAGATCTATACTTTAAAAGTGATCACGACAAAGGTCAACTAAGTACCATAGGGGATAATTATGCTGTGTGTGGTCTATGAAAATGTGGACTTAGCAGCTTTTAAGCATTCTTGCTTTAGTAAATCATTCAATAAACTTAAGAATCAAGGATCATAACCACTGGTTTCGAGCCCTGATAAAAGCCCTGATAAAAGCTACTGACATTATGTCAATAGGCAGAAAAACCTTAAACTTAAAGTTGATTCTCAAAATAGTAAAAATAGTAGTAAGTACAGTTAGAAAGTCTTTTCCAAAAACGATTGCGTCAACATATGTTTCCTAACATGTAAGTCCTTAACTCTACAGCTTAGTGAAGCCACCTTGAGACCAAATTCCAAAGCAGGAAAGTATCTTTAGGACCGTCTGGTCCTTAAGCAATAGTTGTTCGTGACTTTGACTTGAAAGCAGGACTTTAACCTCTTTTCGCTTGATTTTAAAGGTTTGTAGAAACGGATTCCACCTTGGGTTCCACTTCCCAAACTCCCCTTCCGCTTACTCCCTTTCAAATTTAACAAGACCTGCAGGAACTTAATCACCTTTTAAGTGAAGCCTTTAACTACATACCGAACATACCACAGAATTTGTTGAGTTGACCGCATACATAATTTTCCACCGCAACCGCAATGGCCTTTTCCTCCCCCTCCTCCTCAACCTCCATACTCTGGGGATATCCAGCCATTGTGTGCCATTAGTTAGAAGTCCATTAACGAAAAATGCATACACAGCCGCTGGACACATGTCAATGGACGCTTCAGGAACGTGTGCTACGTGAAGGAGACACATTTTGGGCACATCATTTAGCAGGTAGCAGCTGCATTGATGTCCAGCAGACGCCCCCACCTCTGTTGGCGTATTAATTCCTGACGTTGCCACATAAAATATGGCTACACTTAGGCTGGGACAAAAGTCCTAGCGCTGCGCTGAATGAGTTAATTAAGCGCCTCACGGCCAAAAGCATAATTTAAAGTCATTTATCAGTGATGTTGGTCGGCGGCAAAATGTAAATTGGCTTAGAGCTCCCACACCAAAAGCCCAGCGAAAACATGGACAGCTTCATTATTACGTGCAGTGTTTATTACAGAGAGAGGGGGAGAGAGCGGGTTACTGCTGCTGGCCCAAAGGATTGTCCAGCCAAGGATAGACAGCCGGACACTTGTCGCAGACACTCATGTAGCGCTCCTCACCGGTGGATGTCTTTCGGACATGGCACTGAGCCGCCTGGCATTTGGTATTGGGCAAAACGGGGCAGCTCTTGAAGGGTTTACCCAACACCGGCTTCTTCACGTACTCCAGCATGCGCGAAATACTGGTCAAGTAGACATCCGGATAGGTGTTCAAATGGTGCATGAATCTACAACGAAAAATAAAAAATTCGTCAAAAATCCAAATCCAAAAATCAAAAAATTTCTTTACTTTTTAAAAGCGGCAAAGTGATGACGTCCTCTTGAAAACCAAGCGGCATGCAGATACATGCCAAATGGAGCACGGCTACCCTGGTAGTGACGATTGAAGTTCTCCAACATCCACTCAAACAAAGCATCCACTTCATCCGCAGGCGGATAGACACAAGCATCAATCATCGAGCAGCTATAACCCTCCAAGTCTGTCCAAGTTACCATGGGATTTATCCAAACACCGGGTATGGAAGCATCCGGACAGGGACCAATCTGACAATCCTGCACTGACTTGTAGTCCAAGGTATAAGGCCACATGGCCGGATCCTTAAACTTTTGCGTGGGCCAAGAGCTGTCGTAGGTCAAACCCAAACGTTTGGCCGCCTCAAACGAATTGTTGCCCGAAATTTGCAAAAAGGGCAAACGCATACCCTGAACACTCTTTGGATCCACCTTGGCAAAGGTTTCCAGCATTTGCAATTGAGCACCAAACTCACGCTCAATCGTGTCCACATCCGCTGTACGCCAATAGTCTGTACCATCTCCATGGGTGACCGAATGCAGGGCGATTTCATGTCCCGCATTATACAAGGCATTTACACGTACATAGTCCGTGTACTCGTGCGACAGGAAAAAGGTGCCAGCGGCTGAGCAACCATCAGGATTGGTCAATTGATTGAACAGCAGCTCGTATTGGGCATAGTTAACGGCATTGATGGCATCATCAAAGGTAATGGTGACAAACTGGAGTTGGATTAGAAGATGAGATCGAATCCCTTAGAACTGTTTTAGTTCAGAATATTTGAGCCCAAAGCTTAAATAATCTTAAATCATTTTTTCAATATTTTTATCTTCAAAATATTTGTAGAACTATTTTTCAGAATAATATTTATAATATCATTCATGAATGATCATTCAAAAACCAGTCTGTTTGCGTTTCAGAACAACTTAAGCTTTATTTACACGACCTGATCACTCAGATGAGTTTTCGTCAGTCCCGAACTCATCTGACCAACTCAGTTTCGCTTTCACACTTGCCTAAAAAGCTCAGATGGGCCAGTTACAGAACCATTGGATTATCGGAATCATCTAGTTCATAAGAACATTGCGAGGTTGCTCAGTTTACATAGAAGAAGAAGACAAGATATATAAAAAGGGTCATGACGATCTGCCATTATTCGATAACAAATGTATATCGTCAGTCACAAAGTGGCAAAGCCAGCGCATTGCAATTTGGTCACACTGTAATTCGATAGATGCCACTCAGCTGAGTGGACGGTTCTATTTCGCCTGATCGCTGATCCGAGTAGCTTAATTTCTACTCAGAGCCTATTTACACGGTCTGACAGCAACTCAGCTGAGTGATCAGGTCGTGTAAATAGAGCTTTAGTAATGAAACACAGAGGTTCCTCTTTCGAAACTCATATTCTATTGAAATCTACATTTACACTCTTTTTGAAAGCATTTAACGCTCTTCGACAACGAACTCCCTTCAGTACTGGCTTGATCAAAAATAATCCAAATTGCCCAGACTATAATTAATCCCAATAGAAGTCAGGTGTCAGTTTAAACCGGATTTCATTTAATCAAGGTTCAAAGTTAAGACTGAAGGACGGATGTTTTAGCTTCGGAAACCTTGATTCTTTTTTAAGCTTGGCTATGTTTGATTTTATTTCGAAGTTGGCTTGTGTCAAAAACCCTTTGGATGTTTATTTTGACTTGTTATTGGAACTAGTCTTGGTCTTATAAGTTCAGTTGCGAACGTACTCTTTAGCTTTTTATTCAGAATCCGGTACTTACTTCAATTCTAGTGCAGTCTTATTTGAATGAAAAATAAAATACATTCTTGATGTCGATTATTATCGGTTTGATTTGCGATTTTTAGGTCTCTTGCAAGTCTTTCCAAAACCAATTCTCACAGAAATCTTTTTCGGTTGGTCAAATCTCTTGTGTTTTGTTGGGAGATTTAGCCACCCCAACCAAACAATTTTGCTAAGAAAATTAGTTTTTGAAATCTAATGAACATTATTTTTCTGCATAGGTTGCATCAAATGAACTGGATGCCATCTGTGTACCAACATGGGTACTAAAAAGGGAAAAATATTTTGAAATTTTGCATTTTATTTCTTGAGAATATCGGCCATGTTCTCAATTCCACTTCCACAAAAGTTTTGCGATTTGGAGTGCAAATTTAGTACTAAAACCGGTTTGAAATCACAGAATTTTTGTGGAAGTGGAATTGAGAACATGGCCGTATGACATAAATTTAAATTAAAACTCAAAAATGCATCATAAAACAATTTACACAATAAAAACGAGAGCGTAAGTTAAAGTCGGCTCTAACCGACTTCGATATACCCGTTACTCATGAGAAAACATGAGAAAACAAACAAATAACAGTGTTCCTGCGTTCCCTAGGGTGACCATCCAAAAAGTATGCAACATTTTTTAGGGTGGGAGTGGGTTGGGTGCTTGGTTCACTTTTTTGCTCATAACTTGAGAACCGTTCATCCGATCTTTATCATTTCTTCGGCAAATTGATTTATTTTGCTAATTACTAACTATCTCTAGAAGCTACGAACCGTCTATCTTCAAAACTGTAGGAGATATAACGTTTTTTCCAAATTGTGGGGTCCCGACCCCACAAATTTTGAAATAAACTTGATCTGCGTGCAGATAAAAGAAGCATTTGTCCCATACATGTCAAACCTCTATCTCTTACCATCTCTGAGATCTAGGTGTTCATACAGACGGACGGACAGACGGACATGTCTATATCGACTCGGCTGTTGATGCTGATCAAGAATATATATACTTTATATGGTCGGAAATGATTCCTTCTGCCTGTTGCATACATTTGCACGACTTTAGTATACCCTTTTTACTCTACGAGTAACTGGTATACAAATTTCATTCAAACATCAAACTAACTCATGACTAGAAAAAGGAAAATTTGTTTTGCGGTAAGGGCAACCCTGTCTAGAGATTTGATAGAGATGGACCATTGGCATGGACACAAACTTTCCAACTCAATTTTCAATTAAAAAAAATATAAAACTCTGGAAGATCTGGGACACCGACTGATTTTTCGAGCGTTTTGCAAACCAACCGATGTCAAAATCTCCGGAGATTTTTGTGACATCCTCGTATTTGAACATTATGCTGCCTTCACACTGTTCGACATATGAGACATGATATTCTAGTAGGCCTGCATTTCTCCATGAAATTCTAGAAATTTAACAAGCTATTTAAAGAGCATAGCAGAATAAGCATACAAAAACTGCCCCCACTCCGATCAGAACCAAAATTAAATATGTTGTTACCATCAATGAGAAACTCACTCTCCTAAATTTGTAGTCTTCTAATCGCTATTGGAGTAGAGTTATGAGGGCGGAAAGGTAAAACAAAAAACTCGTTTATCTTAAGAACCGCTTAACCGATTTGAATGCGTTAAAAATATGTTATAAGTGTCCACCACAGAATTCAGAAAATTATTTTTGCACATTTTTATTACCAATTCTTAGGCACAAAAAATATTATTAAAATTTTCAAATAATTTTTTCGAGGTGTAAATCGTTTTCAACTCTTATAGTTTTTTGCTAGTTTTTTCAATAAGAAATCCTTAACAATGTACAATTTTTGCACGGTCGTCGGGAACCATCTTCATAGTGAATGCCAATAAAACATGTGAACAGTTTTACAAATATATTTTATAATACTGAGCACACTGTAACTACTCACACAGAATTGACAGAAAATTTACCCTTTTTCCCCTTTTTAAGTTGATTTACAGTGTGCCTAATATGTATTAAATATATATAAAAATTCCTAATTTAACGTTTAATAGTATTTCACCATGAGGTACACTTGGGATGTGTTTGCAAAAATTATATGTTGTTAGAGACCTCTTGATGGAAAAAACGAGCAAAAAACTGTCGATGTAGCAAAATGCTAACACCGTAAAAGAATTATTTGAAAATTTCAATAATTTTTTTTGGGCCAAAGAATTGGCAATAAAAATGTGCAAAAATTATTTTTTGCATTGGTCTGTCGACACTTACAACATATATTAAACCCATCCAAATCGGTTAAGCGGTTCTTAAGATAAACGAGTTTTTTGTTTTACCTTTCCGCCCTCATAACTCTACTCCAATAGCGATTAGAAGACTACAAATTTAGGAGAGTGAGTTTCTCATTGATGGTAACAACATATTTAATTTTGGTTCTGATCGGAGTGGGGGCAGTTTTTGTATGCTTATTCTGCTATGCCCTTTGATACATAACAAAAAACAGGTGTGGAACAGTGTGAAGGCACCCTTAGTAAACTGAAAACAAGCTTTTCCAGGCTATATTACGTCGCCTCTGGCGGCTGGACGGGAGGTGAACTGCCATTCAGCTTGGAACTTGCGCATAACTAGCTTCCGCTTGATGTCGTTTGGGTCAAACTAATAGAACAAAGTTAAACAAATCTATGCAAAATAGCCAATGAGTTTGGAAGCTTAAACCTTCAACGGACAAAACCGTCTTCCTAAAATCAGGGCCTTGCAGCCTTGCTTGAAACAGCTATATTCTGAATAGAGGACTGAGAAGACCTGAAAAACAAATGCACAGATCGAACTTGTCCGAATTTACCATAATATCATGCTCGATAATATAAAAATATCGATATTTTCACTAAATATTCATATATCTTTAAACCTTGTTAACACGCATCTGTGGTTGCTTATCAAGACCGCCTTGGACCGGATCACAGCCTTCTTACCTCTAGGCGTGAGTTCCTGTTCTCCGAGGCGAGGCGGAGGTCGACCTTCTTGTATTCTCTGTCGTCCACCATTATATTTCCCGACGCAGGCACCATAGGGTCATAAAATAATTAAAAACCACCAATTATTCTCTTTACGAGTTGATTTCAGATAACATCTGGCGCGAAAACAAACAAATTACTAGCGCTTTTTAAAATGTGTCAAATTGACACGCCAAGGATACTTATGTAATTATCGCTAAATCAGCACAAATAACAATAGAAACACACCTATGATAACCCTACTCTACCCACACCGGTCGAAATTTGTTCAGTGAATCGAAACTTCATTCACGCCGCAATAGCGTTTTGAGTCCAAAAATTGTGTCAAATTGACACAAATGTTGGATGAGACTTAAATCACAGGAAAAAATTTTAGAGACATCTACCAATTACCCTTGAGAGAACCATTGGTAGTACCCGTTCAAATCGATATTAAGTTGTTTGAAAACATCGATATATCGTGTTCAGGAACGCACTCAACGCCACGTTAGACCTCCTCAGAATTTGCAGCCTTGCTCTACAGACTAACTACTCTCTCTGTTGCGGAATTATAACGCTCTCTTACTCAAGGAAATCCTTTTTATACTCATTTGTCTTAGTTCCCTTACCTGTGGAATCTCACGTTCACTACCCAGAAACTTGGGACGCGGCAGCATCGCATCCGAGCAGCGACATTCCGGCAGTTTACATTTGCTAGCCTTGCAGGACTCGGCTTTTGGTAACTCTTCGCTTGGCTTCTGTTTTATCTTAATCTTTTTCGACTTGGTCTTTCCCTCGCTGACCAATATGCTGGCCAAAATGAGGCCAACTAAAAGCAATGTAGAGTATTTCATGCTGCTCCAAACACTCAATTCTTCTCGCAAAACAACTTGCTCGGGGTTTTATAACCTTGCTCTAACCAAGGTAGCTCTATCTTATCAATAAATTTTGCCAAAAAAACAAAAACCCATGTTTGACTTGGTTTGGCCATTAAATTGGGCGCGTCCATGTATTTGCTGATAATTTCGGGAACAAACTTTAAATTATGTAAGCCCTAGAAAGAGAAAAAGTTGCCTCATTAGCATAACCCCAGAACAGTGGCTTTTGCCACTTAAGTGGAAAACTTTTCCACACTTTCCGAGATCACAATCATCGAAAGGGAACAACTGCAGTGCCAAATTATGACTTGAAATCGTAAACAAGTGCTTCAGAAAAGTTTCGACGACGACAGGAACTCTTAAAACAATGCTGAAAGTCTCAACCCCCTTCCCTTGTACGGAGCGGCCAATCACAATTGTGAAATCCGTATACAAGTCAAGCAGGAAGATTGAAAAATCTTTAAGCATTTGGCAACAAGCGATGCAACGATGCGATTTTCTCGGCAAACTTTAGCCGACTGACACCCGGGGTAAACGCCTCCCATTTGATTTGGTCACGTTCCGGGGCGTTCCCAGTTGCCAGTAGGTGGCCAACCAACAGTCAGTACATGTGACTTCGGCTGTAGGCGGACAGGCGGAAGGCTAGGGCCAGACAGGCTCGGCTCCGCTCCGTTCGGCTGGTTGTAGGGGGCTGGCCCGTTGCAACATGTTTGAGTGAGTTTGAAGCTGGGCGGGTATTACATCATGTCCTGCTGTCAGAGAGTGAGTGTGTCGCAGAGGTTTATTGAAATTTGATTGACAAGCCGAAGCCTGAATGAAGATGAATCTGAAATGGAAGTTGCTGCGAATTAAAATAAAAAGAAGGGATATATATGTATGTGGATGGGTATATATTGATGCAAACTTTTCCCACCAAGACCAAGTAGTTTGCGTGAGGCGTCAAAGCGTAAAATCAAAGGCCGAACTGCTCACGTGGCGCCTTGCAATATGCAAATTGGCGCTCATATGCAAAGCCTTAGATTTCCCCAGGCGACAAATTCTCACGCACGTCTAAGCACTACCCACGAAACTATGGGAAGGGCATGGAGATGGAGGGTGGGCCAAAGACTTGTCTTGGTGGTGGGTTTGCCAATTTTCGCGATAATCACACAACTAATTTGCATAGCACCAATCTGCTATAATCAAATTAGGCTAAAAGTAAACAAAATTTTGAAGCAGTAAAGCTTATTTTAAATACCCTAACTAGAGCTGGATTTCTTTACAAATCTGATGATTTTGGGACTCAGTTTTTTTTCTTCATTTTGCAGCCTAAAACTTTTGTAAGTTCCGCGGACTCTACTACTAAGTTCGATTTGTCAAATATTAATTATGTGTTAGATAACCTAAGACTATTTGTTCGTTTGTTTAGAAGATGTGAAATTGTTATCTGACCGATCGTTCATAGTGATCGCATAGTGAGAGAAAGGCGTAATTTGGCAACGATTTCTGCATAGTGATTTTAGTATTTATTTATGTAAACACAAAAGTTTTGGGCACTTCTTGAAATGTTGAACCGGTTTCAAATCTTATCAATCCCAAAGTATTGGTTCAAAGCATCTTAAAACTTTAGAACCTTGCTTGATTCTTACAACTTTTGCAAATCGTTCTCAATAGAAAAGTGCATTATCACCCAGAGACTTAATTTAGATATTTTTGAATTCGAGAAGGCAATTCTCTATTGGGCTCAGCGAAAGATCCGTTGCTATCTCGAAAATATTTTGTTCATTAACGTGGCACATTTCTGCCTAAATGGATACGTCAACAAAAAAAAACTGTATCTTTTGGGCTCATGAGCAACCCGTTACATCCGCAAAAATGCACTGTTAAGTGTGGTTTATGGGCTGCTAGAATTATCGGTACGAATTTCATTAAAAGGCCGGACAGAAAACAGCCGTCACTTAATTGCGCTACCGCATAAATGATGTTTTGTTGAAACGACCGTTCCAAAACTAGCACAAGCGGACTTCTATTTGAACGATTTCATTCGTGAATTATCGTTCACGAATCAAGCCCGACAAATAAATCAAAAACTCTTCGGGTCCACGCTGACAAGAACTTCTGATTTCGCCGCCCTATCGCCCTACATACAATTGAAAGCTTCAGAAATGCTTCAGCAAAGCTCTCAGCAACCAAAGAATTGCAACTTTATGCCAACTCGCAGCGTCATTTGAAGTTAGGTCAATAGTCATGCTGGTTGAGATGATGACTCTTGCGAGTTTCTGAGTTTAATCCCTAGAGAAGGAACTAGAATTTAAAATATTAAAAAAAAAAAATATAGAAATCGAAAAGTAAATTAATTAAATTATGACAAATCTTAAAGTTAAAAATTGACTTTTATAACAAAAGAAAATAATTTTAAGAAAATGCCCAAGCTGTTCAAAAAGTGAGCACTATATGTTTATAATATGACACCCGCGGTTTACGGTTTAAAAAAAGCGGGATTATTCTACTTGTGCCAACAAATGGGCTTCATTTTGGTAGAATTAGAACGAATTTAAGTCTGAGCGATTCAAAATTGAACCGACCCAATGGACCATTTAATGCGTAGTTTCGGTCAACTTTTCAAATAAATTTTTATTCTCCTGATTGAGATGAATTTTTCAAAAATATCATTATTTTCATTTCACTTGGCAAGATAATAAAATCTTTCTCATTCAAAACAGTTTCATTCATTTAAATTGATAATGAATAATTTCAAAATGATACTAAAAATGAAATAATTTTTAACACATAAATTTTATATATTTTCTTATCGGACAAAAATTTATTTTAAGTATATCAAAAGAATATATTCCAACTAAAAAACGCGAAACGAACTCTCTCTGAAAGGCTACGTTCTAGACCTACGATCTTTTAAATGCCTTAAGCACAGGTTGACAGCATCTACATTTTATTATATTTTTTTGTTTGAGCATAACAATTTTATTACTTTTTGCTTAACGAAGATACATTAAAAATGACCGCTCATATTAGATTATTGAAAAAATCGTTGATGGATTCTTGTTAATCTTAAGCATGTCAACTGGATCTCCCCAGGGAACGAAGACATTTCTTTATTTACACATATACGAACCGAACGCATGCCTAATCTCCCAGCCAGCAATTTAGCAAGCAATGTGCAAATCAAGCTTAAAGTAAGATTGCTTTTGCAGGCGTTGTCGTATGGCAGCCTACGACATTTACAAAACACTTACTATGGTAAGCGATTTGCGAAAGTCGTTTCGGCGACCGAGAGATTTCGTGCTTACTCTCTCTCGCTCTCTTGGCACTCTCTCTTGGCGCTCTCTCTCCCTTGTGATCTTTTAGTGCTAAGCAGCTGCAGCTGGCAAGGCAGGCAAAAAAAAATTTAACCTCAAGCAAAGACAAGGAAAAATTGTGTATCTCATTCTCGTTGTCTTTCTTGAAGAGTGAACAAGTGAAATTTTTTTTTTTAAAAGTAAGTGCGCGTTTAAATTAATTTAATGCCAGCAGCTATAATTTTAGGGAAAAAACTTAAGAATGCAGATTATATACGACTGTCAACATCAAGTGCAAGGAAGTTTGCTACGGACAAGATATAACATTCGCCACTCCCATTCGTCGTGAGTAACAATGCTTTCTAGCAGTTTAACGTCAACTATTTACATATTATTTAAATTATATTGCAGAGACTCACTCTGAAATTAAGGAAGGAAGAGGACATTGTATTTTCTTTTTAAGCAGGGAAAACGGTAATTTAATTTAGTTCCAATTTTTGAATAATTAAAATAACCAACCAGAACACTCACAAAATAAATGTTTAAAACGCTTTATTATTTCACTTACAATACGTGTTTTGTAACCGTATTTACAAAGCTTATGGAAAGCGTATAAAAATGAATTATAAAACATGTTTTGAAAGCGTCCTTTTAAAGCTTATAAGGATGGGTGCGTTTCGATTATAAATCGCTTACTTTGATGCGTTTTATAAATGTCACAGCAGCATTTTAAAAGCGTTTGGCTCATATTTGAACGTTTACAAAACGTGTATTTTTATATAAAAATGTTAAAATCAAAAAGCAGTCAGTCGGTCGATAAGCAAATTATTGTTGCACACCAATAAACTCTCCCTTTTTGGCCTAGCTCTCGTTGGCCGAGGCTAATCTTAAGAACGCAATTAAGCTTCCCCGAAGGCATTGCCAACTTCTAGAACAGTAAACTGAGCGCTTTGTTAATGTAGCTTTTACATGATTTTCTACCCTTCGATATTCTCATTAAAGTAGCTTTCGTGTCATTTGATAAATAAATTTCGGTTCTGGCAGACCCCAAAAAAGTAATCAAACAAAACCCTATAAAAAAATTTAAAAAATTCCAAATTTCTTAAAAAATGGACATGGAATGGAACTGTGAACGTGTGGCCAAATTTTATGCAGATCTGCAGGAGAATGAGATACGCGCCATGCATTATCTGGGTCTGGCATATTTGGTCTTGAAGCGTAGTCCACAGCTACAATTGAAGGTGCCCCTCTCCACGATAAACTATGAAGATGGCGAAAGTGCGGGATTTGCCCTACAGCTACTGTTTACTTGTCCGCCAAATTATCCCCTGCAAGTACCCAAAGTTGAGATCGTGGAGAAGCGTAACATTTCGGAACAATTGGAGCAGGCCTTAAGTGAGGAGATTGACAACACTTTGGAGCAGCATTTGGGCTTGCAGATGATTGTACCGGTGGTCACCAAACTGCAAATGCTGTTGAATTTGGAACTAAGGCGTTAGCTAGAAAGAAATTTGGTGCACAAACATGTTTGCTTACAAGCCAAATACGTGACACTTGGCCAAATGTTAACACGTGCCGCGACAACTCTCATTAATTGGCGACTCTGGCGATGCATTAACTTATCTTTTATGCGCGTGCCAAAAGTACTCCGCCACTCCCAAACACACAAACACACACATCTTGTCTCGAGCAGAGTGCTTACATTTCCTTCCTGTCGCAGTGCAAATGAAAAAAAAATAAGAAGAAAACTTAGAAAATAGTGCAACAGACTCACACAGGCGACTTCTAAGGAGCAACAGCCAAAGCTACACTGAGAAAAAAAGGTGGAATGAGAGGTTTATGATGAAATGGTTTAAAGCCAATTAAAATTTTTAATATGTTTTGTAGTTGGGTGTGCTAAAATTAATTATTAAACATTCTTAAATCCAAAAGGAGATGGTATTTTTATTGAATTAAAGCAGAGACATTCCTTAATTAAGAACTTTTCGAAAGTCCAGGCCAAATCTCAAATTCAAGAACTTTGAAGACTATAATGAGGTATATCTTGTTCTTAATTAAAGTATGCAAATTCTTGATCTGATATTTGATCGAGATTGAGTTACTATTCCTTCTCTTGTTTTAAGAATATTTATTTAGGGAAGTCATAAAAAAAGTTCTTTATACTCTTAAGCATTTTTAGCATTAACAAGTAAGTCGAACATCATTTATTTATTTTTCCAAGTGCACCGCTTTACGCTTTGGGCTCTTCCTGTTTATCCGTTTTTTTTTTTTTTGGGACTGTCATGCCGGATGTCTCTGGGTAATTTAGATAGCTGCATAACTTGCATAATGTCACTTTGCCAAGAGCTGTAAACACATGCATATGCAATTCTTAAAGAAATTGGACCGATAAGCCACCACCGAAACTTTAGAGACTTTAAGTCAAGACAGTGAGGAGACCATCCCGCCATGTATGCCCGAAGGATTTGTGCGTAATGAAAAACTGTCGAAGCCTAAGCCCGTGCAGCAGGTATTGCAAAATTGAAAAACGCCCAAGCAGCATTAAAATGGCAAATTTGTGTGCGTTTCAGGACATTCAGGACATTTATGGTCGGCAACTAAACGACGCCAGACTGAGACGGGCCATAAAAATGGCGACGCTTGCGTGATAAGCGCATAAATCAGCAAAAAAGAAAAAAAAAGAGTATAAAATAAAAGCAAGGGGAACGGGGGCAGAAAGGGGGCGACAAGCCAAAGGCCAAACCAAATGGAATGTCTTTAAGCTCTGCCAGGGTATCGTCTTAACCCCTCTGGGGGCAGGTCGTTGGCTACTTTTTAATTATTTGTAATGCAGCTGCTCACTGGATTAGTTCAAACCTTCCGCAGCAACGGATGAAGTAATTAATTCGCCAGGTAATTGTCGCCCTTTTCTAAGTGCAATGAAACCAGATGGAGGGATGGTTGATACCCTTGGTTAAGGTAGGTCAGTACAGTAGGAAGCAGCTACGTACAAATTGCCTTTAATTTCGTTGTCGAGCGGAATAAAGGTGGGCTGCGAGGGCACAATGGTTCACCAAGTGCCCACCTCATTCATTTTGTTCAGTAATTTTTTAGTTTCAGTAGTTCAGTCGGTTATTATTTATTTTCTGAAGTTAGTGAGCCACAACACGTTTTGTGTATATTGTGTATATTGTATATTCTTATCTCCAGTCTGCGCCCTAATATACCAATATATTTAGGTCAAAAGTCCCAATTTTTTGTTTGGGAATCTGAATAAATTGAAGATCGGCAATGATTTGGAATACATATAGCTATTTAAGGCAAAATTTGGAACCTTTTTACAAAATAGTTTTCAAATGCCAGCCGTTCAAACATAAATAAAAAAAATAGAGGCAAGCTAACTTCGGCTCGACCTAAGTTTATATACCCTTGGAGCATGATATCTGCCTGCCAGTTTGTTATATGGCACCACAATTTTGACAAAATTTTGAAAACAAAAAAGTTTTTCTCACTAGAACTACTTTTTCGGCCGATCGTTTCTATGGCAGCTATACGATATAGTCATCCGATCCGGCCGATCCCGACAAATGTACTGTGCATTTGTACCAAAAGACTTCGTGCAAAGTTTGGTTAAGATAGCTTTTAAACTGACGGAGGAGATAGCATAGAAACAGACGGACGGACGGACAGACGGACAGACATGGCTATATGAACTCAGCTCGTCATGCTGATCAAGAATTTTTATTTTTTGGACATAACTTGAGAACCGCTCATCCGATCTTTATCATTTCTTTGGCAAATCGATACACATTACGAATGACTAACTATCTCTAGAAGGAACGGATCATCTATCTACAAAACTGCGGGAGATATGACGCTTTTTCAAAATTCAAGGGGCCGCGGGGAGCGTGGCAAAAATTGAAAATAAACTTCATCTGCTTGCAAGTATAAGAAGCATTTGTCCCATACATGTCAAACCTCTTTCTCTTACCATCTCTAAGATCTGATTGTTTATACGGACGGACGGACGGACAGACGGACAGACGGACAGACAGACGGACGGTCGGATAGACGGACAGACGGACATGGCTATATCGACTCGGCTGTTGATGCTGATCAAGAATATATATACTTTATATGGTCGGAAATGATTCCATTTCCCTGTTACATACTTTTGCACAAACTTAATATACTCCATGTACCTTCGGTACAGAGTTTAATAATCAAGAAGTTTCTATTCGAAAGGTTTTACATAAAAAATGGAAAATATCTAAAAATTTGTGGTTTTTTTTTACATTTGACAACTTTGCGTTAAAAGTACCCAAAAGTACCTCTCTTAATTTGCTTGCAATATTGCTTATTATTATCTTTGAATAATGTACTATAGCTGTAGGTATGGGCTTTTGCTTTGAAATTTTATAAAATCGCATTTCAAATTATATTCCCATTTGAAGGCAATACATTCCTAGAAGTATGCTTTTTTTTCTAAAGTTTAACTTTTTTTATACGAAACCAATGTGAATGTGTTAAAATGTGTAGCATACTCTTAGGGCCGTTTTCTTATGTTGATGTTTTCGCAAATCTAGGTGGATTTGCTGCATTTCGGTTGCTCATATTCAAGGCTGACCATCTAGTTGGCTTTCGAAGCATCCTCATTGATTTGAAAACAATGGACATGACAATTGATATTAAGTAAATATTAAGATATTAAGTGTGCGCGCATATGGTCACACTAAAAAATATTTGAAAACTAAAAACAACTGCTGCTAAAGATAGTTAAGTCTGAATTGTTAATAAAAAAAACCAAAAATTGAAAATATTGTAAGTGCCGTTGGTATACAAGACACCTGCAGACAATGCTGAAGAGACAGATTCGCATAGGTCATCGCTTAAGCCGACACACACAGGTAACTAATTTGGCCAAATTGAGATTAAAATGCCTTGATAAATAATTTAACTGTATTTAAAACTTGAACTATGGTTTCATACAAAATAAATTTGATCAAGTAAGGCTGAAAAGTTCCTTTATTTGGCCTATATAGCCAAATTTATATCAAAATTTGTCTAAATTTATATCCTGTCTTAACTTAGCTATAGTCCTATTACTCAATCTCCAATCACAGTAACCAGTGTTTCCGAAAAAATTTCTTTCATTTTCAAAATTGGCGCGCAATAGACAGATCAAGTTGATATTATCAGCAAACTAGCGAGTGCAGAGGGACTGCTAACTTACTTTTTGTGCCCTTACAGACCTGGAGGAGGGACATTAGCGCAAATGCCCAAATTTAAAATTAATCTACATAAGTCAACCGATAGTTGCAAAATTTAGGAACATGAGAAAACGGCCCTGAAGTAAATTGTAATATGTTAAAAAAAAGATTTTAAATTAATGAAATTTTTTTTTTTATTTAATCGTTTTAAGTATTAAATCTAAAGAGGAGGTAAAATAGATGGAAAAAATCGGTGAGAGTAGTCTGATTGACTAATAATCCTCGACAGGGTGGGCGGTCAAGGTCAAAAACTGCTTGGGTCAATATCATTAACCATTAGACATTTGGGCATTTCCATTCTGTCGAACGTGACCATCGTACATATTGAAAATGGAAAAAAGGTAAAAAAAAAATTTTAATTCGGTTTTTACTGTACTGTTTACAGCCGTATAGCAAGTAAAGTTCGGTTTCCAAAATAATGACAAAATTGGAAGCTATTCGAACGTGACAAAAACAGAAGTGGTTTTAGGGAGTAGCTATATAAAGACAAAGTTTAGCGAAACCTTACACAATAACTAATCCCAAATAGTTTTAATAGCCTATGAATGAATAGTTCTTTGAAATGTATATTATTTGATTTTAAAATCTTGAGTACATTTTTAAAAAAATTTTTATCTCTGTCGATACGTGACATGTCGAACGTGACACTTTTTTCATCGTTATATTTATGTGGTTTCTGCTATAAAACGAAACAAAAACATACAGTTAATTGCTTTGGCATGGTTTCTTATGCATTCATGTATTTTAGAAAGCGATGTTACATGTAATCTATATTCAGCTTTTTGCACAAAATTAAGCAAATTTAATGTCAAAATGAGCACGGCCGTGAAACCGAATATATCCAATTGCGTTATTAATTCTTTCCCTATGAAGTTAATTTTTTTATCTGGTACTTATATATACTTCAAGGCAAGAATTGGGCCAAATCCAATTACAAGTTTTTTTCTATATTTAAAAATCGGAAAAGTTGAAACGTTTTTCTACTTTAATTTGGATTATCAATATCCTATAAATGTTTTTTGTTGCATCTGAAATTATGTGAGTTAAGTTTAGTCTTTTAAGATCACTTCATCGAAAATTTGAGCTGCCTAGCTAAGGCTGGTGTAGAAATGCCAGAGTTTTGGCCAGAAAATTCGATTTCTGGCCCACAGTGCAGTGGTTCAAGTCTATTGTTAACCAGTTTCTTCTCAAATTCTTTAATCGCCCTTATGTCCACCAAATGAAGAGCAAAGAAGTCAGAAAGTGAGCTGGAAAGGTCAACCCATTTTCAATCTTGGCTTTTAATTTAATAAGGTATAATTTGCAGTTTTTAAGTCTTAACTCTATATTATTTCCACATAAATGAAATCCAAAATACTAAGGTAACCAAGTTGAGTAAGGCAAATCATTATGTACAATAAAAACTTGCAACAAAAATCCACTCAAATTATCTATTTCGGTCACAAATTCATTTTTGTGGTAATCCTCATATGCCCCATATAAATCCCAGTTGAATTTCATGCATGACCCATAAAAACGAGTCCACTCCAGGAACATATTTTCTATTTATGACTCCGACCTGGGGCCAAGCCGAATGTATACAGTAAAGTTATAAAAAAAATTTCAACACGCTTACACAAAAATTGCCAATTAAGCGCATTTATGACTGCAATGCCTGGCATGCAACTAAAGAGACTGAGAGAGAGAGAGAGAGAGATGGAGGAGAAAGCGTAGTCCACCTACCCATAAACTCTTCGTAATGTGAAGACGTGTGCACTCGTCGTCGTCGTCTGGATTATTAAGAAACAATGAAGCGAGGCGCTAGAGATGCCTGCAAGTATGCAATAAAAGCGGACACATAATGCCAAGTTTATGGTGGAAGTTAAAACCGGAAACTAAATAGTTGACACCAAGGCAAAATGAAGCGCGGACATGGCTTATGGTCACATCAGTTGGGGGGAGGGAGGAAGGGCAGTCATTTGGGTTAGGGGTAGTTTCTTGGTTTGATGACAACATAATTTGTAATTTGAATTTGTTTCGTGTTCAAGCATAAGCAATGAGCAAGCAGGGTTGGTGGGGGAATGTTGAGCGTTTGGGTATATTCTTTAAAGGTGTATGGATAAAATGAAAATATTGGACTTTTTTGCGGTTAAAAGAACTATAATGATAGTTTTGGGCTAGAAGTGGTAATTTTGGAAAATGGTGACCCCGACAACCCCGAAATGAACATGTTGATTTTATGCCATTTAAAAGGGTATTAGATAGAAGTAATGAGTTTTTTGCGGTTATAATAGTTGTTAAGAACTAAGTTTTAGTAAGCTTGATAGTTTTGGGCTAAAAGTGAGATTTTGAAAAATGGTGACCCCGACGTGATGAAACTGAAAATGTTGATTTAACCATAAAAAAATTTTATGGAGTATCAAGTACTTGAGGTTATTTGTTTAAAATTTCTTTATATTCTTTTGTATTGAAAAGTAGATTTTGGCCAATGCTAACCCACTATAGGGAGCATTTTTTTATAACTTGGATTATAACCAAATTCAAGCGATAGTGGATCATTCCTTTGGCTTTTGCGCCTATCTTTTCTTCGCCGTTATAGGGAAAGAATCTGCTTTGACCCCACCAAATGGCATTTCTCACTGCAACCTATTAGGCTTAGGACTTCAATTGGAAGCTCTTAGTTCATGTTTCTCAACAAAGGCCAAAGCATAACTATTTGAACTCACGCACTAGTCCCCGCCTTTTCCCCCCTTCAACCTTTAGTCTTTTCTATTAAAATCGCCTGTCATTGACGTTTGCTAGCATCGTTATTGTCCGCCTTGACTTCCTTTCTTTTTTTTTTGCCAGCAGAGTTTGGGGGTAAGCAGACATGCTCAGACGACGACGACGGCGTTGTCTTCTTGGCACTAACCATTATTCTTCAACAACGTGCATTATATTATCCTTTGGCTGACGGCATTTGTATGCTGGTCCTGGGCGCGAATTGCATTTGGGATTGGGTAGGATTGGGGCCAGGACTTCGGCCTTTCAGCTGTCGTCGTTGCAATTTGTATTGCCCGCCCAACGTAGTCGTCCTCGTCCTCGTCGTCGTCTGTAACTTGTTTTTTATTGGTTTTCCTCGTTTTAAATTTCAATTTGGCGCTTGGCCCCTTGTAAGCAAGATGTATGTACAGGTAGTTCACCCACTCGTTGGCATATGTTGCAGCAAAGGGCCGATTTATATGCGTCACCGTGCCAGGTTGACAGTGCCGCCCTGGCGGCATCTTGGCTGCTAACTGAACTGTCACTCAGTTGTTATTATGGCATTTGGTTGGGTGTTGTGTGTTGGGTGTTGGGTTAGGTACATTTTACAGCGCATTTAACCCAAAACATGCCACTTAACAGAGCGCATTTATCAAAGGGCCTTCTCCTCCCTGTGCTGTACGTGATTCGAGACCCCCACCCTCCCCGCCACACACACATTATCAGCCATCAGGCATCATCATCATCCTCATCCACATCTTCCCAACAGCTTTCAATACGTGTTAACCCCACCCACATGACACTGCATTTTCGTTCTGCGATTATCTGGCGTTTCCGTTTCCGTTGCTCGGCTCGTTTTGTGGCTTACGGCCATAGGCCTTTGTTTTTTATCTAATGCCGGAGGTCTTAAGGGTCGTGTTCTGGTGTGAAACGTGCGTAATTCGATCTATTATCAGTTGTCATCGTCGGCAAATTCACACATTCGTTTGGGCCATGTCGTTTTGCTTGATTTGTGCCCACAACTGGGATGGCACAGTGGAAATGTAATGGAAGCTTTGTTTACAAATTTCTCAATGAGAGATGAGTGAGGGGTAGCTCCTTAATAGGGGGAATAGTAAGAGAATTGGATTAGAGACTTGGTGATAAGAACGCTCATAAAACTGGTTAAAATTTCTGATTTATACTTAGAGAAAATTTTTTTTTTATTTATAAAAATCTGGCCCATTTTTGGACAAAAGTCTGGTAATCCTGATTTTTCTTGAACCGAAAACAGCGGGTGTCATATTATGAACATTTAGTGCTCACCTTTGAACGGGTTGGGCATGATTTAAGAATTGTATTTGCAATATCAACACTAAAAAAAAATATTCTTTTACTTTTGGTTCCAAAAGTAAATTAATTTTAAATTGTCCTTTCTTTTTTTCACCTCATCTTCCATCTCGCTAGAGTCGACATCTCATCCATCACGACTATCGACATCACTCGCAACGTTGCGAAGAATCGCAGTAAAGAAAACATAGCTCGGATTTCAACTTTGTCTCAAAAACAGTAACGATTTTGACTGTAGTCAATGCAAGACAAAAACGGTTGGAACATACCAACTTCATTTGATTGTTCTTTCATATAGTTACGGGTCCTTAAGCATATAGAATTTAAGCCAAAACCCGAATAATGAAAATTTTGGTAGCAGTTGGCTGACACAGTCAAAAATTTCGATTGTTTTGTATAGCATCAATATAAAAGTAAAAAAAAACCTAGCTTAAAAATTATAATGTGTTGGTTTTAGCGACCTGATCTTCTGATCTTCTTAAATCCAAATGTTTGGTTTTGCTGGCTCGAGATCATCCGTCCCATCCAAGGAATAAAAGACGGTAGTTTTCGATTTTAGTTTCCCAATATGTTTCGGGCCCACATCGGGGTCCGTCTTCAAGGGGCTAACAAACAACATTGAACAGATAAAATTAACAATTTTTAAAACAACATTAAAACCTATACATCCATATTTACGGGACAAGTACGAGTGCTCGCCACGGAGTTTGATATTCAACTAATTTCGTCTAATGTTTGTGTCAAGAAGGTGTCTGTATATGTGAGCGCAATTCTCTGTGTCGCTCTTAAAATTCAGCCTGATCTCGGATGGCAAGTTGATTATGTTCAACATCTCCAGAGTAAAGCGTTTGTTGTAGTGGCTCTCTTTTTGTAAAATGCTTGTGGCATCAAAGTCTGGAGAATGGCCGCTCTCAGTGCAATGGGCCTCAAGTACTGTTTATACCCGTTACTCGTAGAGTAAAAAGGGTATACTAAAGTCGTGCAAATGTATGTAACAGGCAGAAGGAATCATTTCCGACCATATAAAGTATATATATTCTTGATCAGCATCAACAGCCGAGTCGATATAGACATGTCCGTCTGTCCGTCCGTCCGTCCGTCCGTCCGTCCGTCCGTCCGTCCGTCCGTCCGTCCGTCTGTATGAACACCTAGATCTCAGAGATTGTAAGAGATAGCGGTTTGACATGTATGGGACAAATGCTTCTTTTATCTGCACGCAGATCAAGTTTATTTCAAATTTCGGCCACGCCCCCTCCCGCCCCCGCAATTTGGAAAAAACGTTATATCTCCTACAGTTTTGAAGATAGATGACTCGTAAAGATAGTTAGGAATTAGCAAAATGAATAGATTTGCCAAAGAAATGATAAAGATCGGATGAACGGTTCTCAAGTTATGAGCAAAAAAGTGAACCAAGCCCCCCTCGCTACCACCCCTCCCACCCTTAAAAAAAATGTTGCATACTTTTTGGATGGTCACCCTAAGGAACGCAGGAATACTGTTAAACATGTTTTTTCGTGAGTAACGGGTATATTGAAGTCGGTTAGAGCCGACTTTAACTTACGCTCTCGTTTTGGTGTATTGATGATGCTGCGTTTTTTAATGTCTGACTTGTGTCCAGATAGTCTTGTCTTTAGTTTGGATTTTGTCGTTCCAACATATATTTTCCTTCATACATTGGTCCCGTCTCCAGCGCATGGTATTTTGTATATTAAGTTGTGTTTGTCCAGAGTTGATATTTTACTCTTCATGTTACTGAACAATGCAGCCGTGGTATAAGTTGGCTTGTGATCAATTATGATCTGTTCCCTGTCATATAAGTCCGCTTTGGCGAGTTTTTCCGAGTAATGTGGTATGTAAGTGACTGACTTATATGTTCTGGTCTGTTCAGTACTTGTTTTTTTGGTTTCCTTTCCAATGTCTTTGATGATCGTCTTAACGTACTGTTGCCCTTGCCTATATGTTTAATTTTTAAGTAGTTGGCGTAGAGTTGGTTTGAAGTCAGAACATTTGACAAAAAAAAGTAAATAGGTAAATAATAATTTTAAAAAAATCCTATATTAAGGCAAAATGTATAGGTACTATTTTGCGCTGTTTCGTTCAGATGAAAGCAAGTTTTAGCGCGAACATCTTCAGGATTGAAAAATAATGCGGATTACTATACTACTATATATTACTACTACTATACAAAAAATACACGGAAATTGTTCATAAATCGAAAACTCTTTATTTAATATTGTCAATTTATTTCATTTCCTTGAAAGTTACGTCCGCCTACTGCATTACACTTGTGCCAACGTTTTTTACAATTTTGTTTGTGTTTGTAGGACCATTTTAAGAACATGCTGAAGTCTTCTTCTGGTATAGTATTTAATTCCTTCTTCATTTGGGGCTCTAACTCCTTTATCGACTTAAAGCGAGAGAGTTCTATTGAGTTTAACGAATTGCCCATCGTAGCCCAAATAGACACTCAAAATGGTTTCACACTGTTATGTCTGTAGTATCTGATAGTGCGTTTCCCGCGAAACCCCGCTCGTGGACCATGCACTAGTCGCACTTTATGACAGTCTTAAACATTTAGTCCCATATAAGATCGTGGATAAATCGCATCTCTTCGTTGGAAATGCACGAAAATATTCTTTGCAAGAAGGCCTGATCAGCGTGTGTCATCATCCCAAACATTGTGCGGTTTGATCAAATTTTCGCATCCCATGCCTTTGTATAATTGGGCTTAAGGATTTTCAAACGTCAACGTAATTTTCAACTTAAAATGTTATGCCATCTAACATGCACTTTCAAAACGCAAGTATCTTTAATTTCTGGTTAACAGAAGGGTGTAAGAAATAAACACTCCCGTATGATTGAGCCATTTAGTACTTAAAAATGCTACGGAATTAGAAGTGTTCACAAGCATACTTTTAAAGAATCAAAACGCGAATTAAAATTGTTCATTCCTCACTTCCATCCATTGTCAAGATCACAGCACAACTTGTCAAGCTAGCGGCGCCAAGCTGTAAAGATAAAAGAGTGCCAGATACATTTTCTTGCATTTTACATTTTGTATACTTTTTTCGATACACTATTAGAAAATTAGATAAATTTAAGATTGGCGATTGCGCAAACAATAACCATATATGTGAATACTTACGTTTTCATAAAAACAAATTGCCTGTGTAATAACAAATATAAAGACTGATGAGGAAGGTAAAGATTTTAGTTAGCTGCATTGTCGCTTTCTCTTTCGCTCTCTTTGTTTTGTGCCGATTAGCAACAGTGTAGCAGATTTGTTATTATGTATGTAAATGAGGAGTGCCCAAACGTAGCTTAAAGCAATACATATACAGAAAGTTACCTACAGTCACATAAAGGAAGAGAAATGCTGTTCTGATATAGATAAAAGAAAGGCCAGACCAATTCTGTCATCTTAGAGACAAAAAGAGAGGCTCTTAAAAAATTATTAAATTCTACATTTCACATTTTACATCCTCTTGTGCCACTGTTTCTTTCTTTTTTCTCCTTCAAGAGCACGCCCCCCTCTTGGAGCACATTGTTTCACGTGCCATTTCGCAGCTGAAATTTGAACTTTTTGCAAGCACAACCGAAAACCGAAAGACAAACGGAATACTCATACAATTCACACTTCACAATACACAAAAATACAAATCCACAGCCCGTTTTGTAGACGATGGCAGACGATGCGTGCCTAAGTGTTGCATTTACATGCGATGGTAATACAATTTTGCCCCGAAGAGAGTGAGAGAATGTCCTGGAGACCCCAAGGCGACAACTGGCAGCGAGGCGTGAATTGGATAATTTATACTAGAGGCACACTCTCACACACATATGAGAGCGGGGAATCCAATGAAGCGTCAGTGGCAAAAATTAGCAACAGTTGCGTGCCCAGTTCCGAATATGTCAAGTTAATTTAATGTAGCGTGAAGCCTGAAGATGCGTCTCTGGGACAGCTGTGCCATGCGTGTGCCCAGTCAGCCCCCAACTACGTGCAATAATTTGTGCAATTACTTGGCAAATTTGTTATGCTCGAAAGTATTTTTTCCCTTCTTCTTTCTATTTGCTCAGACGTGCCCCAGCGACGAAAATTCAAATAAATTATGCCTCAAGGCATTTTACAATTCCATTGCCGGCTTTTAGGCGCACTGAACAAATTATGCATTTAGTTCAAAAAAAACATGTGGCAAACTACGTGAGAGGCATCCCAAGGGAACCCCAAAAAACTGTATTGGACATTTTGAAATATTGAGAAAGGGAATTTTGTAATTTCACAGCTTTTTGACTCATAAAAATGTCAAATCGTTTACATAGACGTCACTTTTGCGACAACTACTTGACAGACATTAATACACTTAAGCTGCCTGATAAGAACACGGGCATTATCCTTTATCCTTTATGCCAAGAGTGGCGCGCGCGACATAAATGACATAATATAATAAAGCAACAAGAGCAAAGCCAAAAAATTTGCTTCGACAGGAGGAGTCCTGCATGCCAGCTGCTATCTCTGTCTTACATGCACACACACACACACATGAGTAGCGTCGCGTCGCGTTTTATTTTTGCGCCCTCTTAACAAATTGCTTTTGTGCAAATTTTGTCACATCCCAAGCACAAACACCAACACACCCCACTGAGGTTCTCCAAATTTTGTGTAGCATACTTGCCGGCATCCTTGTTTAACTTCATTAGTGCATTTTTGCTTTTTTGTGGCTGATTGTGGTGAGCGGGGAGGGAGGAGGGAGGGAGGTTTAATGGCAATCTTTGAAGTACTGAGAGCTGACTTTTCTTTATGTTTTGGTTGGATTTTGGCCATCATTTGACCGGATAATCAAGAGAGATGTAATAGGGAAATGAGCTTTGATTTGATGGAGAAATGCCCCGGAAACATTGGGTGGGAGAAATGAAATGTTAGGCTAGGATAGAAATTTATAAATGGAAGAGAAAACATAAAATTATTAAGGAATGCTTCTTAAACCTCGAATTGATAAAATTCAAAAAATTCAACACTTCAACGTTAACTATTTCTTAAATAATTGAATTTTTGAACAACCTATAAGTGCAGCTAACGTTCTGATAATAAAGCTAGCGAAAGGTAACATCTCTAAGCACTGATTACCCAATTACACTACCGCTAGATTTTTCGAAGGTGCAACTGATATGTGTTCTGGTAATAAAATCATCGTTTTTTACCTTTTCTTAGCTTCAAAAAACCTATTCCAAACAACTCTACGATTGTTTTAAGCCAAGATATACCATTTTGAACAGAATTTTTCAAAGGACAAAGCATTCTTCTGTATGCAATGTAAAAACAATACAATAGGCTACTTGTATTGAATTTTAGAAAATCCTCAAAGCATTCTTACATTGAGTACACCCACTTTAAACATTTTGCGCTTAACAGTACATTTGTGGAGCCTATGTAAATAGGCTGAGGGCGTCTTTATTCTTTGAACAGTTAAACTAACATAACACTGAATTAGATATGTGTGAACCTCATAGATGAACTGGATCAGTGATTGGAGCTGGATGAACTGGGACTGGAACCGCCACAATCTTTTGCTTACCAGCTTGTTACATGGCAGCTATACGATAAGTTGATTAGATATTGACAAAGATTTATTTATATTATAGATGACGCATGTGAAACTAAAAACGAGTCTTTTTGGGAGCTGACACTGGATGCAAATTTTTGCATTTCGCTGCCTTTACGAGGATGCGTATACTGAAACTTAGCTATACGTTTTCTAAATTAGCTATTCTGCTAAGAGCAAAAATTTATAGATAATTTAGATGACACATGTGACGCAAATAACGATTTTTATTGGGAGCTGACATTGGATCCCAAAAAAAAAATATTGTATGAGATGCGGTATCTATTTACATTTGTATTGTCTTTGATATTGACCAATCTACCCAAAATTGTGTGAAAACTGATAATTTCCATAACTGGAAAGTATAAAGCGCTACCTTGGGAAACAAAAAAGTATTTGCAACTAAAACTACTGTATTGACCTATCGTTCCCATGGCAGCTATAAGCTACAGGCATCCAATTTGGATCAAACTTAATAGAACTATGTGAAAGCTTATAATACATTTAAGTAACAATATTGGAAGCTATAGCGTTGAAGAAAAATTTTTTTTCTAAGACTATTTTTAAGAGGAGAGTACAAATGGGAAGGAGATAGCATAGAATTTGATTTAGTTATTAACATATTATTCTTTCTCAAAAACCTATAAGCTAAGTGGCTGCTCCTATCCGTTGGTTGATTGGTTGAGCGGGAGGTGGGCTGCTATTTTACCTGGGGTTCGCTCGTAAGATGCATCCGTTTGGTGTCGCATGGGCCTCTTGAACGTACTGCGCATTGTACTTCAACGTCCACACAAAATCCGCTCTAACTGGGATATAAACACATTATCTCGCTGCGTCATCGGCTAGTATAAGAACTCAGCTGGCAGAAATATTGACGTTGCAAATGCTTCAACTGTGTCTTAGAACGCGTTTCGAGTCGCAGTAGGGGCGAGGTGCATTGCAACCAAAAATTGTTTTTGTTTTTTTTGTTTTATTTTTAAAAATATATCTTTTTATATAATGAGATTTTTAAACTGAAGCTTATCGCAAAACTGTATGAGGGTTGATAGGCTGCGAGATGATAAATCATTATCTTGAGATTTATAAGCTCACTTCAAGATTTTCAAATCCAAAATTCTCGAAAAAGAGGTTGTCAATGTAGGTTATGGATTAGGTTTTTTTTTAGTGTATAAGTATATTCAGTGGTTGTATGAATTGAGATTGTCTTATGTTTGGTAAAATTAAAATAAATCACTCATTTTAATTTTTACTCTATAATTTTTTGTTTTCTGTATGATAAAGTACTTGTGACATAGTTAGATCATTTTGCTCAGTCTTCAACGTCTTACTCATTTAGTTCCTAAAATTCTTGTTATCTTGTCCCATTTAAGGAATTTGGTCAAGTGGCTCGATTCTTGGCCATGATCTTAAAATTTAAAGGTAAGGGATCTGCTCCCCATAATTTGGTATTCTTGAATTTGAAGCAGATTCCTAAGTCCTTGTGTATTATTCTGTCATTTCATTGCAGCAAAGATTTATATATATTTTATTTATTTAAATTTTATAGATATTATAAATGACGAATGTGAAATATAAGTGCTTGTTCGTGGGAGTTGACCTAAGATCCCAAATTTTGCATCTAGCAATTTAGCTGCTCTTTCTTATGAATAAGGGTTGGCTCAGTGGTAGGCTCAGTGGTCTTCCATATTTTATTTGTGGGTTTGAACCCCGGTTGAGGCTAAATCTACTTTTTTTCAAAGCTAACATTTTTTGTTAGATTAAAATATTTTTTTTTTTTGTGCATTTTTTTGTATTAAATTTTTTTTTTTTTTTTTTGCCGGCACTGCTGTAAAGCCGAGCAGCCCATTCGTCGCCCTGGTCAAACACATAGCATGGAGCAAAGAGTATTAGAGAGAAACTTTGCTCAGTCGACACCGCTTCTGTCAGAATATTGTCAGCTGTTCGCTCTCATTGACGCTCTCTAGATAGTTTTTGGTCAGCTGTTCGCTCTTTCTGGATACATTTGGGCTATGGTCATCACGCTCTAACCACAGTGATTTCATACTGACACTTTGATGTATCTTTTTGGGCACTATCGCATCACTCCATAAACTCATTTATATGGGGCAATCCACAATATAAATTTATTTTCAATGACAATCCACAATATAAAGTCATTTTCATTGTCCTATGCATCCTAAAGGATAATTTGTAATCAGTGGACAAAACTAGAGCAGAATTTTAATCAAAGAGGCTGCAACTAAATGGCTGTTCCCCTGTGTAATCGAAAAAGAGTAATGGCGGGCTATAAATGTAAAGAAGTTGCTCCACCTTGAACTTAAGCTGGAATTTTTAGAGTTTATTATCTTTTACGACGAGAATTAGTAAATTCAGAAATAGAAATTGAGCTGAAATTGAGCAGAAATTGATCAGAAATTGATCAGAAATAGAAATTGATCAGAAATAGCACCAATTGCGAGGCAGCGTGCCTCTAATTCTAATTGCTAGTCAACGGTACGTTCCAGTCTAAAATTAACTTAAAACCTAAGTCGTTTTAAGATTTTTGAAAAGCGTTTTATTTATATATCTTATGTGGAGGAGACAGATCAAGCGGTAATATTGCGTTAACTGGCTCTAAGTCTATATGTACCACCTCTAGTTCAGAGGCGGCCAAATGGAGAGGAAAAAAAGTGAGCTTGTGTTAGTAAACAACAGAGCTCCCCTCTAGTAACCGACCACCAACGCAGCGTCAACGAATCGTAAATGGCTTCGCGCATGCCATCGACGCTCGCTCGACTACCCTTGCACTGAGCCATTGTTTACCTTTAACATTGTCATGTCCTAGGAGGTAGTGCACGGCTTTACGCATAGACGATTCGTCGACGTAAAATGGGTCTAAAAAGCGCCAAAAGAGAACTTTTGACGATTTGTTAACGAAATGTCGTCAATGGGGTGCCAACGGACGAATCAATTTTGAGGTGTTGACGGAATAGGGTATTTATAAATGGGTTAATAAATTTTATATAAACAAAAAAAGTTATAGATTGTTTTAGTTTATATTACGTTGATTTTATTTCAAGCTGGAAAAAAGACAATTGCTCAACAAGTTGAACTGATTTTGCCGGCTGTACAAAAACAAAAGGAGTATGCAAACATACGAAGGAACTAAAAAGCGGAATTAGCGAGATCAGACTATTGCAGCGTGCCTTTTTGTTTCGCTCACTCTCGCTCTCTCACTTACAAAACTGAGAGCGTAAGTCACTCTTGCTCTTGGTGCTGCTGCTCTCCGTTGACGCTGTCTGCATCCATTTGGCATTGACGGAGGGTCAGTCGCCTAGTCAACAACGCAGCGTCAATGGATTTGTCGCAATTGACCCCGACAGAACTAGAGGGTCTCTCCAGACAACACGCTTTTTACATGCTAGGAGGCAGTGCTCACCGATTCACACACCTCGCGTTTGCTTAAAAATACGACCGACTTCGGCTCGTGCGAGCCTTAGGTGGCCGGGTCTGCTCTAGTTGTGTTGCACAAATAGAGTTTCTTATTGGACTTTGGTTCTATAAAACATGTAAGCAAGGTAGCTCCATATTTCCAGTTCTTGCACCAGTGAACAAATCATTACTTCTTCCTTCTATTTTTGTTTTCAGATAATTGATTCATTAAAATATGGTTATACACCACTCAGAATTCGTTCTACTCGTTTTACCGAGCGATCATCGAAGCGCTGCGTCCCACGAAAGGACACTGCGCAAAACCTCACGCTGCCGAATAGAACGATTCAACTCATCAACGCGGGTGTATAAAGCTTTCAGTTAGTGTGAAAGTAAGTGAAGACTGACTACAGAAATGATCCTGTGAAGTATAGTCTTAAAGAATCACACACCAACAAGGGCCTCTCCATGAGCCAACTGCCAAGAGCAGTTGGGAATTGTAAGGCCTACGTAGATAAAAAACAAACTAAATGCTTTATCTGAGTGGTCTTTAAAATTATAGTGGTATGCTTTTGGTATGGTTAGTTAAATTTATTATGACATACTTTTAGGATGTCAAATCGATGACTATGTGAGAATTCTTTTTATCTTCCCACAAATGTATTTCAACCATTTTCCTAGCATACTTTCAGGCTGGCAACTATTTGCTTTGCCCATTTTAAAGCACGTTTATATTCATCTCCCCAGTCTATGGTTCATTAGACCTCATGACTTGCCACGTTTTCCTGCTGCAGTCAGGCCGTCATAAATTCTAAATAAATAGATTTGTCATAAATTTTTCGGTGGCAAGCCACACACAACATAAAGCAAAAGGCAACCCAAGCAACTTCCTTTCCTTGTACACATACTGCTTGTGTTGTCGGCGAAAAAAGATGAAAAGCTATTTACATTTTGCATTTTACAACGACAACAAGGATTGGCCAGTGCAAAGGCAATTTATCATAAATATTTGTCAAGGAAAACTGCTGCAAACTTATTTTGCGCTTGGACAAACAGCCCCAGAACAATCAGGAAACGAAAGAGTGGACTACTTGATAACTTAGTTTTTTATTCCTAAATGGTAAGTCGAACTACAGATACTGCCAAATAAGCCAAATGGCCAAACCCACTCCCAATACCAGATCCATGGGTAGACTGAAGGTATTGCGTCGGGTATGCTCATAGCGTGCGATCTCAATAATCTTATGGGTGGCCAGCAACCATTGTTTGACCACGGATGCCTCGGCTGCCACAAAGGAGTACTCTTCCCGTTTGTTTGAGCCACTGCTGATGCTAGAGCTAATGCTATTGCTGCCATTCTTATCCTTCTCCTGCGGAGACTGATGTTTGACCAGCAAATTAATGGTCTTGGTGGCATTGGCGGTGGCCAGCTCTAAGGGACGCTGCAATTCCACATGCTCCCATTTGTAATGCTGACGATAAGCTAATCTTTTTTTACGTATCTCCGTGCAGACTAGACACCGATCGAAGAGAAAGATTTTGGCACGATATTTCCTACGGCTGGGAAAATGATGGGCATCAAATTCAGTGGAGCGACGAAAGTGACCCTGCTGCAGGAGATCGAACTGTAAAAAGGGGGAAGTTGATTAGAAATTGTGGATTTTCCGTACATTCACTTACTTACCTCATTAAGATCATCTATATTAGGTATCTCCTCGGCTTGATTGACCACATCCAAAGCACGACGCATGCGCGTCTCCAGCTTACATACAGCAGTCAGCACTGGCTTGCAATTGATGCCAGTTTTATAGAATTCCTAGAAATTCAAATTAGCATATAATTTGATATGTTAAAGCCATATCTTACCGATATAAATTGCTGTAAAAGCAATGGATATCTGGTCAGTCTTTGTATGGGCTGCACTAGAAAACTATCAATGCCCAGTTTGTCTTTTATAATCGTTTGATAATTCTGCAAAATGTATAAAATTATGAAATCCAAGATTGTAAAGGTTAAACTAACTTACCTGCAACCATTCGCGATTTTCTTGCCTTAGCTGCATAGATGCTTTCTTGCCCATGGTGAAGCCCACATAGCAATAGAAGTTGTTTTTCTAAAAGTACACACAGAGACAAAATGGGATTACATTTTTAACCTATTTCAATTTTAGTCTCCGACTTGAATCATGCATATATAATAAGCCAACGTGTGTGCCCTCCAGCGAACTCATAATTTTTATGCATTTAAGTCACGTAACTAAGTCAAAGAGAAATAAAAAACGAAACAAAACCTTGCATAAAATTTGGCATTCCTGTCGCCTGTCTTGCTGCAAATGCAAATTTTCAAACTAAAGCCAACTAAACAAAAGGAAAATTCATTAGAATTAAAACTCAGATGATGTGATAATCGCAATTGTGAGCTCTATATTCGCGTCTTTTGTGTGTGTGTTTGTGCATTTGCATTTCTACCCCAAAGCTATTTGTAGATTATCGCTTTATCTCTCATACAGAACGCCCTCAGGCTGTTAGACATTTGCATGTCTAAGCTAAAATAATCAAATAATTATTGCCCCGAGAGCCAAAGGTGACAAAATTATTGCAATGCATTTCATCTAGTTGAGTCATTAAGCCATTTAAAATTTACTTGTACTTTTTTGTAGGGCAAATTGTGAAACTGTTCGCAAAACCATATATTTGTTTAACAACAAAAAACACCGGAGGCTGTATCTCAATGTCTTACCAAAACAAATGCACATCTAGGGCATAGGCTGCATTCAGCTCAGGTTAAAGCGTGTTAATTTTAAGTAGAGATGCATTAGAATAGATATATGAAATGATAAGGTTAACACAATCATACTCTATCTCATCTCTAATTCTCTCTCTCTTTGAGGGTGGGAGTGGGTGGGGGGAGGGTTGTTTACTTATTTGCTCATAACTTGAGAACCGCTCATCCGATCTTTAATATTTCTTCGGCAAATCGATACATTTTGCTAATTACTAACTATCTCCTGAAGGTACAAATCGTCTATCTTCAAAACTGTAGGAGATATAATGTTTTTTCCAAATTGCGGGGGCGGGAGGGGGCGTGGCAAAAATTGAAAATAAACTTGAACTGCCTGCAAGTATAAGAAGCATTTGTCCCATACATGTCAAACCTCTATCTCTTACCATCTCTATGATCTGTTTGTTCATACGAACGGACGGACAGACGGACTTGGCTATATCGACTCGGCTGTTCATTCTGA
Organism: Lordiphosa clarofinis; assembly: GCA_018904275.1. Classification (NCBI taxonomy): domain Eukaryota; kingdom Metazoa; phylum Arthropoda; class Insecta; order Diptera; family Drosophilidae; genus Lordiphosa; species Lordiphosa clarofinis. Next base: position 2,225,736 of record JAEIGQ010000013.1, read on the forward strand.
ACAAGAATATATATACTTAATATGGTCGGAAATGATTCCTTCTCCCTGTTACATACTTTTGCACGAACTTAATATACTCTATGCACTTTCGGTACAGAGTATAAAAATGGGTTTTACAAATCCAATCCATATTGCAATAAACATATTGGAAATAATTAGTCAAGTTGGAAAAGGGAAACGCAAACATCATAATACACATATATACACAGAGGGAACAAGCAAGAAAGTCGTTCATGCCAGACTATGACTTACAGTGTACCCCCAAAAGATTGCATATATCTAATCAAACAAGTTAGAGGCCTCACAAAATAGAAAAAAAGCCATAAAGTTTGTGAAGTGCTGTCCATCGTCATTGTTAACTGATTGTTTTCCTTATAACTCGACAATCGTTCGTCCCATCTTCACCATTGCTTCAGCAACTAAATATCTCTAGAAAGTACAAACAAACTATCTACGAAACTATGGAGTTTTATCCAAAGCGGCAGGGAGTGTGACAAGAACTAAACATAAACTTGTCCTGCCTGCAAGAATAAGATATGTTGGGACATATCTCTTACCATCTCTGAGATCTGGCACTTAAACGGACAAGGCTATATCGACTTGGCTGTTGATGCGGATCAAGAATATATATATACATCTATATAAATCTGTTTTCCTTACTGACTGACAGACTGGCATATTATCAACCCACAGCCTAAACTGCTTATTTTACTGATTTAAGATTTGCCATAGACTTTTGTTTAGTTATGCAGGCGCGCACTAAGACGGAAAATTTGGTAAAATTTTTCAACGAATTTTTTGTTTTGCTAAGAGCGCGGGAGAGAGAGTGAGAGTGTGCGTGTAAGTGTGTTTATGTAACAATCTATGATTCCAGTCTCAAACCAAAACCTTAGGGTTAACAAGTACTAAAACCCGTCCGCAGAGCGAATCTTACCCTTCAAAAAGGGTTCGAACCCCCGAATTAACAGGTTTGCAGCCTAGATTGTAATACCCATTTAAAAGTGTACATTAAGTTCAAAAAGAGAATGCAGGACTGCCAGCCCACTTTAAAGGGGAGAGAGGATCCAGTCAACATTTTATGAATATTTTGATCACATTCGAGTCTTTTTCGAGTCCTCCGCCTGATTTAAATAGTCACAATTGCGCTCGTTTTCTGATCATAAATGATACTTCGGTCGGGAGAAAATGGTACCCTTTTCTAGTCCATGACGACTCATTTTCGAGTCAGTTGCGAGTCTATTTTGAGTCGTTTTTTTATAAATTCTATTTCGAGCAAATACATGAGTCATTTTCGAGTCTTCCCTAAACCGCACATGAAACTAATCACTTTTTAATCATCAAAAGGGCTCGAAAAAGACTCACAAAGGTGATTCTAGTTAAAATGATCTTCCAAAAGCTGGGTGGGGAGCAGCTGTTTTCCTCAAGCTCTGCTTTAAAAAAGATACTGGATTGGAGCTCATCCGATTGTCTCTCACTCTGTGCTACTGAGTCGTTTTCAATGACTATAGGATATATAAGATAATTGGGGCATTCACTTTATTAAGCACTTGAGCACTTCAGCAGTTTTGCCTGACTAGTATTGTGAGCAGCCCTCTGTGCACGAAATTTGTGCACAACTACGTTTGAGATATGATTCGGCAGTAATCCATGGTTCATTCAAAGTTGGCGCTTTTTCCATACAATTTATATGAATGTTTGATCACACATTTGATTTTAGCTTGTACATATAACACTTATAGCACTATGGTACAAGTGTTCGACTTTTCGTAGTCAGGGTCTGGGTCGAGCAAGCTGTGCACAATTTGTTCAGAGTAAATTGTTGTTGGAAATGCTTACACTTCAAATTCGTGTGTTCCAAAAATAGCACGGCCGGCCGGCTTACTCTCTTGCAATGCGCGTGCTATGCCATTTTTGTGTTTGCTTGTTGCTCAATGCAATGCTTTTTTGTGTGAGTTTGGACACCACTGTTAAACAAAATCGTGTGCATACATTTTGACATTGCAAGGCTCATTTGGCTCGGCGGCGTTGTTAGCTCAGCAGCGCAGAGACGAGCTTTTACTGTCGGTGTGTAGAGTTCGCTGCCGCTGAGCGATTTTGTATGCACAGTAGATCGCAATGCGCCGACCCCAGATATATATCGATAAAAATTGGTGGAAATTCCTATTTCAAGAAGCTTTTAGGTAATTGAATTTATTCAATTGAGATAAATGACAGGTTAAAGTGTTCAGCTGAAGACAAATTCGGCTTTTAGAAGCGAAATAAAAATATGCACTCTACTGTGTAGCTTCTAGCTTGTTCCTATAATGTTGTGTCATCGAATACTTTAAGTTCAGAAGTGAGTCGCTCCGGAATAGTGATTTAACAAACCTGGGACGAGGCTGATTTGCTTTGACTGATTGTCTTTCAGTTAATTCGAATGAGTGAACAATAAGAAAACTTTTATATATCTCTCTGTAAATAAAACATTTTCTAGTGATAAGCGAACTTCTACGAATCAGACATATTATATCTAAGATTACCCTACTTGAACTTTAACAAGCATTTAGTACTTTAAATATTTGCTCAAAATGAAGAAGTAGTTCGACATCTACTTCAAAAAGCAAGAAACCCAAAATATTTAACTAATCAAAGTCATTTAAATTATTTTTGTGATCTTTGCCCAATTCCAATTCATTTCCTAGAATTTCAATCAAAATCTATACGCTTGTCACTTGACGCCCGTCCATTTTAAGAAGATTAAAGGCAAAGAAAAGAGCTTTTTATGGTTGTAAGATTTATGTCCAAATATTGACTGAAATGAAATCTTAACTATAAAATTAATCGATTAGGCAATTATTTTCGTGTTGTTATTTTTCGTTTTGAAAAGCCTCATTAATTTTCGCAACAAAATGCCCAGAGAGGAAACTCATAAAGAAATTTTTTTTGTTTATACTAAATTTGTTGCCCAAAATAATGTGCAAACTAAATAATATGATAAATTTAGCAAAGATTTTTGCCTGCTTGTGAATCACGCGAAGAAAAGTGGTTGCAGAAAGAGAACATACATAAATCAGTTGGATGAGAGGGTTGGGGGAGATTTAGCATGTTTGTTGGGTATTAAGTTGGTTTATAAAAGAATTTTACCTGCTTCACGATGTTCGAAAAAAAATTATGCTTAAAAATATGCTGGGAAAATACTTGGAATTTGGGTATGACATAAGAGTGTGTGCTCGTAAATACATACACAGATGAACACAATTTCAATTTAAATTGATTGCTTAACTGTCAACACTCGTTGTGTGTCCGCGCCATTTGCCACATGTGTCTTGAAGCAATAGAATTTACTCAAAAAGCAAAGCATAAAAGATGTACAAATCTTTGAGTACATTAAGCCATTAGATACATTTTTGTAATTGAGCAGATTTTCGGCTGCAAGGCCCAGCCCATAAATAAAGAAACTTCTCTTAAGCCTTAACTCAAAACTGATGACGTCAGCTTGAAATGCCGGCAAGGTGTACGCTGAACACATACACAAAAATTCAGTGTGTATTTTTATGTATTTAACAACTTTGTACCTTTCTGTCGTTGTCGTTAACTGTGTATTTTGTTATTATTCCAATCTTATCAAGAGGCTTTGCCAAGCTAACTCGTTCGTCATCGTCTGGGCTTTTTGTGGCTACTTTGCTAATTGGTAGCAGCTTTTTAACAATTTGCTTAGACTGGTGGTGCGAAAGGGCTCAGTCGTGAAAAATAATAAATTAATGTCGGCTTTAACTATGTCAAATATAAAATTTTTATGATTTGTTTTGATAAGATTCATTGATTTCCGATTTACTGTTCCGCGACTCGGCGTATGAAGAAAACAAAAATTAAGCTCAAGCAGGCATAAAGAACATGCACCGAGCCGCAGCAACTAGGCAAATAATCTTTTCTGTGAACTTGGAGCTTGCAATACTCAAATTCCAGGGAAAAACACATTCTATAGCATTCTCTCTCTCTCTGTGAGAGCGTGTCCAACGCTTTTCTCTCAAAGTTTGCTTCCCCTTACTCCCCTTGCCTATAACACCCAAAATGAGAACGAATTAAGCTCGATTCCAAGAACGAAATTCTTTCAAATTCAAGAACGAATTTATGTTGATTCAAGAGAATTCGTACTCGAATTAGTTGTTCTAGTTTTTGCTGCGTTTTGAATCTTCAGTTAAGGTTCCGGTCCACGGATCTTAGGGAAATAAACTGTTCTCCTTCCAATCTAACAGTGATTCTTGTAACATCCTACAGATTTTTGACATTACACCTTTCGAAATAAATAGCTTTAAAGCTTATAAAGTATTACATTTCTCTTCTTCCTTAAACTTTTCAAACTACCCTCTTTCTGGGAATATCACCTTTTTCTTGAAATTAAACAACAAACAACACAAAAAGAGCCAAACAGAAGACCAGCATATTAATGAAAAGACATCGTGACACACTTGTCAACAGGTGTGAAAGAATTCTAAATTATGCAAATGTTCTTTTTTTTTCTTTATTGCAAAATTTTATTTTCAGAATTTGAAATAATTGAATTTCCATTTACTTGGCAATTAAAATTTATTTATTTAAAATCTCAACTAAACGATTGTCAGCATCTGAGATAATTTGCTTTGAGTGATTCCGGAGATGACATAAAAATGTGAGCGAGCGTTAAGTGAAAACAACAAATAATAATAAAGAGGCAAGAAAACGTCAATCGTTGCTGTCGCCATTAAAATAAACCCCATAAAAACTACTCTACCGGCAAGAGTAAATATTTGAATTTATAATTTTAAGTCTAAAAACGCCAATGAAGTCCAAAGCAAAAGAAGTGATCGATTGGCCCGGCCAACTGTCGGAACCTGTCGAACGGCTACTTAAACAGACATGAGTTTGCTTTTTTAATGGTCAGTTTAGACCTAACCCACGCACACCTCTTTCCCAAAAAAAGAATACTCACTTCAAAGTGCACCGCAAATTCATCGAACAGACCCTTGAGATCTCGCTGATTGCGCAACATCAGTGGCAATATCTCCTGCTCATGTAACTCTAAGATTTCCGAAATATTCCCCAACAATTGTTGTTGCTTCTGCTCGCCACGTAGTCCCTCGGGCAAATCCTCAATCTTCTGTAGTTGGCCATAGTTGGTCATACCCTTTTTCAAATTTGTGACATAGTTGACTTCCGTCTGTATCAGTTCATCAATGATGAAACTAATCTTTTTGGAGGCATAAATTTCGGTTTGATCGCAGGGAAAGAGATTCTCTAGCGAGATTGTGTCCTCATCTTCATGGCTAAATAAATGGAAGAATAGAAATTAATTAGCAACTTTTGGAGGGAGAGTATGGTTTGAAGGACTTACTACTCATCGCCCAGGGTTTCAAAACTGAGAGTGTGTGTGAGGAAACCATTGTGTGTGCTAAATGTGGGTGATGAATTGGCGGGGGAGACACTTGCTGCTGCTGTTGTTGTTGTATTGGTGTTGATGGAGTTCAATGAAATACCACTGTAACAGACACAGAAAACACAGGACAGGGAATACTTTGAGAGTGGATAGATGATTTGATGGTATTTTTAAATTTCTTTTAACCAAACCTTCATTAACCGCAAACGGCTTGGGTCAATTTTTCACCTCTTCACTAATACTAAAAACTTTATAAATTTAGATTCAAACAGGCTGCAGAAATAATTTCTAGATCATTATAAATTGCTCATAAGGCCAATGAAGTTGCCACATTAAAGATTTACATTTTGCAAGCATATAAAATATTTTTTATTAAGATAAGTTATCTTCTGGTTCTGATAACCAAACCCAATAAATTTCCCATTAAAAAAATATACGCAGTTATTGTCAATTAACATTGGGCACGGTAAGCGCAAACACAAAAATGTACCAATCAAAAATTGTTGACAATTTTTTTTAGATAATTTCCGGAGAGCTCGCAGTTAGAGGTTCTTTCCCAAAGCTCGAGAGCACAAAATAGAGATGGTTTAGTTTGTTAGTTCAAAGAGATTTGAGGTGCCCAGAGACAACTTACGGCGGCGTAGACACCATTTCAAATTAAAAAAATAGAGGCAAGCTAACTTCGGCTCAACCGAAGTTTATATACCCTTGGAGCTTGATATATGCCTGACAGTTTGTATGGCAGCTATACTATATAGTGGTCCGATCTCGACAAATCTTGTTGATATTATAAAAAAATCATTGAAAACTTATAAATACGAGCGTTGGGAGCGATAACATTAAAAACAAAAAAGTTTTTCTCACTAAGACTTTTTTTCAGACCTAACTTTTGTATGGCAGCTATACTATATAGTTGTCCGATTTTGACAAGGCTTGGTGAAATTATGTGAAATCATTAAAAACTTATAAATACGAGCGTTGGGAGCGATAGCATTGAAAACAAAAAAGTTTTTCTCACTAAAACTAGTTTTTCAACCGATCGTTCCTATGGCAGCTATATGCTATAGTCATCCGATCTGGCCGGTTCCGACAAATGTGCAGCGTATTTGTACCAAAAGACTTCGTGCAAAGTTTGGTTAAGATAGCTTTAAAACTGACGGAGGAGATAGCATAGAAACAGACGGACAGACGGACGGACAGACGGACAGACAGACGGACATGGCTATATCAACTCAGCTCGTCATGCTGATCAAGAATATATATACTTTATGTGGTCGGAGATGCTTCCTTCTATGCGTTACAAACATCCGGACAATTTTAATATACCCTCTCCAAGGGTATAAAAATATTTATGAAGAAATAACTATTACAAGAAAAAGAAGGAGTAAACCGAGTATTGTCTGGTTATCTACACCCAGCAACATAAAATGGCTGCACTTTTCTGGCTAAATGGTTCTATACGAGAATTTTTTTTTTATTGTCAATGTCTAATTGAAGAAAATTATTTAACTAATATAAAATAATTAAATTATTATAACCATGCTTTTCCTTTAGTTTCCCTTAATTCAAAAAAAATGTAAAAAAATATAATATATTCTCTACTCGATTAGGGCTGTGGCTGTTACCTGGTTAAACTAATGTTTGAGTACCCAATTCCAATCAAAACGAGGGGAGATTGTGACTGGTTCTGCTTTATATTCTTAAATGAGTTCAAATTTAACCTCATTGGATTGATGGAACAGGAGATCGATATTTCGAAAAATGTTGTATTGCTACCGTAAAGCATTCGTATTATATTATGATAACACTAGTTAACACCATTTCCGATCCCGATCAAATGGCATTAATTTTATATGTAAATTCCTTTACTGAGTCCAAATAATTTTTAGTGGGGCCGTTTTCGAGAAATCGCGGAATAGCTAGTTTTTCGATTGGGGAAAAAAATACCTTCAGAAAAATGGGTATATCTTCAGTATCGGGTCTTTCATTATGAAAAGGTAATGCTCTCTTGGTAGCTAATTGAACGCGCTATCATTCATTCATACACCACTTCTTAATCCGGTGCTCGACTTCGGCGTTATAAATGCTTTTATCTGCAACTTTGCATTAAATTGATCAATTTTTTTAAAAACCAGACGTTAAATGCGATTTTCACCACGATATTTCGAAAAATGTTGTATTGATACCGTGAAGCATTCGCATTATATTATGATAAGCGGATGCATATATATATGTATTTCCTGCTAACCGAGCTGCGGTTTCATTTCGGTTCCATGGTTAACTCATTTTTGGGCCTATTTACGATTTTGTTGTAAGATTTCGGCATTTCTCAGTCATGTTCCCATCATTGTTTCTTAACAACAATAACCAGGAAAGTCCAAACCGAACCTGAACCGGAGCAGAATACATTTTCTACTCCCGAACTCGAACTTGAAACGGAAAAAAAAAGATGGAAAAGGTTCGGTTTAAAATAAAAAGGCAAAGCCTGCTGATGATAAAATCAAGAGGTTCCTGAAACAGCTGTACAGTCAGTTACAACCAGTAATTTAGATTTGCGCTGTCGAATTCGTTTCTGCTAAAAATAAGTCAGCGGTTTGCTCTCACTTACGTTCTTAGAGTGCATTTGGGAATATTTCCGGCTCGCTCTAACCACTGTGATTTCCTATGCGGACTCTTCCTATGGAGGAATCTTAATGCGCACTGTCGATTAATTAAGCTTAATTAAGTAAACTCGTTGACCAAGAGCCTGCTAAAATTTTCGATGATCTATACTTGAATATTTTAACTTTATTTAAACTTTTGTTTGTTTCAAAAATATTCCTGAACCCCGGTCAGAACGAGAACCTAGGCTCAAAGACCTTCGCTATTCACTCCGTGAACCCAAACCCGAAGTGAACCGCTGTCGATTTTTATAAGGTTTGCAGCCCTGAGCTGATCTCATTAGGTTTGAGAAAATAAGCCTGTTTGGTTGGATTTTTGGTTCACGAAGACTTAAAATCGGTTTGGGACGGTTTGGTTTGGCTCAAAACCGATTGCAGCAACAAACAGTATAAAAGTTTAGCTGATTCGGCACCGAAATGAAAAAGAGACAAGCCACAGGACTGATTACAGTTTTGAATACTTTCTGATATAGTTTTAGGAAACTATGGAATGTCGCTCAGATAACTCTCAGTTATAATAATCAAGCAATTTTTTTTGTTAAGTTTTGGTATTTTTGGCTATATTTGTTAATATGCGAAACTTTTCAGTGTTATTTATTAGATATTATTTCAAACACAAATTAAGCGAAAGAAAAGTCGTTAAAAATAACTTTTTGATTACTTTTTTGATAAATATTAGCGCTCATGCTTTGATTTTCTAATGGCCTGTATACATTGTAAGTAAGTATGAATGTCTTTTGTTCATTTAAAATATTTTTAATTAAAGTCTAAATAAAATAAATTAAATAAACCAAACCAAACTAAACTTCCTTTTCGTTTATTTTCTTTAAGAACTGATTCTGAACTACGACTAAATTTGATTTACGACAGCCTTAAATCGTTTCTGTTAACCAAAATCTTCCCACGTCTACATATTCTCTCTCAATATTCGTATAATTATCACTTAATCAAGGCTACAAACCTCTGAAGAGTTTTAATCTTCAAATTCGGTTGTTTAGTTTATATAATACAAAAAAGGGGTGGTACGATTTAGGTTCAGGGTTGGAAGTTCCCTTAAGCTTATCAAAAATTCTAAACCGAACTTGCTCGCTGGTTCTTCAGCCTTTCACTTTGTTACTCTATCTTTATAAGTCTATAAATCTTCGTATACGTCAAAACTTGGCAAATAGAGACCTAATCTGTCTGCAATAATACCACAATCTTAATGCCACTTCCGTTTCCATTTGGTAAATCACCCTAAGTTTAGTTTTACAATGGATCGGCAGCACTCCTTATCGATTTGTTAGTCATTTAAATAAACTCACTTGTAATTTGTTATGCAAGTACTGCTTAAAAATAAAATTAATAGAAATAAAACCCCTTATCTAATCACTCAAAAGCCAGTCAAAGTTCAATGAAAACCAATAATGAAAACTCATGAATTGCTGTCATTGTGAGGGGAAAATTGGAAAAAGCACGTATAAAAACAAATAAAACTGACACAACAAAACAAGGCAATAAACACTTTAATGATTTAACCCACACTAACTTACCTATCGCTATCCAAAATGCTCGCCTGTTTCTCCAACAACTTGCCATTGGAGGAGGCAGACAAAGGGTCACTCTCCAGTGGTGAACCGGGTGCAGTGTTATCCGTTATCGGACATTCGGGCAGTAGTCCCTTTTGTACTATATTAATATTCGTATTATCCACTTCATCGTTAAGTATGTGCAAATACACATTAAGCACTTGCACAATCAATATACCAAGAAAAGTCAATCCAACTGGTATCAGATCAAACCAATTTAAGGCAATCATTTTTCAGTTTTGTTGCGTTTCCAAATTTATACACTTAAGCGATTTCTACGATTTTTGCAACGCTTGATTTGGACATTAGAACCATAAACGGATTCGGCGACGCATTTCATGATCTGCAAACCGCTTTGTAACCCGGACGAAACTCAACTGAGAAGAATTTCAAGTTTACTGTCTGATTCGCTTGTCCAGTGGAAGCTTTTTGCTCAAAGCTCGCTGATCGTTGTCTCTCCCTCGCTGGCTCTCTCTTTCTCGGTCTCTTTTGACCACGCTTCAGCTATTTGTTTATAAACAAATATGCAAAAACTATGAAAATATTTCAATGTCTAACAATCGGAATTCAAAAGTCTGTAACACTTTTGCTTTCTGGATATTTTGTTTATTATTTTTTATGAGCAAACATTTTATGATAGATTTTTTTTGCATATCAATTGGGTGGGCTTTGATTGGGCATAATAACTGTAATTATGGTAGCTTGAGAGTTTGATTGGAACATGGCCTTGAACTATTATAGTAGAATGCTGAGAATGGGCTATAAAACAAGTTTTGTGGAAAGCTTCTAACAAAGCTATCAAATTTTGTCATTTTTGAGGTAGATTTTTGGAACTTATTGAATTTTGTTAAAAACAAGAAAAAATAGAACACATCTTAACATTATTTTAGAGTTAAGATATTCTTGCCCTTCCTAGCTTCCTAGCTCACTTCATATATGTCGAAGACTTTGCACTTTTTCTAGTGATATAAAGAGACTTTTTGAACGATTCAAAGCCAAAATCGACCCTCCTTGCTTAGAACACGCTATACATTTAAAACTAATAGATATCCGATTTTGCTTAACTTATCACATGAGTTAAGTATAGTGAAAATTAACGTTTGCCTATTGAAAAACAAAAACAATGTTTGCACTAGAACTACTCTTTGCGCCAATTACACTAAACTGCAAGTATTTTATTTTTAAAAACGCCCTTACTCAGATGAGATCAAAAATTTATTTTGCACAATACTTCACATAAATAAAAATCCTTTTGAAATGTTTTAAAATCTGATTGCTTTCGAACAGACGTTTTATTTAAGAACCTTTCCATAGTCAAGATTAAGAATATATATATATACTTTATATGGTCGGAATCCATTGGAAATTTTTTGTTAATTTTCTTAAATTTTTATTAGGGTCTCAAAAATATCCTGTAAAATTTTTAAGCTGATCCGACATTATGCTTTACAATATAAAACCATTTTTCTCTGACCCTTATATAGAACAAACCCATCCCACCTAGTTCCCACGAAGATCCCTCCCAGATACCACCCAGATCCCACCCAGACTCCACCAAGATCACACCCAGATCCCTCCCAGATCCTACCCAGTGCCACCCAGACCACTCCCTGAACCTACCCAGACAGACTATTCATATCTTGTTATAAACTTGGACAAGACTTACACGAAAATTAACCTGTTAATGATATATCAATATATTCTTATCCCACTCGGAGAGCTTTGAAAATAAAAATGTAAAGATTTTCAACATTTCGGGCTGTATAGCCAATTTTACATTACAAACGTTTGTTCAACGCTTGTTCCTAAGCACTTTGCAAGGGTGTATAAACGGTGACATGGCCCACGGACATAAGGCCCGTGTGTAGTAGTATACATCGAAATATAAATCTGATTTGATATATCCGCATAGAAATCGGACATTATGAACAGATTCGGCACAACCGAAGGTTATCTTGGCCCTCTCGTTATGGGTTATTGTGTCTTCAAAATTTCTTATATTCTACACAGAGAAAAAAAAATTCAAAAGCTACACGGAAATGTAGAATTTCTACACGTTTCGACCGGGTTTTTCAACCCACTATTTTTGTGTAGCTTTTCTAAACGCCGCGTGTGGCTTTCTGAATTCCACACGGCGCGTTTAGGTTTTCAACACGCGCGTGTGGCTTTGTCATTTCAACACGCGGCGTGCAAAAAAGCTACACGAAAGTAATGGGTTGAAAATCCCGGTCGAAACGTGTAGAAATCCTACATTTCCGTGTAGCTTTTTAATTTTTTTTTTTTTAACAAATTTATATTTATTTACTTACTCTGGTAGATTTGAAATCCCGGCCCCTTGGACTGAAACACGATTGGAGTGATGGCTTAGACGTCTCCGCCACGTCACGCGTGTAAGGCAAGGCCTCTAAGACATTACTTGTATGGAATCTACTAAAGGCACAATCCAACATTTGCTTGCTTGTAATTCTCAAGTTCTAATTCAACGCTATCGCTATTTATATACAGGCAACAGAAATTCGCGCACGATTCGTTTAGATTTTTTACACGCAGCGTTAAGGCTTTGTAAATCTAAACGTACATGTAGAAATCCCACACGCCACGTGTGGCAACCAGTTTGCTAAACGAAAAATATTAGAATTCTGTACTGATTTAGAGCTACATTTTTCGTTTAGAATTCACACACGCGCGTGTAGCATTTCAATATCTAAACGTCAATGTTGAAAACCTAAACGTCCGTGTGGTAATCAGATTGCTGCATGAAAAATGTAAAAATATTAAGGGAAACAAGCTGATTTTCATATGTCGTGTAGTCTTTGCTTTTGCACACGTAGCATTTAGCTTTTCTACATTTTCATTTAGATTTTTAATTCCTACACGCCGCGTGTAACTTTTCCAAACGTCCGTGTGGCTTTCTAAATTCTACACGCAGCGTGTGCAATTTAACAGGGCAAAATACGTTGCGTTTAGGTTTGACGTTTCCACACGCGCCGTGTAGCCAATTTTGTTTTCTCTGTGTACAAACCAAAAGGTACACAGAGTGTGTGACAGGGAAAAGTAACCATTTCCAAAGTATACTTATGTGTTAACTTCATAATTTTTCATAATTTAGTGTGACAAAGCTCATTTTGAGGTTATTTTTCATAAAAAGGAACAAGTCCAGAGTGACCATAACATATCGGCTTGCACTTGAGAAATTAAGGAAAAAATACGGCATATTTTACAGTACTACTACGATAAAGGCATAAATGCATCTCATGATGCCAATAAAATTTGTGCAGTTTATGGACCTGATACAGTTTCCATTTCCACCGCACAACGATGGTTTCAACGTTTTCGTTCCGGTGCAGAGGTGATCAAAGATGCGCCACGGTCCGGAAGGCCTGTCGTCGAAAATTGCGATAAAATCGCTGAATTGATCGAAAGAGGCCGGCATAGTAGCAGCCGTAGCATCGGCCAAGAGCTGGGCATGAGTCATCGAACCGTTATAAACCATTTGAAGAAGCTTGGATTCAAAAAGAAGTTCGATGTATGGGTGCAACACGACTTGACGCAAAAAAACATTTTCGCCCGTATGGATGCATGCGAATCGCAACAAAATCGACCCGTTTTTGAAGCGAATGGTGACTGGCGATGAAAAGTGGGTTACTTACGACAACGTGAAGCGCAAACGGTCGTGGTCGAAAAGCGGTGAATCTGCCCAGACGGTGGCCAAGCCTGGATTGACGGCCAGGAAGGTTCTTCTGTGTGTTTGGTGGGATTGGCAGGGAATCATCCACTATGAGCTGCTCCCCTATGGCCAAACGTTCAATTCGGACCTGAACTGCCAACAACTGGACCGCTTAAATGCAGCACTCATGCAGAAGAGGCCATCTTTGATCAACAGAGGCCAAATTGTCTTCCATCAGGACAACGCCAGGCCACACACATCTTTGGTGAGGCGCCAGAAGCTCCGGGAGCTCGGATGTCAGGTTCTTTTGCATCCACCGTCCGGATCTCGCAATAAAGTGATTACCACCTATTTCTGTCCATGGCGAACGAGCTTGGTAGTCGGAAGTTGGCCACAAGAGAGTCCTGTGAAAATTGGCTCTCCGAGTTTTTTGCCAATAGGGAAGCGAGCTTCTATAAGAGGGGCATTATGAAGTTGGCATCTCGTTGGGAACTCGTCATCGAACAAAACGGCGCATATTTGACTTAAGTCGCATTATTATAACCAATTTTATAAACAATTGAAAATTCAATAAAAATACCGCAAGACTTTTTTTATATGTCTATCTTACAAAAATCTGTAAATACGGGTCAAACGACGTTAATTCGATTTACCCCCGTAGTTCCAACTATTTTTCTACCAGTTTAATATTTTAAGTAAAATTACTTCGTTAATTCTAACCCTCCATAATTCGATGTTATTGTGAAATTACCTCAAAAATTCGATGTCAGTAAAATAAGTTTTTTCCAAATATTTCAAACTGCCAAATGTCGGAACGATATAAAAAATATAAAACATTAACCGTTTAAGGCAAATTCAAAGCAATTCTGAAAATTGAAAATGGAAAGGCTCAATAGGATGTTGCATCAAAGTTTCAAAATAAACCCAACACTCTGTCTGCAAATTACTAGAATCTTTCAAAATAAAGACAAAAGAAGTATAATAGGGGAGGAAAATTTGAAAAAGTGGATAAGGCTATTAAAACTTTTCTTTCCGAATCCAGAAATTTCAATCTTCTTGCAGAAGGTACAAAAATATGAGGAATCCTTAAATTGTGTCAATTCACGCAACGGGTGTTTTAACCACTTCAAGAAACGATCGTGAATGAAATAACTGAAAATGTTGCGGAGGCTGACCAAAGAATAGCTGGAAGATATCATTGAGGAGTTGAAAATAGTAAAATTCTCGATTGACAGAGTGAAGATAATGACGCTGCTAATTATAATAATGTTATGACCAAGTGTGAAATGTGAGTGTCTCTTCGGACGGTATATCATGGGTTGGATCAACAATCATCAGTTCCTGTTACTTTCCTTAAAGCCTTAAATTTTTGGTATAAAATTAATAAAGTAACATTGGGCGTATTTAGCAGATAATTCCGATTTATGATTTGTGATTAATGATTGCCGATTTTACCTGCTGAATACAGTGATTGCCGATTGGGATTAGAAAATTTGACAATCATCTTTTCTAAAAAAAAATCGAACAAAACGAATGATTGGTTAACGATTTGCGGGGTCAGCCTACCTTTGTGAAGACATTCATATAAAATTTTTTATTTAACAAAACCATAAATATTGGTGATTTTGTGTGAGTGTTTTCCATTGATAACAAGTACTAAAGCCAACGGATATATTAAAGTCTGCAATCAAAACTATTCAGCAGAGACTCATCAGTAATCGGAAATCGTAAATCGGTAATCGCTAATCGGAATTATCTGCTAAGTACGCCAATTCTTTTTAAAATAAAATCAATTTTTTTTTATTTCATTCGTTAATTCGATTGCACCTTTAATTCGATTATTCTTTTAAGTCTCTTGAGAATTCGAATAAACTTACAAGTTTACGAAAAAAAACCATTCCAAAGTTTTAAAAAGATTACCATAAGTTTAATTTAATTTTGACTTCTTTGTAGGCCTTTTTATTAGCTGTGTATACCATTCCATAAACTTTCTAATAAAAATCTTCCCTCATTAGCCAAAAAAAGTATCAACTTGTTGCACAGTAATTTAATAGATTCCCTTTCTCTCTAAATATGCAATTAATTTGTTCATTCTCCCCCATATCACAGTCTAGACAAGTTCCCCTTGCGACATGCAAAAATATGCTGATGATCTCACAGAGATCACTCGAAAATTAACAATAACAATAAGCTGATGTCGTTGCAAAAATTTCACAAATAAATGGCTCACATTTATTGTTGTTGTTATTTATTATATACAAAATGTAGAATTGATTTTTTTTTTTTATTTAGACAACAAGTACACACACCCCCCAATTAAAGTCCAAAGAATTCCGGCAGCACTCACAAAAAAAAAAATATCGCTTTCTGGGTGCGATTGATGAGTTGCAAGCCATTTTGCATTAATTAATACGTGTGCCTGTGTACGAAGAAGAATCAAAGAGCAAACAGTAAATGTTTATATTTATTTATATGCGCCAATTGTTTATTTTTATACAATTTTCTAAGTGATGTCACGAGTTATTCAAGTGCCAGCACGAAACGAGTTTTTCGTATAGCGGGATGGATGGCAGCTGAACTGATGGTCCCACGTCGCTCGTCCGTCCTCCGTCCTCTGTCGTTCGCATGACAACGCCAATGGCGTGCGACCTTTTGATGATGAATTCATTTGTTTTGACGCGGCTGTGTGGCGTGTGAAGTGTTTGTTTTTTAAACCAAAATGTTTCAATTTTGACAAAAAATGAGATTTAGGTGCTGCACCTAAAAGTATGCCCCATAAATTTCCTAAATAAAACAAACAAAACATATTGATAGACAATTATTTTATTTTAGAATTTCTTTTTTAATCAACAAATTAGTTATTTAGGCACACAAGATAACAACATACATTTATAACTATTTATATACTTAAACTAAATTAATTAACTTAGCTGACAATATTTGGTCCTTTAGCCTAAAACTAAATTTGTGACTGTCTTTTGTTTGCTTTGAAGTCGAAGCAAACTTCCTCCATTTATCACGGCTTACATTTCCTCTCAATAATGTCCCCAACAGTCTTAACTAAGAGGCCGCATACCAAGTGGTACGATTGCTATTGCTATTGCTAGGGCTATTACTGCCCATCTCCTCTTCCGGTTTGGGCATTACCCAGATATTACCAATACCGCTGTCCGAACTGAAGCGATTCGAATCACGATATAGCGACAAACTTGGAGCCTTGCGATGTAAATGATCATTCTCGCGCGAATAGCGTTCCTGCAGTTTCTGCCGTTCCTCATTGGCATAGTTGTTGATCATATCACGTATGAGATCTAACCAGATTACAATTTGTGCGGGATCTGCTGTGAATTCACATTCCTGTTGCTTGCGTCGCTCATAGTAGAGGGTAAAGGATTTGGTTTTAGCCGAAATGCCCACATGCTCGCAGGGATATCGTCCATGAAAGACCAAATGTTTACCCTTTATCTCTGTGTAGATAACGCATTTGTCAAAGATGAAAACTTTGGCACGATAATTCCGCCTCAATGTGTGATCCGTTACATGAAATTCATTTACCTTGCGGAACTTTCCTTGGTAATAGACATTGAACTGGAATAAAGGAATGAAAGAAAGGGAGGGAGATTCATTAAAAAGTTATTCTAGTTTAAAATTTTGAACTAATAATAATGTCAACTGGCGTTTACTATGTGCTACATTTTCATGGGTTTTTACATTGTATGGAAATCGTTTCAATTATACACAAAATTGTGCAAGCCAAAATAGATTTTTACGAGTACACTTGAGAAAATAATAAGCAGCCTAAGGTTTGGGTTTTTAGTTCTGTACAATATCGAGTGAACTATATAATGTAGCACAATCTCGAACACTTCTAAGATGTATCTTATTTAGTCTTGGATTTAAAATTTGCTTTCTTAAAATATAAACAAATATTTTTTAAATAAGCCCAACAATTTCTTACATCTACCCCGCTTTGTTCCCATAAGAGGCTTCAAAATGGAAACACGGAATAACTACATGAAAGAAACATACCAGTACTCCATGAGATGTTACCACAATTTGTTGAAGATTAAAAAAATTTCGGGCGCATTATATTTTTATCTTGACTTTAGCTGTAATTCTTTTTCAGTGTAGACATTTTCATCAACATTCTTTGACAAAAATCTATGGAGAGATCTTTAGAGATGAACAACAAGTAGAAAGACGAAATAAGTTGGGAGATGTGTGTGAGACGATAACACTTTTACAAGCGATCTTGAACCAAAAATATTGTTTTGTTCAGGAATAGAGTAAAAATAGACTAGAGATCAGCGCAGAATAAGGAAGATAGCTACTTGTACTTAATGTTTATTATTACTGCATAAGGTTTATTCTTCGAATAGTTCCTAAATTAAAGTTCTACATCTGCCTTTTAAAATAAGAATTTTTTATAATACAGCAACCTCAATATAATTGTGAAAAAAGTTTAGTAATTTGACAAGGTTTTTCGTAAATGTTCACATAATGTTGACATCCTGTGCAGCCAGTTGAAGCGATTCTAATTAAGAATAGACGGGCACAGTGAACATTTTAATTTAAATTCCTTTTCAAATACAAACACTGCATTCAGCAGGTAACATCGAAATGATGTACCAATTGTTCAGGGGTGCCCAAACCCATTCCGAAAGCCACGCATTCGTTGCTATTTGAAGCAAATAAAAAGCTGGCTTTTGCGCGTCACAAGTCTACATAAAGCAACAACAAATTCATATGCGTGCTCTGCTCTCCCTCTTTCCGAGCTAAGGTTTTGTTGTTGACGCGTTCAGGCCTGCAATAACAAAATCATATGTGACTCTCATCTATCTCTCCTATGTCTCTCCTAGTCAGGGCTTGCCTCACTAGCAGTGGCTCAACGCCTTTCGCTATTAAAGGCGGCACACACACACAAACAAAAATCTGGGTTCTCTTACTATTTCTTGTGGTTGTTCTTGCTTGAGACAAGTTTTGTACATTTGTATTGGTTTTCACACGGCCGTAAGCTGATTCAAAGCACTCCTGGTTTAATTTTTCAATGTTTATAAAGTGCGAGATGAGGTCAGAAATGATGTTAAAGAAAAGGTTGTTCTTACACGACTGTCAGTTTATTTGTTATCCATACAGAGCAGAGATCTGCACGAGTGCACCGCAATAACAAGTATACCGCATTCGTACTTCATATTTTTCACACTCGAGTGTCTTCAACTACTGCAAAATATTTACGCTAGGTTCAAAAAAGGTCGGCAATGAGTGCCAATAACACCCGTTGTCGCTTGTGCGGAAAAATTAGCTTACTTCCACCAGAAGAGAGCGAATGTTGATAGAATCACCCCAAAAACGCTCTTTGTATATCAGAGGCGGCCACCTTCAGCTCATACGCATGAGCCGAAGTAAGTCGTGTTTTTAAGCAAACGCGAGCCGAAGTTATGGTTATGTGAATCGGTGAGCACTGCATTGCAAATAAAACGCGTGTTGTCTGGAGAGAGCTCTCTTGTTCACCAACATAAGCGCACTTTTTTGTCCTCTCCATTTGGCCGCCTCTGTTGTATATCTCTATCTCTCTCATGTGTCTGTCTCTCTTGATATAACAACTACAGGTATTTTGCAGTTGCTTTTCAACGGAGATAGGAGAGTGAAGAGAGCGAGAGCAATAAAAGTTATGCATTCTTAAGTTTTTACTTATGTGTTACTGTGGCATGCTCAATGCAGAAACAACCACTTTGTCAGACACACACACTCAGACACTCAGTCCCAAAAATACCAATAACAGTCACAGTATTGATGCAGTACGAAGCCTTTCAATATAGCAGGCTTAAGCCGCCCTAAGACTTATAATGGAAGGAACTCAATTATTTTCTTAGTTGTCTGCTCTCCAAAATGACAGGGACAAACTTAACCGCCTCGTTCACCGTCTCAACAAAACAATTTGTTATGTTTCTCTCGTGTTTTCTGTTTAATAGTTACCGATGGGAGAATGACAATGGAGATCATTTCGTTTAGCTCTCAGCAGCTGAGCATAAGTAAGTGAGCAAATTTAGTCAAGAGTCACTTTTTTTTGTTATTGTGCTTAGTTTTTGGTTGTTATTGCGCTAAACATTATATAGCTGGCAAAGCTAAGCAGAGAAAGCGCAGAGCACAGAACTACGCATACACACTTGCAGTTTATAAAGGCACATGCGCAACATATATTCTCACGCAAAAAACACTTTCAGCAGACTCTGCCCAGCATGAAAACATATACTTAAAGGGAGCGAAAAAAATGCTCGTTAATTGATCAAGGAGCACGTTGAAAAAAGACGGAAGTTAAGTTTCATTTTGTTTCCCTATTCTATCGTGTCCGAGGGTGAGTGTTTTTCTCTGACAGCCTCTATAAAAATAACTATCTCTAAAAAGATGCTGTTATCAAATGGAACCTGTCCTATTTCATTAATAAAGGCTATATTTTCTTAATATTAAGAGCGATTTGCTATGCTATTACACTATCTTCAGATAAACTCTTTAGAGATTTATGACCAGGATAAAGTCGGCTTCAAGATGTAGTAAGTTTACCATATTACATGGGCTAGTGAATACCCTCATTCAATATATTGTAGTAAAACAAATTAATCTTCAGCCTTTGAATACCTTACACCTAATCTCTAGCTTTTAACTAATCTCACAAATATGGTAAATGAAGATTAACTAACCCCTTTAAAACTTACTTCATTACAATCCACAATATCATTAATGATTTCCGATTCATTGGTGGTAGTCAGCAGGGTGCGTAAGCGTTTCTCCAAGCGACAGCAGGACTCGATGAGTGGCTTCATTACAATATCGCGGTTTTTGAAAAAAGTCTGTAAGGCAAATACTATTTTTAAGAAGAGTTCAAAGTACTTTAATTAGATTGTCATACATTGATAAACTGCGTCAATAGCAGAGGATAGCGTGCCATGCGCTGTATGGGTTGCACTAGAAAGCTATTAATGCCCAGCTTATCATCGCGTTCAAGACGTATACTCTATTAAAAGAAAGAAAACTTAAATGACAATACGTTTTTTATCGAAATCCAAAGTATATAAACTTACGGTAAAGTAGTTCTTATAGAGATCGCATAGTTTCAAGGACTTTTGCTTGTTCATGGTAAAGATTACATAGCCATAAAAGCAGTCTTGCTGTAGAAACAAAGTTAAATAATTATAAATAAATAAATTTACTTAAGACCCACTCACATCTAAAAACTGCAGAAACTCATCGAACAAATTCTTAAGATCGCGTTGATTGCGCTGCAGCATGGGTAAAAACTCATCACGATGGAATTCAGCAATTTGTTCAATGTTGCCAAAGAGATCATATTTCTTGCCCCGTAAGCCCAAAGGCAAATCTTTTCGCTGAAATATGTTGCCATAGTTTTCTAGACCGGTGAACAAATTATTCACATAGGCCTCCTCCGTTTTGATCAGCTCTTCCAAAATGGGATGCACACACTTGTCACTCTTGTCACGCAGCTCAATTTCCACTTCCTCTTCGCTGTAAGAGAAACAGTTTAATAACAAGAAAGTTGCAAAGAAAAGCTAATAAAAACTCACTCATCTTTGGGCTGATAGACTGAATGGAATTTACCCACCAGAGGTTGATTTGTGGTGCCAATGATTTCAGTCTTTCTTCTCGGCGTGGAACGATAGTTTCTGTAGTGGAAAACAAACAAAAACTTGGGTTATCTAAGGCTGTCACACAAAGCCTAAGTGTCTGTGACTCATTGTCTTGGCCGATAAGGAAAACTGATAGGACCAAAGGCCCAAGGGGACATGACTCATTCGATTCCCGGTTCTTTTCTCTGTTTGGCGGGAACAGCTGGTTCCAAATCAAGCAGGCCCAAGGTTTTATCCAAAGCGAATGCTAGCCGAGTCACACAGTGTAACATGAAATCCAATTGGGTGATCAGAAACCAGGATATCAACATGAGCAGAAACATGGCTATGGCGGTCACTATGAAGCCTGTGAGCTAAAGAAAATCACTTTGGATAGTTTGCACTGAGAGAAAAGCTAACTACAAACCCCCTCCGCACAGCTTTCGCCCGTGATGCTGGCCATAGAAGAAGAGCGTGATAATGTAAATGATCTTAGCTCCATTTCGCTATTGTGTTCGGAACTATGAGTAACACGGTCGCCTCTGGTGGTGTCATCGTCATCATCCTCCGTAGGCTGCTCTATGGATATAACACTGATAGTGCCCAGAGATTTGGAAGCATTAATTTCTTTGTCAGGGGGCTCTGGGTCGCTGGTCTGCTGATTCGGCGGTGATTTGTCGCGCTTTTTTTTTCTTTTCCTAAAGCTAATTACATGGTCTGAGCCCGTACCGAATTCGCTGTGTTTAGGCTTATTTTCGTCCTCTGCCTCTTTGTTGTTGCCCGGGCCATCCATACTCTAGCCTCATATCGTTCGAAGGAAACATTTTATAAATTTTGTTACCGATATGGGGAAATTGCTTTGTCAGATGGCTAACATGTTGCTTAGTTGCAAAAAAAAAACGAAATCTAATTAACACTTGGCCAAATTTAGCGGCACACCAAAAAGCAAGCCGGTTGACCAAGGAAACTTGGTTATGAACAGAGGAATAAGGTCGAATTTTAAACAGGTTTTCCGTAAACGATTTCAATCAAATTTGAGTTGCCTTGGAGGGAAAATGATCATATTGAAAATTTGGAATAAGATTCTAAATTTGCTTTGGATTCCTAAGACTAGAAAAAGCAAATAGCTCCTCAAACACACATGCTTACTTTGGCCTTGCGTGTGTGTGTTAAGCCATCACATCTCAAACTTCTTCACTTACCTAGGAAAATTCTTATCGTTTCGCATTTGCAAGGGCAAATTCACTTCTCCCGTTGGATCGACGCTTATGGAACGCTGTACCTTTAGATCATCCACCACGGTAGCACCCAACACCTCCGAATGGCTTTCACTTAGCACATATTCCACACTTGCCTGTGGATCTGTCTCAAAATCTGATATTTGATCCACTTCATCTTCGGAGCGTACCTCATCTATGCTGGTAGTATTCACACTAGCTGGTGTACTCGGTATTGAGCTACTTCTGCTGCTATTACCACCCCTGGCTATTAATCCCGGCAAAGCTATACGTCTGGGTGGTGTGGGCGGTGGTGTGTTTCCATTATCCACATCGTCTTCCAAAAAAACCGGATGACGACGATTCTCAAGCAATTTTAGGCTATTCCTCTCCTGCCTTAAGTACTGTATGGTAGTTTTTAAGGTCTCAAAGCGTTGCACCTTTTGTCGTACATCCAAGAAGGCCGGATCAGGTGTGGTGGGTGACTCCCCCTCTAGGTCGCGCATTTTGTTTAGAGAGCGTCGATTGAACGCGCTCTCAGTGTCTGAATTGACCGAATAGGAAAGTTGAAATGAACTGGAACTAGAAGAGAGATCACTAGCCAGTGAAGCGGCCTGGTCGGTATCCAAAACGCTACTGTGACGTTCCTGTTCCGACTGCGTTTGGCTGATGCGTCGACGTGAATTGCGTTTGTTGAAGTTACGATTGCTCAGATTGCGCTCGCGTCGAAAGGGCAGCGGACTGAGATCTTCGTCGGCCATAATTGTGTTTTGGTGCGCTGCTTGTGGGCTCGTGGGAGTGGAAGTAATTATTGATAAGACTTATCGTGGCACAAGCTCTCTCTCTCTCTCTCTTGCTCTATTTATGTCTCAGTTAACCATTTTGTGCGATTTTCACACGACTTAACTGAATTTGCCTGCTCAATGCCCTCGAGTTCCACTTGATTTTAACATTTATGGCAAGTTATTTTTTTTTTTTCTGTGTGTTTTGTTGTCGTTGTCGTTTTCGTCTACCACATTTATGTATATATAAAAGTATTTATCTTATTTGTTGTTATTTTCAAAACACGTAGTCGTATCTCTTGGGTGTTTGTGTTGGCGTCAACAGCTGCGCTCTGCGTTTTTCTTTGCTGATTCAAAAGGCGCTGCAAAATACAAATATAAATTAAAGCTGTTTTTAATAAATGTTATGGAGAAATATATAAATAAATTTATAAAATTTAGAGGAGCTAAACAAAAATTTTAAGAATTAACACTGAAAACAAAGAAAAAATTCTAAAATAATTTTTAGATAATTTCGGCTTCCCTTTTTCGAATTCGATCAAATCATGCGGAATCGGAATTGTTAAATGTTCTCGCTTCCAAAAACCGATTGTGTTAATCGAACTTTGACTTCAAAATCCGAATTACCTTCATTCAATCCTCTAGATAGCAAAATGATTAGATCAAATTCTTTAATCTTTTCTTAGAAATCACAACTCTTATCAATTTCGATAAATCGGATTCGGAAACGGGAACAGGCCTCTATATAATTTATTTCAAGAAAGGTTTTAAATGATTTCCATTTAACAATTTATTTTTCATTTTGAGCAATGTTATTCGATTGATTTCTTAAGCTGAGCCATAGATGGCGAAACTATTTTGACCATTTATAATATGTATATTGTATAGAATTAATTCGATGCGGCGAAGTCGGAATTTTCGGGAAGACTCTTGTGGTCAGCGATGGCACACGCCCATCATCGATAGCTTGCCATTAGTGTCTTCTTTCGGGATGTCGAGTTATAACCCAAGCTAAGGTCGTTGCTTCGAGTGGGGGTCAGCATTGCCTCGCGTTGAGGGCTTTGTGGTGCCCCGCGTTAAAAATTTCGTATTGCCTCGTGTTTAGGGCTTAGTGGTGCCTGGCGTTGAGGACTTCATGTTGCCTCGCGTTGAGGGCTTCGGGGGCATGTATTATCTTATATACATAAAGTGATAAGACATTGTTGATGATCATCAGCCTAGAAGCCAAACCGTAATAGTTAGAAATTTCAAAATTTCACAATAACTTTCTATAGTGATCGGACATTGTACTAAAAAAGCATTTCCTCAACTCAGCTCCCATTGCTCTCCAAAACGAAAAAAAAGAAGATTTAAATGCTGGAAATTACACTAGAAAAGTGTTTTCTTGATATCGAAGAATAACGAAACATTTTATTTGTTTAAAAATACAATTTGAAAAAAAAAAATAGAGGCAAGCTAACTTCGGCTCGACCGAAGTTTATATACCCTTGGAGCTTGATATGTGCCTGACAGTTTGTATGGCAGCTATACTATATAGTGGTCCGATTTCGAAAAATTTTGGTGAAATGATGTAAAATCATTAAAAACTTATAAATACGGGCGTTGGGAGCGATAACATTGAAAACAAAAAAGTTTTTCTCACTAAGACTTTTTTTCAGACCTTACTTTTGTACTATAGTTGTCCGATTTCAAAATGGCTTGGTGAAATTATGTGAAATCACTAAAAACTTATAAATACGAGCGTTGGGAGCGATAGCTCTAAAAACAAAAAAGTTTTTCTCACTAAAACTAGTTTTTAAACCGATAGTTCCTATGGGAGCTATATGCTATAGTCATCCGATCCGGCCGGTTCCGACAAATGTGCAGCGTATTTGTACCAAAAGACTTCGTGCAAAGTTTGGTTAAGATAGCTTTAAAACTGACGGAGGAGATAGCATAGAAACAGACGGACGGACAGACGGACATGGCTATATCAACTCAGCTCGTCATGCTGATCAAGAATATATATACTTTATGTGGTCGGAGATGCTTCCTTCTATGCGTTACAAACATCCGGACAATTTTAATATACCCTCTCCAAGGGTATAAAAAATCTTCGCTCGAGTCAGGCCATGATCCGAACCCACGGCTGCTGACATGGGCGGCTGATTCTCTCCCCTCGTGCCACGCTGTTCATTTTGAATTCGGTGGCAGAACACTTATAATTAGGAAAGCACGCAGACTGCCAGATAGGGATGCTGAATTGTTTGAATGGAATGCTTGCAGAAGCTTAGACCAAAATAGCAGAAAGCCGTTATTCGCTCGCAATTAGGTTTTTACACACTAATACTCTCTCACTTTTTGGCCTATAAAAAGAAGAGTGTAGTGACTGACTGACTGACTGACTGACTGATTCACTGACTCATTGGCAATCATCACACAGCCTAAGCGGTAAGAGATAGAGGGCTGTAATTTGGACAGGAGTTCTGTTAGTGGTGAAGGTGCTTACTAAGACGGAAAATTCTGATCTCAAAAAATTATTTTTCTTTTTAAGGATGGAATACGAAATAGTTTGAAATGAGATTTTCTGATGTTGGAAAATTTGACCCAAAGGTCGGAAAATTCAGCATAAAAAACTATTTTTCATCCGATTGCCTTGAAACTCGGTTTGTCAGGACAGAATACGAAATAATTTAAAATGTGATTTTCCGATGACGGAAATTCCGCCCCAGGCGTGCAAATTGACTTGAGACTCGGTTTGTAAGGATAAAATGCGAAATAGTTTGAAGTGTCAATGATGGAAAATCCGAGTAAAAATGCCAGGAAAATTCAACATGCAAATTAACTATTTTTAATCTGATGGACTTGAAATTCGGGACAGGAAAGATGTTGTGAAGTGGATGGGATATGGGCGGGATGAGAGCGGTAGTTAGGTGTGACGTGGGTGGGATTGCGGTGGGATGCGGGTGGTACGTTGCATTAAAAGTGGGTGGTAATGGGAATGGGTGAATGGGAAGTGGGTGGGATTTGGGTGGTATGGGGGAAGGATGTGGGCTGATATTGGTTCTATACAGTTAAAGGCGCAGCGAAGCGCGACGGGTTATGTGCTAGTTATACATATATTGAGTGATGTTAACTACTGTGTCATTTAGATCAGGGATGCACAAGCCCTATGCGCACACTGCGCTTCATATGTGTTCTCTCTTCTCATTCTTTTCGTGCGAAGGTTTTGTTGTTGGCAGCCAATAATTTCGTGTGTATCAGACATCCCCAAAGTGCACACACAATCGAAAATTGCGATTCTGTTTATATTTTATTGCGGCACTAGTGGTTTCACAATTATCAGGCCTGTTCCCGTTTTCGATTTCGATCAAATCATGTGGAATCGGAATTGATAGCTGTTCCCGTTTCCGAAAAACGATCAAATTATTCGGTTTAAAAAGTTTTGCCTTTGAGTGAGTGAAATCAAAAGTAATTGACAATTTTCATGTCAACCAAAGCTATATATATTTTACTTTATAAGGTGGCAACGCTCTAAAGCACTGCCAACGTATCCCAATGGTAGGGCTGTGCCAAGCTGTATGTAAGCTGTTGGAGTCTACAATTGTGGAAACCTTTTGTTAGCTCTTGAAGACGACGGTTTATCGTGAGCAGTTAAAGTTTTTCGTCAGATTTGCTGTAACAAATTGTCGGGTCTATTGAAGCTGTTCTTGTTTAAGTTCATTTAACGTTTGGGACATATTTGGGACATACTTTGGACATTCTTGGGACATACTAAGGACGTACTTGGGAAATATTTGGGACATACTTGAGACATATTTGGGACATACCTGGGACATACTTGGGACATACTTGGGCATACTTGGGACATACTTGGGACATATTTGGGATATATTTGGGACACACTTGGGACATACTTGGGACATACTTGAGACATATTTGGGACATACCTGGGACATACTTGGGACATATTTGGGACATATTTGGGACATACTTGGGACATACTTGGGACATATTTGGGACATATTAGGGACTTATTTGGGCCATACTTAGGACTTACTTGGGACATACTTTAAAACTTAGAAATTAATAGAGCCCCAATCACAATCAATGAAGTTACTCGGATTTTATAACACTTATTTGCTCTTTCATGAATATTAATTTAATTCTATTCACGCTCTGTGCCTTGACTATTATCCCCAAATTGTTAAGAAAGAAGCTTTAAGAGTCATCTTTTTACAAGCATAAATAAATAATTGATTTAAAAATTCAGTTCCATGTCATTGCATATGTATAATATCTAACGAAGTCTACTTTAAGACTGATATTTTAAATAATCGAAAGTTCCTTTTTGGGTACCAATCAAAGCAAATTTATGTTCACTATTAATTCCAACATATATTTTAAATAGTAAATTAAAACTTTACAACTTGAGAGTATTTTGGACAGTTTTATTCTTATAAATTTAAGCATTTAACACTAGCTATAGATCCTAAGATCCGCACTGACAACAGATTAAAGAAAGATTATTAGAACTGTTGTATCAAAAGCTAAACACATTTGCTTAACTTTGTTCATAAGATTTATTTATATGACAAATGACGTCAAGTTGTCGCAGGTTCCGAGAGAGCAAGGGAGAAGAGAAAGAGTTTTTAGCTTTAGCTTAGGCTCCATCACATACATATATACTCGTATAAATTGTATATATACTACGTATGCATAGTCACACATTCTGTTGTAGTTAATTAAGTGTGACGTTGTTTCTTTTTTTTGTTTTTGTGCTGTTTTGTCCAAGCAAGACAAAAACAAGTACAAAGCGCTTTAAACCGCAAATGAGGCAATACATTTTGTTATAATAAAAAAAAAATGCAAATATAAATATAGAGGAAACATTTCCGTTAAAAGAAAGTGAGTTAAAGGCAATTCCGGGTTATGATATAAATTTGATAAGTAATTTGAAATGTCATTGAAGAAGTTCATGATATTCAGTTTTGCAATGCAAAGTTCAGTTTTTTTTATCGGATTTTGCAAAGTATTTGTTTTTGTGTATATTTGGAGCTTTGAAATCTTTAAGTAGGCCGTGAAATTACAATTCAAAACGCAATGGGAAGGGGGCATTTAAGGAATATTTGGGAATGTTTTGTAGGCAGTTATCTCTCTAATATGAGACTAGAAGCGGAAGATGGCGATAACTACAGGCAAATGTATAACTATAGCTTCGGGTTCTTCAACCTTTCATATGGACAAATGCAAAAATCTGTCCCACTAATAGCATATCAACTAATTATGCAATTTTATGCATGCATTGATTTGCCTCAATAAATTAATGAAGATATAATTTCATTTATGACCCATTTAGATAAGCTCCATTATGTCCGAAAAAAACCTTCAGGTGCAAGGTTTTTAGGTATCCAATGCAGGAAACAATCAATCAGGTTTTGGTGTGCGGTTCGTATTCAGCTTGGGTGGGTAGCGAATAGATATCACCTCGCAAGTTGGAGAAGTCATGAACTCTTTACTAAACGACAAGTTAAGCTAAGTGGGCTAAACTAAAACGTGTCATTAATTAAAGAAGTGGCCGAAATTTCTAGGAATCCTTAAAATTTAGGTAAGAAATTCCTCAGGAAATTTTTGGTTCAGCATTGGCAGCCTTTTCTATTTAAAGCTTATCATATTTTGTTGATAATAACTTTGTTATCGCCATTGATTTAACTAGCGTTAATTTTCTCTATCGTTTTATCAATAGTTAATGACTTAAGTTAAAAAGATCAAGCTAAAAGCTTGTCTAGACTAAAAGGTCTAGGTCTAATTTGTTTTGCTTTGTTACATATCAACTCATGTCTGACGTCAAATTGTTCTATTAATGACTTTCTCTGATTTTCTTTCCTTTCTATATCCACTTCTAATATCATTAGATACAGCTAGTTATTATCATTGTCCATTTTCTACCGTAAAGTGGTAGCAATGGACTTAAATGTAATTCTTATACTTGAAAGAAAAGATTAGCTTCCTTGCAATTTTAAGGGGGTTTTTCATAGATTGAGTTTGATTATACTAAAACTGGTTATCGCTGCTTAATTGCCCACTTAAACTTGCTTGCAAGTTCCATTGTACTTTAGAACCCTGGTGAATGAATAAAGCATGCAATAACAGCAGATGAGCATTAAATTAAAGTCAAAGTGTACTGTGACGAAAGAAATTTTCCGCAGTGCTGAATCCAGGCCTTAAAAGATAAGCTTAACATATTTAGAGGCTATGTTTGTGTATGATCTTTATAGGCTTCTGAACTAGTTAATCCTTTTGCTTAAGACTGAGATTTGATGATGAAGCTAATATGAGGTTTTATGCTTTTCCAGTTCAATGGGCTTCACTGGGAATTGAACCCGGTACCTTATGCACTTAACGTATGGAATGACGAAATAGCACATTCAGCCGATGTACAGTTTTGCAGATTCACGTCTAGAGGGCTATTTATGCTTTGTTGAGCTGATAACAGCCCTGCAGGGAAAGTGTCTGGTTTACAACCAGAAATGGATGGTTCGCTAAAAACTTGCAACTGGTTGCACTTCCTATCCAAATCCATGTATTGAAGTCGTCCATTTTACACAGGCATGTCATAGGAATGTGACAATTGTCCCCGGCAGCAGCCATTTGCAACCAGTTTAATGACAGTTGACATAGGTGGGAGAGAGTTGTCCCTGCAGCAGCCATTTTTAACCATTTAAATACCAGTTCACCCTTATATGCACCTTATGACAGTCTGTTAATCTCGCTGCACAGTATAATGGTATATCGACATCTGTCGGTCAACTCACTTATTACCGATTCGTTTGCAACCAGCTCAATTACAATTTAATTACAACTACCTCATATTAGTATTTTATACGAGCATTTCTTCGGAAGTTAATGTTTGTTGTTGCCAAACTCACCCGAATTCAGCAATTTTGCTACCAGTTTAATTCTACTTGTATGTCAACTAGGTGTAGGACAGTATTTTTTTGTTACTAGTTGACAATTTCACTGCAGGGAGAGTATACAAAAAGAGAGCCAACTCGCTACCACTCGCTCTCTCTTTTGTATATCTCTATCTATTGAAAACCGAGTTTGTTGTTGTTTAAAGCAAACATTATCCAATTGAGAACAACTTGTCTAATTCCAGGAACATTTGAACATTTGTTCTCAAGAATATTTACACCATCTTGTTTTTATTTTAAGCTGAAGGCAACTCATTTTGTGAACCACACTATTACGTCAAATCAATGCACTGACTTTTTTACATCAGAGAACTGCTGTCACGAGCAAGTAAACTTAACGCTCGAATATCGACCAAGCAGTATTTACAAAAGAAAGAATTCAGAAACACCCGTGTAAGACGGATTTGAGAGTTCGTGTATATCCTTTTACAAATTTTCTCATTGACTCACAGTTGCAGTCGCGAGCTCTTGATGCCAAAAACAAAGAAATGCGGCAAGCTGTCACAAGCAAAGCTCGTACACGTGTAACACGATGGTGGAATTAATATGGTGACTCCGAACAAGACAGCGCTCTCTCAGTTTGTAGGGCCAAAGGGCCAGTGCGTTGTGAATGCGAGAAGCGAACGGCAATACTCAAGTATCTATTTATCTTACAAGAACACATCTACTGGCTTCACCTTGTTAATTCCACTTTCGATAAGAACAAAAACTTCTGAGAGAAAAACAGATAGCAAGACACTAACATGGTTTTCAGAGTAAAAAGACGAAAGTCTTTTGGTTTTTGTTATTCGGGTTTTACTAAACATACACTTAAAAAAATAACCAAGAACTTTGTACTTGAATCAAGTACGAATGGTGTCAATAGTACGGTAAGTACGAAAATACTACAAAATCCTTATTTCAAGTACGATTTTTTCAATCCCAAAATACTTGTTTGAAGACTGTTTCGGGATATTTAAAGTACATTTCGAACTATTATAATATGTTTTTGGTCATATTATTTATTGGTTATGGTCCTAAGTACAGCCCGATTTACTCTCAAAATAAATGCAAAAAGTGCAAAAATAATTTAAAAGTCGACCCCAAAGCATGTTTGAAGCAAAATAATACTTCAAAAAATAAGTACAAAATGTTCTTGGTCTAAGCCTATAAAGGTCTCTATATAATATCAAAATCCAAAGGAAAATGTAGGTCGGAAATCTACCCACACTCCATTACCAAAGTGTTGGAACCAGAAGGGAATTTCAAGAACAGATTCAACGTAAAACAACGACTTTTTGGAGCTTGCATAGTAAGTCTATTCTGTACTTTATCCAAGAAATTTTGTACTTTAACTAAGTACGATCTTTTCTTAATTTTTAGGGCTAACTGTAAGTACGAAATGTACTTGATTCAAGAACGTTTGCTCTCATTTGAATGATTTTAACAGTCGTTTTTCTATTCTAGTATGTTTTATTCTTAATTTAAGTACATTCAAGAACGAAACATAATGGAAATTTCAACTTGAAATTTTCAAGTACAAAACGGCATAAGTTCTATCCCGATCAGACTAGAACTATCCCGGTCGTTTTTTTCTAAATGTACATAAAGGGTTCGTTTTTGGCAACCTTCTTGTTAGCAGCACTGTTTTTAGCAGCTTGGCTGTATTCGTAACACATGTTACTGTCAAACATGTTCAGTTTGGTGTATTATTTAATCCTAAATCGACTTAGAAAGAAGAAATTGTAAAGTTCTATTATCAAAATTCGTGCTCTGTGAGAAATGTATAAAATCTAACAATTTTGTTCAGCGACGAAGCTCATTTTTGGTACAACATACAAAATTTCTGTATTTGGTGTGAAGAGCAGCAAGAAGCATTGCAAAAACTGACAATGCATCCCGAAAAATTCACTGTGAGGCATCATTGGTCCGTAATTTTTAAAAGATGACGTAGGCAGTAACGTTACTGTGAATGGAGAGCGCTCCTGTGCGATGGTAACCAACTTTTTTCTTCCAAAATAGAAGAGCTGGACTTCGCTAGGAAGTGGTTTTAACAAGACGGTGCCACACAGCACACGAAACAGTGGAACAGTTGAGAGCCGCTTCTGTAGACTATTTTTTTTTTTTTATCTGTGCAAAGGACCATGTGTATTGCGACAGATCCGCAACATTAGGCGCACTGAAAACCAATCTTGAAGAGTTTTTTTTTGTAACATACCGGCTGATATATTGTAGAGAGTATACCAAAATTGGACCCAGCATATGAAGCGCGGTCAACATTTACATGAAATCATCTTTAAAATCTTTAATTATCTTTAATGTTTATTATATAGATCGTTCTGTCGACTCAAATAAAGATTTCATACATTTTCTGAATCGTTGGAGCTCATTCATCTGCGAGCTTTAACGATCTTGTTCTATTTTTTATTACGCCAGCTTGAAATCGTTTCGTGTACGTTAAAACAAGCCGAGTAAATGCGGGAGTATGATCGACAATTAAGTGCTCCTCTACTTGGTAAATATTGAATAAATTTGTTTAAGCTATTAAGCAATGACTATTCAAATCATCTTTATCTTGTTATGTACTTGAAACTTAAGTATTTTATTCATATTGTTATATTACCCATCTCAATCTCTTATCTGTTAAATGACTTTTTCCAAAACGTTTCTAGGAATTTCCGGTACAGAAATAAATTTGTCATAAATAATAGTTATTGTTTTATTGATGCAAGAGAGAAACGTGTTTGTTTTTGGTGGGGAATTGTTGTAGAGAGTTCTTATCGATTCTACTTTAGTGCAAAACTATTTTAATAATGAATTCACAGACAGTTTCAGACGGCAATTAGTGACTAAGTTACACTAACAAGTGCGCAAATAAAACTCAAATTCGACTTCAAACTGATAGCAGTTGGTACGCAAAAGAGTGAGACAGAGACTGATATTTATTCAGCAGACAAAGCAGACCAAAAAAAAATACGATGTAATGTTTAAAAAGCATTTTGCTTTATTATTATAATTTTTTTATAATTTGTGTGCACGTGTTAATTAAACAATTAGCTGGGGAACTTAGGTAAGCGCGTGCAAATACCAGTTTTTTGTTTTTTCCATACATTTTTATGGCGATTTTTGACACTTACATGGTGGAATTTGATTTTGATATAATTTTTTTGGGTTATGTTTTCACGAGGTCACGAGGAGGAAGCGTAACGGTAAGTACTATTAGTTAAATTGAACTTGAGTTACCACACACGCCGCGTATGCTTAATATTTGCACAACTGATGACGATCTGCGATATGTACGCTCACCTGAGCATTTGGATTCACACTAAAACAACTGATTGTGAGTTGAGAATTGGCACTGCAGCAAGTGCTCTCTGTCTCTCCCTCTCTCTCCGTGTGTTTGGTTTTAACTGTTTGGCGAGTTTCAGTTGGTTATTATTTAGATTGC
The DNA here is from genome assembly GCA_018904275.1 of Lordiphosa clarofinis. NCBI lineage: Eukaryota > Metazoa > Arthropoda > Insecta > Diptera > Drosophilidae > Lordiphosa > Lordiphosa clarofinis. Next base: position 2,259,024 of record JAEIGQ010000013.1, read on the forward strand.
GCTCTCTCTCAGATTTTAGCGGTCTCTGTGTACTCCGTGTCGCATTCTCTACAGCAAATTATTGTCATAGTTCTGTTGCTTTTTTTTTTGTGTTGTGTTGTTATGATTATTGTTGTTATTTACATGAAGGCGGCATAAATTCTTAATTAGTCTAGGCCAACAATTGCTGGCTGGTTAGAGAATTTCCCCACATTACCTAGCACACTAATGTCAAGTTCTCTCTGTTTCGAGTAGTTAAAGTAGAAAATTCTGTTTGATCGACAATTTGATATACAACAACGATTATTTCTGTGGTAAGTTTTTCTGTTCATCAAATGTCGGTCATAACTTTTTTTTTATTATCTTATCGGCTTATCAACAAAGTTTCAGCATTAAAGGCCACCAAATTGGCCATTTGCCATTGGTTTTCAATTGAATTTGGGTAGAATTTTTGCCCCACACCTCTTTGTTTAGTGGGCCGGTTGGATTTTTTTGCTTATCTTTGCGCATTTTCGAGCGTACACGGGGCGGCTCGCAAGGTATGCAATTTCTACAAAAAAAAATAATAAAACGACGAAAAAAAAAGTACCGCGAGATATAAGAATGAGGGGGAGTCACCGATCAGGTGGTAAAATTTGGGAATAAGAATACCAGGAGGTGTTAAAAAGTTATAAATTTGGCTACTTTTTGTTCAATGATTCTTCCTAAGAGTCAAGCTGAGTGCAAGCCGAAAATCCCAAGGCGAATCCCGCCAAGGAAACTATGTATGTATTACCTTTACAGTAGTAAGGATAAGGACAGACACGACCGACCGACGTGGTTTAAAACGGATCTGTGAGAGCGTGTTCAACGCTATTCTCTTAAAGTTTGCTTATCCACTTTGTTTCGACTCTTCTCCTAACTCCCCTTGCCTATAAAAACCAACAATTCAAGAGCGAATTTTGGCACGCCTTTGCTCACATTTTTCCCATATTTCGATATTTATTAATTTTCTGTAACTGGCGCCACATAGACGCATGAGGAATTGAGTGCAATTGCTTTGAAGTGTGTTACAACTCAGTGCAAAACGGCGCACACGCAGATGGCGCAAAAAGTAGTGTGCGCGATCGCGACTCACCGACTAGGATTGTTTTTCTGTTGTTGTTGTTGGACTACTCCCAAACTTAAATTTTGGGACCACCGCTGCCTTACGGGACTTTTGATTTTTTGGCTTGCTGCAGACATGTGATTCTAGGACAATACTTTTCCGTCCCGATTCAATCATAATCTGTTAAGGAAAAGCTTGAGCACATTTTTCAAACTTTGATTTAGATTTTGAAAGAGGAAGGAAATTTACTTCAGATAAAATTTTTTAATAAACTTATAATCAATATATAAATTAAATCCCAAAAATGTGATCTATTAACGAAAAACTGTCGATAGGCATATTCACTCTGATCATTATGCTGGCTAATGATCTTCACCTTCCTTTGAACAATCTCTAATCAAACATAACAAATTGCATATATCGAAAAGGATTCAGGGTCGGACCCTATAAACTATAAACATACATATACTCTTGATCAGTATCAACATTCGGGTCGATATAGTCATGTCCATCTGCCCGTATAAACGCAGAGATCTCAGAGATGGTTAGAGATAGAGGTTTGATTTGTATGGGACATATACTTTTTATACTTGCACACAGATCAAGTTTATTTTAAATTTTTGCCACGCCCCTTCCCTGCAATTTGGAAAAAACGTTTTATCTCCCACAGTTTTGTAGATATATGATTTGCACCTTCTACACATATTTAGTAATCAAGATTATTTATCGTTTTGCTGAAGAAATGATAAAGATCGGATGAACAATACTCAAGTTATGAGTATTATAAATATGCTAGGGCACAAAAGTGACGCCATCTGTTGGTCTGTTTTAAAATCCCTAGCATTGTTTAAAACACATAACGGCGCCATCTATTGATGAGCTTTTAAATGGTTGTGAAACTTGCTAGAGCTTTCGCTCGCCTTAAACTTAACAAAAGCTTTTAAAAAGCTTTTAATAAATCAAACAAAAAATACGTTATAATGGAAATTTGAACTTAAATCATTGTTAGCTTAATTACTGCTAATTAATGATTTGTTAACACCCAACTCTTTCATACTAAAGGGAAGGGAGACTTCCCACGCCCACCATCACCCCCCACTTTCCCTTGGCATTCTAGCTTTCTCGAAACCGCTTTGATCTGCTTTTTTTTATCAACCTCTCGTTCCAACGCACTCAATCATCATTCGACACTTTTCCATATAAACAAACAAAAAAACCTTTTGTGAGATTCAACTCAAATTTCGTTGCCTGGCACCGTCAACTGAGATTCTGGGTGCACAAAGTCCACGCTTGGGCGTTTTAAATTTCCTGTTAGGTTAATTGTTGATGTCTAAATAAATGCAATAATAACAGAAAACTGGAGCCAGACTAAGGTGAAATTAAATCAGATGCATCTAAGAGAGAAAATGTGCAAATAACGTGGGTCTATCTGAAGTTCATTAAGACTTTTATGAAGACAGCAAGATGGCTTTATAGGTTGAACTTGTATACAAAAGAAAAATGATTTTGTAGAAGATATTAAATTATCTATGTACTAGTTCTTAGTTTTAGTAGTACGATATTATAAAGAAACGATATTCGTAAACTCAGATGAGATAAGAATTTAGTTCGGCCCAATACTTCATTTAAATATGTAAGACGCCTTATGTAAATCATTCAGATTTAAAAGCTGTTCGAAATTATGTTGTGTGAAATATTGTGGCAAACGAAATATTTATCATATCTAAGTATGAGCCTCAACAAAAGTTTGTTTTCTGTTGTCAGGGTATTATATTGAGTGATTTCAATTTTTAGAAATAGTTTTGTCAAAATATTTTGGCAATAGAAAAACGTAAGTTTTGTATTTTTTATAACAGTCTGTTATTGTTTCGGTCCTAAGTATGAAATCTATTTGCTTATGACTCCTTAACACTAATCAGAGTACTGATTAAGTCTGTAGTCTTAATAAATCTTTAAATATCTTAGTTTAGTACAAGAAGTATTTAAAATTAAAACTGCCGAATAGGAATAGAGTTTTTACACAGCTTATGGTAGTACCAATAAAGTTAACTGTTGACTTAAGTTAAAAAGTAGGTTTTATTAGCTGTTTCAAAAACGGACATGAAATCTCCCCTCTATGTACCACTCTATCACTACGCCATAGCCACTCGCAGTCAGCCATATTATTATATGCCAGTCAATTGCTTTGAACAAATCGGAAATCCTAAATTATTAGAATATTTGAATTATTATGCTTTGTGCCTTTTTAATAGCTTCGAAGTTTTCATAGAGCTTTATTTTCAAGGGCAAATGCAATTTTTCGAAGAGCTAATAGGCATACGAAGTCAAATCAGGCAATTATTGAGAGTCAACCATCTATCTGTGTCGTTATAATTACTTTTACAAACCCAATCGATCTGTTAAAATATGGTTAATCGTTGATTTGAAGATAATTCCTGTTTCTGAATGTGTCCTTCTGTTTGGAACAAAATTTTTCACAAATATCCTAAAATTGTTCTAAATTGGAAAAAATTTGGATAATACATCCATTTTAGTCGAGCAATGCTGTTGCTAAGTGAGTACAGATAATACTTTAGACCATGGTTTGTCATCGAAAGTGAGACCGAAAAGTCAGAGTGTATTGGTTTGCGAAAAAGAATCTACGCAAACCATCTCTGACCAACTTAATCGACCGCTGCGCAATTACTGAAAAGCTGTTTGCTTTCAAAGCACTAGTCTCTGGCCAGCATTCGGCTCGTGACGGTGTTAATACCAAAATAATTTGTACTCGGATTCGTAATTTCTACTGAACCAAATTTGATAATATAGGGCTTAATCGATTTAGAAATAACTTGACTATCGTCCCAACCTCAATCATGCGGAAATTATTTTATGAGTACTTCTGTGAGAAAAAAAAGGATAGTTTTTGATGTTTCTGGGGATGTTTTCGGTATCCATTTTGACTTGATAGTTAACTTTACTTTTTTGGGATCCATTGGATATTTTCGAAGGAAGTCGATTTGTTTTCGCTGAAAAAGGATTTATCAGAAAAAATGATAATTCTTGATCTTTATTCTTCATCCAAAGGAGCTGAAAAATTTAAAAAGGATATTTAAAAAAAATTATCTTAAAGAGTATATTAGAATATCCATCCCTGATGTGTAGACGAAGGGACAAATATCGATTACACTAGTTTAAACGAGAAAGGCAAAACTAACTTCGTCTGTACTGAAATTTTGATACCTACACTTGAAAACGCTTATCTCAACGGTTAGCGACTTCGACCAAACTTCGCCGATCAGCTTAAAAACATTTAATATTACCCATGACCGTGATTGAGAGCGGTAATATTGAAAAAAAAAACTCATTAAAAAACATTTTTCGACCAATCATTTGTATGGCAGCTACAAGCAGTAGTCTTCCGATCCGGTCGGTTCCGACATATTAGCAGCGTGCAGACAAAAGAAGACTCTGTGCAAAATTTCAGCTCGATAGCTTCAAAACTGAGGGACAAGTTCGCGTAGAAACAGACAGACGGACAGACGGACGGACAAAGCTTAATCGACTCAGCTCGTCATGCTAATCAAGAATATATATACTTTATGTGGTCGGAGATGATTCATTCTATGCGTTGCAAACCTCTGGGCAAAATTATAACACACTTTTCAAGTGTATAAAAATTAAATGACCCATGTCAACTGAATTTTTTTTAGTTTTGAACGTTGATCTCAAAAACCGATTTCAAAAATATTTTATGGCAACGTTTTTAAAATAAGATTTTTATTTAATTTTTCGGTATGAGCACTTACATTTAAAACCAAATCCCACTTTATCTTGGTGTTCAGAGTATATTAAATTTGTATCAAAGTCTCATTCTGACCCTATTAAGTATATATGTATGTTTTTGATCAGCACTAACAGCCGTTAGCATGTTCGCCTGTCCGTTGAACGAAAAATCGTATGGTAGAAATAGGGATTTGACATGTATGTTACATTTTTCTTATACTTTCGGTCAGATGAACTTTATTTTCCATTTTTGCCACGCACCCTGCCGCATCTTCTTCTTTTTTATTGGCCATTACAACCGTTTGACGATCTGGGCCTCTGCGATTAACGCTCTCCATTCGCTTCTGTTCTGTGCGAGCTGCCACCGCTTGGCAATGTCTTCCACCTGGTCATCTTAGTAGTGGTCTTCCCTTCTTCCGCTGCCGCCTCCATAGTCAACCGCCTTCGATTTATACGCTTTTTTCTGGAGCTTCTTCCTTCATTCTCGCCAGCGCAGCCGCTGCTGCTTTTTGTGCGGAAATCATTTTTCGAATGCGGAACCATAAATCCTCAGACGAATTTTTCGTTCAAACACGCCAATCGCCGCTTCATCCGCTACTGTCATTGTCCATGCCTCTGCGCCATTTTGCAGGACTGGGATGATAAGCGACTTGTAAAGGGCTATTTTTGTTCTTCGCTTGAGGTCTTTGCTCTTGAACTCCCTACTTAGCTCATAGTAGTATCGGTTCGCAAGAGTGATTCTTCGTAGGATTTCCAGACTGATGTTGTTGTTGCTGGTTATCGTCGTTCCGAGGTAGACGAAATCCTCCACAACATTAAAGTTGTACTCCTTCATTGTAACAGATTGTCCAAGTCGCAATGACTTTCTGTCCGCGGATACTAAATACTTCGTCTTGTCCTCATTTACCGCTAGACCCATTAATTTAGACTCCTTCTCAATCTCTGAAAACGCCTTGCTTACTGCCCGTGTGTTTTTGCCGATAATGTCAATATCATCGGCTTATGCAAGTAGCATTAAATCTTTATGAATAAGTCCGCCGGTTCTGTTGGCATGTTTGCACTTGCGGAGTATATGTTCCATCAGTAGATTAAAGAAGTCACACGATAAGGTATCGCCCTACCTAAAACCTCTTTTGGTATCCAATGGTTCGGAGAGGTTCTTTCCGATTTTTACGGAGCTTTGCGTACTTCTCAACGTCATCATGCAAAGTCGAAAGTACTTTGCTGGAATACCTAAAGTAGACAGGGCTTTGAAGAAGCTTAACCTTATCGGTGTGTCAAAGGCTGACTTATATTAAAAAAAATAGGTGCCGCATCTGCAATTTAAAAAAAATCGTTATATCTTCCACAGTTATGTAGATAAATGGTTTGTACCTTCTGAAGATATTTAGTAATCAAGATTAATAATCGATTTGCCGAAGGAATGATAACGATCGGATGAACTTTACTCAAGTTATGACCAAAAGAAAGTTCGCTGTTACAGTAGTGGTGCCATCGATTGGTCAGCTTTGAAAATCCTACAAAAAGCAAAGCTAGTAGCGGGGGCATTTATTGTTTAGTTTTGAAAATCCCTCACAACATTGTTCAAAGCAAGTAATGGCGCCATCTATTGGTCAGTTACGGCTTTTTTTCTTGTTTCAGTCAGTCTTGTAAATTATCACGACCATTTTTAAATTGTGTCTACGATTTGAAGGCTCGGTCACATATACTTTTGTCTTTTAAAAAGTTACTGGAAAAGTAATATCGGCTTTACAACAACTGAACTTAATATATGTATAATCTTTGTTGGATTGTAATTTTTGTATTATTAACACAAGCACAATATTACTTTGAGAGCGTTAACCCTGCTTCTTATCCATTCGATTGCCATGTAATTGGGATGCTGATAAAAGTTCACTTTGGGATGCTTTTTGCATATTAATGAAGCTGTTACATTTGCCTCTTATGGCTCACTCTTATAGATTGAAAACCAATTGAGCACACTCTGTTCAACATCAAAACGCCATCAAAATCGCGTGCCATAGTTAACTAATTCTTATGCACATAATTCATATTTATAAATATTTTTAGTTAAGGCACAAATATAGAGGTGTAGGATTAAACTTCTCCCAACTAAGCTAAAAGCATTCAAAATATTGACTTATTCTTGTCTCTACTTTGCTCATAATTGGTTTATAATTAAAGGCCTAATCAAATAGTTAGTTTAACCCACACAAAACGACGCTCAATTTAATTGAAAAGAGTCGAAGAGTACCATTTTGAGACAATTTTAAGAGCAATGTTTCAACAATAGAGAGTTCTTGAAACGAATACCAAATTGGGAAGCTGGGCTGCAGTTGTGTGAGCAAAGAACGGGAATCTATTGGAAACGACTTTAATAACTATTTAAATATGTTAACTAATTCAATGAATTCAATTTCCTTTGTAAGGTAATGAATGGCAGAAAATTCACAATTTCTAACGCCCACATGGCGAACGCACTTAGGTCTCTCCCTCTCTGTCTCTCTCTCTCTCTCTCGTGCTTTCTTCCCGGCCGGCAGCCGGCTTAGGCTTTTTGCGCTGCTCTCGCCATAATATATAAGCAGCCGTACCCACCGAGGCAAAGTCAGTTGTTGTGCACACGTTGCTACGATCGGTTCAGTGTCCCATCCAAATCCCCAGTTAGTTGTCCCCTCGGAGAGCGAGAGATCGAACCTGAACTTAATTGTCAATTAGTCAAAGCATTCAGTGGAAGACAACGAGTGCCAGAAGTCATTTCGCTTCTATTTTAGAGGTAAGGCCCAACTGGAGTAATCAGTTGCTCCAGCCCAGATATGAAAGTGAAACCCTATGTTGTTGTTCAAGTGATGTAATTAAAATAAAACCAAACACCTTTGCCAAAAAAAAAATTGTTTTCGAAACGTACGAGGCCGATCCGTAGTGTGATTGTTGGTGTCTTCGGTTCTTCAGATCGGCTCTAAATTTAGATCACACTTTGATTGATTGATTTTGTGGGTCAATCAATACGAATTCGGAATCGGAAAGTTGTGAACTCGTTTTTTGAACAGTTCTAGCTTGCCACTCGAATCATTCGCAAGCAATAATGTGAAGGACAACGACGTGTGTGGATCCCAATCGAATACTGACCAAAAGAGCAAGCGAGCAAATAACCAACCCAAAAGTCAACCCCAACAGTGTGTAGTGCGCGAAATAACTTGGAAGCGTGAGGTACTCACTTATATAAGCCATCAAACCAACCAAAACAATACGTGCCTAGATAACGGCTATCAGTTGGGGTCTGGGAATTGTTCAGTGGTCCTGGACACACGTGCTTTTTTCCAGGTCCTTGACCTGAATGACTTCCCAAGTGATGATCGATTAAATAATCGACCTTTTCCCACGCCGAAAATAGATTGTACGATTTAATTAAATCATGACACCAAAATTAAATTCTATTGACGCTGCATCGATTGTTGCAATTTGAGACAAGAAAATTGCTGCGAAGGAAGACCGACTGGGCGACCTGCCAAATTGCAACAATCGATGCATTGGGCCAGGCCAAAAAAGAAACTGGTTTATATGTTCAAAAGGAACTACTCGTCCCCTGGGCCCTTTTACTGCCCACAGTTTTGTTTATTTGTGTTCATATAAATATATCCAAAGGGGCGTTCTTCTTCTCTTCTGCCTCCACATTGCTAAACGTTTTTCGCCAACGCCCCAAAAAAAAAGAAAAGAAAACAAAGATTGAAGATTGAGCTTGACTCGACGAGACAACGAGCGACAACGTGGGTGTGGATGCCATGTCTATCAATGCATTTCCGCTTTGTAACCATAACAGAAGTCCATAAGGGAAATACTTTACATATATTTATTGCAAAATAATGCTAATTATCTTCACTGTCAACTGTTGCCTTGAGACTATTTTTTTATTTTATTTGATTTATTGCATTTGTCTGGTGAAGAACCCAAATATGGTAGGGTGAACAAAATGAGCACAAAATATGTACGAGAGATTTCATTTTCACAATATTTTCTTTTAAATATTAGAAATCAGAACAGTCAAGTTTCCATTTTATTTTGTGAAAGGCAGACAATTTGGAACTATAGGAAGAAGCGGGAATATAAATTAGATGAATTTTCGTTTTAAATTTTCAAATTGATAACTTACCGTCCATATATTTTAAATTAATTTTTGCCCCAATCCTTTTGATCGGGATTCACTGGACTTCCGACCCAATGCCAATTTGAAGAGTTCAAAATTTCTTGTCTTATTTTCAATATTCTTTTTGCCAAACTCGAGTAATGCAGTTTCATGACACAGCATTTGAGGTTTCAGTATACAGAAGAATGTATCGAAATAATAGTACCCTTCTTTGAAAGGCTAGGGTTGTTATAGATGATATTAAGCACATTGGAACCTGTTTTACATATAACTAAATATGACAACTTAGATGCAATTTCCTTGGTGACATTGAGCGCCAGCTATTTTTAGCTATTATTTTCTTTTGGCAATGCTACCTGATCAGCGATCAATATTTTTTGAAAACTTTGTTAACTAGTAATTCGTTTCATAAAGATAGAGCTACAAGTAAACCTAACAAATAATAGTAAGGCTGAAATAGCACTTTCGAGTTTAAGGGAATTTTTTCGATAACAGCCAAAAGTGGCCTTCAAAAACATTGTGCAAAGAAATGCCTTTCCCTATCGAAGAAAAGTTGTGATTAAAATTGCCCCTAAAAATTTAAAGTGTCATTCCAGCCCAAGGGAAATGAATAAAATACAGGCGTCACAAATAGGGAATCTACATACAAGTGAAAAAAAAAACTGAACCAAACGATCGACGAGCCTCTAACGATTTCATTTTGGTCTAGAATGATTCTTAAGTACGCTCATCGATTTGTTTTTTATAACGCTATGAGTCACATTTAATCACATTTTGGAGATTCTTATAAATGTATATGGGTTCTAGCGACCTGTTTTGATTTTAGTCAAAGTTTACATTTGGATTCTGATGAATGTTTGGTACATTTAAAATATAATTTGTTGTTTTCAGTTGTGAACAAACACAACTTTTTCGGACCTTGAGCCAGCTAAACTCACTAATTAAACATTAGAAAGGTCGCCAGATAAATTACAAACTTTATAATTTTAAAAGCGTTTGTTTTTTGAAAATGTAAAAATATGCAAAATATTTAAAAAAGTGAAAAAATATTTATTTTGAGCGATTTTTGTTCTTTTTTTTAAAAGAATATTTTATGTATATGTTGCTCCATTCATGAGCTCTAATACTGGCCTACTTTTTCCAGCAATTTGGGCGGTATCTGAGCAAGTTTAGCTGTAATGTAGTCTTTCAGGGCTGCAATTGTGACCCAAAAGACTTTACGACTTTAGTGGTGGCAAATCGCATGATCTTGGTGATCTAAAGCGAGAGATTAATTGCTTACCAATCTCGCCTCTTAATTGGTCCATGGTTTCGCAGGTTGTTTGGCATGTGGCACCGTCTTGTTAAAACCACAAGACAAATAAGTGCAATCTTTCTATATTGGACAAAGAAAAAATCGGTATTCATCTCCATAGACTTAGTCACTTTCATTATTTTAAGAAAAATACGGTCCAATGATGCCGCCGGCCCACAAACTTCATCAAACAGCGCATTTTTCAGGGTGCATTGGCAGCTTTTGAACTGCCTCCGTTTGCTGTTGAGACCAAATAGAGAACTTCGGGGCTTAAGACAAAATTTCGATATAAAAGTGGATCTTCATTGTCAGGTCCATTCAGCAAACATATGAAGTCTACATAAAGAGTCACTTCCGTATCGTATTACTGATCTGTTTCGACTCTATTTTAAATTATTATTATGCTAATTACTTTTATTATGAAGCTAATTTCTTTTTAATCATCAAAAGGGCTCGAAAAAGACACATCGAGGTGATTCTTGTTAAAATGATCTTTCAAATGCTAGGTGGAAAAGCGCTTTTGGCGTTGCCGCATGTTACGAATCACGCGCGAGGTGTCAAAAAATATACACTGGAACACCAAATGGCATAAAATCACATTTTAGAATACACTTAGAAAAAAAAGGCCTTCTTAATCGACAGAAATGATGCATATACATTAATCAAAGTACGGTTATTCCTCAATTGGTCATTTAGTGAACTCATTTTTTAAGCCCGCTGTTTTATATTCTGTGTTAATAACACTTTCTTCTCAATTGGGAGTTGATAGTTAGCAACCTTTATAAATCGTACAATCGAGGTCAAGTAAAAACACAGATGTGTTTGCAGTCTATTAAATATATGTCGCAGTTTGAACTTTAAGAATGAAGTGCTAATAACAACTGTTATTTAACAGAGTCGTTCTATTCTACTAGGGTTACCACTGGGAGCAAGGTGTCAGGCAAGGATTGCCTCTGCCGAGCATGGCCCGAGAGTGTTGGTTAGTATTTAGTGTTGAAAGTGTCCACTGACAGGAATTAAAGTCAGTGACAAGATGGAAGAAGCAGGACAGTGACAAGAAGGAAGAAGCAGAACACCAATATGGTGACAGATGACAAGTGTTATTTTTCATTCTGGTTGTGTAAGTCAGAGAGTGCTAACATGTACTCGTGAAAAACTAAATTAAATCAAAGACATTCTCGGGACTTGCTGTGCTACCAGTGCATCTTCATCATTGACCGTCTTAACGCTCTGACATATATTTCAGTTGCTGCTCGACAACCATCTTCAGAGACTCTACAAAACAGTTTTACTACATTGTAACATTGACTTGATTCAAAATAAAACATTTGTAGTGGGACACTGACCTATTCTTTTGTAGTTAAGTCTCTTGTCTGTTGGTGTGTCTATACTGTGTAGCACCTCTAGAGTGAAGCATTTGCTGTAGCGATTTGAGTTTTTTTGTATCAAAGATGCACAAAACGTTCAGAAGTTTCTGTCATGGTCCAGTTGATCAATCCTTTCCGGACTCGTACCCGAAAGATTAAAAAAGGCTGACGGAGACTGTACTAATAATTAACGAGAGCGTAAGTTAGAGTAGGTTCTAACCGACTTCGTTATACCCGTTACTCATGAGAAACATGCTTAACAGTGTTCCTGCGATCCCTAGGGTGACCATCCAAAAAGTATGCAACATTTTTTAGGGTGGGAGGGGGTTGGGTGCTTGGTTCATTTTTCAATTGATTCATTTTGCTAATTACTAATTATCTGTAGAAGGTACGAACCGTCTATCTTCAAAACTGTAGGAGATATAACGTTTTTTCCAAATTGCGGGGGCGGGAGGGGGCGTGGCCAAAATTTGAAATAAACTTGATCTGCGTGCAGATAAAAGAAGCATTTGTCCCATACATGTCAAACCTCTATCTCTTACCATCTCTGAGATCTAGGTGTTCATACAGACGGACGGACAGACGGACATGTCTAAATCGACTCGGCTGTTGATGCTGGTCAAGAATATATATACTTTATATGGTCGGAAATGATTCCTTCTGACTGTTACATACATTTGCACGACTTTAGTATACCCTTTTTACTCTACGAGTAACGGGTATAAAAAGTAATCGAAATTAGTTGTGATATACAGACTTCTTTCTTATAGAGACTTTTTTCTATCATATATGTATATTACGAGAATTAGATATAAAATATATATAATCGTAAGAGCTCAATACTTCGACGAAATGAGCTTAGGGAAGTGTTTTCAAATTAAAGCAACGTTCCCCAGACATAGCCCCTGTGCTCACCAATTCACAAAAAGACACAGTCTTATTTTCGCACTCCCTTCTCAGAAAACCCTGAATTATAGTCAAGATTTTAGGATCGTTCTTAGGAACAATAAATGGTTCTGTCATAAGTCTGACTCTTTTGCAAAAAGCATATCAAAACTTTCACCCTCCATAAGATTGTGGTATTTGATAACAAACAGTTTGCTAACAATTTGTTAACTCATCCTCGTCAAATATAATAATATACTCTCCTATGGCTCTACAATTAGTCAGCAAAATCTTAAAAGAACTTCAATTTAGCTTTAGAACTTACCTATCTTTGGGTAAACGCACTTGAACACGTCCATTCTACACTACATTTATGATTTGTGTAATCTAAAAAATCCCATAAAACACTCTCATATCACATTTCGTTCTGGTAACTTCTTATCATTTGGCGGTGGCCCACATATGGGCAAACATGTTTTCAACTATTCGGCCTTATCTTGATCACACAACGGGGGCACATGAAAGCCATCAACCCATCAACTGATTATCCCTGACCAAAGCATAATTTTGTGTATTTCGCCATTAATTGAAATTTAAAAAATATTTTGTTGTTCTTGCAGAAAATTGCATTGATACATCTTTGAAATGGCCGACGAAGCACAAGCACCACCAGCTGAGGCTGCACCAGCAGCCGAGGGTGAGGCGGCACCACCAGCCGAGGGGGCCGAAGGGGCCGAGGGCGCTGAGGCTGCCCCACCAGCCGAGCCCGCTGAGCCGATCAAGCACAGCTACACTCTCTTCTATTTCAATGTTAAGGCATTGGCCGAGCCCTTGCGTTATCTATTCGCCTATGGCGGGATCGAGTATGAGGATGTGCGCGTCACTCGCGATGAGTGGCCCGCTCTGAAGCCGAGTAAGTTTATCAGGAGCAAAGTGAGCATGGAAATTCAATACTTTCTTTATCTTCTTAGCCATGCCTATGGGTCAGATGCCTGTGCTGGAGGTGGATGGCAAGCGTGTACATCAGAGCATCTCGATGGCTCGCTTCTTGGCCAAAACTGTGGGTCTGTGTGGAGCCACTCCGTGGGAGGATCTCCAGATTGACATTGTGGTTGACACCATCAATGACTTCCGTCTAAGTAGCGAACAATGTGTGACTCAGTTTCATGTTCAGTGTCCTTGATTAACTCTTGAATTTTTAACGTATAGAAATTGCAGTCGTCTCGTACGAGCCGGAGGATGATATCAAAGAGAAGAAGTTGGTCACACTGAACACGGAGGTCATTCCGTTCTATCTGGAGAAACTGGAGCAGACTGTCAAGGATAATGATGGGCATTTGGCTTTGGGCAAGGTGGGTGAAGAGGTTTATGGAGCCGTGCTTTCATTTTCATGGTTAACTCTTCCATAGCTCACCTGGGCTGATGTCTACTTTGCCGGCATCACCGACTACATGAACTACATGGTCAAGCGTGATCTGTTGGAACCCTACCCGGCCCTGCGTGGCGTGGTCGATGCCATCAATGCTCTGGAGCCCGTCAAGGCCTGGATTGAGAAGCGTCCCGTCACCGAGGTCTAAGCCTCCCAGCCCTCCACATACACACAACACACACAACATACAACCCAAATATCACATTTATACACATTTTGTTCCTTTTTTTATTGCGTCGGCCTAGACCAACGGACCATCACACGGGGTTACGTGTTCTGAAAAAAACATTTACATAGGCATAGTTCTTAGCACATGGCACTAAACCAGTAAACATCAAATATAAATATATATATATATAAATACATAATTCTTCTCGGTTATAATTCTCTTTGCATCTTATCTATCTTATACTTTTCAAGTTGAATTCTATAATATTTTACTTACTTGGCACAGTTGATAATACATATTTTTGATCTACTTTTAGGTGCATACAATCTTAGACCATCTTATACAAACGCGTAGTTATATAACTCCCTTCTACTCTATATGTCTATATGCGATACATCTTCTCTAGGTTTATTCTACTTTTATTCAATTCAATGTGAAGAGCTCAAAAGAAAATCAACAGCAAAAAATATTTAAGCAGTTACAATTTGAACACTTTTATTGATTATTGATTTGTTTATGGCCCAAATTCGCTGAACCACAAGAATTTTCTACGTCCAAACACACAGAACACACACCAAAACAAATAAAAAGACTCACAATAGAACCAAACGAACTATTCAAAATCATCCACCAACCCCACGGAATTATTATTGGAGTAAGCTATGCAAACAACTGCCAAATTTTTATATTATTTATGCAAAAAAACAAAAAAAGAAAAACGCAACGCTATGCGTACATTTTGTAATTGTGTTTTTAAATATTTTCTCGACACTCACACAATTTTAAATAAAAACTAAAAACACAAAAAAATTATAAGAAATGAGCACACTTTTCGAAAGCACGAAAAATGATTTTTAATTTTTGATGCGAAGAGTTTTGAAAAAAGGGCGGGGATTGTTACTATACTATTACTATCTCATGGACTCTTTCAGGATGCTAGGGATACGTCTTATGAAAATTAAATTTGGCCAGGTAACCCAGGTAGTGGTCCTTTCTCCGGCCAAAGCGGATGAACTGCACTTCGTTTTTAATGCGCATAACATCGAACGGACAATTTCATCAATGCTCAGTTTTGACCTGTCAAAAAAAATGTTCTTGGGGACGCTTTGCAAGAAATTGCAATGAACCTTTTTCATCTTCTTCCTGGCGTTGGTGCTTTCCACAATAGCGTTGCACCTAAATCGACCTCGACTCGCTTCTAAAGTGCACAGTCGGACATATCGGTAAATGTTTACTATAAGAAAGCTTTCTTCAAAAATTCTGGAACTACTTTTCCCAAAAAATTTTGATGGGTTGTGAAACTACAATTTCGAAGTTTTTGTCGATGTCGGATTTCCTGATAGGTCATAATGTCAAATTAAAGTCGAAAATGTGGTGAGCTGTGAAAAGTTTCGTCCAAATGTTTGCAAATGGATAATAATAAGAAGAAAAACCCAAAAATCCAGTGCAATTTTGTAAAAAGTGTCCGCAAAAACATTTTTTGGCCGGTAGAAAATTTTCTATAACAGAAATTTGAAAATTTCTTCTGTGGGATGTGGTCAAACTGAGAGGCGAAACTGAGTTTTTATAGGCCGACACCCCATTTCGACCCGTCAATCTATTGTTGACTGAAAAAGATTCCTGAGGGAAGTATACATTGACTGGAGTGTAAGTAACAGCCGTTCCGATGTAATATTTAATAAATATTATTTATTCCTCCGGATTCCGATGCTGAGGCTTAAAAACCGTGGCTGAGAGCAAAAGGTGTGGAATAGGCCTTCTGGGGAAACCACAAAAAAATCGCACGGTTTAAAAAAAAAAAAATGTTCGTTTTTTAAAATACCTATTAATATGTAAACGCGCCTTCAACTTTACCTCTAATGCAGAGTTCCCCAAGAAGAGAGCGCTAAAATGTGACTGTGTCTCTTTCTAAAACACAGTGAAGCATGACGCTGTTGCTGGGGAACTCTGCTCTAATGGGTGGTTTAAAAAATTTAAGAGCCTCATCCACGTCAACTAACTTTGATATCTTTGCTTTTGAACTTGAAAATGTCATTGCAGTTAAATTCTAGGTGTGAGTTGTTGAAAAATGTAATATTTTTTATTGGGAGCATGAAATAACGCCCAGGGAAATAACGCCCGGGGCATCTACAAATTAGTAGAAAAAACGAAAAAAAAAATATTTATTGCTCTGTCCATATTGCAGTCAAATAATTAAAGACCTTTTCACAATATTTCATATTAAATATATTTTGTTGCATTACATATCGCTATAATATTGAAGTGTGATGAGAAGAGGGAAGGTGAAATAATCGCGGATGATGTGGGCGTTATTGCACTCATAACAGTAACGTCCGATGTTTTTACTTCACTTTTTAAAGTGCAATAGCGCCAACGGGCATTATTTCAATTTTAAAAGTGAAATAACGCCCACGTGCTCAAAGTGAAATAATGCCCACTGGGTGTTATTTCACTTTTGAAAGTGAAACAACGCCCACCGGCGTTATTTCTCATGCTCCTTTTTATACCCGTTACTCGTAGAGTAAAAAGGGTATACTAAAGTCGTGCAAATGTATGTAACAGGCAGAAGGAATCATTTCCGACCATATAAAGTATATATATTCTCGATCAGCATCAACAGCCGAGTCGATATAGCCATGTCCGTCTGTCCGTCCGTCCGTCCGTCACCTAGACCTCAGAGATGGTAAGAGATAGAGGTTTGACATGTATGGGACAAATGCTTCTTTTATCTACACGCAGATCAAGTTTATTTCAAATTTTGGCCACGCCCCCTCCCGCCCCCGCAATTTGGAGAAAACGTTATATCTCGTATAGTTTTGAAGATAGACAGATTGTTCTTCTAAAAATAGTTACCCTAAAAAAAATGTTGCATACTTTTCGGATGATCACACTCAGGAGCGCAGAAACACTGTTAAACATGTTTTTTCATGAGTAACGGGTATATCGAAGTCGGTCAGAGCCGACTTTAACTTACGCTCTCGTTTATTATTTATTTGACATTTGAAAAAAAAGCACATGCATTATTTTGGTGCAAAACAGCAAATTTCAAACTTCATTTAAAAAGAAACCATGGATGACCGCCAATTATTTTCTGCACGTAAATTCATTATAATTCGCGGTCTATCGATGAAAAATAATTCCTATCGATGAAAAATAATTACGGAATTTTTGGAGAGGAAGGACATATTATATAATAAACAATTGACCAAAATAAACAAAGCTGCCGAAACGCGTAGGAGAACAGCTGAGCCAAAATATTAAATTTGCCCAAACTGTGGATGTCAATCCGTTCGGGAAGGGTACATGAGATTTTCCCGCTATCCTAGCTAGGAAATACAGTGAAAATCGCTTATATGCAAAAGCTATAATGCAGCAATATTTTTGCATATAAGCGATATTTGCATTTAAGCGGTTATCGGTTATATGCAAATCATTTGCATATAAGCAATCTATCGGTTGTAAGCAAAAAGTTGCATATAAACAGTTCAGTGAATTATGTTGATTTTATTTTAATGACATAGTAAATGTATTTAAATTAAAAAAAACATATATTTATACCCTTGGAGAGGGTATATTAAAATTGTCCGGATGTTTGTAACGCATAGAAGGAAGCATCTCCGACCACATAAAGTATATATATTCTTGATCAGCATGACGAGCTGAGTTGATATAGCCATGTCCGTCTGTCCGTCCGTCTGTTTCTATGCTATCTCCTCCGTCAGTTTTAAAGCTATCGTAACCAAACTTTGCACGAAGTCTTTTGGTATAAATACGCTGCACATTTGTCGGAACCGGCCGGATCGGATGACTATAGCATATAGCTGCCATAGGAACGATCGGTTGAAAAACTAGTTTTAGTGAGAAAAACTTTTTTGTTTTCAATGTTATCGCTCCCAACGCTCGTATTTATAAGTTTTTAGTGATTTCACATAATTTCACCAAGCCATTTTGAAATCGGACAACTATATAGTATAGCTGCCATACAAAAGTAAGGTCAGAAAAAAAGTCTTAGTGAGAAAAACTTTTTTGTTTTCAATGTTATCGCTCCCAACGCTCGTATTTATAAGTTTTTAGTGATTTCACATAATTTCACCAAGCCATTTTGAAATCGGACAACTATATAGTATAGCTGCCATACAAAAGTTAGGTCTGAAAAAAAGTCTTAGTGAGAAAAACTTTTTTGTTTTCAATGTTATCGCTCCCAACGCTCGTATTTATAAGTTTTTAGTGATTTCACATAATTTCACCAAGCCATTTTGAAATCGGACAACTATATAGTATAGCTGCCATACAAAAGTAAGGTCAGAAAAAAAGTCTTAGTGAGAAAAACTTTTTTGTTTTCAATGTTATCGCTCCCAACGCTCGTATTTATAAGTTTTTAGTGATTTCACATAATTTCACTAAGCCATTTTGAAATCGGACAACTATATAGTATAGCTGCCATACAAAAGTTAGGTCTGAAAAAAAGTATTAGTGAGAAAAACTTTTTTGTTTTCAATGTTATCGCTCCTAACGCCCGTATTTATAAGTTTTTAATGATTTTACATCATTTCACTAAAATTTTTCGAAATCGGACCACTATATAGTATAGCTGCCATACAAACTGTCAGGCACATATCAAGCTCCAAGGGTATATAAACTTCGGTCGAGCTGAAGTTAGCTTGCCTCTATTTTTTTAATTTCGCACTAAATATTGAGGAATAAGGGTCTGATTTCACATCTTCTACATAAAGCTATCTGTCACATAAACTAAAAAATAACAGAGTAACAGAGTAAGTTTATCTGAAGCATAGCAGCTAACTGGAAGATGGAGAGATCGGTCCTTAGTAGGGAATAGCAAATTTTCTGAAAACCGCAATGTTTGTATTCAAGTGGGTCACTTACTAAGGACAGGCATCAATCTTACTACAATTCCTTAAGCACATGTCATATTCGGTGTTTGTGTAATATTTTTGAGCAAAAAAAAAAATAAAACTTGGACAATTATCATTATTTTTGATTTTAATTTATTTTTCTCAAGTCATATCGATTATTTCCTGAGTGCTATGTATATTAGAAAATCAAAAAATTATCATTAACCATTGAGCACTAAAATACAAATCATAAAGATAAAACTCATTGCAGAAATGAATAGATTTTCGAAAAATAACTATAATTTATTTTGTACCATTTTTTATACGGGCAATCCAAGTTAATGAGTTTTTTGGATGATAAATTAACAAATAATCATTATTTTCGGTCCCTAGTCCTTATACGATACTATTTACACAAATTTACATTTAAAAAATCTATTTTATTAGGTAGTTGTTATGTTATTATCAGAAAAGCAGTCTCGCAGTGAATCTAAATTTAGTAGGGATTTTTGATTGAAGGATGTTTCATATTGAAATCAGTTTGACCAAAATGCTCTCCTTTAACTAGATTTTTATTTTTCCAAAAATAATTAAATTTTTTCGAAATTCCAAAACAGGCTAAATCGTTGTCGCGTTGAATGTATTCGGATCTCTATTGGACTTTACAATATAATATGCTCGTTTGCTTTGTACGGAAACCCCAATGGTATAACCGATATTTACTGTATTTTAGATTTTAATATGGAAAATGTGGTTATTTTTATATAAAATCGATTTTCAAAGCATACCACAAATCTACACCCCCCTGCATACGCCCTTGCTAACATAATCAATATATTAAAAGGGCTTGATAGGAAGAAGCAAGATGAAATAGGAAATAGAACATCTTTGATTAAGTCAATTAAAAGGTCTCTCTTGTCCATTATTTTTAAACTCAAAAACTATATTTTTTTTTAAATTCTGTTGTCATGATCATATTGAGGCATTAATTAGCCGTTTAAATTTTTGCTCATTCGAATTTATGGTAAAACGGTCAAGTACCTAAATCATCGAACCATGAACCTTATTTGAATATCACAGCTGCACATTCCGTCACCTTGGAATTTTATATCATGGCTAAATAAGATGAGATGAATTTGAACTATTTTTAGTTTATATTTTATTTTTGGAATTTTAGAGAAATTTGTGTATATTTAAATCGGTTTATAGCAATATGCTAAAAATATTTTGCGAAGCAATCATTTCGGGATATATTTATATGTGATCTGAAATCGCCGTCGGAATGACTTCCTGCTTAAAATGACTTAGCCAGTCTGACTTTGGATATATTTTTATTGTGGCGAATGCAATTTTTCATATTTGTTTTCTGGTTTTTATCTAATCGGTTATGAGCAATCGAAAGCAAAACGATCTATTATAATTTTCAAATGCTAAACTTAGTTCGCATTACTTTAGCCATTATTATTAGATGAACTGTCATTTTGTTTAAAAATACATTTCAATATAATTATGAATTATTAAAAATTAATTAAACGAATCAAATTAGTCGACATTTTCATTCAAGAATGAGCTCCAAGTTCACAAATCTTCTGTAGGACTTAGGTCCAGTTTATTAGCAAATTCTCCATCTTAGACTCATCCAACTTAGCGTTAGCTTCAATAAGTAAACCATTTCTTGACCATTCTTAGATATCAGAAATCATCCCTGACCGGATGAGCCGGTAACAGCTTGACCCTTTGGTATCATTCCGCCAACAGCTGCAAATATAAAAGGCAAATTAATTTTTTGTTTTGAATTGGCCTTCAAATTCTTACCCGAATTTTGTCATTTCTCAAATATATTTACAGCTTCCGTATCTACTAAACCACACAGTAACGCATCAGACACTGTCTGGCCTTCCATTTGTTGCCATTACTGCGATAGATCAAATGCAAGTTGAAGGCCGTCTCATGCTGCAGTCCCAAAATTTTTTCATGTTGCTTAATTAAAGGATGTTCCACAGCCAAAGCCTTCTCATAGAAATCCACAGCAAGATGAAGTATATTAGCCTGATGATAGATGCGTCCCATATTATAGTAGATCTCCTGTTGGGCAGCACATTCGTTTAAGGAGGGACTTCCATTGGAACGTAGCTCCTGATAGCGTAGGGCAAAAGCCACAGACTGAGCCACTGCAGCTGATTTCCTTAAAACTTTCTTCTGCAAAGCCAACTGATTGAAGACCACGGCTATGCATAAAGCCACCAAAGGATGCGGATGTTCGCGTAGTATAGGAACATACACATTCAAAGCGTACTTGTAGGAACTGCAATTGAGATGATAGTGAGCCAAGAACAGGCGTACATGTGGCGAGACCAACGGATGTCGCGTTAAAAGTCTTCGTATATAGCGGGAATAGCGCACATCCTCGCCTTTTTGTACATAAAGGGACATTAGATTCCATAGATTCAATTGATCTGAATGCTTGGCTATAGATTCACGCAAATAGGAAAATCCTATTGAGCAATCATCATTGAAATAACAGGCCAAAATCATAAGTCTACCAATCTCATGATGATAGAAATTAAATCTTTTGGTGGTGACCAAAGCAAAGCAGATTTTCTCCATGGCACTAAAACGGGCATGTTTATAGGCCGAGCTTAAAAGCTGCAGCAGCAGATCATATTCATTTTGTATGGTCAAATCGGAGGCCTCGGAGCTGGCATTCTTGGCTTCTGGTTGCTCACTGCCTGTGGCCAGGCTACGCATTTGTAAAATCATTTTCATACCATCAGAATTATAGGTACTTCCTCCATTGGAGGCAGCCATCATTTCCTCACGACTCTTGAGCTTAAGGGAGTGTCTACTTAGCAGAACATAGCCCACATCCAGAAACTCTTCAATGCGACCCATCTGCTCCAGCATAATGCATCTCTCGTACAGCAGACGTGCATGCAAGGGCTGACCCTCCGCTTCGCCGGACTGCTCCAGGGCCAAAACAGCCTCCTCATTTCTACCCTGCTGCTTGAGCAGAGCGGATAAAGTAAACTTGGCTTCATAGCAAAACGGAGCCAGTTGCACCACCCGAGCATAGCACTGGATGGCCTCATTGGTGCGATTTAATTGCCGTAGACATTCGGCCTGACGCAGCCACACAAAGGCGGGACACTGGAACGTATCGCCATCGGTAATGGGTCGCATCAGGGCTATGGCCTCAGCATATTTATGCTCCTGCATTAGAGCTTCTGTTATGTCCATATACAGCTCCACTCGCTCCACCGTCAGGGTTATATGCTCCTGCACATTTTGTATAAGATAACCCAGCAGATGATGGGCGCGCATATGTATCAAGCTTACGCACAGTTTGGATCTCAGCTCGGGCACAAAGTCATCGGGTATGTCACAAAAGTAGATCAGCTCCAGGCTCTCTTCCTGTTCCGTTTCCAGTTCCAAGCGTGTGCGCTCTCTCAAGCAACGCAACACTTTGGCATATTGTTTATTTAGGATCAACAATTCCAAATAGATATTCAAATCTTCCAGAGTAAAGTGTGCCCCGCACACACCATAAGCCCCATTCATGGCCTCCAGGGCCAACGTATGCTTTTGCAGCACATGAAAATAACGTGCCACATTCTTAGCGGTGCTCAGGCAGGTGCTCCACTCACTGCTTGGCATTAGAGGCAGCATTTTTAGATATGTAAACATGGCCGCAGTCGTCTCACCCATCTTCTCCAGCAACTGAGCCTTGCGCAGCCTTAGGAAGTAGTCTTTGGGCAAAACCTTGGTGGCCTTGGTGTAGATCAGACGTGCCCGAGCCATATTGCCCTGCTGCACCAGCAAATCCGAAATGCGTACCCACATATCACGATCCTGTGGATTTAGATGGGCCGCCAGTGTAGAAAAGTTGAGAAACTTCACCTCATCTCGATTCTCATAGATTTCAGCCAGGGTGTAGAATGGCTCACTGGCCAAAGGGTTCTGTCTTATGATCTCCATGCAAATACGTTCGGCTACATCAAAATGTCCATAGGCAAACTGAAGATTCGCGGTGCCCATGAGGCCCATTAGGGCAGCACTTAGTTGACTACGGCGTCCTGGACCGCCACCACCACCACCTCCACTGCTGCTGGAGCGTGGCTGTTCTGCCGCTGTTTGCTTACTAGTAGTCCTGCCCGAGGATACAGTTGGCTGCTGCAAGGTTTCCACTTCCTCCTCCTCTGGCTCATCATCCTCATCGCCGGGCTCGAGTTTGGTGCAAAACTCGGGAAACTCCAGGCATTGCACTCCCTGAACATAGCGTTTAATCAAATCACCCTCATCCTCATCGTCATCCTCCTCATCCGCATCTATGATATCCACCACATGCAAGGGTTCCGTCTCCTGAAACTGGGCCAGCTCATTTATAGGTACATCGTTGCTATCAATTTCCTCAATGAAGATCTCATTGGAGCTGTTGGCCCTGCAATCCTCGTCTGCATCCATTTCAAAAACAAAACATTAACAAATTTTTGCCCGATTAACGATAGGCAGTCGATGGTATTAGAGATGAGACAAGCCAATGTTAATGCTTCACAAAATCACGAGGCACAGTGGAGCATGTTATGCAGACGGTGTGGTAATAATTAAATTTAAATCAAAATAAATACAAAAAAATATCAAAAGATTTATTAATTAAAATTTATTAATGAAATTTTATTAAAATAAAATTATAGGCAAAGTTCAATATCTAACATTTCAACAATATAATTAAAGGGTATGTTTAATATTCCATTTATGCTGAACATTTAGTATTTAAACATTTTTGTATTAGAAATTATGTCCCCACTAAGAGCAAGATTACAAAAATTGAGAAATAATTGAAGAAGGTATATCCATGGTGGAATTATACCAGGAGAAGTCATTGGTACTTTAGTTAAAGTAAAAGTAAGTAATTACTAAATTGAATTAAATACAAAATATGTCAGCTTTGCATTTATGTGTTTGTGTGTTTACATTTTTGGACAGAAATTATAAAAGGTGGGGTAATATTAGAAACCCTGCTAAAAAAAAAATTGTGGAGTTAAAAAACGAACAAGAAACTGGATTTTGTAACTGAATCTTTTGGGAAGATCTTCACAGACAACCAGGTACATAAGTGAAAAGCCCTCGAAGGCGTATTAATTGGAATCTTATAGCCTATTTCCACTCGCTTCATTTCTTTTCATTTTAATTTTTAAAAATTTTGCCGTTTTTATTGACAAATTGTCTTTGATTTGACATTCACAACAATACGTTGTCAGAAACAGCTGAAAAGGTTGATTTAATTAACAGGCGCCACTTTCAAACTCACGTAAACTTTTTGGAATATTTACCAAAAATAAAGACATACATGTCAGGACAGTAATTGTTATCGTCCTGAATTTTCAGCAAAAATCTGAATACACAACTTTTATTGACTAATTAATATTTTATACAAAATTGCGCCTTCTTTTTAAATTCAAATTAAAAATCTATTGGCGATGACACTTTATGTGTTCAGAGAGTAGTGAGTATATTTTTAAAAAATACTAAATTCCTTCGTGGGGAATGTCATCATTTTTAAGAAATGAAAGAAATGATGGCAAAAATGACATCATATTCTTAATTTTTTTCATTTCTAGAAATTAAGCCTCATTTCTTTGGTGGAAATGGGCTATTATTCCGAAGTTATTTCTCTTCATAACTCCAGTCCACGTGCGTATTACCCCTTACAAAAATGGGTATCCCTCTTCAAGCCTTTCAACATTGTGAAGGTGGTTGCAAAAAGTACCAATGGAGACAGGCACGCTGGGCTTTGTAAGGGACCTCATGGAGAATAGCTTGGATTTAAGTGACGACAAAAAGCGGGCTATATAATTCACCAACAAAGTTTTAATGATCCACAATCCAATGACGCCTCATTTACATTCTAAGATTAAATTTTCTGCGGAAAACTCAAGAAGCCATCCAGTCTTTTCTGAGACGACCTAAAAAAATTGAAAATTCTATTTTATAATGTTCTCAAAAACACTTTTTAACAGGGCTGCAAACCGGTTCGGAGTTGAACCGCTCCGGAATCGGAGACTCCGGGATTATTGGGAAGTCCGAACCGAACCTGAACCGGAGTAGAACAATTTTTTTCTTCCGGAACCGGAACCTGAACCGGAGCAAAAAATAGTAGAAAAGGGTTCGGTTCAAAACACACAAACTATTAAATTTTTTCTAGATGCTATTAATGTCAAGAATGCCATTTCCCAATATTTGTAGGCCTTGAAATATTGCAGAATATTCAGAAAATCTAATAATCAAAAGCTTTAAGAATGATAAATAAAATAATAATTAATAATTCTTAACCAAAGCACTCTCTTTGTTTTAAAGTTTTAAAAAAACTATTATTGTAAAGAACTTAAAGATGTCATATTTGTTTGTCAGCGTTCCGGCATAAAGTATCAGTCTAGCGCACTTTCCTACTCTATATTTGTTTTATCCAGCGATAGTCAGTAAAATTGAAAGATTGCTGAAGACACACTAAAATTAACGTATACTAATTGTGTTAACTGAGGCGATAGAATTTCCTCCACTGAAGCAATAGGGCCGAAATGCTGCTTTTAGTAAAACCGGGAGGTTCTTGAATCAGTTGTACAGGATCAAGCATATAAAATTATTTAGGCCTGTTCCCGTATTCGATTGCGATCAAATCATGCAGAATCGTAACTGTTAAATGTTTTCACTTCCAAACAACCGACAGTTCTATTGGGCGTAATACTTAAAAGTCCCTTACATCATTCGATCCTCTTGATAGCAAAATAATTCGGTCGAGTTCTTTAATAGTTTTTTAGAAATCACAAAATTTACCAATTCCGGTCAATCGGACTTAGAAACGGGGATAGGTCTGATATAGACTGAACGGTTGAGCAGTCGACACCAGATTCAACCTCGAATATGATATTATGAAGCCTCTCCCCGATTTCTCATCTTATGTTTTTTATAGAGCCATATGTTACATAACCCTGCAAAGAGCAGAGTAAATTGTAAGCTTATCTGACACATAGCACCTATCTGAAAAAAGAGAAATCGGCACTAAGTAAGAACAAAATTATTTCATAGAAGTGAACCCCGGTTGGAACCCAAACCTAGGTTCAGCGACCTTGAGAACCTGCTCCTTGAATCCCGAACCCAAAAAGTTTCGCGGGTTCGAACCCCGGAGTGAACCCCTCCCGATTTTTAGGAGGTTTGCAGCCCTGGATAATACACAAACTAAATCTTGATGAGCAACAATCCAATGACGTCTCATTTACATTTGTCGATCAAACTTCCTGCGGAAAACTCAAGAAGGCATCCATCCTTTTCTTAGACGACCTAAAAAAATTTAAAATTCTGTTTTATAATGTTCACAAAAACAGTTTTTAATGCCAAAATAACTTTTAAACTTCATTACTTAAAGCTTTTGAAAATTTTCCGATACCTCTAAAAGGTATAAAAATGTATATCAGAAACGTGAACAACAAAACAGCTAACAAAAAATAATGAGCAATCGCTACCTGCTCAAAAATTTTACTTAAATATATATTTTATGTAACAAAAAATTTAAATAAAGGGCAATTTTTGACCTGCTCCCTCATGCTATCCCTTTTGCTCTCACATGTTCATATCAACTGGTACCACTCTCGCATGGTGAATTCCTGACGACTCTACCTTGTTAGTTATACCATGGGTATATCAATTTTGGGCCAACTGAAAGCAAATCAAATTGAAATTAAAATCGTTCCACCAACTGCTTTGCCTTTTGCTTTCACGAAAGCGAATAGCTCGTAAAACAGAAAATTTATTGCTCTTAAATTCTAGAGTGCCAAAAGATCCACATTTTCGTTTTTCCGCCACATCTTAGAAACGGACCGAAACCACTTTCGGAATCGATGCTGCGCATAACTATGATAGTCACTATATTGACCTGTGTTATATAAAAAATATTAATTTTAGTCTTCAAAACTTAAAAATGAGCCTATATTGTGTTTTTTGCTTGTTTTTGAACCATTTTAACCCCCTTTTCGCTTTATTTCTAGACCGCATTCCGTATTTTTTCTTTTGTATTTATCGATAAGACAAGTTTAATTTATTAAAATCATATTAAATGCATATCATATAGTTGTCTCTCTCACATCCACCAAAAATACAATGTCAGTTGAAATTATTGCACTAATATTACGTTCAATAAATGTCGTGTCATACAGGCTTAAGCGAAAAACACTGTCTGTGACTTGTTTAGGGTGACCGCAGAGCTTAAAAAACGCTGGCAGAGCGCCTGCGTTTTCGCCTCAATAACGGTACTGTCCCTGCTCCCAAGAAATTTTCATTAATTCTTTGAACTCTGTCGTGTGATTCTGTTTCTTTTGTGTGAACTCGTTAATTGTTAACTGTTTTAATAACCAAAAATGCACACAGGAGCCATGGACCTTGCTTTGGTAAGCTGGAGGAGTAGACCTGGGCGCAGTAGAAGTAGGCTGCTAATATTTTCCATTTTTACAGTTAGATGCGCAATTGTCAAAAATTGCCAGGCAGCCCAATTTGTGGGAAAATCAAGATGCCATTTTGGCCATGGGCCTGGAAGCGGTAACCTCTAACGCTGCAGAAGTGGTCAAGAAACTAAGGTAATTGGTTCGCTCTTTGCTGGTTAATAATCGTAATAATTCTTCTACCCAATAGACTCCGCTTTCTGATGCGCAATTTACCCTGTTATGAGCCCAGCCGTGAAATGCTTGAATCTATGGCTCAGAAATTCAGCAGCGAAACTGTGGGTGATTTAATATTCCGCGAGTATTTAACTCTACGTCAATTGGAATTCTTTAATGTTTGCTCGGTAATGAGGACCCTGCTAACCATTGAGGATCTTTG
Organism: Lordiphosa clarofinis; assembly: GCA_018904275.1. Classification (NCBI taxonomy): domain Eukaryota; kingdom Metazoa; phylum Arthropoda; class Insecta; order Diptera; family Drosophilidae; genus Lordiphosa; species Lordiphosa clarofinis. The sequence continues at coordinate 2,286,861 of JAEIGQ010000013.1, forward strand.
CAACATGCAGCTCTATGCCCAACTCTCCCAGACAAATGTCCAGCTCTGTAAGCAAGGCAATCGTTGCTATGGTTTCACTTTACAAGATACTACCATCAATCCAGAGGATGTGGTGGCTGTCAATTTGGATGATGTGGTACTTATACCTAGAGACAGTCTCTTGGCCTCACCTTTATTAGCAGACGAAGTACTTAACCTGCTGCCACATAGACATGAATCGCTGCACGTAAAGGATCCCATGCGTCGTTTTGTGGCCAGTGTGGAACAGGTTACCCGCACGCACATACAGATACGCTTCAGTCGTGGTTCCTTTCCGGGCGAAAAGCTCTTAATGGACCAAAAATTCCATGTCATAGTACGCTCCAGACGGACACCCGTACGTTTTATGTATCGAGCATTGGAATTGCTGCAGGAGTCACCCGATGTGCGTCGTTATTTGTATCCATTTCCGGCCTGGCTAAATAAAATAATTGCCAACTGTGAGGATAAGACTTGCCTGCCCTTGTGGATGATAAAGCCACATGAGGACCTTCTTCAAATCCCACCCACCGCCCGCTTGAAGCTCATCAATGGAACTATAAAAAACAATGCAGAGCAATTGCAAGCTGTGGAGCATATAGTGGCTGGACCCAGCCTAAAGGGACCCTATATAGTGTTCGGACCACCAGGCACTGGCAAGACTACCACCATATGTGAAGCCATCTTACAGTTGCGCCTTCAGCAACCGCGAAGCCGCATTCTTGTAACCGCCGGTTCGAACTCTGCCTGTGACACCATAGCCTTGAAATTATGCGAGTACCTGAATGAAAATTCGAGGCTAAAGGAGGAGCTTTTGTCCCTGACGCCGGATCATCAGCTGTTGCGTTTATTTTCACGCTCCATTTATGCCAAGGGTTTGAAGTCGGTGCCTGCTTTGCTGTTGAAGAACTCCAATTGCTCAAAGAATATCTACGAGCATTTGGGTGTGGGTCATGTCTTGCAGTATGGCATTGTGGTGTGCACTTTGTGCACAGTGGGACGCCTGGTCACGGACGGACTGGGTGAGCATGCATACTTCTCGCACATTTTTATAGATGAGGCGGGAGCTTCCACAGAGCCGGAGTCACTTATAGGCATTTTGGGTGTCAAGCAAAGTACGGATTGTCATGTCATTTTATCAGGCGATCACAAGCAATTGGGAGCTGTAATTAAAAGCGATCGAGCTGCCTCCCTGGGTCTGTGTCGCTCACTCATGGAGCGTCTTTTGCGTTCGGATGGCTACAAACTGGATGCAAACGGCAACTATGATCGCACGCTGCAGACACGCTTGCGTCGCAATTATCGCTCACATCCCCAGATTGTGCGTTTGTTTAATGAACTCTACTACCAGGGTGAATTGATAGCCCAGGCTCCGGAGAATCAGGTCCATTTGGCCTCTAAAAGCAAGCTACTGCCGAACAGAAAATTTCCCATCATATTCCAGGCCACCCATGGCCGTACTGAGCGCGAATCGCACTCCACCAGCTCATACAATGAGCTGGAAGCACAGGTGCTGTGTTGGTATGTGCGACGACTGCTTAATGGCGGTCTGGGTAAAGGCAAATCGGCCAATCAAGACGATATAGGCGTGGTGGCGCCTTATACAGCCCAGGGGAAATTGCTGAGCCAAATGTTGCAGCGTCAAGGACATGGCCAGGTGGAGGTGGGAAGCGTGGAGTGTTATCAGGGCAGAGAAAAGCCCATTATTATAGCATCCCTGGTGCGTTCGTTTGCCAATATGGGTTTCATGCGTAATCCACGTCGTGTAAATGTTCTGCTATCGCGTGCCAAATCTCTGTTGATTCTCATAGGCAACCCCGTGACCTTGAGGCATCATTGTGATTTTAAATTTATTATCAATGAATGCAAGCGTCAAGGCACGTATGTGTACAAGAGGAAGAGTTCATTACTGAGTCCCTACTTTCTGCCTGATTTGGCAGACCTCTCTGAGCAGGAGGATGAAGAAGATTCTAGTGAGGAGAATGAAGAGCTTACTCCCTGGTATGCCAAAATGCCGGAAGATATAAATGTGAACCTCGGTCCAACCTTCATCCAGGAAACCAGGTAAAGTGAACTCAGTCATTTTCATCAGACAGCAATTTTTTTAGTTTTTATTTTTCCATATTTGAAACTGGGCTAACAATTTTAGTTGAGTTTGACACATTTGGGACACAAGAGTCCAAGCAGTCCAAGCAGTCGATTGGGGTGTTGTTAAGGCCTCTTTTACAGAGATCCATGATTCACATTTTAATGTATTCAAGCAAGTTGTTAATCGACGCAGTTCTACCTTGGTAATTTACGTCCAAAATCGTGTAGACTTTACAATCTTGGCTTTTATTTTTATATTTTTTTAACTAAATTTTTACATACTTTTCCATTTTCAGACCCTAGCTCCGAGCAGACGTTGACCAATCAAAGATGTGACGAACTGGAGACCCACATGTCTGAGCTTTCACTGCTATTCGATAGACTCGATCAGCGAATTAAAAACCTTACTTACTCTTTATGTGATAAGATGACTCATTGATTGTTGCCCATTAATTAGTGAAATGCTGGCCATATTCCTAAACATTGTTCAAGATTCTGTTTACCTCGAATAATTTAATTTTTTTTTTACAATCGTTTGTGTACAAGTTCTCTGACCTGTGAAATCAAGAACCAAAAACCTTTGATATGTTCTTAAATTGTGTGAAATCTAGAACTAACAAAAAACTCTCGATACTTGATATTTATTTAAATTAAGTTTGCTTTAATTACAATTTTCTTGATATCATTTTTTGTAGCGCTGCAAATATTCTGAAAGAATGAAAACAAAAACAAAACTGTATCAGGAAATTGAAAACTCAATGTTCTGTTTTTTCTTTTGTTAATAATTTTACTTTAACTACGAAAACGAAATTGTGTTAAACTGAGACAAGACTAAGAGTTTTGTTTGACTTATCTGTGTGTGAGAGATGAATTAAAACGTCTTTAAGGCTGTAAATTAACTAATAATGTACCAGTTTCATTTTATATATCGAATCGTGGGTATCTATCTTTCAACTCAGCGTATTTGCACGATCTTTTAAAATCTGCACGAGAAATCCTGTTAAACACCTACTAAAGTGGCTTATGAATTGAAGGACCATACCAGAAATGGCATAAAATATACGATATACGGGATTGTTTTTCAATCTGAACTATTTTGGACTTCAATATAATCTTTCTCAAGTGGAACCTTGTTGTGCCAACCAAATCGTTTTTCGCAATTTAAAAATAAAAAATCACATACATTTTTAAAATAGACTAAATAACAGGATTGCATTAGAATGTACAGATTATCTCTCCATTGACTGAAAAATATATACGCCGAGTCTTTTACTTCAATTTGGAAAAATAAGTAACAGTTTGTTATCCAGATGTATAAGATGTAACCTGATGTAAGTTATGCCTCGGACTTATAAACCGTCGCCCGATTTTTCTTGGGAACCTAGTAAGGTCAATTCTAAAATACGACAAACATATCAAGACCAACTCGAATCAGTTCTGAAACAATTGCTGATTTTCGAGGCTTTAGGCATATACTCAAATGAGATAAAAATTTAGTACGGCACAATATTTCATATAAAAGAGCACCGTTTCATAATCATTCAGACTTAAAAGCTTTACAAAATTGCTACTATGCCTTCAAACTGAATTCGGTCAGACTTAGAGCTGGAGAAACATCGATTTATATGTACATCGATGTTTTAGCAGTAAAAGTCTTTATGTTAAATTTTGAGAGTCTGGTGATGAACCTTCCTAAAGCACTTTCTTAAGAGATTTCTTGAGATTAAATTAAAAATAAATAAAGAATGTATAAAATATGAATAAATTTGATAAATCAAAAAACCAATGTTCCTTCTAGGGCTCTAGGTCAAATATTTCTTTTTAAGTCCTTTTAAAATATTTCATATTTTTTTAAATTAACATTAAACGCCCCAAATTCTTTGGTTTTAAGGGCCTGCGTAGGACAGAGTCTTTCCAGCTTTACTGAAAGTCCTTTCAGAAGCTGTGGATGGTACCGGAATACACAAATATTTTTTAGCCACTTCATTTAGTGTACTCAGACAAGCTTTTTGTCCAAGCTGGACAGACTTAAGTTCACTTCCCATATGTATTAGTGGGATTATTAGTGAAATAGTGGCATATTTTCTCCCACAACATTGCAAAGTGACATCTTAAAAAATGGTAAGGATTTCTGACATTTCATGTAAAGATTCTATTTGCGTGCTTTTGAAGTTGCTTAGAGTTTGGAATATAATTGTGGATAAATGGTCAGACAGAAGTAAAATTCGCCTTACCATTAAATATAAACTATTCCACCAAGTAGCGACTTCTCGAATAATTCTTTAAAAAAAAATGTTCGTTAGGGCAGGGAACTACAGTGTGTTGAAATCATGGAAAATTTTCGAGTTATTATAAATAAAACGATTTTTTTACTTGCAGCATCTAATCGGATGAGCATCAACCACTTTCGTACACAATGGGGTTTGGACCAATTACATTTTTTTGGATAGTTGCATATGACATCTTGACAGAACCACATATTGGCCATCCTACCTCTCTTAAGGAGGGCAAGTAAATTTTTATAAGAAGATAGTGTGGTGGGACCTTTTCTAGTAGGGTTGCAAAAACATCGATTGTGAAAAATAATCATCGATGTCTGCAGCTTGGATAAAAAAATCGATGCATCGATGTTTCTCCAGCTCTAGTCAGACATCTCCCTCAGTACGGGCATAAACTTCGATTAATTGATCTCCCTCCACCCAAAAACCGTAGAGTCTGCCATAGCGTGATTTTCTTCATAAACTCAAAACTCTTGAGATTGAGCCTGTTGCCTTGTTAAGCCAAATAATTTTTACTCCAAATATTGTTCCGAAATATCTAGATATTATCTACTGCTAAGTCTCACAAAATATTCACTTCATGAACTCTTTCATAACCTTTACCTTCTTTACAATATATTTTTCCACTAATTCGCCCTTGTAAGTTACAAGAAATAACATTATGTTCTTTCATTCTTTATCATTGTAAAGTTTAACTGAACTTTGTTCAATTAAAACCTATCTTCTCCTTTTATGGTGTCGATTACCCAGAAGCAGTACACTTTTTCTGTAGTATTTTGTACTCTGGTGTGCAATGTTGAATCTACTTTGATCAATACGATGTATCTGATGGCTTACACCGAACAACAAAAGTATAAATTGTTAAAAGTTAGTATTTTCTTACTAATATCTCGTATGTAATATTATTAATTTAATAAAGAGCTTCGATATCTGCCCGGTTAACAAAACCTAAGAATTAAGTTGTTAAAAAAATTATTTTTATTTTCCAAAAATTTTCATTTTTGAAAGCGAACAATTTTTTTTTTCTCAAATGACGATTAATACTTGGTCTGCATCGCGAGGTTGAGTTTCGAAAACCGTACTGGCTGTTTTTCATTTGATATCGTACTTGCTGAAGTAGAAAAAAATAATAGTATCTCCAAATAACACTTAACCCATAGCTCATTGGTCGGAAAAGCGCAAATTTTGCGAAACAAAGCTGCTATGTGTCAGATAAGCTCACTTTACTATTTGTAAGTTTAAGTGACTTATAGCCCTATGTAGAAGATGATAAATTGGCCCTTAGTTTTATTTTAAAACCTTAATATCCTAGGCAATATTTAAACTCATAAAAATATTTTTCTTGTAGCAAAGTCAGTTGTTTTCCTAAAACTTGCCCTTTCAGTGCCGTTTCAGGCCACTGTGCAAAGGTTGGCATGTTTGCTTAACCGTTTCGCATTGTCTGTTAAAAGTCAGACTTGGCGTAGGGGAAGGCAGATGAAGACCTTTGATTTTGATTATATATTTGTTCTTTTTTGCTGGTTTATTTTTTTCCAGCGCTATTTCCGAATTGCAGAAAAATTCGTGGAGACTGGTTCTCTTTGTATTTATGCGTTTGTGTGTTCGTTTCAGTCTTCGGGTAGCTTATCATGTTTGTAACTAACGCCTTTTAGTTCTTATTTTGCTCTTTGAAAAGCACTTATTTTATGAGCGCTCGTCTGAAAGTATTCTGTTAAGGTAAAGTTTCACATTCAGGTAGAATACAACTGTTGTACATAGTCAGATCCTGCTTCATTTGATTGTTTTTGATATGCTTATAGCAGTGTTTTTTTTTTAAAGAAAAGCCCTTACAAAGCACGTCTGAACTCTAACAATATCGCCCGTTGAATGATATACTTAAGGAGAAAATGTATAATCACAGCAACTTCCCATCTATTTGAGGATATAATTTGATCATATTTATACACTTGAAAAGTGTATTATAATTTTGCCCAGAAGTTTGCAACGCATAGAAGAAATCATCTCCGACCACATAAAGTATATATATTCTTGATCAGCGTGACGAGCTGAGTCGATTAAGCTTTGTCCGTCCGTCTGTCCGTCCGTCCTTCTGTCCGTCTGTCTGTTTTTACGCGAACTAGTCCCTCAGTTTTGAAGCAAGCGAGCTGAAATTTTGCACAGAGTCTTCTTTTGTCTGTACGCTGCTAATATGTCGGAACCGACCGGATCGGATGGCTACTTCTTGTAGCTGCCATACAAATGATCGGTCGAAAAATGGATTTTTATGAGAAAAACTGGTTTTTTCTCAATATTACCGTTTTTAAGCTGATCTGCGAAGTTTGGTCGAAGTCGCTAACCGTTGAGACAAGCGATTTCAAGTGTATAAAAACTTCGGCACGGACGAAGTTAGCCTTGCCTTTCTCGTTTTTTCTTCATGTCACTTGGACAATTTGATGAAAATCTAAGATCAATCTTCTTTTACAATATCTTAACTATCCAATACCGAAATTATGCAATGGGCCATTAAAAAAATCCCTATTGTTTTATATGTGTGTATTTTGAGTTGCAAACTAATGCTGCTGAGCTGCTGCTGACTTCAAGATAATTTACTAGAAATGTGTGATTTTCTTAGAACTGCTTTAGTTTAGTTAGATATTCAAAAATGTTTATTTACCATATTATTTTAAATTATTTCTGTTACGCCCCGCTCTCCCCCTCTCAAGCTACTAACAAAATGTAGATAACAGGTTAACAGTTGTTGCATTTATATGAAATATATATTTAAGCCGTGTGTTCTATGAATTAGTAAAACAGTATACAAAATACAATGTTGCTGCTGTGTTAGAAATTGGTTTTGAAAAATAGTGATAGTTTGACGTCCGTCGTTCATCGTTTTCAATTTTTCGTTCAGTCTTGGTTAAAAAGTGTTTGTTTTTTTTTTTAATTTAATAATTAAGAGAATTTGTGAAATGCCCCCAAAAATGGTTTCAGTGGTTGGTAATACATAAGAGTTCTGGTATTAAAATATATGATTATTATTATTATTATTTGTTATGATTATAGCAAGGCTACATTTGGTATAAGATCGATCCATTTCAACTGTCCCCCTTCCCAGGTTAGAGAATGACCCGGCGTATGCCACATTCCATGCAGAATTTGGCATGTTCAATAATGAACTTGGCGCCACATTCGTGACAGAATTTGGACATTTTCATACTCGAGTTCATGCTGGAATTGGAGCTGAGCAGGGAATGCTGCGATGTGGAGGGTGTGACATTGTTGTTGTTGTTAAGGGATGGAGCCTGCTGCAGCTGATAGTTGAAGTTGCTGTTCGACTGTTGTTGTTGTGGCTTGGATAGTGACTTTTCCGAACCGCTGCTAGAGGATTCAGTGCCATCCGCTTTGACCAAACTCTCGCCATTACCGGCAAACAGACGTTGACGTGATTTGAGAGTACCATAGGCAGTCTGGGCTTGGGTAGAGGCATCCATCATAATGTTGGGCAGCTTGGCACTGGCCGTGTGCGGACGTACTCCGGTCTGGGAGCGTGGTGTGGAGCTAGCCAGCTCTGTGGAACGCTGACGGGACAGGCTATAGGGTGAATTGCTGCTGAAAGTGAGAGAAAAAATAGAAAATGAGACAAAAGCTTAAGTGGGCGATCGTAACTTTACTTTCACTTTCGCTTAAATTATGCGGTTTCAATCAGATCCGCGAAATTACTAAGTGAAAACGGAATGAACATTTTCTTTTTCACTTGCTCTTTGTTCAGTTGTTCACACTATTTTCTTTTTGGAGTGAGCAACTGAACAGTAAAGAGCAAATGAGCGAGCAGTTGAGAGCACTTTTACTCACCTGCCATAGGCCGAATCCGAGCTCAGCTTAGAGCTAGCTCCACCACGTCTAGAGGATAACGACGACGACATGGGATACCCATCTAGACTGCTCAACTCATCTGAATCCCCTGAGGGTGTATTAGCATTCACTTCTCCCCGAGTTGAGGTAGGCTCCCTCTCCAACATAGTCCTTCGCATGGAGGCACTGGCATCTTCGCCCATTTGCCTAAATTCGCTTTGCATTTGCTGTATGAGATTCTTGGCATTGTTCAGCTGCACATTGGGTGCCATCATACTGGCCGAAGTGTTTAAGGATGAGGACAATTGCTCCTGTGTTGGCTTTTTGCCCTTATCCTCAAACTCTACGGCCGCCTCAGATGGCTCCTCCGTGTCGCTTATTTTGCTAAATTTGGCATGCTCCGGCTCGTTGCCATTCTCTATGTCCAGCACATCAATCGGGGTCTGCGGATTACCCACCATGTGACGCAAACTCTCGGGTGAGATGGGTGAACGTCCTTGGGCATTCGGTTCCGTTTCTATGCTAATGAAAATCTCACGTTTCTGCTGATCGTCTAGCATGCGCTTCCCCTTGTCCTTCTCATGGCTCGAGGCATTCGACTGCTGACGCTGTAGCTTCTGTTCCTCCAACTCGGATCTGTGGGTGGTTGAAGATTTAGTGGAGGGTAGCAGAAGTGGACTGGAGTCGTTGAAGGTCTGTGGTGTCGAAGTAGCTTTCTGAGACGAGCGTTGCCTGCTCGTCGTGCGATTCATAAGAAACTCACGACAATCCCGAAATAGCGGGAACTGCAACTCATCATTCTCATTCTCGAATGAGGACAGAAATTCCTCAAAGTCAAAGTCATCGAAGGCATGGGGCAGGGGAGGATTGGCCAGCAGTTGTTTCTGCTGCTGTTGCCAGCATTGTTCATCGAACTCCATGGACGAACGATTAGCCTCATCATCTGCCGAGCAACCCCCTGAGGGGGGTTCCGTGTCGTACTCGGGTGAAGCATCGTACAGAAATTGATTACGTCCCAGACGCATTTTACGCTTTAAAAGATTCCTGGCCTCACCCGATTGACGTCGCTCATGGACTAGGGTGGACTGGGAGCTGCTTCTACTTCGACTCTGGGACAATTGTTGGGGTGTAGAGCTGGTGTCGGAGGATACACCGCTGCCCAGATGAAGATTATCGCAAGCATTGATCAGTTTGGGATCTATGAAGAGACTCTCTAGCTTAAGAGGAGGAGCTGGGGCTGGATTAAGAGGTTCCAAACGAAAACTATGATTCTCCCTCAGTCCAGCAGAGACTGGGGGACTCTGCTTGGTACTGGGACTGGGACTGGTCAGAGGCGGTAGAAGACTCTTGGCCGAGTTCTGTTTGCTCAAATTGTTGCTCTTATCCTTGAGCTCTTTGCTAGTCATTTCGTTGGCCTTGGCATTCAGTTGCTCCAGCTCGTGTTCGTACTTTAGGAACACGGCCAGTGAGTCTGTCTTGGCCACTTGACGGCCACCTGAATCTCCAGTTCCCAGGGGCAATTTCAGTTGTTGTTTACGATTGGAGGAGCTGGTGTCGCGTCTTACTACACGGGGACTATGAAAATCATTGCCACAAGCGGCACGTACGGGCATCTCGTCGTACTCCTCAGGCTTGAGGAAGTTGTTGGAGATGGGACCCTCATCGGAGAGACCACGCTGTATGGTGGGACGATAGTTGGTGGCAAATAAAGGACGACTGGGCAACAAGGGTGTGCGGCGTGGACCTCGTAAAGAGGAAGTGCGTCGGAAATTCGAAGTGGGTGTAACCTTGTTAAGTCCCGAAGGTTGCTTAGAAGTCAATGAGGTGGTCATGCAGATACTGGGTGAAGGTGTGGCTGTCGGTGTAGCGTCCCGTTCCTCCAAAGGCGGTGTACCGGGCGAGCAAAGCTCTTCCAGTTGACGTTTGGCCGAGAGGAAGGGGTCGTACTTGTCTCCGCTGTGTGAAACAAAGAAAAGAAACCGTTATGGAGTTAGGGTATAGAAAATTATGGCCCTGGTGTCCTCTAAGCTTGGTCTGGCTGTCAACGTCCTGTGGGTGGATTCATTAAACACCTACCTTTTACCCTGACTACGTCCCTGTTCATCAGGTGGTGCCTTGATATACATGGTACCATTCTCATCCAACTCGAGCAGCACTAAACGTCGACTTACATTACTCCCCTGTTTGGATAATGGAGGTAACTTCATGGGCAGCTTTATTGTCTCCTCCATGGGCTCCTGTGTCTCTGTCCCTGAGCTCTCCTCCTCCTGCTCCTGATTAGGACTGCTGGCCACTTCATCATAGTCCAAATCAGACGAATCATTATCATAATCTTGCTCTGGACGTTTATTACCCAGCTCCAGCTTGGGCAAGACAGTTTGGCTCATGCTCTGGCTTATAAACTCCAGACTTTGCTTCAATTGTGGCATGGGCAAAGCCCGCATGGGCTCAGTTTTATTACTTGTAAGAGTCGAACGCTTCTTAGGTCTGCACAGAGTGCGTGTGGTGCTAGTCTCCAGTTTGATTTGAATCTCACCTCCCTCATCCTCAGATTCTGAGTAAACGGCATTACGCGGCTCACGATGTAAGGGCAGACGACTGCAGTCTATTTGATCGCTGTTTGATTTAGTGGTTAGGGGTATGCGAGAGGAGCTTGAGGTGGGTTTTGGTGGAGCTGGTGGTTCTTCAAGGGCACGCAATTCCATGCCGGGAAGCTCTCGTGTGCGTGTACGACGACGTGCTTGTCGCACCAAAGATGTGGAGGAACGCGATTTCGTTGATAACTTAAGATCCGCTTCGTCCAAATCGATATTACAGATGCTAGTGCCGCCTAAGGTAGTTGGACTTGGGTTAGATTTGAAGGATGTCTTACTGCCTCCCTTAAATGACAAGACCCCTAAAATGTCTATAAAATCTTACTTAATGGAGTTTTGAATTTAACAGGCCCGGAAGATACTGTGTAGAACAGAGTTCCCCATCCCTAGCCTCTGGGACACGAACAAACTCGCCAATTCACACCTAGTGCTTGCCTCTGCTTTACTGTTTATTAGAGAAAGACACAGTCAAATTTTCGCGCTGTCTTCCTGGTGTTAGAACCTATAAAACCTCGCTGATTAACGAACTTGACGGGTCTGCCACAATATAGGCAATCAGACTTCAGGCATACAGGGGACTCAGACCGTCTGCACTGTCGAAAGTTTGAATACCAGAAAACAGACCCTTGTTAGGGTTATGTCTCTGCCAATCGTGCTGGTGAATGATACTCGGTCGAGAGAGAAAAAGGTTCAATTCCAAGGTGGAACAGCGTACTCCGCATTATGAATTCTTTGGATCTGGGATTTTCACGCCTGGGCCGAAGGGGTCTTACGCATTTCGCTATTCACACCTAAACGAACCGAGCGTATTCCGAAGCTTGTGCCAATAGCTCTATGAAGTAGGTCAGAGGATTGCTTTTTTTTATTTTCGCCCACTAATATACACTCAATTTTTAGCCTACCTCAAAGCTGCTCTAGCTACCTACAAAACTATAGTTTCAGCAAAGCTCTTAAGGAACCGCATACTATCTTTCAAAAAGAAGAGTTCGTTTATTCCCAAATTAACCGGGAAAGGAATTTAATTTCCTCAATAAACAGCCAGCCAGAACGAGTCAACCCTTAGCCACGGGACGATACGAAATACACATGAAATTCTAGGGATTCACCATGATGGGGTAACTAAGGGACATACTTTTCACACTCCTGACCCGAAACAGGTGAAAGCTCACTTTAAAAGACAAAAGTTAAGCTGCCTTTATCTCTTCTCGAAACCTACAAGGAAATCCGAACACTTTTCTTAAAGGTAGAACCTGAGGGAGGTCTAAAGTAGACATATTTGAAATTTGGTATAACAAATTCCACTATTCATTTTCTATTTAAAACTATATTTAAACTATTTAAACATATAGATGATAAAAATGATACGAAGCCTATATTACTTCAACAAGACAGCAGTGTGGGATGGCAATAACCTATCAGAATGGTTTGAGTCTAACATGGGAGTAAAACAGGGATGTCTTTTGAGTCCCCTTCTTTTCGCGTTGTATGTAGATGACATTACTTGGGATCAGAGCACATAAAAGTGTTAATGTACGCCGACGACATGGTACTACTAGCTGAGAGCCCTATAGACATGCAACAAATGATAGACGCCTTATTTGAATACTGCCAAAAGTGGAGCCTAAAAGTAAACTGCGCAAGATCAAAAGTTATGGTAATTCGAGATAGTAGAGGCCGCAGAGCTATAGCAGATGCATGGAAATTAAACGAAACGAATCTTGAAGTGGTCAGCGAATATCGATACCTGGGAGTGACTCTTACCCCACGCATGACGTTTCATAAGCACCTTAAACAAAAACTTAGCGACTCCAAAATTGCAATAAACCCGACTTGGAAAGAGCTGCTTAGGAAAAGGAACGTCAGCCACAGCACCAAATATGCCCTATTTTTAGCCACTGCAAGAGCAATTATGTGCTACTCTGCTCAAGTGTGGGGCGTTGATCAATTTGAAGAAGTCGTTTTTTTTTCAAACGAGTGTTCCACCTACCTCAGTACTCCCCCAACTATGCAATACATTTAGAAACAGGACTTCCCACTGTCACAGTATACAATGCAAATTCATTTTGACTACGTTACCAAAACCATGCGAATGCACCCCACTCGTCTCCCAAGAGTTGTTACGACGTACCTGCTAGAGACCAAAACGCAGTTTTTCCGCATTAGGGAATCCATGGCACTGGAACACAACATCGAATGCAATCTGAGCGATTACAACACATGGAGCGTTTGGCAAGGTTAGCTTCTACGGAGTATTGACAACAGAGAGAGGGCCAGTTTCGAAGCAAAAGCTAGAGCTAGTCAGTCCCGCATCACCTACAGTCAACTGCAGTATAATCTTTCGACTAGGAACTACTTCCAAGATGACATCAAAGCAGCAGCCATATCCGTTATTTTCCGAGCGAGAACAGAACTGATGAAACTAAACTACACCCTGTACAGTACCACGCCCAGCCAGTGCACACTCTGCAATACAGGAGAGAGAGAGGACACTGAACACTTTCTTGCCCGGTGCCCCATACTAAAAGAACTTAGGGTTCTGCACGTGGGAAAATCAACACTGTCGCGCCAGGAATCACACGCACTGCTCAACGGAAGCAATTGGCGCTCCCTTACTGCCTACTTGCGGGAGAGCCTCCAATATCGCCGAAGCTTCCATATGGACTACGGCGATACGTGACCTAAAAACCAGGAAAGCAAAGTCACATTTGCTAGGCTAACGGCTAACTGCCACAGCCCCTATTTTATTATCTATTCAACTTCTTTTTTTTGTTAAATTGTTAAACTTCAGAATAAGTTTTTTATACTACTTTACTCGAAAAAAAAAATTTGAAAATAAATAATACTACTACTACTACTATAAACATATTCGAGCTTGCAATTTTAGATTACATGGGCCTTGTGGTAGGGACTTTCAAACATCATAATCTATATTATCTAAACCCCAATTTAAAAAAAGAAAGAAATGAATTTTGAGAACTAAATTTTGACCGCACAAATTAGGTTTTTAAAGGAATACTGCTGCTTATGAGGGCTAACTGTCAACACAGATAAAACGAAAATTGTTCCAATATGTGACAATAGTGACCGGGTCTGCGAAGATGAAATCTGGTACCTGATCGTTTACAGAATTGGGAGCTCGTCACATCTAACATGTCTTTTAAAACTCATTTTTAGCTAAACCTTCGAAATGCTTAAAACATGGAAAACACTTGCAGAAGAACATAATGCAAGTTTGGAGTTGACTAGTTCAAACACGTGGAAAAGATCTCATCGAAATATATTGGAAGGAACTGTTCAAAAATTTTACTCTTCAAGATAAGAGCAACCCGGCGAGGATAATATACAGACAACTAAGCTACTCATTGGGGGAAAACCAATATTTTGCAATTTTAAAGCTAGAGAAGACACGTTTGACTTTATTTCAGTATGAGGAAAGGTGTATTCGAAGCAAGCAGAATTAAGGCAACAACGAACCATTGAAATTTTAAGCGGAGAAAATTTTTTTAAATTTCAGTAGAAGCATCAACATTTAGAAATCGTATATTGTCAGAGGAATTTTGACCGATTTATGTTATTTTTTTCATATCTGTAACCCTACCTTAGTCAAAACCTCAGAACGATTCGGTCTCTCGAAACGAGCGGGGAATCCGAGCGAAATCAGGGTTGTGCCGCTGGCATTATTTTCGTCAATTAGCATAAATAATTGGTAATTCCAATTGATAATGCTTTATTTTAATTGGCATTAAATCTGGCAATGCAAATTTAAAATTTTTTAATTGGCATTATAAATTTCAATTCTAATTAAAATATTTTGAATTGGCATTGAAATGAAATAATTCTAATTCAAAATTTTCAATTGGAATTGAATTGAATGTCAAAACGCGTTTAACACCATTGAGTGACAAAACGTGCATTTAATTTTGTTGTGAAAAAAATATGACTTCTTTCGAAACCAACATCGATGTCGATTCCGACGATAACATTAAGGCCAGCGAAGCTAGCACAAGTTCAACTGATGTCCCCACTGAGGAGAAAACAAAGCCTCTAATCTTGGGCGGTAAATACTTCGCAGTGTTGGAAGCGGTAAGTATAGTACCAAATACTGGGGAAGAGTGTTGAGCAATGCAATCGAAATGGCGATTGAAGCGTCAATTTTGTCAAAATCGTTTCGAAAGTGCCCACTGTGCCGAGCTAGACTGCCTACAATCCTTTGACCACTACTTTGTGAATTTACCCATTGTGCTGGCTGAGAGTGCCTCCAGCTGCCACCAAAGATCATTTCGGAATGAATAAAATAAATAAACTGAAATTATTTAATTTTAATGCCAATCGAAAAATTTGAATTAAAATTTTTTTAGTTTAATGCAAATTAAAAAATTAGAATTAGAATTATTTCATTTCAATGCCAATTGAAATTTTTTGAATTAACATTATTTTAATTTAATTTCAATTGAGAATTTTGAATTAAAATTATTTCATTTCAATGCCAATTCAAAATATTTCAATTGGAATTGAAATTTATAATGCCAATTAAAAATTTTTTGAAATATCATTTAAATTTAATGCTAATTCAAAAATAATGCTAATGCTTTGGCACCCAACCCTGAGCGAAATAAACCACTGCTAGAACTTCACTACTATTGGAATAAGATTATCCTGAAATCATAATTTCTCTTACAAAAAGATTAGAAATATTAATAACTTTGGACAGATAAACGCTTCGATATAGCGATGTGGAAGTATTTCTAATATAAACATATATCGTATTTTGACAACCCAATCAAACTAAAAATGAGATACAAATAGTTTTAAAACAGAAATGCTCGTGCCTTATAACCTCGCTCCACTAAACTACCTCATTCTTTCTGTGTATGTCCTCATTAGATATAAATGATCATTCCACGATGGATGAATGAGTCACTGTCACAACACTTTGCTTTCTTCCACTATACTATCAATAAACCATTGAATTAACAAGTTCCAGCAATAGAAGCTGCGTTGACAAGGAGAGATGGTTTTAGGTCATGGTCATAGACTAGGATATCTAGACTAAACGATCGACACCGATTCTGTCAGAAATTAATCAGCTGCTCTCTGGTCACATTTGGTCAGCTGTTCGTTCTCACTTACGGTCTATGGATACATTTGGACCAGTGAACCATATGATGTTGAATGTTAACCAGTGGAACAAGGGTTAAGGAAGAAATGCTGAAGATCGGAAGTTTGGTGGTTCGGTTCGGAAGTTTAAGCCCTTGGTAAAGCTTAAACAGGTTCAGTTCGTGGAACGGTTTTAAAAGAGATCCAATTATTAAAACTTGTGGCGCTCTGCTTTAAGACCCTACCTACCTTATCTACTTATCCCATCCGTTACCCTTGACTGCTTTCACTATTTCACTTCTGGGCTTAGCATATTTAGAACCAGAATAAATTGACTAACTGTTTGAGACTGCATCTAATGGAGCTTTATGCTTCGCTGATCTTGTCTAAATTAAAAATCCACTTAATTAAGGAATTGCACGCTATTCCCCACGCTTCACCCTACCTTTTCGCTTGATCAACCCATTGAGCTCCTCGAAACGCATTGGGACTTGCGGCAAAGCTGGCAATGATAGTTCCTTTTCGGCAGCAACAACCTCCAACTTTTTGCGACTGCTTAAATCTTTGCGTCTACGGCTAGGCTGTAGTAGAGCCGCCTCCATGCTGTCCATCTTGGCCAGCTGTAAAGCCTCACCCTCACCACTCGAGACACGTCGTAGATGTTGCATGGTCTCATCGATCTCTGCACAGGTTCCGCGCTGTTTACGCTTAGAGCGTGAAGGAGGCGGGGCCATTACCTCAAAATCCTCCTCAGTTGCAGTCATTTGAAGGCTAACCATATTCTGGGTGACAGTGGTATGGAATCCAGATTTCGTTTTGGGTCCATCGATGTGGCGAGACTGCTTAGAGGGTGGCGTTGAAGGGGCTTGAGGTCTGAGTAGGTTAGGAGGAGGGGGAGGGTAAGTAAGGTACTAAAACTTTCGCTGGGCTAACTACTCAAGAGTGTCTACAGCTACAATACTTTCCCACAAGGGCTACGACAACCAAAGCCACGCCAGAAGAGGGACCAGGGTTTGAGTACAAAACGAAAATATCAAACCTTAAATACTTCTCAAGGAACTCCTTGGGAAAGTCAATTCTAAATGATCAGACTCACCTTTCACTGTTCACGGACGATGTCATGGAGGACAACGACATTAGGTTCGGCTTTGGTACCATTATTTCACCGGCCTCCAAGAGATCCTCATGATTGCCGGAATACTTGTCGCGGTTCATCGAGCGTTTGGTCCTGAAAAACACCATCATTAACAAATTGCAAAACACAAAAAAAAACAGAAACAGAAAAAAGGGAAATTGAAAAAGGATTTCCGAAGAATTGAAATTAACAGACTGACGGATGATTCCCAGCTTACTTTAGATTCGGAGGTTTGTATTTATTGCGCGCTTCGAGGCGTTCCTTGGCCTTGCTGGTCTCATTGCTGTTGCCCAGTTTGATATTGTTCTGTATGGCCTTCTCCTTGCACCATTCCACATGACGATCAAAGGCCTTGACATTGAAATTGCGTTCACAGTGAGGACAACGTTCACCGGGTGCAGCCTTCATGCGTTTTCTTATAGAACGCTCTGCGGGAGGATTGGGGGCTTCGTTAGCCGTGTTCGATGAGGCCTCATTTGCGGCCTTACGCAAAGAGGCACGAGCTGTGGAGCGTACCAAGTCGCCCTGACCCTGGGATTGGCGACGTACAGGACCAGCTGGAGCCGCCGGCTGTTAAAAAAGCGGTTAAGGAAATTCAGTTTTAGTCCTTTTACTGTTAACTTTAACTTACCGGCTCCACTGCCTGCTGCTGCTGCTTGACTGGCGTTGGATCACGACGTGTGGAGGGCGGTGTTACCACTCCCGCCGCCTTTTCTGCATTTGGCAAACCAAAATTCTTGGGCAGCACATAGGTGGAGAGTGCGGTACCATCACGACGCTGACGTGAAGAATCAAAAATCTTACGTTTCTTCATCTTCTCACACACCACCACATGCTTCCTTAAAGCATTCAAATTAAAGGTGCGACTGCAGTTGGGACAAGGGGTTAGTTCACCCGTATTGCCATGCTCGGGCACGGGCACAGCCAGCCCCGTGGTCAGCGGTGGAGGCGGCGGCGGCAATGGCTCCTCATCCTGTCCCTGCAGGGACGAGTCTAGCGTTTCGTTCTCCGTGGTTGCCGTTGCTAAACCGTACAATAATCAGAAAATAGACAGAGAGTTCGAGTTTGTTAGTGGAATTCAGTTTATCTCCGATCACTTTTAGCAATGTTCTGATCTGCAGGGCTTAAAAACTAAGACTGAACTTCATTTCGTTTTGTTTAAACAAAATGTATAACAAAAACCGAAGCAACAACAAAAGCCAAGTCAGTTGTTGGGTTGGGGAAAGGAAACAGCCCAGACGAGAGAGAGTAAAAGTAAGTTGGGCTTTTGGCCAAGTGAAAATCTCACGAATAATTTACAGTTGACATTTCGTGTGTGTGTGATCAGAAGATAAATAACATTATCTGTGGCACCACAAATCAACCTGATGAAATGTTGCTGTAGCCAATTTTGGCAGCTGGTCTATACCAAATTCCATTGATGCCATATTATTTTATTAGGTCTCCATCTGACTGTGTGTGATTGGTGTGTGTGGGTGTATCTTGGTATTTTGAAGTAAAACAAATTGGTTCAGTGATGAACACATGTGGCTTAAAGTCACGCCCACGTTTAAGAAATTAAAACAATATGGAGAAGAGATTTATTCTTGTTTGTCAATCGATTTGAGATAATATTCTATTTTATTTTCCCATCAAAACGTTTTCCGTTTTTTTTCCATGGTAATTTTGCGCAATTTCAGAATAAATTAAAGATAAAATCAGAATTTATTCTAGATACTAAAACGAACTGAATATCCCCACTCACTTATCCTCATTCAAGGAGGAACCCTTACAAAGTATAATTTCGGAAAAGTTTTAAAGCTTATAAAGTTTTCTAAATACATATTTACATTTTGCATTTTCGAAGGCAATGAAAGGTTCTGTGAAAGCTCAGATAAAATGTCTTAAAATATTATAAATGTAAAAGTTGGTGTGTTTGTAAGTTTGTAACTCAATTACGCTTGATGATTAGATAACAATGCAGGCGTTGGATAATGTAGGTGTAAATTGCCTCATTTGCAAATATTTTATATGAGCTTAGATTATTATAAAGATTTGTTAGATGGTATCAGAACGATTAAAAGTTATAACTTATACCAGATTTGTGAGATTTCTCTTTTAAGCAAGAACAACCACAAGACAATGAAACAGCTACCTGTATGGTAAGCGTGAGCTATCCTTTGAAAGCCAGCATTAGGAATTTCTTCTTTTAAGCAATGGGAGACAACCACGATAGATCCAATAAAAACAGATCTACCTATTTTTGTGTAATGTGGCTAACGTTTGTGATTATCTAAAATACGGCTGGAACAATGTATGTTATTGGCTTAGTGCAATAGAAACAAACCTCTTCCAAAACGCAGCTCAGGAGGAACGCCGGGTAAGCACTGATTGATTAATATACCAAAATGAACCAATCGTTTATGCTCCAGAAATTCTTTGCAGAAGCGGATTAGTTTTAATCCGATAGTATTTCATTACTCAATCATTATAACCATAACAGTTTTAATCAGATGTATAAAGGAAGAAAACGATATTTATCGATGATCCGTTGAATTTAGACTGGATAGTTCTAACTTCGAACAAGAGATGATAATAATATCCGTTTTGGTTGATTTTAGATTTTCATCCAAAGTAGTTGAAACATTTCCACAGGATGGGAAAAACAGATTATTTTTAATTGAAGCCGCGTATCAAGGAGGTGTAGACCAAGACCGCGAAAATTGACAAGTTTTCATTTAAGTATTTACGAAAGCGCATGCAGAAAAGACCTAAAATTATTATAAAGTTTCGATAGACGGGTAAACATAGGAGTAAAATAAACGGTCCAACGGTAAATAGGAGTTGTAAATTTAACGGTCAAACAAATCGCGAAATTTCTAAAATTTTCATAGGACCTAAGATTATAATGAAGACCGCGAAATTTTACAAACATTAATTTGAGTAAATGGCAATGTAGACGGGTAAGCCCTGTACACCTTTGGTATACCTGCAAAGTACGTTCGACTTTGCATGATGACGTTGAGAAGCACTTAAAGCTCCGTCAAAATAGGAACGAACCTCTCCGAGCCTTTTGATACCAAAAGAGGTTTTAGGCAGGGTGATACCTAATCGTGTGACTTCTTTAATCTGCTGATGGAGTATATACTGCGACAGTGCCCAAATGCCAACAGATCGGGCACCATCTTTAATAAAGATGTAATGCATATGCCGATGATATTGACATTATCGGCAATACCGAACAGGCGGTAAGCAGGGCGTTTTCAGAGATTGAGGAGCAGTCTGAACTAATGGGTTTAGTGTTAAACGAGGACAAGTACCTATTGTCCTCGAAACAGAAGTACACACGACTTGGGCAATCTGTTGCAATGGGAGAGTACAACTTTAAAGTTGTAGAGTACCTTGTCTACCTCGGAACGATGATAACCGGCGACAACAACATAAGCCTGGAAATTCGAAGAAGAATCACGCTCGCAAACCGATGCTATTACGGGCTAAGTAGGGAGCTCAAGAGCAGAAACCTCAAGCGAAGAACAAAAATAGCGCTATATAAGTCGCCTATCATCCCAGTCCTGCAATACGGCGCAGAAGCATGGGCAATATCATCAGCGGATGAGGCGGCGATTGGCGTTTTCGAGCGAAAGATTCTTCGCAGGATTTATGGACCTTTAAAAGTTGGCGAGGATTTTCGCATCCGAAGGAATGACGAACTATATGAGCTCTATGGGGATACTAGTCTGGTCAAGCGCATAAAGCAACAGCGGCTGCTCTGGCTGGGACATGTTACCCGTATGGATGATCAAGCTCCAGCAAAAATGGTCTACAAGAGGAATGCGAAAGAACTGGGACAAAGCAAGGTGGGACGACCACCTCTAAGGTGGGACGACCCGGTGCGGAAAGACATTTCCAAGCTTGGCGTGAAAAACTGGTGCCAGCTCGCACGGAGCAGAAGCGACTGGCGGACATTGGTTGCAGCGGCCGATACCGTCAAACGGTTGTGATGCAAACATCGGACCAATAAAGAAGAAGATGTTTGATCTATTGATTGAATAAAAAGCAAAAAAAATTAAACAATTAAAATAAGTGCGAAATTTGATCAAATTGTTCTTATTTCTAAAATTGTTTTAAAGATTTTATATACTGCAATAGTAGAGGGTATATATATGTGGTGTAGACCGAACAGTCCCAGAAATCGAGAAATTTACAAAAATGCATAATGAGTTCAGATTATCATAAAGATTTGATAAGTGTCGGTCAATTTAAAAATATTAGTAACAGGTAATCGCGAATTATGCTAGATAAATATTTGATAGATGGCAATGTCCAAGTAGGCTTCACTTCTTTGTTTTGAATCTCAAATTCTAAAAACAGGGAGAGGTTGTCGGAGATGGTTCAGAAGGTCGCTGAATCAAGGTTCCAGGAATAATATTGTTTTCGATAATTCACAATAAATTTATGTTAATTTTAAAAACCTTATAAGCTAAGTTTTTGGGGAAGCCATTGATACCCGAATGGTCACTGTTGTTCAAAGGCAATTGCTGGTAACAAATTTCCTATAATCCACGAACCAATGCATCCTGGTTTATAGTCCATATAGGGTGGGTCATAGGTGAATATTCAAGAATTAAGTTTTACCTTCTTCTGGAGGTACCTTAACTTATTGTACGATTGATCTGAATTTTTAATATTGCGTTCCCAATGACCCCTTTCGTATTTGCTGAATTTATTCTAAGCCATAAAAAAATAACTTAAAATTGTTTTCGCTGGGTGTTGCAACTATAAAAGTACTCATTAAACGCGAACCTAGGCTTTAATCGTAAAACCGGGTATGAGGTGATGCTTACAGAAATCCCTTGTATCAGAGTTTAAGTTTAATACAAAGTTTTTGATGCTGTGCTGTGATATAGTAGTTGTATGATTTCATTTCCATTACGGATCTTAAACTTGATTCCATGGACTCAGACGTTAATAAACTAAAATTTGAATAAGTACAAGCTTTATATATAAAAAACAACAATCCAATTATAATGCGCAGACCAGCACAGCAGCATTACATCAATCAGCAACACGCATAAGACTCTACTCTTTAGTTTCCATTTCCAGTTTTCCCTTCTGTAAGCTCTTCTCTACATTTCATCTCATTTCCAAGTCAAATCAAAGCAATGTTTCATGTAACGCATTACATTGCTGAGAAGTGGGTGAATGAGATGACTTTGGCTTGCAACAGATGCATACAGATACATACATACATATATTTCAATTCTTTCCACTTGAGTTTTTTCTTTAAAAATAAAGATGAAAAGAATGATAGGTATGATCGGGCTAAGTGATTTTAAGTTCAGACGTTCAAAAGTTTATTAGAGCAAAAGTTGAAGATATAGAAATGATTAGAATTGTTGTTGGACTGACAGCATTTTCAACATATAAGCCACTTAAGTCTTCAGTGGGTAGGCAATATGTTGAAACAAAGCGAAAGCATAATACAAACAAATTACTTGTTCTTGCTTTACGTTTGTGAACTTTCAACTAATGGACACCCTTTTGGTGGGAATATGAGAAGTGCGAACTGAGGGGAATAACGGTTGAACTTGGGTTAACACAAAATGCAAAGTAGACTAGGAGTTTTATGTTCTTGGCATAAAATATTTCTCATTGGAATTTCATGCTTACTGATAAGCCATAAGTAGAAGAAGAAATTTATAAACAAATTGAACATAATCTTTAATATGAGGAGAGCAAATTGTTTTCTTAGAATTTAGAACGTGACTTAATATGATGAAACCCTATTCTTTTAATGATTCTTTTGGCTGATAAGAAATATTATTTAAAAGTTTTGACGACGCACATAAAAATTTGAATTGAACGTCACCAAATTGTATTTGGTTAATGCGGGATTTGACGCACATCTCAAATGAGTAAATGAGAACTTCTTTGGAATAAGAAGGAAATATAGAGAAAAAGAAGAATGTTTCCAAAATATATTTCTGACATACGAACCATCGGACATGGAGAATACCCCCTTAAGATCATAATGAAATCTGCATAATAAAATGCAATTTTGATTTCCTAATTGATCTGGCAAAACCTCATTAACCTCCATTAGCCAACCAAGAGCTTTCCCTGTCATAATTATGTTAAATAGAAATTATAATGATTCATTTTAGTTGTTAATTAGTTGATAATTTACTTGGGTTAATTTCAGCTGCATGCAAATGATTAGTTGAATGGTGTTTAGTGGTGGACACATCAATCTTATTGACCACAATCAAAACACGTTGATTTGAATTGTTAGATGTAGTTGTTGCTGTTGTGGTTGCTGTTGAAGGAGTAGACTCCGACTCACTTGACTTGGCATTGTTGGATGCTCGTTTGCTATTGTTGCTACGTCTCAATGAGAAGGTGTTGCGTACGCGCGAAAATGTGGACAAATGTTGCAGCGGTTGAATTGGCTGCTGCTGTTGCTGTTGTTGCGCCTCACTAAGCACCATCGAGTTGAAAGAACCTGACTGCGGCTGCTGTTCAAAAACATTAATGTTGCCTTCATTTCCACTTCCATTTGCATCCACATTATCATTTTCATTTTCATTGCTGAAATTTTGTTGCGTTTGATCAAGGTCCAGCAATTCGTTTAATTGCTGATACTCCTCGTAAATGTTACGACTTTGCCGCTTATTGATTTTGTTCAATTGTTGTTGCTGTTTCTGAGACTTTGATTTGAAAATTTTATTCCACATTTTTTTGCTCATTTTGAAAATTCGTACGAGTTTCACATATTCGACTAAACTTCACGGGCCGGCGTTTTGTTTCCAACTGAGGCGGCAACAACAGGGAGCTAGCAACATTTAAGCTCACGCTCTTGCTCAGAAAGTTTAGCTACATGTTGCTGCAGCCTAAGTATTTTGCATGCAATTAAAAATAGCTGCACTCCAGTTGGAGGCTTTGGTGGTGGGTGTGGGTGGACGGCCCTGCTCTCTTTCCTCTTCTCTCGTTGGTGTCTTGTTTGTCTTGCAGTCTTAACGGCTGATTTATTTAAATCCGCCGCCGTCAATGTTGCTGAACCTTTGGCTTGCTTCGACATTTTTCATTCTCTCTCTTTCGGTCGGAAGACTGACAATTTCCATTTGAAGGGAAATCTTTCACTCCACTTCCTTCCATCAATCAGTATTAGACTTCAAAGATTTATAATTTTATTTCGATGGGGAACTGGGTGTAGCCTATATGAGGGCACACACACACACACATAATTATGTCCACTTTTGGCACAAACTGAATAGTTGCATAAGTAAGCCAAAAAAGGTAGCCTGTCTGCAGCAACAACAACAAAAACATTAACTGGCAACATTTGTCGACCTCAGCAACATTTTAAGTTTTGGGTTGCAGGCGGAGGAACACACAGCTGGCCCAGGCAACAAATGCTACCAGCAACATCTGGTATATGGAGACATTTTTTGCTGCCGGTTGATATAAAACTTACAGCTTGGGCAAAATCATTATGAGGGCAGTTTGATACATTTAAGTAAGAAATTATTTCTATTTTGTAGAAAAGGGGGATTTGTGTATTCTGTACCAAAGGTACTCGTTTTACTCTGTACAGGGAGAAAAGGTCATTTCCGATCCTATAAAGTATATATATTCCTGATCAGCATCAACAGCCGAGTCGATATAGCCATGTCTGTCTGACTGTCTGTCTGAAATGTACTTGTCTCTATTTTCGTTGAAATTTACGAGCTTGACAGTAGTCTTAATTATCAATTGATAATTGACTGAATCAGAAAAGTATCCAGACTGACTTATCAAACCGCCCTCGTCTAGTAGCCAGAAAGAGCATTGCCTTTTCTTCGTTTTTCCATTCAGATTTTTTTGTTTTGTCTTTTGCCTTTTTCTTTTCGTTTCTGTTTTTAAAGTTGCTTCTGTTTTTTAATTGAAATGCGAATGCACTTTTGAGTATCTCTCTTCTTTGGTCAGATTGCTCAAAACTGATGATGCCGCAATAAATCACAATCTGGTGCAGCATCCGCTGTCATGACGTCATTTCACATATGTGAGGAGTCCAACTCTTATGCAAGTCAAAACCATAACAAAAATATGTATGTTTAGTTCGAGTAATGAACTTGAGGCATGCCATTCTGATTTATCGAACCAACAACTTCCTTTGGGGGGCGGGTCGTATGTTGAGGGCGTGGGTTGACGTTTCTGTGGTCGCCCACGCGCCGCGACTTTGACTTGGCCATAAAAATCGAGATAATTCTCATATAATTGTCACGCTTTTGAATGACGAAAATAGAAAAATAGAAGTTGCTCTCATGATTTTTCACGGCACAGACGGGAAAAGCAAAAACTACAAAAAGGGGCGCATGCTTAAAAATAGTGCAACTTTGGCTAATGGCTGGCGTTTTGGGGGCAAGGCGCGCCCTGAAAAGCATATATATGAGTGAACTCCAAAGCAATGTTTCACGCCATGAGCAAGAGCACTTGCACTGAGAAAAATGCAAAGTGGTGTACAAGACTGTGAAGAAGAAACCGAGAAAACTTGACTCAAGATATGCATATTTGGTAGTACAAAATTGAGGTTTCAAAAACTTGATTCGATATTTTAGCGTTAAGGTAAATAGTTTAAGACAGAGACGATGGTATAGAAAGTAACGATATTTATAAAATGTCCGATTCTGTGAATTCCTTAAAATCGCGTTTGATAGGTGAACTTTAGATGCTTGTTATGGGAGAACCAAATATCCTAGACCATTTTTCTTTCGAATTACTATGCAATATTGTATCCTCCTTAAAGTTGCATTTTAACTTTCTTCAATATCTTAATTAAATCTTACACTTTGCCCCGGGTCTAACAACTTGACATTTCTAGACCGAACAGATGCAAATTTCTTGAAACATCTGTGTTATCAACCCTGGGAAATTCTCGGCCTTTCACTACTTTTCTACGTTGACAACGTAAAACTAGTTTGTTCCTATACTGTGTACCAAATGTACTCAAAGTATATTAGTTTTGTGCAAAAGTATGTAACCAGGGAAAAGGAATCTATTCCGATCCTATAAAAAATATATATATTATTGATCATGTGTCCGTCTGTCTGTCCGTATGAAGGAAGATACTCAGAGATGGTTAGAGTAAGAGGCTTGTCATGTTTGGGATAAATATTGCTTATGCTTGCAAAAAAAAACCAAATGACCAAAAGAAATTTCGCTGTCGCAATGCTGGCGTCTTACTAGGTTGCCAAACACGCAGTAGTGGCGCCATTTATTGTTCAGTTTTTATAAACCCTCAAGAAGCATTGTTCAAAGCAAATCTAGAATTGTAGGTTGCAAAACATTAAAAAACTTTGGAAAGATAAAGATCGTGTGAACAATGCTCAAGTTCTGACTAAAAGGAAGTTACAGAGTATTTAACAGGCAGGTTTGACCCACTTTTTTACTTGTTTATAATTAATTCCTGGAACAGTTTCTATTAAAGCAGAAATACTATTGGAAATCAAAGGGCTGATAACAGAAATATTCCGAGAAACTTGCATCTGTGCGGGGCATCGGGGCTATAAAAGCAGAGTGAATGCTACTTTTGGCATAAGTTATAGACTGCAAATCTAGTAGACGGTACCACTTTACCACAAATAAACATGAAATTCCTCTCGCTTGCCGTTGCTGTAGTGCTTGGCCTCTTGGCTTTGGCTAATGGTAAGCTTCTCCTGTCGGTTGATTCTTAGTAAGAGATTTATAATCTTTAAAATTGTTTTGTTTACTTAAAGCTGGAGTTAGATTTCCACGATTTTCTGATGAGTCTAGGACAGACTGTTGGTCACTTAATGATCATTCTGAGAAATTAAATAGATGCGAATATGATTATACCACCAGCCCATGAAGCTAAATAAATTTTTTCGGAGCTCCGACTTGCGGGCTCTAACAAAGATTGCCAATGTATATTATTTGAAAATTTACTTCTTAAGGGTTTTTGGGAGAATGTTATGGTTCAAAATTTGGTTTGGTGTGCCAATATTTTGATTGAAGTAATGTCGCATTGCATATTACGTACTCAGGGTATGAGAGGCACTCACTTAGTGTATGCCAAATACATTTATAATTACACAGAGGGAAAAATCGTGTTGCCTTCAACTTAAAATGAGATCAGAACATTCTCAAAATTTTTTAAAACAAATGTTCCAAATGTTCTTGGAATGAGTAAAATGGTTCTCAGACGGATTAGTTTTGCTTAAACAACAACAAGACCGGTGTTTAACAGAGAGATATACAAGAGAGCGGGTTAGCTCTCTTTTTGATCACTCTCTCTCTCTCTCTCTCTCTCTTGTCAGCTCAGCAAAGCATAAGTAGCCCTCTAGACGTGCATCTGCAAAACTGTTCAGCGGCTGAATTGTCTAGCGCGTCATTCCATACGTTGAGTGCATAAGGTACCGGGTTCATATCCCCGTCAAGTCCGAACCAATTTTTCTGTGTAGTCTGTTAAACTTAAATGAAACGAGTCTGGTGACGTGGGTCATTGAAGCGATGCTTCTTATTGGGTAAAGTGAAAAGCAGCAGACACGCATATCCAGGATTCTCGCATTCCCTCACTTCTTCCAATCAAGAGAGGTATGTACCTGTTTCCTCTTCCACCCAAATGATAGTAATCGCGCCCACACCTGGTCCAGGTGCAATCAAATTTTTTTCCCAGGTGAGTTTAAAATGTGCTTGAAAACGGAACAACATTAACTCAAATCATGTTCTCAAAAATGGAACAATATAAACTTAATTTGAGTTTTTGCGTTCTCAATAAATTGTTCTTGAAGTGGGAACATTGTACTACAAATAAGAAAACTCGTTCATGCATACTTTTTGGTAACGATTGTGCTCTTTTTGAGTCCAATGTTCTCGGTTATTTCCCTCTTTGTAGGTTTTCCAATTGACAATATAAATGTAGCATAAGAGTTTTATTTAAAAACGAGAAGGCCAAGCTAACTTCGTCTTTGCCGAAGTTTTAATACCCTTGCAAATGTTTTAATACGTCAGCATTAAAACAAACCATTTTTCTGATAAAAGCCACTTTTCGACCGATAATTTCTATGGCTGCTATAAGATATAGTCATCCGATTTTGACAAAAACTTCCAAATCTGTGTAAAAGCGTATAAAACTAATAATTGCCGAAGCGGAAGGCGTTCACATTAAAAACAAAAAAGTTTTCTCACAAAGACCCACTTTTCGACCGATAGTTCCTATGGCAGCTATAGGATATAGTCATCCGATTTTGACAAAAACTTCCAAATCTGTGTAAAAGCGTATAAAACTAATAATTGGCGAAGCGGAAGGCGTTCACATTAAAAACAAAAAAGTTTTCTCACAAAGACCCATTTTTCGACCGATAGTTCCTATGGCAGCTATAAGATATAGTCATCCGATTTTGACAAAAACTTCCAAATCTGTGTAAAAGCTTATAAAACTAATAATTGCCGAAGCGGAAGGCGTTCACATTAAAAACAAAAAAGTTTTCTCACAAAGACCCACTTTTCGACCGATAGTTCCTATGGCAGCTATAAGATATAGTCATCCGATTTTGACAAAAACTTCCAAATCTGTGTAAAAGCTTATAAAACTAATAATTGGCGAAGCGGAAGGCGTTCACATTAAAAACAAAAAAGTTTTCTCACAAAGACCCACTTTTCGACCGATAGTTCCTGTGGCAGCTATAAGATATAGTCACCCGATCCGGTCGGTTCCGACATATTAGCAGTGTGCAGTAAAAAGAAGACTCTGTGCAAAGTTTCAGCTCGATAGCTTTAAAATTGAGAGACTAGTTTGCGTAGAAACAGACAGACAGACGGACAGACGGACAGACAGACGGACGGACAAAGCTCAATCGACTCAGCTCGTCGCCCTGATCAAGAATATATATAGTTTATAGGGTCGGAAATGAATATTTCTATGCGTTGCAAACTTCTGGGCAAAATTATAATACCCTTTGCAAGGGTATAAAAATTTGCCGGAAGGCAATGAATTCTTTTATAATACTGTTGACTGAACTGTATTATGCCATGCTCCCATTTTCACTTTCGCAAAACTTTTGCGATTCGATATACCCGTTACCTGATATACCCGTCATAAAAAAAAAATTTTTAACAGTGTTCCAGGGTGAACATCTGAAAAGTATGCAACACTTTTTTAACTCGGCTATTTTTCACATTTTTGCTCATAACTTGAGAACCGCTCATCTGATCATTATCATTTCTTTGTCAAATTTATTCGTTTTGCTAATTACTAACTATCTCTAGAAGGTACAAAAACTGTAGGAGATATTATATAACGTTTTCTCCAAATTGCGGGGGCGGGAGGGGGCGTGGCCAAAATTTGAAACAAACTTGATCTGCGTGCAGATAAAAGAAGCATTGGTCCCATACATGTTACATACATTCGCACGACTTTAGTATACCCTTTTTACTCTACGAGTAACGGGAATAATAACCCACAAAACAATGGCCTTTGGTGTCAAAAGTCTTGTGTGTTATTTTTATAGGAAATTTTTTGTTTTGGAAGTTCATTTATTAAGGCATATACTAAGCTAAAGGCAAAAAGTTCTGGGTAAGATTGTACTAAAAAATATGTGAACAATCGGTGCTGGTAATGCGCCAAGATAAAATATCCAACGTATAAGCTTGCTGTACACGATTTTCTTGATTTTTCTGAGTGTAGAAAACATAAAATACTTCACTTGATGTCTTTGTGGAGTATCCATTAGAGATATTTGAACACTGATTATAACAAACTAAATTTATTGCTTTTAGGGATCGTATAGAAATTGACAATTGGAAACGAAATGAAATGTCAATTCAAGACGGACAGTTATACATTTATATCTTAAATGTTTGTTTGGTGGATCAGTGATAAAGCTATTTAGCTGAATTCTCCCAATAAAACCGTTGTTTTGGTCCACAATTTTTATAAGTAAAGGTCACCCCTTTAACAGTGTGCGTAAGGCTACAAATAAGTTAGTAATAGTAAACTTGTTCGGACACTTTTCACAAGAGTAAGCCTTTAAACAATAGCAACATTAACAAAGCGCACAGTACCATGTACACATTTGTGACAAACACTCTGTCTGTCAGAGCGTATAAACACACTCTCTACTGCAGTTCTAGGTGACTTGTGCCTGGCCCTCTCTTTTTACAACACACCTCCCCTTGAGTTGTGCTCCACACACTATCAACAACAACATTGGGCCGTATTTTCTACTAATTAAGTTCTATTTCTGCCCCTCCATATCGCCGCTTCCATAATGAAACCATTTCAGTTCATTGGGCGCTGCTTTTTGGTGCCTAACAAATTTTGTTTTTGTAATAGTTTTTTTTTCGCTTTTCCTTTTTGGCTCGAACGCATTTTGCAGATTGCACAATTCTCTGTTCTGTTTCTGTTTGAAATTCAATGATGATGATGATGTGTGTTTTGTTTGTTGTAACAAATTGAAGTTGATTTGTTTGTTGTTGCTCTTATTGTTGTTGTTGTTGTTGGTGGTGATTGCTTTTTTAGAAAGTGTGAATGTAAAATACTTGTATTTGGTATTCCAAAGTGGTGGTTGTTGTTGTTATTGTGTCTATTTTCTTTTTAGTTCAAAATGTGTGCGAAGAATTTTGCCGTTAATTGAGGTAGGTAATTTTCAATTGGTTGTGGATTTGTGGGTTAAAGGTTTTTTTTTTGTATTTGAGAAAAGAAAAAATCAATTAGCCACTCTATTTGTGTGTCAGTGAGATGTTTGTATGAAAGGTAATGTGAGATGATTAAATTGGTTAGGTGGATGGATATAAGGGCATGGTGTCATAATAAGGTGTCAAGAAAGTAGTTTCAACAGGATACAATAGTCGACTTAGGGATTAATTCCATTTGGCCGCCTCTGAATTATATAGGGTAAGGTGCTCTCTGAGAGAGCTCTCTGTTGGGGACTCCAAATTTTCATTTTGTTGCTGTCATTTGATTGAAAAGGTTGTGTGCTAACGAATTTTTTTTGATTTGCCGACGGGATTTATTTATAATTTGTGAAAATGTCGGGCCAATACTGTTGCGTATGTCGATGTAAAGCAGTGCCAGCCCATAGCTACCCGGAATTGATGTCAGTCCTGGATTTATGCAAACGCGAGAAGAACTATTGATTGTGTGAATCGGTGAACACTGAATTGCAAGTAAGACGCCTGTGGACTGGAGCAGAGGCGGCCAAATGGAATGGACTGAAAAGGGTGCTTGTTTTGGTGAACAAGAGAACTCCCTCCAGACTACAGTAATTTAACTTGCAATGAAATCTTCACCGATTCACACAACCACAAGATCGGCACGCGTTTGCTTAAAAACACGACTAACACCGGCTCGTGTGAGCTGTGGATCGCCGCCTCTGGTCTAAAGAGTGCTCTCTTGGCCGGCAATGAAGTAAATCAGGGTTCCCCAAGAAGAGACCCCGAGTTTGTGGCTGTGTGTTTCTCCTGTCATATTGTTACGGCACTGCATTTTGGGCTGACACCGGCTAGCAAGTCATTTTAGGGGGGGAACTTAACCCCAGACCGCATAGCGAACAATCACTACAAATTCAATTCTTCACTAGCAAAAACGGGCACAAATTCAAAAAAGCAAACAGTTATTGGCCAAACAATCAAAATTCAGAACAAATCTCTATCGAAGAAGACTGGAAAAGTGCCAAGCGAATACTAATAAAATTTAGTCATGTATATACTATGTGTTTGTAATTCTAAGGGTGCTTTGCTTTTTGTTTTATTCTCTCTCTCTCTCTCTCTCGATATTAGCAAAAGCTGTCAGTCCTCGATAAACTCTGAATGCCATACCTAATATAATTGTATCATGGTTTATCCTAAACTCTGGGGCTCTCTTGAGTTTGCAATCTTTTCAAATAACATTTTTACAGTTTGGTTTTCGAGAAGCAAACATTTAATGACCGATTGACAGAATTAAGCCTGGTTTAAGCCTGTTTGGCTGATGAAAAGTAATAAAAGTATTAAGTCCAGTTCACACTGGCAAATCATTTGACTAATTTTATTTGATAAATTTTATTATTTGCTTGGATCCACAATTTAAGTTTTTAATATTAAAAAATCTGTCAATTTTGTTTCATTAAAATAATTTGAAACTATTTCCCTGTGTGAAATTAGCTTTAATAACAATTGTGTAATAAACAAACAAACCAAAAAAGTATTATTTCTTTAGCAGCACGGCAACACTGCTTAAAAAGTAGTAGGCGGTTGGAAAAGCTTTATGGCAAGCTTTTTTTTACATGTGGGAGAGCTTAAGGCCGTTACAAAAATTTGATTGGAATTCAAAAATATTTGTTAAATAACTGAAGAACCTTTCTGCACTCAAACTAAATTCATTAACAAAACAGGTTTTTCACATACTCCCCACTAATTTGCCAATAACAAACACAGGGGAATGTGTGTTTCATTTCTGTTTGAATTACGTTGCAAAAAAAACTGGTTGGAATTTATTCTATGTGCAAAATGAAACTTGTCTTTAGAGTTTGTCTCTAGCTTTGCGACTTAAATGTAGTTCAATGTCAAGGAAATTCATATTATGTGTGTGGGCTGGCATATAAAGTGGGTCACGCCCATTGCTCGCAGGCCTAAGACTTGGGCGCTCTTTGTTCGAGTAAACTATAAATCAGTTAAATGACAATGAATATGAACAGTTGGCATTAGTTAAACCTGGCAGGCTATCGTCAAGACGTGACTAAATTGGCAAACATTTTCAACGCTCGATTTCTGTCATAATGTTCATTAATCTTTCTGCACTCAAAGTTAGCTTGAGCTTTAATTTAATTTAATTGAATTTTGGGTCAATTCTGTTTCTGACACACACACACAGAAAATGGTATAGTGAGTGACGGGTATGTGACCATTTGCTTGGCTTCTGCTTTTTAACATTATTTTTTTTGGGGGGTTGTTGAAATGCCTTACACGTTTTCTGAGGCGCAGTTTTTGTATGGTGCTTGCAAATAAATAAATAAACAATTCGCAATGCTTCTCTGATGTCATTTGTGGCGATACAAATGTAGAAAGTTGCAACTCAATACAAATATTAATAAATGATTATAACAAAAGATGAACACAGAACAAAAGATAAAATGAAATTGTGTCTAATTCAGCAATTATTTTTAATGTTATCGTAGGGTTTTTGACCACAGAAATATTGAATTGCTCTGCCCTGTGGCGACACTCATTGACTTTTAATTAGTAATTTTCAAGTTTATGGTTCTACACGGTTGACAATTCTTTCTGTGAGGAGTGCTTTTATTGTCCAACGATGCTTCATTTATACGCTCAAGACTAAAAATATTAAAAGTTTTTGTAAATGCGTTCTTTGATTACAAACAGAAGTGCAAAATTTAAAACAATCATGCTTACTCATTTGCCGAAATATCTGCTAAATAAACAAAAACTCCCCAAAACATACACTTTGATTTTTTTGTTTTGCTTTGCCTTTGTCTGCGACGATTGCGTCTTCCAGGAAAAAGCTGTCGTAACTAAGTTCGGGTGCTCTCTAAGGCTGTAAAACCTCTTAATTTATGCAAAAATCCGGAAACTCCAACCAATCGTGATGTCTAAGGTTCGGTTCTCGGACCGGATCCTAAGATCTTTAAACCATATTCCCACTATTTTCGGTATATTACATCGCTAATAATAGAAACATGTCAAATGGACCTGTACACCATCGTTGAGCTTTATAGCATTCTCAAATACTTTCTATGTAAAAGTTGTTGGGTTCAGCGACCCGTTCTTAGTTTTTTAAGAAATAAAGTTGTTGGCAGGCTCAAGGTCATAAGGATTTTTTGTATTTTAGGTAAGTGAAACACAGTTGTTGGTTTTCTTTAATATACACATTTCGAAATTTTACGTACATAAATAAACATTTTGTAATCTTTTTGATTTTTTCAAGTATTAAAATTTCTTGTTTCGTTTCTTGTGTTGTTGTTATACAGCCCTGATGACGAACGCCGAGGGCATCTCAAAATATATTGGAGAAAACCAACAACTGTGCTTTAAGCACACTCAATCCTGATGACCTTGAGCCTGAGAACAACTATTTCTTAAAAAACTTTCTAAGTAATGGTGCAAGCCTCATAAACTTAAGCTTTGTTTTTGTCGAAAAGTTCGATCTTATTGGATCCCCACTTTTTCGAATCATATGGAACCCTAATCCCAGCTGTTGATCCGAATCAAGGTTAGCACTTAAAAATGAATAAATCTAGTAAAGCGGAAAGATACTAAAAATATTCTCGAACCCCACATAGATCAAGGATCTTAAGAATGTTTTCATATGTCATTGTCAAAGGACTCACCCAGCTTTCGGAATTAGCCTACTCGATTTATGAAAACAGCTCATAAGTTCTATGGGTTGACTAAGAGAATTGAAAACATATTAAAACGAGAGCGTAAGTTAAAGTCGGCACTAACCGACTTCGATATACCCGTTACTCATGAAAAAACATGTTTAACAGTGTTCCTGCATTCCTTGACCATCCAAAAAGTATGCAACATTTTTTTTTGGTGGGAGTGGGAGTGGCGGGGGGCTTGGTTCAGTTTTTTGCTCATAACTTGAGAACCGTTCATCCGATCTTTATCATTTCTTCGGCAAATTGATTCATTTTGCTAATTACTAACTATCTCTAGAAGATACGAATCGTCTATCTTCAAAACTGTAGGAGATATGACGTTTTTTCCAAATTGCGGGGGCGGGAGGGGGCGTGGCACAAATTTGAAATAAACTTGATCTGCGTGCAGATAAAAGAAGCATTTGTCCCATACATGTCAAACCTCTATCTCTAACCATCTCTGAGATCTAGGTGTTCATACAGACAGACGGACAGACGGACAGACGGACGGACGGACAGACGGACATGGCTAAATCGACTCGGCTGTTGATGCTGATCAAGAATATATATACTTTATAGGGTCGGAAATGATTCCTTCTGCCTGTTACATACATTGGCACGACTTTAGTATACCCTTTTTACTCTACGAGTAACGGGTATAAAAATAGAGGCAAGCTAACTTCGGCTCGACCGAAGTTTATATACCCTTGGAGCTTGATATATGCCTGACAGTTTGTATGGCAGCTATACTATATAGTGGTCCGATTTCGACAAGGCTTGGTGAAATTATGTGAAATCATTAAAAACTTATAAATACGAGCGTTGGGAGCGATAGCATTGAAAACAAAAAAGTTTTTCTTACTAAAACTAGTTTTTCGACCGATCGTTCCTATGACAGCTATATGCTATAGTCATCCGATCCGGCCGGTTCCGACAAATGTGCAGCGTATTTACACCAAAAGACTTCGTGCAAAGTTTGGTTAAGATAGCTTTAAAACTGACGGAGGAGATAGCATAGAAACAGACGGACGGACGGACAGACGGACGGACAGACGGACAGACGGACAGACGGACATGGCTATATCAACTCAGCTCGTCATGCTGATCAAGAATATATATACTTTATGTGGTCGGAGATGCTTCCTTCTGTGCGTTACAAACATCCGGACAATTTTAATATTCCCTCTCCAAGGGTATAAAAAGACAAACCGAAGAAACAGTTGGTGGACAAGAAGTCGCTATGATTCAACTCTTTGCTGGGGCCTGATCCCTCTACATTCTTAAATATCGCTCAGAGAATAACGAGGTAGGACAAATAGTAAAAGCGCGAAAGGGGCCTGACATAAACCCAGGGAATATCACAGAACCATCGGAACGGCCTACTATCAAAACAAACACATAAATCTGTGACCTGTGAGCTGTTTGCTCTCTTGGCACATGCCCCGACATGGGTTAGTCTGCGGGCCAGGCGTGCGAATTGCTGATATAGAGGGTGATTTATATTCTCGTTTTCCTTTAATTGTATGATATAAAGCTGCAATCCTATATAACGAAATTGTATGGTCGCTTTTAATTTTCTGGTACAGCATATAATATCTATCCCTAACTTTCAAAACCTTGTTTCGTGAGTTTGTCTCTTGAAAAATGTATGAATTGTGAACAAAGCATGCCGAATGTCGCTGCTGGCGATGCTTAATGTGATTAACTTAGTGTTTTAATTTTTTGCAAACACATTAGTACTTAGTGAAAAGTTAATGGTTGTCCCACATGACGTGCTTAATATATAATAAAAGATTTGAGCATGGAGAACGAACTTTTATGTTTCCAAATAACAAATAAAATACTTTAGACAGGAAATATACCACTCCATAATGCTAGTGTGACTACTTCAGCGCTTTGCAGGGTGGCGCATAATGCGAGAGGCTTGAAACGAAGACAGCTGGAGAAGAGTCCGTGTTAGTGTCAACTGCAAAAACGTTAAACGCTACATGTATGAGTTACAGCATGAGACCATTACAGTAACTTCTGATGACACGGGACATCTAAAATGTGAACACTATAACGAACCTGACGTTTTCATTTAATTTGTGTAAACAAAATATATTTTATAAGTTCAAAATCTAGTAGCAAAATGATACTAAGAGTTTAACAATTTAAATATCAAACTGATAAGATTTAGAATCAAATTGATACTAAATAACTTAAAGAAAACAGTATCAGCCTGGTATAGGATGGT
Organism: Lordiphosa clarofinis; assembly: GCA_018904275.1. Lineage (NCBI taxonomy): Eukaryota > Metazoa > Arthropoda > Insecta > Diptera > Drosophilidae > Lordiphosa > Lordiphosa clarofinis. The sequence continues at coordinate 2,323,475 of JAEIGQ010000013.1, forward strand.
ATCAATTTAAAACCGTCAATATACTATTTAACAAATTTCTTAATAGTTGGAGTGTTCAGAATTTGATACTCAAAGTCTCATTTTGATGAGAACGTTTTTTGTAAGTACCTATAATGTAAACCAATTCCCTTCAATACCGATCTGAAGAATAATTTTTAGATAGGGATTCCAAAGCCTATAGAAAAAAGTTTGAATACCATTTAGAAACATAAACTTCCCGTAAGAAAATGTAAAAGTTTAATTTAAACGGGAAAGGCAAGGCTAACTTCGTCCGTGCCGAAGTTTTTATACACTTGAAAACGCTTGTCTCAACGGTTAGCGACTTCGACCAAACTTCGCAGATCAGCTGAAAAACATTTAATATTACCCATGACCGTGATTGAGAGCGGTAATATTGAGGAAAAACCAGTTTTTCTCATTAAAACCCATTTTTCGACCGATCATTTGTATGGCAGCTACAAGAAGTAGTCATCCGATCCGGTCGGTTCCGAAATATTAGCAGCGTGCAGACAAAAGAAGACTCTGTGCAAAATTTCAGCTCGCTAGCTTCAAAACTGAGGGACTAGTTCGCGTAGAAACAGATAGACGGACGGACGGACGGACGGACAGACTGACAGACGGACGGACGGACAGACGGACGGACAGACGGACGGACAAAGCTTAATCGACTCAGCTCGTCATGCTGATCAAGAATATATATACTTTATGTGGTCGGAGATGAATCCTTCTATGCGTTGCAAACTTCTGGGCAAAATTATAGTACACTTTTCAAGTGTATAAAAAAAAAAATTAAAAAGTTTAACTTGCTTTATTTTCCTTTTGTCTGATTTCCACTTCCATTGGGAAGTGCTTCTAGCTGTTTGTCGGTAGACTCTAAGATCTATAAAACCGCCTCAATTTTTGTACATAAACTTTGTTAATGTCCATCACTCTTGAATGCTTCCCCCGTTAGAGCCAGCTGGCGCTCGGCTTCAAGCGGTGTTTTGCATGCAAAGTGTGCGCCTGCGCGGAAGTTAATCAGAAGCCAATGCACTTGAGAACGTCATTGAATTATGTTCACTTCACTTACCAAAATCAAAATGATACATTGTGGGCAAATCGCGCGGTGTTGTTGTCCTCGTCAGTGAGCTATTGTGCAGCGGAGTCGAGGGGGGAGTGGCAATGAAAATTGCCTCCAGCTGCTTGATCCTCTCCGATGTTGCCATTTTCACACACAAAGCTAAATTTATGCAATGAACTCCCCCGTTGAGGTTTTGTTTTTAAAATTGCCTTTTCTTTTTTTTTCGGCATGCGACTTCCGCGCGTTTTTAGTCGCCAGCGCTTTAAAACGCTTCAAGATTCGGTTTCGCTAAACATGCAATTTTTAATATTTATTCATTATTGCTAATTAATCATATTTCGTTTTCACTGCACTTTCAAAAAAAAAGCAAACGACTTAGTAATAATTTTGCCTAATGTTTCTTTTGTTGTTTTCACAATTTTTGTGTAATATGCACGCTATTTTCGGTTATATTTTTTTTTTTGTGTGTGATTGGTTCACATTTGAAATTCGCTTTGTTAGTGCAACTTTTTCACATTACCGCCAAAATCATATGGAAATTTTTTGTTGTTGTAGCCATATAATTTAAGTCTCTGGCTGTGCAGGTAAAGGTGGGCAGGTAGTCTTCGCCGCCTCCAACTTTTGGTTGGTTGTCGTATTCGTATCTGCAAAAAGGTCAGAGCGTGAGATTTGAATTTGTAATCAAGTGGTTTGAGGAGTGTCTAGAGTTAAGGAGAATTTTCTACAAAATAAACACACATTCGCATGCACCAATGGGGCTAAGCTCATATTAGCTAATTTGCACAAAAAAAAAAACAACAACAGCCAGCTGAAAGCTGAATGTATCTAATGAATACGCAAAACAGCAAAGCAAACGGCATATGATGAAATCGTCTAAAGTTAGACTTTTGTTTTTGGGCCTGACTCACGCAATAAAACGGATTGGTTACATTTCACTAATGGATCAATTAATTACCGTTAAATGCTCATCTAGATTCTAAGCAGTTCAGTTCGTGGCGCAGTTGAGTTGAGACTGAAACAAATGAGTTAAAGAATTTCCCAGCGAGACTCGGTGTATCTCGCTCTCTTTTAATTGCTTATGAAAGTGTACAATTGAAACTGAGTGCTGTCTTCTCTCTTTGTTTCGATTGATCAAGACTTGACTTGAGTACGAGAGTATTTGTCTTTTTGGTCATTTTGCTGTTCAAATATCAATTAAAAAAGTGTGAAGAGTGAGGGGAGGTTCTAATATTGAATGTACCAACCTTGGGCTTAAGAGTTTTTATGATTTTTTGATTTGTTTTTGCCAATGCCAATCGATTAGATACGTCTTAATTTAGCTAGGTTAGTTGCCTCTATTAGCCAATTAAATTTTTGTTTAATACAGTGTTAGCCAAAGTAAATTCCAAAATGAAGGAAACGTAACCGACGTCGACCTGCTCTTCCTGACACGCGGATTATCTTTCAATCATCGTCTGGAAAAAGTTTAAAACATTTCGTCTGTTGCTTATCAGCCTTTCCATTCACCTAGAATTATATCACATTTATCGTTTCAAGTGGTCACTGATAAAAAATATTGTAAAGAAAAACAAAGTGGAGGAAAAATGAAAACGAAACTAAGTATGGGTCAATGGTTTACTGATAGCTCTTATCGCTCAATTCTAAGCCATAAAAAACTGCGTTTTCAAGGAACGCACTCCACGATAAACCGGTATGCGAGGTGTGTAAACTGACACCTCTCTGAAAACAACAATAACAATTCCATGTGACCTTCACCAACAACAGCAAGACAATGTCCACAATTCTAGTTCTCTTTTGTGTCTCGATTCTCGTTTCTCGTTTTCTGTGCCAAGCTGAAAGTGATGCCCGAATACGAATCCGTTTGAAGGTGAGCTTGGCCAGATGGAACGGCAAATGCACTTGCTTAGACGCATGGACAAACTGACATCTGTCACTACAATCGACAGGCCAATCCCCATGTTCTCTAACTGTGGTTCAATGCTCTCAAAATCATGCTTATTATAATAAAACTCATTTAAATGAATCTTCGTCAATGTCTTGGCATTTTTTTCAGTGGGTGGAGATGATGATGTTAAAAATACAAAATAATCATAAATATATTAGCTAAATAAGGAAACCTGTTTCAAGTTGATGAAGCATCATCAAGAACAGAAAATTGAAGAGGAACAGCTCGTTTAACGATTCAGCAGAAATACAAAAAAAATCTACAAAGCGTTGAAGGGGAAATCCTGGTAAATCTGTTTATATAAATGTGCAAAGGCATGACCGTTGAGTACTTTATAAAGCAACAACAATTTTTTATTTTATAAGAGGACAAATTGAAAATTTTTCTACCATCCATAAACTGGACTACGAACTTCCACCAAATCAATGCCTATTCAAATTTTTTCTGTTTCCATCTACTGAAGACTTGTCGGTTAGAGATTTATATTATATTAAGAGATCATAAGTGAAAGAAAGGCCCATTTTGTGGGTCTCAAGAAAGCTTTTCTTGAAGAGTATACAAATGTGGAAAAACACTGGGCTAAAAGAATACTTTATCAAAATTACTCTTAAGAGGGGAAAAACCTGAAAAAATGGTCACAGTAGTGGCGCCATCTATTGGTCTGTTTTGAAATGGTCAAAGTAGTGGCGCTGCTACTTCATGTACAAAGTTTGTTACAGTCGAGCTCGACCTTATTTAATAAGATAGGAAAAGCAATGCAGCCTACTACAAGGTCCTTCAGAAACAATAAAGACGCAATAGTTTTTCTATATTTTAAAGTTCAGAGATGGACCAGAGCACTTCTAAAAAGAGATGCGGGTAAAGGATCAGCATTGCGCTTGACAAAAACCAAAAATGGAATAAGTCCTTGGCAAAATATAATTTATATGCTCATTAAACAATAATTTTTTGTAAAATTTCACTCCCAAATCGATGGCCTATAAATCGATTAATTGACCGTTATATTGTAAAAGCATGTGCTATATCTAACAATAAAGCATTTGTTGAGATAAAAAGGGAGTAATTTGGGAACACACCCTATCTAAATCAGATTGCAACAAGTTGATCAAACAATTTTAAGATCATCAGCATATAGCAGAAATTCTGAGTTACGCGGTCCAAGGAAGATTGAATCCAGCACCATAAGGAGGAATGAAACCCTAGCTTAATAAGCTTGGCGAGTAGAGCGACATGGCAAACTTTATCAAATGCCTTGGAAAAAAATCTGTATAAGGGGCGTTCCATACAAAAAAATAGAGGCAAGCTAACTTCGGCTCGACCGAAGTTTTTATACCCTTGGAGCTTGATATATGCCTGACAGTTTGTATGGCAGCTATACTATATAGCGTTCCGATTTCGACAAGCCTTGGTGAAATTATGTGAAATCATTAAAAACTTATAAATATAAGCGTTGGGAGCGATAACATTGAAAACAAAAAAGTTTTTCTCACTAAGACTTTTTTTCAGACCTAACTTTTGTATGGCAGCTATACTATATAGGTGTCCGATTTCGACAAGCCTTGGTGAAATTATGTGAAATCATTGAAAACTTATAAAAACGAGAGTTGGGAGCGATAGCATTGAAAACAAAAAAGTTTTTCTCACTAAAACTAGTTTTTCGACCGATCGTTTCTATGGCAGCTATATGCTATAGTCATCCGACCCGGCCGGTTCCGACAAATGTGCAGCGTATTTGTACTAAAAGACTTCCTGCAAAGTTTGGTTACGATAACTTTAAAACTGACGGAGGAGATAGCATAGAAACAGACGGACGGACAGACGGACGGACAGACGGACGGACAGACGGACGGACAGACGGACGGACAGACGGACGGACAGACGGACATGGCTATATCAACTCAGCTCGTCATGCTGATCAAGAATATATATACTTTATGTGGTCGGAGATGCTTCCTTCTATGCGTTACAAACATCTGGACAATTTCAATATACCCTCTCCAAGGGTATAAAAAAGTTTTTTTCTGGGATGATGTCTCCGAATTGGATGATAATTGGCCCAAAGGGAGCTTATTATGAGAGAAGCTTAACCCCAAAATGTGAGCTTTTTTGGAGCTCTTTTGCCTTAGAGCGTTTAACCGCTTCCCCTACCCCATCACAAGCACCTTTTCCGTACTCTGATTCCAGTAATATATGACACATTTCCTCAATTTTCATTTATGTTCGGGCACTCAAAATGTTTGAAAAAGATGCGACTTTCACATATATTTTTGAGAATTTTTGAAGGATGGGTCTTTTTTGCTAGACAAAGTGTTTTGAAAAAATCCTTTTTTGTATGGAATGCCCCATAAATAACATCAACTTGAAAGCGTTTGTGAAAGAAGCTGATGCAATAATTACAGAAGACCGCAAAATTAGATGTAGTCGAGCGAACAGGCATGAAACCATGTTGATTTAGGTTGATGTACATCTTTGCCAGAAAAGACAGCTGTTTGGCTACATCTCGTTCAAAGAGCTTAGATATATTGCTATCCTTAGTAATGGATCGGCAGTTAGGTGTGACCGTAGCAATTTTCCACTTGTCAATAAATTGGTCATCATTGAGTGACATTGAGAATATAGTAATCAGTGAATATGGTTATTCAAAAAGTCACTGACTAATTGATCTAATATTTTTATCTAAGATAATAGATTTTCTTGTACTTTATTCAAAAGCCTAGTAGATGGTAGTTCTTTTTTTACTGGAAGTAAGCTCTAAAGCTGTATTAACACTTGTCTGACATAAAAAATAAAAATACCTCAATTCATTGAGTTAAATGTCAAAAAACTCATGAGAAACACCGATGGCACACTGAGACAGAATATCGGGGGTTTTTGGGAGCTCTGACTCTAATGGTGGCATTATTTTTGTGATTAAAGGGGGCTGACTTATGGGTGGTAGAGGGGTCTAAAATTATACAAAACATAAAATGGAGTATCGTTTTATAGGTTTATAAGTTATAGTTAAGGGAGCGAATTAAGGGGCTGAATTAAGGAATAAAAATTTTAAAAAATCATTTGGGGTATAGATTCATAGGTTCTTCCCTAGGGTGATCTTATTTCATTACGGGTAATATTTTTCTGATCGGTCGGATGGGGTCTGAATTAAGGGAGTCGGGAGGGAGGTAAAATTAAATGGTGTATCGTTTTGCAGGTTTCTGGGTGTTCCGATATTATTTCTGGTGTTATATTTACGATCAAGTGGGAGCGGGCCGACTTAGGGGAGTACTCCTACAACTTTTCTGCCTTGGACAGTTTTTGGCAAACAAAAGTTATCAAAAATTATCCTCAAATATCTCAATAATTCTTGACTTCGGGTTTCTTCTTCTACAAACTCGATTTTTAGTTTTTCATTCCAGTGTGGATTAGCTACAGAGGCCTTCTCATGCCAGCATTGCTAAAAACCGCTGGTGAATACCATAGGCAGGTTTAAAGCAAAAAACCTACAAACCAACGTCAAGTCACTGAAGTTATCTGAATTTAGTTTTTGTAAATCAATAAGATTTTACAAGGGCAAGGGTAAGCTATCCTCTGACCGTAAAGAACTAGGTTCCATCTTTGTTCCTAAGGCTACAGTTATGTTGAGAGAGAAACACTACCACTACTTTATAAAAACTTCTCAATCTTGAATTTTTTTGCAACATCTAATTTGTAGAAAAGCAAAGAACACCAGAAAGTTCTTCGCGCCTGATATTCTAGAAACAACATTTTCTAGGGGAACATGGAAGTAACGAACACTTGTTAAGGAAACGTTCCTTTGAGTAGCTTAATTCCTCAAAATTTTCCAAATTGTGATATCGATTGGCTTTAGGTAAACTAGTTAAAGTTAATAAAAGTGTTATATTACAAAATTTTAAATTTGGAATAATAAATCTGCAATCTTTACGATCCTTTTATAATTCTTATCAAACCTCGTACTAGTAGCTCTGCTTCTGTTTATCTAGTCAGCGTGATTGGGCTTTACTATAATGATAATCTAAGTTCATTTAGTCACAAGATAAGTTAATGAAATTGTCTTACCTGTCAATACTTTTTTATATCCATTAGATGCCATATTTTTTTTACATTTTGTATATAGAACAAGTTGTTGTCGTTAATCTGGTGCTGTAATTGCTGTGTTCACTCGCCAACGATAACTCGTTTCGATTTCTATGACTTAATTTATGCCTCCCAGACCAGTTTTTCCTCAGGGGTTTCTATACGCATAGATAAGACCTAAATTTATGTGATTTTTGTGCATAATTTGAGTTGAAAGGTTTTTTTTTTTGTTAAGCCGCTCCTAGACTAGAAATTCATTTTGGTGTGGAGGAGTCATATCTGCTAAACATACTTATAAGGGCATGCCAGACGTGCTCTGAATGTCAACTAAAAGGATGCAAATGGAAGGTGGGATAGAGGGGAAGGAAACTAAATGATAGAGCTGAGATTTGAATGTGTGCTGGGGCATAAGTTAAAATTCAAGGTCACTCAAGTGGAGGGAAATGGAAGTGAGAGACTGTCTAAAACTGTATTTACACTTGTGCGGTATTTCATATGAGAAGCATAAAATATGTTCCGAATATATGATCATCATTTTGAAAAATGAAATTAGGCCGCGCGGGCTAATTTCATTTTGAGCTGACGGTCTAAATTCATTTTGCAGAATGAAATTAGGCAGCCATACAAAATGCACCGCGGTCTAAATTCACGCGGTCTAATTTCACAGAGCCTTCCCAAACCACATTGCTTACTAGATTGGTTTGAGGCAGCTCAAAATTGGAAACTTTGGATCAATTTAAGCCAGCGATGGACGCTGGATCACCCAGAGGGGCAAAGACATTTCGCTCATTACACAAATACGAGCCGAACGCATATCGACGCTGAGACGAAGAGAGCAAAAAGCTTTACAGTCACTGGCTAGACTTTAATGCGATAAAGTGGAAGTAAATTCAAGGCGCTTTGTTTTTGCAAAACCCTGTCAAACCCTTTGATAACCCTATCTTAAATTCTTCAAATAACCCAGTACTTCAATTTGTTCGAATGTTCAAAATGTTTGAATCACAAGGGTGTCCAAATATTAAACGAAGAGGCAGAGAATGTCTTTTAATAGAGCACCACACGGGTCTCTGGAGACTACGGAGCCACATCTAAAGAGCAGCTGTTTCACTATATATGGCTGGTCAAAGGGAGAGAATAGAAAATCGTGCTTGTGTTTGGGGAGAACGAAAGATTTCAGCCGATTTACTTGCTTTCTGTATCTACCGATAAACACAGTCATAACTTCGGCTCGCGTCTGTGTGAAAAACACGAGTGACTTCGGTCACCGGTGGCTATGGGCCGGGGGTATTAGAAAAACTATACAGCAACAATAGCAACAATTGCTTAATTGAACATATACTTCAACTTCAATGCTAGATTTTTCTCCTAGAAAATTAAATGCAAATTATTTTAATCGATTTAGTGCATAGTCATAATATGTATGCAGTATCGAATCAATTAAAGTTGTTTTGTTTTTCTTTGTTTTGTTTGGCATTTATCATTCCTCTTAAGTATGAGGCATTTCCACACGCTTAACCCTAACCGCACAATTAGTCAAAGTCTCTCCAATTACTTTTAGAAAGACAACACCACAGCCCCATCAACCACAAGTCTCAGCTGTAAGATCATCATCATTATCATCGAAGTCGGTATAATTAATGCGAATTTGTTGCTGTTTTGGCAAAAATTCAATATATTTCAAGACAAGCTTTCACTTGGAAAGTCCAAAAATAAAACAACAACAAAAATATTTCGTATACATGTGCGATAATTTGTAGATTTGAGGTTCTACTTGCACCCCAGCTGATGTCATTCACTGTGAAGGTTACTCAAAGCAGCAGCTGAATCTGTGAAGCTTCTAAGCGTTGGATAGAGAGAGGCGGAGAGAGCAGAGACTTGAGTCTTTTTATGATTTTGGAATGTATGCAAAACTTAAGCAGGCAAAACGATTTCCATGTACCCACTTTGCTGTTTTTTTTGTTGTTGTGATTGCCGTTTATTCGATTTTTTAGAGCGTTACAAAAATGCATGGAAATATGTGGCAAACCTTTCAAAAAACTAAAACTGAAAGAAAACTATACTACTATTTTTTTGGGTTGACTTCTTTGTTCCACCAAGGTCGTTTAACTGCGTCGCGAAATTCCCCCAGCTAATTAGCACAAACAAAAAACTTAACGAGCCACCCCCACAACCCAAGTGTTCCACCCACTTCCAAGACATAGACAGCCAAATCAGCTGCTTAGCCTCGATCTGCAATTAGCACATAAATGAGAAAGAAACGGGCCATAAAATACCATTTTTGTTCAGTTTCAGTTTAATTTCAATTTATCGATTAAACATGGCAAAAGTTAACGAGGGAAAGTTCTAGGAAAACATGGCACGATGACGCCAGGTTCTTAAAGCCGCGCCCAGAATACAAAAAAAAATAAAAAAAAATACCCAGACAACTGGCCAGTTGTTACACATATCCTTTGGGGAGTTGCCCCGGGTTTGTTGTTGTTGACTTGGACTTGTTGTGCCCGGCCTGGTTGCCATGGTGTAACTCGCACACACACACATGTAATCCTAATCTGACCAAACACATATCGTAAGTGGATGGCTTTTTGGCATGCAAAAGCAAAAGGCCCCCAAACTGGAGCAAGTTTTTCATATCTTATCGTAAAAAAAAAAATTTTGATAAAAAAATACTTTATATGCAGAGGGCCACATCAAAGAGTGCCTTTATCTTTCTAAATAAGTAACTTCCAGATGCAAACATAATGCGGTAGAATTTTCTATATCAAGTTTGGATTTGTTTATCAATTAAGAGGGGAAATAGCAAATAATAACAAACATTTTTAAATGAAAATGGCTTATTTACAGCTTCGTACTGCAGTTTATTATTGATGTTTGGGAATAAAATTAAATGCATTTTGTGCTAAATCCGTGTTGTAAGGCGGATGACCCATTAATTCGACTTTTTGACCAGTCGAAAAGTCGCTTGTGTGACGTGATGTATGAGAGCAATTTGTCATGATGGAGAACGATTCGTCTTCGGCGGTTGGTTTTGCGAATTTCTTCGAAAACTTCCGTCAAACAATCAGAATTGACCGTCCTACGTTAATCAAGCGAAACAGTGGCCAAACGACTCATTCGACTGAAGAAACAGGCGGACCTCACCAAGCAACGCGATTGTATTTTTTCAGTATTTCTTTGCACCAATCCAGAAATTATGCGAAATCCAGCTACTTGAAATAGCCAATGCAACAATGAGATTTAGTTCCAACAATTGGTAAGCAAAACCTTGAAAAACCATATCACAATTTCGGGTGGAGTCTGTTTTAAGCGACTCCACCCGAAATTGTGGTCTGGAAAATTTACAGTTTGTTGAAGCGTGAAAAGCAACAAGTCCGCTGATGAGAGAATAGTGGTGAATGTCGAAACAGCGCTGTACGGACAAACCATTGCTATTCCATAATGTTGTTATTAATCTCTATTGATTTGAGTTTCGAACCGGCTAAAAAAAATTTTGACTCAAATCATAACAGGTCACTAAACCCATATATTTACATGGGAATCCAACGCGAACAATCATTTTCTCACAAAAAATATCACGTTCCAAAGTCTTTACCAAATCGTCATGATTTGGTCTGTGGTCATGAAAAACGAAAAAGTGTTCATGAAAATAGAAACATTTTAGCATTTTAAATTTTTTCATTTTATAAGACCAAAATAATAAGGTAAAATGTAAAATTAGCTACTGTGCCTCGACAGGGACTTGAACCCACGACTTCGGCTCTCTAAACAATTTAAGCGTTCTAAGCACTGGGCTACAGGGCTTGCTGCCAGCGGAGTATAGTTATGCTAAGCTAAGCACTTCATTCTTGAGCGATTAATTTTTTTTTTAGCGCTTAGAAAAGGGTGTGTGTTTTGGTCGTCTCTTCCTTTCTTCCCTTCCCGAGAACCATCGTCAAGGAGGCTCCAACTCCTTCCACTACCTACATAAAATATGTTTCATATTTGGTTATTTTCTGGATAAAGCCGGCGACCAAAGTGAGAAACAAAATGTTTTTGCAACGAGCACATAATCTTTCCAAGACAAACCCAATCCGTTCATGTATGAGAACAAAATGTTCATAGCATAATGTGAACGAATGATCATGAATTTTTTCGTGCTTAGACGACTATCGTCAACAAACGTTCATGATTTCCTTACAATTCGAACGGATATTTTTCTCTGTGCATGCAAAATCTTACATATGCCAGTGGAACTAATGTTTATGAATGCCACAATCTCACGGTGTGTTACATCATCAGTTTACGCACAGCATCGATGTTTCCAGGCACAACAACCAATTTTGGACGACCTTCGCGGAATTCGTCACTTGAATTTCTCGATTGAATCAACTATACCAACGATATTCAGTGATTTTTTATGGTGCTTTATTGCCATACAAAGAACTGAGTTCATCGACACACTCTTGTTGAGATAATCCACATCGAAAGTTGTGTAACCTTCTCAGGAAAGGGCATAGCAGAATAAGCATTCAAAAACTGCCCCCTCTCCGATCAGCACCAAATTTAAATATGTTGTTACCATCAATGAGAAACTCACTCTCCTAAATTTTTAGTCTTCTAATCGCTAATGGAGTAGAGTTATAAGTGCGGAAAGTGAATGCGTTAAAAATATGTTATAAGTGTCAACCATAGAATTCAGAAAATAATTTTTGCACATTTTTATTACCAATTCTTTGGCACAAAAAATATTATTAAAATTTTCAAATATTTTTTTCGATGTGTTAATCGATTTCAACTCTTATAGTTTTTTGCTGGTTTTTTCAATAAGAAATCCTTAACAATGTAAAATTTTTGCAGGGACATCGGAAATCTTCATAGTGAATACCAATAAAACATGTGAAGAGTTTAACAAATATATTTTATAATATTGAGCACACTGTAACTACTCACACAGAATTGACAGAAAATTTCCCCTTTTTTCCCCATTTAAGTTGATTTACAGTGTGCCTAATATGTATAAAATATTATTGAAAAATACTAATTTAACGTTTAATTATATTTCACCAGAGGTACACTTGGGATGTGTTTGAAAAAATTATATGTTGTTAGGGACCTCTTGATGAAAAACCAGCAAAAAAACTGTTGGTGTCGCAAAAGGCTAACACCGTAAAAGAATTATTTGAAAATTTCAAGAATTTTTTTTGGGCCAAAGAATTGGCAATAAAAATGTGCAAAAATGATTTTTTGAATTGTGCTGTGGATACTTACAACATATAATATATTAAACCCATCTAAATCGGTTAAGCGGTTCTTAAGATAAACGCCTTTTTTGATTTATCTTTCCGCCCTCATAACTCTACTCCAATAGCGATTAGAAGACTACAAATTTAGGAGAGTGAGTTTCTCATTGATGGTAACAAAATATATAAATTTGGTGCTGATCGGAGAAGGGGCAGTTTTTGTATGCTTATTCTGCTATGCCCTTTCTGATTTTAGTCTAGGTTGATTTTTCCAACTAATGGTAACACAAATAGCGCTAGTACATCAAAAAGTTGTGAGGCAGAACTCAAACTATATTTTGGTATTACCAGATTTCAACTATTAATATTAGTGTTACCAGTTCCCGACATACAAATATTACACCACGTTTAACGATAGTTTTATTTTTAAGTCCTGAAAAATTGCTATTCAGACCAGGGAATCAAACCGAATTTCGGCTTCGATTCCGGTTTTGGTACGTATGAAAACTTTTGTTTCGGTACAAGGTTCTGTTTTGGTTATTATTTTATGTCGGTATTCGGTTCCGTACAAGTACCTAGATTTCTATTTCGGTATACCGGTAAAACTACGGGAAAATTATAAACGTTTGTCCAAACAAAGTGGTTAAGCAAGCTATAAATACATATCGCTCATTTACTTCAATACTGGCATAACTCAAAATAATCCGTTTTGAGAAAAATACTTTTGAAGTTCTTAATGGATTTAACCTAAAAAATGGTTCTTTTTTGCTTATTAATAAAACTTGAAAATATGATGTTTTAACTGAAAGACGAAGTATGTTTGTTCAATATCAACAACAGGAAAACTGAGATATGACGTTATTGCATCAACATGAAGATGAACCTGGAAAATTGTATCGCGACATATTCTCATATCACATGGAAAGTAGAAAAGATATGAATATGAACATTTTTACACAAAATAGAACACAATGCAGCCATTATTTCTGCATCGTTAAGTCAAAAATCGTATTTTTTGAGTAATGCCATTATTGAAGTAAGTGAGCGATATGTATGTGTGTGTTTACCATACGAAATGCACAAGTTTTATTTGTTAAGATGATTAAATTAAATGATATTTAATAAAAAATTTCTTTCAAAAATGGTAAATTAACGATTGATTTTTAGAAGCATAATAGCGGCCAATGCATTTCTGTCCATTTGATTCAGCGGAGACATGATAAACTTCACAATCGAAAACAAGTGAGAAAGTCGGTCAAGCCCGACTATAACATACTCTGTACCTGGAGTAGAAGCTGAATGCAATGCTGGTGCTGCGCTCATCTCAAAGTCTCTCTCTTACTCTCTCTCTCGCTCTATCTCTCTTTCTAAGATTGTGTGGTGTTAGATGTGAATGGGTGGGAGGGGGTGGGGGAGGGCGATGTACTTTTTTGCTCATAACTTGAGAACCGCTAATCCGATCTTTATCATTCCTTCGGCAAATCGATGCATATTGCTAATTACTAACTATCTCTAGAAGGTGCGAAACGTCTATCTTTAAAACTGTAGGAGATATAACGTTTTTTTCCGAATTGCGGGGGCGGGAGGGGGCGTGGCAAAAATTGAAAATAAACTTGATCTGCCTGCAGCTATAAGAAACATTTGTCCCATACATGTCAAACCTCTATCTCTTACCATCTCCGAGATCTGTTTGTTCATACGGACGGACGGACGGACAGACAGACGGACAGACGGACAGACGGACAGACGGACATGGCTATATCGACTCGCCTGTTGATGCTGATCAAGAATATATATACTTTATATAGTCGGAAATGATTCCTTCTCCCTGTTACATACTTTTGCACAAACTTATTATACTCTATGTACCTTCGGTACAGAGTATAAAAACGTGGGTAGCGTGGAACAGCAAGAATAACTTTCAACAGTTTATACCATTCTGAGAATTTTGTCATTAAATACTTTATCTTTATTTTGTAAACGCTAATTGTTTCACTAACAAAAGTTTTGCTAAGCCAGAATTTTTTTTATTATTTCAAGCTCACAATTGAGCGAAATTTCACAAGAATCCCAAAAAACTAACTGCTCGCTTTGCGCTCAGAACTGAAACTGTACCGGTCTTTGCGGTTCTAAAAATATCGGTTCCCGAAAAATTTAAAATGTCGGTTTCGGTTCTGAGTTTAAATCGGTTTTTTCAGTTTTTTCAGTATACAGTTCCGGCTTCGGTTTGATTCCCTGATTTAGACACGTTTTCATCAAAAACTGGGGAAATTATTTGCCTGTGGGGCCTTACATTAATATTTCTAAAAAGTGATTGTGTGATTGTTTGTATAATATGTTACTTATATTATTTCGCTCTCGTTCTATAATTTATGAATTTTTTGTATCGAAAGGGATTGAAGTAAGCACATTTGAGAGCTCGCCCCTTGGTGTCAAATCTTCCGATCACTCTTGCCCGGATACTCACCTAAAATAACTTTCCAACTCCTACTCTGTAGCAAGCACCGGATTAGAACTATGCTAAAAGTTATAACATGGCACAGCACTGACTTCTGTCGTAATTGTGGCAATAAGGAAGAAATCTGAAGCATCTAACCCCTTGGATCGCGGTAAGGTTTACATTCGTTTACTAATCTTGATATTGATTATAACCCATACACTATTGTCTTGATATACCATTCTGTAAGTTATTCCCATATTTTCAATGAACAAAACGATGTGTTGAGATTATGTTCAAATAAAACTCAAATGAAAAAAAAAAACTTTATTACGGCACTATAAAAAAGACATTTAAAAGCATTCAGCTCTCAAAGCTGCTTAAAGGTGTTTTTATTCAAAGAAAATCAATTTCAAATCAACAACAAAATAAATGTAAGCCTTGTATCAAAAATTTTAATAAGATTTGTAATGGATATTGGTAATTTAACTTGTGATTTAAAGAATGTAAAAGCAATGAAATTTGAGCGGCATCAGATTAAAGCAAATTACTGGAAAATGATTCAGTTAGAGGTCTGAGTAAGCCTTTCAACTTAAAAAAACAGCAGAACCTTGCATCAAGTACTTATTTATAATTTATTTATTCCTAAAATTATGGAATTCGCTTAACTTGAGCGAGTGCTGACAGTTTTTAGTGCAAATAAAACAAAGGTTTATTTGTTGTTTGTTTATGTATTTTTTCAGCTAATGTTTTAAGGTGTGTTTGCCTTATCGACTCCCAGCATATATGTATATATATACACCTATGTACCTACTTAGTTGCTAATGAGCCTGCCTGCTGATGATGACTAAATAATTGGCCATAAATTTGCTTACTTAACTTAGGGGCTGAGTGTACAAACACTAGACTTACCTTCTTATATAGAGCTGTGTGTTGTTGTACTCCTCAGTGTTCACTTAATTAAGCACTTGAGTGCCTTAGCACTTTCATATATCACCTTCACTTACACTTTCGTTGATCGACTTTGATTGAATTGAATTGAATTGTGTTTTATCAATTTCTAATAATTTTAAGTTATTTGATTTTTATGCAATTCTTTGTAGCCGGAATCAGGTTTCGGGTTTGCTTGTTTATTCTTTCAAATATTTATATTTATTTTTTGTTTTCTCACACGCGAGGGCGACTCCATGACTCGTCGTTTCAACGAACGCGTATCGAATGAGCGAATGAGTCTCTGGTCGCCTTCTCCGCCTTCGCCAAGCGGCGCAGTCGAAGTCAACGTCGCTGTCTCACCTGAGCTACGTTGTTAAGTTTGGCACCTTTTCTTGTGAATATTTGTGGGGCTACCCGGTTTTTTTTTTGTGGTCATCTTTCATTTGGGATCGAAACCCATTGGCACTTGTTGCTCAGCTTTTTGGCTATTTATAACAGACTTATTATTTGTCAGTTGACACCTGGAGAAGGCGCATTTAAATAAATGCTTCCGCTACTGAAATTTCTATAAATTACAGGAAATGGGCGTGTTTGGACACAAGAACATAACATTAAATTAAAAACGCCGACGCGTGCCCAAATGTCTTGGACCGGCTTGGAGAGACTGGGGAGGGGAATAATCCCCACGCAAAACAATTATGGTTAATTGTTGGAAAATGTAAACAAACCAATCGAATATCAATCCAAAAACCAGTTGGGCATGTGTGGGAAAACCAATTAAAATAATATTACAAACATTTTTAGAGTTGTTAGCAAAGAAATAAATGCCTAATCCGGTTGCATTGGGAGTAATCTTAACAGAATCTGTGAATGGAGTTGAATAATAGATAAATATTGTGGAAACTATGTAGGAATGGTTAGGGCAGTTGCTGGGGAATTCGTTGATGCCTTTTGCGGATTTAGCTAATGTAAAGATTTTTAATGTTAAAAGATTAAAGATAAGATTTTGGAATGGAACGGAATTAAATAGGAGGAATAGGGATTGCTGCGTTTATTCAAGCAGGAAGATTTGGAAAATCTCTGGTTAAAAGTCGACTTGCTTTCGAAAATGCTAAACCGGGACGAAATTCGCCAAGAAAAATAGTTTGGTACGGTTCAATTCTCTTACGACTTATAAAAAGCGAAGCGACTACCTTCAGACAAAGATAATTGTAATTTTGGAAGTTAGATACAACTTTTCCGCGTTTTGATGAAATTAAGTTGGAATTGATCCTTATCGATGCCGGATTCGTGTAGGTATGAAAAACCTCTTAACTTACCTGTTATCAGACTGCAGTTGTTCCCTAGGAGTTGCTAATCGATTTGTGTGAAAGTTCCATTTCCTCTACCGGACGATATTCTTAACATTATGTTGTGCTTCTTCATCTCAATCCAAATACCTGTACGGTATTTAGCGATTTTTATGAAGCTCAATACGTATATTCGTTAAGAATCCGACTTATTTATTTGGTGAAAACAAGCAAACTGAAATACCATGTGTATTAATCGACTTGGCACCGCTAGAATGATCGCTGAACGATGTTCACAATCTGGTAATAGGCAAAGATATTAAAGCAGTTTCACCCCACAACAATATTTGGAAACACCTTTAAAAACATTGCATAATTTCAGGCTCAAATTTTATATCCGAAATCCTGATTCGGCAAATTGGCCAATAAATAGCAAAATATGTAAGTGTTTGAAGTGTGAACAGCAACAAGTCTGCTGATGAGTGAATTGGGGACAATCACGAAACACTCTGTCCAGACATACCATTGCTATTCCCTTACATGTTGTGAGCTATCTCTGTTGAATTGTCTTCATTGTATTGAACCTTTCTTAAAGAACCAAACCATCGCTTCCAAATCTGTGTGAACGCCTGAAGATACTTCTAAGTCTGTCATGAGCCAGTTAACTATCTTGAACCTTATTACTAAGCTACATACATCTTTCAATTTCATAGGTTTGAGATGGCTAGGGACAGTAAGACTGTCCCTACACTTAGGCCTAGATGGGTCCATTGTTATAACATATAATTCCCTATTTAAGCCAGGAGGGTTTCTCCCGTCTTTACCATTTTGACGACGTTAAGAATTTTAGTACAGTTGGAATCTCTATATCGAATGCTTCCGAGAGGTTGAGTAGAAAGGGGAGCAAGGCAATGGCAAAGAAGATGTAGTAATGTCTCCTCCTCTTCTTCGCACTAGCAGCTTCTGCAGAAGTCGTTGTGAGCTAGTCCCAAGCGTGCTGCATGCCTGTCGATGAGGCAGTGACCCGACCCGCTAGGTCCCCAACCAGAATTGATATATTTTTTCTACTTTGGCGCAGAAGACTGTTGGTTCGACTAAGGTTGAACGTGATTCCTTAGCCAGGCGCCATGTTTTTTTCCTTGTGAGTAGTTTATATGAGGCTAAGGGCATGCCTATCAAGCGCTTCCCTGGGAGGAGCTGAAGGGTAGTGCTCTGTCTTGCCAGTTTGTCGGCTGACTTATTTCTCTCAATGTTGCGGCGGATACGGAGATGCTGAGCGATCGCATTTAAGGATCTACGGCATTCCGTACGGCATTTCATAGCACAACAAGCATACTAGCCCCAATACAAAATATTGAGTTTTTTTACTTTCCAACTTGTGTAATCCTGTTCAGGTCCGTAGGGTACACCAGACCCGACCCCACAACGGGCGCACCCGCCAACCGGATGAAAGCGTACAGGATCCTCAAGCGTACGGCAACCAACCCAATCGGGAGGGATCAGACTACTGTGGAGGACTATGCTAAAATCCAGGAGGACATAGCCTGGGCGAGAGAAGTCATTCCAGACTTCTCTTTAGAGATGACCCGACCCAAACCGGCTTCCACCGCTGCCAAACCACAAACTGGCACCCACCCTGAGGCGGCAGCCACATCCAAGAGAGATCGGTCTTTGGATGAACCAAAACCGCTTTCATCCAAAAGACCGAAGACTCACGGAGCCCCTCTCCGAGTTTCCTTCGCTGAAATGGCGAAGGATAAAAAGATCGTGGGTGTCCTGGACGAGAGACATCCGCATGGGCCAATACACCACTGGAAGTAGATGTAAATGTGCTCCTCGAAAACCCTGGGACACCCCCATGCTGCCACAGCATAGGATGGTTTCAGGGTAAAATCCGACTGGTGGCATGTGAGGACGACAGATCAGTGGAGCTGTACTGGGTCGCCATCAGTCAGATCGGCGAGGTCTACCCTGGGGCAAAGCTGAAAGTTGTCGAAAAAAATACTCATGCTGATGAAAATGCTGAACCCTGGCGCTCCCACCAGCAATTGGAGGGTGGTCAGAGTGGGAACGCTTTACCAGGGCTACCACTCTGGTCACCTTTCAAATCGACCAAGAATCCGTGGAGTCCCTAACCAGGTGCGAAGGAGCCCTAAACTATGGGTTCCAGCGAGTGTACGTAAAGGTCTGTAAGACAGACACCAAGGCGCTTGCTAGCCTTACAGCAAGTGATGTTGTCGTAGCTCTAGAAGAAGCTCAAGGTATAGAGGACATGGATGCAGGGCGTACCCCTCAACAGGAGGAACGCTGTGGAAACATGTCCTCTGAAGATATGGATGCAGAGCGTACCCCTCAACAATAGAAGCGCTGTGGGTACATATCTCTAGGGTCCGACTATGGACCAACCTTTGGTCATCTTTATTTAGAGCAGGAACTACTCCAAGAGATCCAGGAGGACTCTGACGACAACACCATGACAGGGAGAGCGACTTGTCGCTCTCAGCCATCGCAACCTAACCTAACCTAACCTAATCCTGTTCGGAACCGATCTGACACTGTAAACTATATTCATATTACCAACTTTTACAGCATGTTTTGTTTCTTAGATTACATAATTTCGGAGATACGGCTCTGAACCCTTTTTTTAACCGATTTTAACTTGTTCCGATCAGTAAAAATATCTGTTTTCATTTTACCAACCCAAACAAAAAATGTTAATTTTATAAATTAATAATTTTCTAAGATATGGCACCACTTTTCAAGGGGTTCAATTTTGTTCGAAACTGGCCTGAACTGGCCATGATACCAACCTACAAAACCAAACTTTTATAGCGAAGAAATTCATGAAATATGTTCAGAGCTTAAATATTCTCAAAGATATAGCTCTAAGCCATAGATTTGATTCAGGATAATATCTAACACAATATTTCATCTTCATACCTTTCACATCTTTCACATCTGACATAGGACTCTGAAACAGCTTTTAACCGAATATAGCCCATGACTAATTACTAATCATTGTAGTATGAAAATGTCTGCTGCTATAACTTCTGCTGGGCTGTGATGAATCCATGTTTCAGTCAAATTTATAAATCGCCGTAAATACTCTTTCGGATTGCTGTTGCACATTTGGTCATGTTCTCACTCAAGTATTCAGAAACAAGGCACATATCTGGTTGAGATGCCTGCAGCCTTAGTCATCACACGAACCATTCATTCTATCATTTCATGAATTGTATTGAGGGTTTTTGGGGAGAAGAATTCTTTTAAATGATCTTAATGTTTGCAAACAGCATTGAAATGGATGTGGCAATTTGATTCTTGGTTTCGGGGATTTGGCTGGCTTGATAAGCACAAGAAGATAACTTATATTCACTTTCGTCCATGCTGTCAAACCCAAACTTATTGACACAGCTTGCTACAATTTGACTGTAGTCCATTTACAGAAGGAAGTTCACAGTAGCGGGGTTAAAATTGAAGATACTTCATCCAAACTGTCCCTCGCAACTACCCCAAATGCCACAAGAACATAAAAGAGCTGGTTATCCATACAGCTGTTTCAAGAACTTCCCTATTGCTATCATCAGTAGACTTTGCTGCACACTACAAGTAAGCAAACTCATTTCGTAGACAAAAAAATACCTTAATCTTCAATGGAACCATAAATCTTTGTATGGTCATATCCTTATACATTCACTTTAAACCCTTGGTCTAAACTTAATATTCGTTAGCTCACTTTTCAGATTATACAAAAATTGATTTATTAATTAACATACGAAAACGCATTGAAACATACACAAAATGCATTTTACAAATGGAAAAGTATTACAGGTTGGGTTTTTGCTTTTGCAATTGTTGCTACATTCGTTTGTACCTTCGTTATATATATAGAGGTGTTGGCTTAAGGTGGACGACAATAGGATAACAAATTGGTGGTGGTTTGGGATTACAACACTAGGAAAATAAATGCTCTCACTTCTGGTCGGGTGTATAGTACATGGAGTGCAAAAACAGGCGGGTTACTTCACCAATAACGGAACGATCGGGTATACTTTGTGCCATGCCATATAAAGCCATTTTGCCCACCACAGGCTGGCCAGGATCTTTCATAATTTCAGCAGTGCAAGAGCGTACATCATTTAAAAATTTGTCAGCCACTCCAGCTTGAGTGTGCATGTCCGTGACACAGATGTGGATGCTGGAAATAAGTTGAATTAACAAATGTTATTAATTAAAAACCACAGAAATGATTACCCGGAGGGGAACTGTAGAGCATTCAGATTCCAGCCCAGCTTGCATAGCGAGTCGGAGAGACGGAAAATGTCAAACACATTCGAGCCCAAGGCTATCACCGAGGTGGCTGGCTTGCCAAACACAAATATGCCATCAATCTGTCGTACGCTGTTGACGATTCACAAGTTTAGTTAATCTCCTTGAGGAAAGGTCACATGGCTTACCCCCTTTCAATGTAGCGAGCCGTATCTACAATACGTTTAGTGGCCTCCAAGTAGCCATCGTAGCCGAAACTCATCATGGTGGCCCAACAGGCGGCAATAATACCACCAGCACGAGAACCATTCACAGTGGGCGAACCATAAACACCACCTGGCCAGTCTGTGGTCACCGTAAACTGATGATCCTTGAACTTCTTGTCAGAGTAAAGAATAACGGAGGAACCCTTGGGGGCAAAGCCATATTTATGCGTATCTGCAGATATGCTGGTGACACCCTTGACGGCAAAATCAAAGGGACGTAGCTGGTAGCCGGCATGTCTTACCAAAGCCACCACAAAGCTACCCAAACAGGCATCCACATGCACAGGAATATTGTACTTGACACCCAACGCGGCAATGGACTCAATATCATCGATGGTACCATAGGGGAAGTTGGGTGCAGAGCCCACCAACTGAAAGTAGAGGACCACAATTAGTAAAATATAACAAAGGAGCTACCGAGATACTTACCAGTATCGTGTTTCTGTTAATGGCACACTTGAACTTCTTCATATCCACCTCATACGTCTCCGGATCCACATCCACATAACGCACATGTATATTGAAGTACTGTCCACCTTTATCAAATGCTGCATGCGCTGTTCTGGGCACCACAATGTTCGGTTGGGTTATTCCTTTGACTTCGCGAGCATAGTCCCGATAGGCCTTCATGGCCATTACAATGGATTCTGTACCGCCGGTGGTCATGGTGCCGCAGCTATCGCTATTACCATGGAATAGGGTGGCAGCCATGCGTACCACCTCAGCTTCCATTTTGCACACACCCGGAAAGAGATCAGCATGCAGGGGATTCGTATAGGACGCCTTGCCATACACCTCGGTCACCAGTTCCACCAGTTCGGGCTTGTAGCCATATACGGCTCCAGAGACGCGTCCATCGCGCCAATTGTAGTGACCAGATTTTAGATGATCATCTACTAGCTGCAGGATTTGCTCATTACTCAAACCCTTCTCGGGCAGACTCAGTGAATAGGTGAGATGTGCATTGTTCTTTTTGATTTCCGATTCAAAATCATTTTTGGCCTTGGACAGTTCCGCTTCCACTTGACGACGTACGGCTGGAAATTTTTTGGCCAGCCTAAAGAACTGACGCTTGCCGCGGGAGTAGAGAGCTACATGGGGTAGAGTAGAAAGAAAATAAAAAAATTATTAGTGGCCTTTTGTATATTGTTTAAGATCCGCTAAACGCTAAACTCAACGGTTTCAGACTATATTCAGTGGTTTCAAAGTTTTTAAATGAATAAGTTTAACTATGCAGCCTATAAGTTTCATTTCTGCATCAGATGCATCATCCAGAGAGATTCATATCATATTTACACATTTTTTCATCATTCTCTATAAGAGAATAAGCTCATCCCTGTTGAGTTCTTATATCAAACTGGTTTTGGCGACCTTTCTATTGATGTTAGCCGGCTCGAGGTCAAAAACTTTAAGAAAGGTGATTATGTTCCTCTCAGTGAATCAAACTGGACAGATAAACAGAATAAACGATGTAAGTCGGAAACCGGAACCCACCGGAACCGAAAAGAACAGAAATAGAATATTGCTCCAGTTTCCGTAAGGACTTTAGAGTTTCCAAGCATGAGATATTGCTAATATTTACAAGAGAATGTCCGAGGAAATGTGCTTCAAAGATATTTGAAACTTGCAACGGTAACGATTGAGCAGCTAGCATATAGCTGCCATAGGAACGATCAGTTAAGAAACTAGTTTTAGTGAGAACAACTTTTTTGTTTTTAGTGCTCTTATTTATAACTTTTTAATGATTTCACATAGTTTCACCAAGATTTGTCGAAATCGGACAACTATATAGTATAGCTGCCATACAAAAGACAGGTCTGAGGCTCTGTGAAATTAGACCGCGTGAATTTAGACCGCGGAGCATTTTGTATGGCGGCCTAATTTCATTCTGCAAAATGAATTTAGACCGCCAGCTCAAAATGAAATTAGACCGCGCGGCCTTATTTCATTTTTCAAAATAAATTTAGGCCGCGATCACAAAATGAAATTAGACCGCGGGCTTGATGTTAGACTAAGTATTTGACTTTTGTACAGATGTGCAAAAGTATGTTGATAAATTAAGTGATTTGCATTGTGCAAATTTTTATTATTTTATTTAAAAATAAAAAAAAAATTGTAGCGCCGCAAGCGAAAAAAATCGCGCGATTTTTTTGTATCAAATTTTCATTATTTATTTTTAATACTTAATGTTAGCGCCGCAGGCAAAAATTTGATACAAAAAAATCACGCGATTTTTTTGTATCAAATTTTTATTATTTCTTAATGTTATATTTAGATAATTTCTTTTACTAGAAATCCAAAAATACATTTTATTTGTAATGGCGGTCAAATTTCATTTTGCAGAATGAAATTCATTTTGAAAAATGAAATAAGGCCGCGCGGTCTAATTTCATTTTGTGATGGCGGTCTAATTTCATTTTGCAAAATGAAATAAGGCCGCGCGGGCTTATTTCATTTTGTAATGGCGGTCTAAATTCATTTTGCAAAATGAAACTAGACCGCCGACGGCGGTCTTAATTCACGCGGTCTAATTTCCATCACCCATTTTTCCCTTTGCGGTCTGTGCACTTTTATAAACGGAAAAACATGCACGCTTGCTCTCTCCCTCAATGTTTGATTTGATTCCTACGCACAAAATCAAATCTGAAACACTATTGCTCTGCTCCGTGCTGTCAATTTTGTCAATAGCATACAAAAAACAAGTGAGAAAGTCGGTCAAGCCCGACTATAACATACTTTGTACCTGGAGTAGAAGCTGAATGCAATGCTGGTGCTGCGCTCATCTCAAAGTCTCTCTCTCTTTTTTTCTCTCTCTCACCCTTTCTCTCTCGCTCTCTCTCTCTAAGATTGTGTGGTGTTAGTTGTGAATGGGTGGGAGGGGGTGGGGCAAGGGCGAAGTACTTTTTTGCTCATAACTTGAGAACCGCTGATCCGATCTTTATCATTTCTTCGGCAAATCGATACATTTTGCTAATTACTAGCTATCTCTAGAAGGTACGAAACGTCTATCTTCAAAACTGTAGGAGATATAACGTTTTTTCCGAATTGCGGGGGCGGGAGGGTGCGTGGCAAAAATTGAAAATAAACTTGATCTGCCTGCAGCTATAAGAAACATTTGTCCCATACATGTCAAACCTCTATCTCTTACCATCTCCGAGATCTGTTTGTTCATACGGACGGACGGACGGACAGACGGACGGACAGACGGACGGACAGACGGACATGGCTATATCGACTCGGATGTTGATGCTGATCAAGAATATATATACTTTATATAGTCGGAAATGATTCCTTCTCCCTGTTACATACTTTTGCACAAACTTAATATACTCTATGTACCTTCGGTACAGAGTATAATTACTATCAAAATACTCGGAGCAATCGGAGCAAAGGAAGCGCAGAGCTTCTAGAGCTGCTCAATCTGTTTCCAATAGTGCTCCGTATATCTGCTCCCTTAGTTCCTCCAAATCGTCTGCTTGAATTTAAAAAATATATAAAAAATATACAAAATATTTAAAAATATATGGATTTTTCTAGATCGTATTCTAATTCTAGTATTGTTAGATCATCAAGGGTCATCTCAGGATTTAAATTTTCATTCGAGGGTACCTAAGAATTCGCGATCTTAATTTTGATTAATTTAAAGGAAAGGTTTGCTAAAGCAGCAATATGAAGATTTGGGGTGATTATTAGGGGCTTTGCAGAGTTCAGGAGAATGATTCTCTCTCTCTCTCTCTCTGAGCAGAAGACTTTGCTTCGCTTTGTTTTGGTTTTCAGTTGACTGTTCTCAGTTGAGCTATTCTTGTTGTGCTCATTTAATAAAAACATTTTGTTTCGGTTCAACACATATATTGAAAAAAATGTGTCATTTCAAACTTTGTTTCCATTCTCGAAAATGTTTAAGAATATTAAACGATTTAAAACATCCTTGGGCCATTGATGGCATTGGAAGACAGCCGCCTTAGTCCAACTTTTAAAGTTTAAAACTTCTTATCAATGTAAATGTAAGTGCTATTTGAACTTTAGGGTGTTATTTTTTAAGGGTTTACAAAAAATTAAATTACACAAAAACTATTAGTGATATTAGGAAGCGGGTTTTTGCATTCGATAGGTAATCAATTAAATTAAATTTATAAATCTTTGTTGTTGTTGTTCTCGCGGTTGTTATTGTATTCCTGTTTAAAGTTAAGCAAAAATTTAAAACGTAGGCAAACATTTTTTGAAAACAGACAATCCGTCTGAAGAAAAACTGAAAAGGAGGTTTTGTTAAGAAATAATGTAATTCTTGTGTGAACTAGTATATTTTGGATCAGTCAATAAATAGTGGAGTTATGGGGTTTCAAAGTCAAAATTTCGAAAATCGGCGTTTTTTCTCACTCTATTGGTTTTAGCTCCGTTATATTTTCACCAATAAAAAGTATCCTAGTTCACACCAGAATGGTATGGTAAAAAAATGTTTTCTGAAGGTTTACAGTAAATAAATGTTGGCTATACAGCTCCTAAAACGGGGCCAAGCCAAGCTTCTCACGATCTCTTGGCGTGTGTGCTTTAAATTTTCCGCACAAGAGAAAGGGACCTACAGTCCGGATCCGAACGGCAAAGTTTGAGAATTTGCTTTTTCATGGCTAGTTAATTCTCAGCTGGCGCCAATAGCTGGTGAAGGTAACCGTATGTGTAAAAGCTATTTTCTAAAGAAAGAAAAAAACTTTTATTATTAGATGTTCCGAGGCGGGATCGAACCCACGACCTCCCGCCCAGCAGTCCAGCACACTAACCACTGGGCCACATACGGCCACAGGTTTACAGTACTCTTAAAATTTTTCTTTGTTTGATCAAATACATAGACCAGAATTGTCTGATAAAAATGCTGGTTTCTAACATTATTTATCAATATTTTAAATTAATTAAACTGTCATTTCATTCGTTAAACAAAAACCTATAATTCATTTTCTGTTTGCTACATTAATGAACTAGTTCCTTCGAAACGTATCACCTGATTGACTAAATTTATTCTATCAATTTAAATTTCACTTATCTTGGCCCAAAAAAAATAAGTCATATATACACATTTTTGATAAAAAACTTGATAGTATCGGAAGTTGAACTCTGTTTATTGGTTTGCCTTTTTTATAGGTGTTCATAAAGGTTTATAAAATTAGTCATAAGTCTGTGGGAACCTTCTTCGAGAATTTCATTTGTTGGCCTGCCGTTTACAGGGGAAACTTCCTACTGGCTCGGGCCATATCTCCTCCCATACTTATCTGATTCAATAATTATGGTTTTAATCTATTTATAATTTTTCTTTTCACGTTACCAAACGAATAACTAAATATTAAATGTCTAATCGAACGTAATCAAATTCTTTTGCGTATAGAGATTAAGTCCCCAAGATCAGTTTAGGGGGGCATAAGGCAAGTGCATGAAAAGAACCTTATGTAAAGCTCCAAAGTACATACTAAATATGTGTAGAAACATAAGAAATAAGAAAGAACGCCGGCAAGATAAGATTGTGTTTAGGATTTCTGAGAAACCAGTTGAGACATCATTTTAGATTTGGGAAACTTACTCTCATCCTGACTGAGCACTGTCCAAATCCAAACGCCACCCAGAACTGTGGTTGCTGTGATGGTGGCCACCTGCCAGGGCTCTTTGCCCCCAAAGGCACGATTGATACCCTCAGTGACGGGTTTCCAGCAATCGTTTGCAGAAAACGGACGCATGTTGCTGCGCGTTCAACTAAAATGAAAGTTTGTTTAGTTTTGTTGTGTCGACTAGTGTCCACACTCGCGAGCTTCAAGTCAATAACTGATTCTACGGTGTGGATGTCGATGCGAAGGGGACGTCAGCTTGCTAATCGCAAACAAAGTGCTTTGGCAGCTGATAAAGGTGTACATATGTATGTAAGATTTATATGTGTATGTGCATTTGTTTCTTACTATAGCAGGTGCGGGGGCAGACGGCTCAGCTCAGCTGATTTACTCAGCCATAACAATAACAAAGGTAAAGGCTTATGAATAAGCTAACTTGGTTAAGGGTTCAATCACCTGCTGTATCCGGTTTTGTTTAAGAATTCAACTGTAGTAAGTCTTTTTCTGTAATGTTTTGTTTTTTTTTTCTTCTGCTTGCAATTTGTGTAAACAGTTGTACGGAAATTTTAGGGCGACCAAACTTAAGACTAGAGATGAGCAGCTATTCATGACTCACGACTTACTGCACTTAAGTAAAAATTTTTAAATAATAAGAATAAAAAAGTTTTTACATCATATATATGTGTATTTCGTGGGATAGTTTTATTTTAATTATTTTAAACAATCGGTTCTTAGCGACTAGTGGGTAGATAGAAATGTGAACGCAATATCCCTTTCAAAAGCTAGATTCTTTAGTGCCGCATTTTACAGACTTTCCAGGTCCAGGTCACATAAAATGTGTTGGATTCTTTCTCTGCATATCTTATTTCTGCAATTACGATCGAATCCGTTTGTTTTACCACATTATCAGAAAATTTGATTGGGCGCTGTTGGACTTGGCTTAGAGCCGAGACCGTGCTGTAACATTTCTGTTGGACGCTTGGGAGCAGTGTCTCCAGCTCTTTTGAGTAAATGCTTTACCTGTGAGTTCTTATTTTTACTAGTTCTTACAATCCTTAGTACCTAGGTTGAACTTGAAAAAATATTTCAAGTGCATAAAAGGCATTTGTTTCATGCTATGGACTGCTCACGAGCCTAGGAATCATTTACTCATCTCTAGTGAAGACAAACTCAACAGGTTGTCCGGTCAGCTGTTTGCCTAACATTAACCAACACTAGTTCAAAAGTAACTAACATGTTGCGCATTTTACCAAATTCTTTTAAAATCGCTTGCCGTTTGGCTAGCAATGTGGCTGCATCAGCATCTACGGATTTGGTTTTAGTCCAGGAATCAAATGGCGTACGTGAGATTACCTTGAATCATCCGAAAACTCTAAATTCCTTGTCAATGGAAATGATGAGCGGCCTTCACTCGGCCATGCTGAGAAATAGTGATGATATAAACCTAAGATGTGTTATCCTTTCATCCAAGGGTAAGATTTGGTCAGCCGGACACAATCTCAAGGAGTTGGAAAGTAATCCCAGCATACAGAACGAGGTGTTTCAAAAGCTTACAGACATCATACTGGACATACAAAAGATGCCCGTGCCGGTGATAGCCAAGGTAAATGGTTATGCCGCCGCGGCGGGCTGTCAATTGGTGGCCTCCTGTGATATGGTGGTTTGTACTTATAACAGCAAGTTCTCCACCCCAGGGTAAGTAAATGGAATACCAAAAGGCAAACACTTACATAAGGGAGCATCATTTCAGAGCGGGAGTGGGCATATTTTGCAATACCCCCGGAGTGGCTATATCACGCCTTATGCCGCGTACTAAATCCGCTTATATGCTGATGACTGGCCTGCCCATCACTGGCGAGGAGGCCTATGTATCCGGCTTGGTTAGCAAAGTTGTAAATGAAGCAGATTTGGACAAGGAAATTGATCAGATAGCCCAAGCCATTAAAACCAAAAGCCGTGCTGTCATCAGTCTGGGAAAGGAATTCTACTACAAACAGCTAAGCCTGCCACTGATGGAAGCCTATGAAAAGGGTGGTAAAAAGATGTGTGAGAACCTAAAAATGGATGACTGTCAAGAGGGTATCAAGAGTTTTATAGAGAAACGTCAACCCAACTGGAAGCATCAGTGATTGAGCAAAGGAACAAGATTTTTACTGATATTGTTGCATTTATATATCCCTTTTTTAGGATTAATCCTTAAAAAATGTAGACAAATTTATAAATTTGGTAATTGTCTAGTATAGCGGCCTACTCTTAGAAAATTCCAAAAAAAAAATCCCTTCGATAGATCGCGAATTATGAAGAATTTTCATGCAGAAAAAACGCATGGGTTATCCGTTGTTTCTTTTTAAACGAGTTTTAAAGTTGTAATTTTTGCCCATACAAATAAATATAAATATTAAATAAATAAAAAATATTATTTTCCTATGACTCAGGGGAACATTTGCTAGAATTTCAATGTGAAAGTGAGGAAATCTTTACACCTATTTGATCTGTTTTGAACTCTTTTCCACGCCACATATTGAGGTAAAATTCAAGGCGCGTTTTTTTAACGTGGTTTCCCCATGAGGCCTACTGCACGTAAGCCACAGAAAGGCGTTTTTTTTTAAGTGGTGTCCCCTAAGGAAGGGCCTAATCCACTGTCGTCTTCCCCGTGCACTTCCTCTTCCTCCTATGAATTAATATTTTATGTTCATAATTCGCGATCCATCGATGAATATTTTATTGTACCCAATAAAGTAAAAATTTTCGCCTGCGGCGCACATTTTCCATTACTCACCTCAGCAAAATGAATATCATTAACGCTGTTTTCTTTTTCGGGATTATATAACTGACCAATAGCCAGGAAGATGTTATGGATTCTTTCCTTGTGACTTGGCAATCGTTTATAAAACATAAACTTGGCCAAATATCCTGGATAGTGTATTTTTTCGACCAAAATGAGGCAACTCGGCCTTCACGTCCCGCCACAGCCTTTCTATATTTTGTGTGTGTGCTTGTGTAGAGAGATCCACAAAATTTTTGGAATGGTTCACCGTTTGGTGTAGAAACCCTTCATCTTCCAGGCAATTGTAAGCTTTCCAGCAATCCGAAATGACCGTGGATCCGTCAGCTATACTTTCCTTAATTATTTTTAAGAGTGTTTCCTTTCCACGGTCTTCAACCGGAATTACGAAAAATTTACCGGACTCTCGTTCCAATCCACCAAAAATCCACTGACCTTCCACAACCCGACCACAATATATCTTTATATCATACCTGTTAAATAATGATTATTAATTGTAGTCATTATTAATTAGATTATTTTTGTTTAAAAGTTGAATTAATGATTAAATTGCGATTATTTTCGGTTTCACACAATTATTTAATGATTACGATTAAAAATAATCAAAAATAATGGAAAATTACCATAAATTATAAAAAATAATTGAAAATAATGGAAAATAATCGTTTCCATTATTTTCCACTATTTCGACTATTTGAGACTATTTTGAGAGAAACAAATTATTTTTAACATCACATTTAATAACAACAATGTTTCTGTACGAGATTGGCTTTCAACATATTAACAAAAACGTATTAAAAATTAGTGGTATTCCTGAAAGTTGATTTGCTTTCGTGAAAGCAAAAGCAAAGCAGTTGGTGGAACGACCCTAATTTCATTTTGATTTGCTTTCAATTGGCGCAAAATTTAATCATTGGCGGGTAAGCAATAAATGACATTGAATTTTCTAATCTTCTTTAACAATAGTATATGGGCAGAATTTGTTGTTCTAAGAAGTTTGTAACTTAACTAAGGTGAATTCAATTAATTATGTATTTGTTTTTGGCCACAGAAAGTGACTGCAATTTGACAGGTCCAAAGAGGAAGAGGCAGGATAAAATAGTGGAAGAATTTGTAACGTCGAACCTTCTAGGAGAGCTGTGCAAATATTTTTGCCTGAACATCTTTAACCACGTCAAGCACAAGCTCCAAGAACTCGGGCACTTATGACTCTGTCATAAGGCCGCGGGCCTTGTTTTCAGTAGTTTCGTATGCAGTCTAAGAGGCAATAAATAGTTATCATTTAATTGCTAAAATATGGAGAGCAAAATAACTTAAAACAAACAAGAAACAATCGTTAGCAAAACAAGTCAGACGTGTGCTCCGAAAAAAAAAAAAAATTATTATTATGAACGCTAGTCAAATGGCTCCAATGGAGACTGAGTCTTCAGTAAATAATTATTCAAAATGGACGGATTCAAAGGAAGCCCCATTTTCAGCTGTTAATAATACAGTTGATATTCCTATTCGGCCAATAACACGCTCCATGACAGCAGGATCCACCTTGAAGTGTAGGACAGCAGCTGCCCCGTATATATTGCAAAGGAAACGCGTGACTGATGTAGTCGACGATGCTACAGTAACAACAACGGCACCAGCGGCAAATGGAGGCAGTCAAATTAGTGCAGAGTCAAATTCAAGTTGCGTCATTACCTTCTCAAGCCCAATAGGTGCCCAGGTGGCACAAGATACTCCTGCCAATTCATCTTCCAGTATTGCTAGAGCTCTACCTCCAGTTCAGGACATCAGAAAAATGCCGATGAGGAAGGGATCCGAGACGTGGCTGATCCCTCCACTGAACAGCAAAGGCCAAACCCTGCAGTAATTGCAATAAGGCCGCCTAAACCTAGGCCAATAACGGTTCCCGGTGTGGATGATATCCTGGCAATAGAAAATTTCATCAACACTGTGGCGGATCTGGACTCATACGAATTCAAGATGGCCCCTAATCGGGATCTGAGAATATTCCCCAAGGACTCCGAGACTCACAGAAAGATAACTGCGGTGCTCTCTGGGAAGCAGATTCAATATACCCACTTCTGTCTTCCCGAGGATAGGACTTTTAAAGTGGTGGTACGAAATCTGGCTTCATCCACCCCTAAAGAGCAAATCTTGTCAGCTTTCGGCGGAATGGGCCACACTGTCATTAACCTATACAACCGTAGAGGCAGGGCAAATCAGTCTGAAGTCCCAGAAAATACTGAGGAGCCTCCCAAACAAAATATTTGGTTTGTTGACCTGAAAAAAGCTGATAATAACAGAGAAGCACTGCAAATCATCAAAGTGGGACGTCAAAGGGTCACCGTCGAGCTAAAGCGGAAGAACTCGGAGATGAGACAATGCTACAGATGTTTTGAATTTGACCATACTCGAAATTATTGTACGAAGCAGCCGAAATGCGAGAGGTGCGGCAAAGGACACTGGACCAACTCCAATGCCTGTCAGGCGAAAACCGAAGAGGATCTGGAATGCTCTAACTGCTTTGGTAACCACATGGCATCGAGCAAGAAGTGTCCGGTGTACCTAAGAAGACTGAAGAGCCGGAGAACGGGCATTAACATTGCCCCCATGACTAGAAATGGACAGTGCCCAATTCCACAGCGCAATGTCCAGGCCTTCATCCCTACCTCAATCGTGCAAAAGGGTCTCTCCTACGCAGATGCAACCCGAGTGGGCCAGCACGGCTCTGGGAGTAGGCGACCAATCAACAAACCCCAGGGGGGAGCAGCGCAGGGCCGCCCAACCCATCTTTTCCACTCTGATGCTAACCCAGCCCAGCGGGGTGCAACTCAAGGCCGCTCAACCCACCATACAGCCCGTTTATTTTCCATTATTTTCCATTATTTTTGATTATTTTTAATCGTAATCATTAAATAATCATAAATTTTTCACCAGACAACTATATAATCACTACGACTATTTTCCAAAAATAATTTTATTGATTAGTAATTCTAATGGCAACTTAACAGGTGTGCTTTATATATTTTGACGATTTTGGACTCGTCAATTTCCACGATTTTGCCGTGGTCACCAAGTTTTCCACTGCTCTTACGGATAGACCAATCTATATAAACCTCCCTTACAAAGTTTTTCCAGTCTATAATTGTTTGCCTGGCCCATTCCAATTCGTCTTCCAAAAACTGAATTTCACATTTTAAAGTAAAAATTGTAAACAAATAGATGAAAAACAAAGGCTACAATTCAAGAAAGTTAATTTTACCTTTTAAGCGACAAAATTGGCAATCTCCTGTATGGATACTTTTGAATCATCAAAAAATGTATTTTTGCGGATACTTTCATTGAAATGGCTCTGTTTCTTGACTTTCTTTTTATTGCCCATGGTTGTTGCAGTCAACTGTTTACGGCATCGAAAGAATAGTTTGCCGTCATCTTTTACTGCTATCTTACAGTCAGCAGAACAATTTCCACATTTTTTTTCTTGTTGTAAACATTTGTGACGCTTTAAATACTCAATAACCTCTATATTCATCAAAGACAAAAATTTCGACACCGTAAAATTGCAATTCGTGCACTCCATTTTGATTAGAATTATTGAATGCACAATAAAAATCCAATTAAATTTGAATTAAATTTGATACATTTCTCAAAACACAATATGTTTTATTAGGTAAAAAATCAAATTTTCAAAATTCGTTTAAAAAGAAACCATGGATGACCCCCGCGTTTTTTTCTGCATAAAAATTCTTCATAATTCGCGGTCCATCGAGGAAAATTTTTTTGTTATTTTCTGAGAGTAGGCCGCTATACTAAACATTCGTTTACATGGGAGACAACTGTGGCCAATTCCTTAGCAGGCAGGCAAGCTGCAACGACGCTGCTTGACCAATCGCTTGGGGCAAGACTGACCTCCATGCTGAGGCTCGCTTATCACATAGCGATAGCCCTCCGAGTAACCTATGCCACAGCTCACACTACAAGGCGACCAATTGGACCACTCGGACATTTGGCAACCCTTGGGCAAATGCTGTTCACTGGCACCTGCCGTCCTTATCATGCTGCAGGTATGCAGGCAATCGCTTTCTGTAAGGAAATTGTTACGATTGCCACGACAGCCGCCATAGCTAAACAAATCGCAGCGTTGGGTTTGAGGATTGAAGGCATAGCGTTGATAATTGCCACGGCAGGGACCCGTATCCGCCTCCTGTACGCAAATATCCTTGGCCATTTCCATATTGATATGACAATCCACCGGATTCACGCATTCCTTTTGCTGATTTAGTTCCATGCGCTTAGAGCAATTATCCTTGGCCAAACCATTCTCCAGCAAGACCAGACGAGTGCGTATGGAGACACCACGACCGCAGGTAGAGGTACAGGGACTCCAGTCGCTCCACTGAGTGGTGGGACAATCCGGATCGGGCAATTCCACCTGCTCGAAAGTGCATTCTGGGCGCATGCATTTCTGTTTCTCCACAATGGTGATGTGAGGGCAACGTTTGCGTCCCAAATGGTTAACAAAAGTGCGCGTTCTCATGGTAATGCCAATGCCACAGCTGGCCGAGCAATCGGACCACACGCTCCAGGGTGAGGTTTTGCATAAACCGGCTCCTTCGCCCGTGTCGGTGACCAAAGATTGAGAATTGGCCAGATTTTCACCCTCATCGTCATCACGGCCAGCCGCCGAAGAGCCCACATCAGGACATTCTGCTACAGCAGCCACACACATTTCCTTAGAAACCAATTGGCGACTGCATTTGGCCTGTTCCGCCTGTTGGGGCTGTAAATACTGACGACTACGCATGCGTATGCCCTTACCACACTCCACAGAGCAGGGACTCCAGGCATTATATTCACTGACACGGCATTCCGCTATAGAAAGAAGAATTGAGGTTTCAACTTGAAGGTTAAGTATTACAGGGGAAGATTAACCTCTGGTATCCTGCTCCTCGGCATCGTCGGACACTTCCAGCTGCAGAGCCTGCAGAAACTCATCATCACAATTGCGGGAAATAATTTTCTCTCGTCTGATATACAATTTGGCCAAAGGAGTCATTTCACGACTTTTGGGATTATAGAAAGGAGCACGTGGATCTTCTGGGTACATGGTGGTAATGCGATACATACGCTCCGGCGGTTGGGTAGCCAGATTGGGGGACTAGACAAAAAAAGTACCAAGTTAAATAAATATTATGCTTTTATCCATCCCTTTTCTCACCATATACGTTATTCCACTGTCCGTGCCCGCATCCCAGGGATACAAATCAAAGTCCAGCGACTCTTTCCAGCTACAATCTTCGGTGCACAAATCCACGCCACTTATGCCCACCACCCAATCGGGTGAGGGTCCAAACATGGAAGTTAGCGATACTTTGGGATGTTTGCGATCCACTCGAAACTTGGAAGAGGTATTTTGATTGACATTGGGATACCACAAACCGGCCGCCTTAATTAAAGTACGCAGCTTAGGACCATTGGCCCTCAGCTCCGCTTCCAAGGCAGACGGAGATCCCCATTCGGCCAATGAACGGAAACCCGCCGTGGCTATGTGATTTTCACCCCAGAAGGAAAAGTTAGACTCATGCGAGGCTCCTATCACATCGCTGAAATGTGTCAACCATATAGCGAAGGGATAATCCTTGGGATGCGTCTCATTCGACCAAATGCCTTCGAATACAAACTGTAAAATTTTTTAGCGGATTTGGCTTAACCTATTTTGCTTACTAAAACTTACACTGTACTTGGCCTCATCGCAGGCACAGCATTCCTTTTGCACCGTCAACGCATCCGGTTTACGCTCACAGATCACTGTGGACAGTTGTCCATCCACCGAATACCAGGCACGTGGTCCTTCATACACCATTGCAGAGAGTGATACACAGCCTGAGCCCGCTTCGGGAGCCACCCACATTACTTGCACTTCCGTCTTGGGCATATCATCCGCCTCGGACACGGTGTTGACACAACGATCATTGAATTTGGTCAAAGAATCGCTAAACAATTGGAAACGACCCACGCGACGTGGACTGGCCGCATGAGGACGTCTGGCTCCTGGCGTTTGAGCCTCGGCGGTAATGGTGAATTGGATAAAGTGCTGGATCTTCTCATGGGTGCGGGAGCCCAGAAGAAGTACTGAAATTATTTGAATATGAAAAAAAAACGGTTTAGTTATACAGGGTCACTCTAGTTTCTTCCAACACTACTCAACTAGTTGAAGAATATCAGCTAGAGATGGCAAGGTAGAGTAAGCAAGAGAAAATCACGAACCATATGAAAATATCTAAATCAGACACAGTTTTTTGCACAGTGAATGCAATTCCTTTTCAGTTGTTTTCCATTTTTTTTTAAATCGCATAAGTTTTTAGAGATACAGATACAGAATATATACATATTGGTAAGAATAGGGTAGAGTTTTCAGCATTAGTTTTTGGAGTTGTTCAAATATCAAAAATCACAAAAATGTTGGAGTTTTAAAAGGATTATTTTCCAGCTCTGGTTTGAAATAAATTTGGATAACTGTATCAGAATTTGAATTGGAACAATTTCGTCGAACAACAATTCATTCGCCTTCTAACCAGGCGAACATTTCTTACGAACATTATTTTCTAAAAAGTCTTTATGAGTTAACATAGAAACATAGCAGCGGAAACTAACACAATCATGGCCTAGATGTCAAGAAAAATAGCTATGCTTCATTCGATCCTTTTTGGGGCAGTCATTAAATCCCCTCTACAATTCTTAGCTCATTTGGGCACATTCCAATCTTCCAATATATTTGACAAATGATTTTCATACAAATGATTCCATACATTGACGAACATGTTTGCACGAACACTCGCAAGAGAAGAACAAAACGTCGAACACAAACATCTGTCACGAACTTCTCCATTAACGACGAACATTTTGTCAAACTAAACGAATTCGTGGGAATTCTTAGGCTGCTTTATATATTGCATCGATCACTTTTCAATTAAGCAGATATTTTTATGTACGATAACTGTTTCATGATAGCCGCTTTATAGGCAAATTACACTAAGCACATCTAACATCCTAAATCATGAGTCATATAAAGTTGCCGTGGCAAAATTTTTCATCTTTTCTTGGTGGTTCTCTTAAACATAAACCTATTTTTTATTTTGACAAAACAAAAATTTACAAAATGTTGGCATGGCTAATAGTAATTAAGCATTTTAGCTTATGATGTGGGAGGTTAGATGTGCTAATTCGCCTATTTAGATGCACTAATTAAAAAAGTTCATACATATTCGCAGCTTGCTGCTGAATGGGCCCTTTACTTCACGTGTCACGTCATGGTCACTCTAAATATTTCTCCCATCACTAATTAAACGCCTTCTACCAACACTACCCGGAAAACGCGCGTTTTTTGTTGTTTATTTGTGTGGAAAATTTTAGTTTAATAACAAATAAAATGAGTTCGTTTCTCAATTTGCTAGCCGAGGGCTCAAGTGTGCATTTTGAAAAGTGTGGTGATGTGGTGGTCTCGCCCAAGGACAA
This sequence comes from Lordiphosa clarofinis, assembly GCA_018904275.1. Lineage (NCBI taxonomy): Eukaryota > Metazoa > Arthropoda > Insecta > Diptera > Drosophilidae > Lordiphosa > Lordiphosa clarofinis. The sequence continues at coordinate 2,360,849 of JAEIGQ010000013.1, forward strand.
CATGGTGGCCCTTTTTTGTCATTTCTGTAGAGATATTTTTACTCAACTGCCGGAATTTATGCGGCATCTTCAGTGGCATCATGGCGATATATTGTCTTTTGAAACAAAGGAGCAAAATGTGTTTAGTGTGGAGGAACTGTTATCACAAAAGACGGATGTGGATGTGCAATCGCAGGCGGAAAGTAGCAGCAGTGGTGATTCGGGCTTACCCACTGAGAAAGAGGAGCAGGATGAAAAGGAGGAGCAGGTGGAAGATGCCCAAGGGAGTGAGGCTATTAATGAGAACATTATAAACGCCTTGGCTGCCTACGATGTGGAATACGATGAGACAATGGCGAATAAAGAGAATGCTGTAAGGGATTGGCAGGCAGAGGGTGAGTTTACAATATGATTGGCAAATATTAGATAGATGTACTAACTTTATCACTTTTTTAGGTAAAGAAGAGATTGAAGAGAGAAATATATTGGCCGAAGTTGAGGCCATGTTGTTTGAGAATGAAGAAGAGTCAGAGCCCAGCATTGAACACAAGAATCCAGAAAACAAAAAACACCAGCAATGACGTTGAACAAAATTTAGCTCCTAAGCCAGATATGAAAATAGTCGAAACACCCATTAAGTCATCCTACTGCAAAGTTAATTGTACCGAAAAAGAGTTGGAATCTCATCATAAAAAACGTTTCCCACGGGGCCGTATGACAGAAAGTGCCAAAAAACCTCTCAGCCTTTGTAATCTTAAAAGCTACAACATAGCTCGTCTGTCCAAGAAACGGGAACTGCAGCAGCGTATGAGTAGTGTAAAGAAAAGGATTATACGTTCCCTGGAAAATGATGCATTGGCTCTCAAACCTGTTAGAAAACCATTTACAAAGCTCAACCCGAAACGTTTAAGCAAAGTAAAAGCAAATAAAATGGAAAATATAAAAGAGAAAGAGTTGAAGGAGAACGACAGCAAAATGGAACCTTTGAAGCAACCAAAGAAGAAGCAGGAGAACATAGTAATTATTAAAACTGAGCCCAAAGACAAGGAAAATCAAAAGCCTAACCTTAGGACAGTTGCCAATGAGCCTTTAAAAACTCATAATAATTCAAGTTCCCTGTTAAAGATGAATACTTCAATGACAACGACTTCACCTACTTTAATAACACCCTTGGTAAAAGCCAAATTAAGTCCAACATTGGAACAACCTATAATTCTTGAAAACACTTTGATAACACCAGCCTTAACTGGTACAACCAGTTCAGTTCAAACTAATATACTCAAAAGATCACCCACTGTAATAACACCTCCAAACACAACAAAAACTGGTGTTATACAGAAATTACCCATCCAAAATACACCCTTAATCAAAATGGAACAACCTGTACCAAAAGCATGTTCCTCCACTTTGAAAACATCCTCTGAACCAGCCAAGATTAGTCCTTCTTCGGATGAGAAAGTTACCGCTTCAAAAAACGCCTTTAAATAAAATGAAACAACTAATCCGTCGATCAAATTCCTCTACTACCAAAGAACCTTTAATGCCAGCCAAAATCAGTTCACCCACGGATAATAAGTTACCCCTCCAAAATAACTCTATGAATAAAATGGAACCCGAACTACAAAGATCATATTCCTCCACTTCAGAACCAGTCAAGATTAGTCCATCTTCAGACAAAAAGTTACCCCTTCAAAAAAAGTCTTTGAATAAAATGGAACAAGCTGTACCTAGAACATATTCCTCCACTATGACACCACCTTTAATGCCAGCGAAAACCAGCCCTTCCTTGGACAAAAAGTTACCCCTCCAAAATACTTCTCTGAATAAAATGGAACAACCTCTACCTAGATCATATACCTCCCCTATGACAGCACCTTTAATGCCAGCCAAAATCAGTCCATCCTCGGATAAACCGGATTCAACAGTTCGTAAATTATCTGTACAAATAAATCGACTAAAGACTTCGCCCAGCGCCAACACAGAAAATCTAAAGGAAAAACCTTTAAAGAAACCAATTCAGAGACGCTCTACAGTAAATAGTCAACCTACAGTAGAGTCCAAAAAAGTCATCGAGCAGCCCAAAAAACCTCTTCGAAGATCTTCAGTGGCTGCCAGTTCCACAGAGCCAATTAAAGAAGTAAAGAAAAAACCTTTACGCAGATCTTCTATGGCAGCACCTCAATCAGTAGCTAAGCCGGCCCAGAAACGACGTACAGAATCTGCTTTGGACTCTGCCTTGCCCAAGCGTACCAAAATGGAGGCACCCAATACCAATTCTTCCCTAAACTTTAGTCTTTCGGAGAGTGTGGTGGACTTTCTACAGTCAGACATGAAAGCATCCCAATTAGATGCAGACAGTTTGCTACAATTGGTTACCCCCAACCCAGCCAAAATGAAGAATTTGAGAACATACTTCAACAAGTGGTGAGTTAATTTAAATCTGTCTAACTTGTTCCCCCTTAAAAATATTGATAATTTCCCAGCAACAGGAGCTGCAGCCGCCATCCCCAGCTAGCTCTAGTGTTCTAGCTCAGCCGGATGAAATCAAAGACGATCTCAGTCTTCTCCAATTGGTCGGTCTACCCATTTTGAAAAAACCCAAATATGAGGATAGACTCACTCTCGAAAAATCCGATGCCATGCGTGAAAAAGCTGCCAAGTTTGTTAAAGTTTATTCCTCTTACGATACCATTTGGAAGAAATCGAAAACATTGGATGGCCCCCAACGCGTAAGCAAACAAATCTTGGTCCTCACCGAAGAAGTAAATAACGAAATGTCCCTCAACCTGAGTGTGAATGAATTGAAACGTTTAATCAATACTATCAACTCTTGGCATGCCCAACAAATTGATTTGAAATACTTTAAAAAGATTGCCCTTTCACCCAGTATAGAGCACTATTTCCAATTGTTTGCCTTTTTACCAAAAATGACACGCTATACTTTCTATTGTGAGCATTGTGATGAGAGTTTTGCCTTCGAGACGCGCTATAAGAAACATGTACAAACCCATACCCTAGTCTTTCCATGTCCCGAATGTGATAAATCCTTCAAGAAGCGTGGTTATTTTGAAAAGCATTTGACTTCAGTCCATGGCAATTAGGCTTTGTTTTGGTTTTTAATTGGAGAACTGAGAAAACTCTTAAATTGTGTAAAAAGAGACAGTCCTTCAGACTGCCATAATTGTAAGGATTATAGAATATAACAAAATAAGTTTGTTTAATAAGATTCAAAAGGCCATAGGACTTAAGTTAAAAAAATTACAAAACCAAGTTAAGTTTATTAGCTAAGATTTAATGGGCAGTTAGTAAGACAAAAGATGGAAAGTCACTGAAGTGTGTTATAGTTAATATAATTATATTGTGTTATAGTCCACTTAGATTTTAGTAAGAACTTATATAAGATCGTTCTGATTATACTCTAGCCTTTACATATTGAATCGAATCTAGAAAGAACAAACAATTTATATAGTTACAAACGTCATTAGCCATGTTTTTGTTCTTGTCTTTAGTTTTCCTTTCGTTTGACTAAAATATTGAAACTTTTTAAATAATTACCTATAACTAGAGGATTAAAGTTTCCTTTCGTCCCAAAATTTTAAGATAATCTATCAAACTTGATGACAAACACTTTTAGTTTAGAAAAATTAAAACTAAAGCTGATATCTAAAAAAGAGTGAACTAAGTTTTCTTTATTGTAAAAATAGAGTAAAATATTGAAACTTTTCCACATAATTTTCAAACCATCAATATGAAGCTCGCTTGAGTTCTCGTTATGCTTGCACATAACTCCAAAAGGCAGAAACAGGAAGCTAGTTGATCGTACAGCTGTTTCATTGGTATATCTACCAAATCATCAGCGATCTTCGCTTACTACTTACTTAGCACACCTAAGAACAGCGTTGGCTGCTAGTATCCTTTGTATGTGTGTGTGAGTTCCCCCACTTGGCCTTGCTACGTTAATGAAAGAGATTTTCTTCCCTCTTCTAACACAGTAACCAATAGTTATAATTTTTTGTCGAATACTTTCTTAAGCGACTACATCTCTTAACGAAGGTTAGTTTAAAATTTGAACTCATTAGGCTGAGCCGTTAAGACGTTGGGCGTTGATGACGCAGTCTAAAAACTGGCACGATGAGGCGAATGTAGATTTTTTAGTAGACGATAGATTCAAATTTGTTCTTTAACAATTATATTTGGTGTTCAACACTTGAGTTTCAAGGCTACCAGCAAAACCTCATAAAGTCTTTATCAGAGATAACACCTCGAAACCAAATAACGATTAGATCATTACTTTGACTAGGTTTGAGTAATTTTTAAACTTGTTATAAGTAAATTTTTAATCGTGTGTTAAATAGATTTGAAACGGAAATATATGATTTGGGATCCATTCAAAAAAATTCCATTAAAACTTTTTTCTTTTTGAAAATTGGTAAATATTGGCAAAATAATAAAAAAAAATCGAGAAAATTGGTGAAAACATAACCACCACTACTATATTTCTGCAATGAATGTAGCGGTGTTCAATTCAGGCATGAGAAGTGGGAGTACATACTTAATCATGTGTCATAGTCCTGCCTGTGCTTAATTCAATTTTTGTTTTCAATACTAGTCTATTCAAATCATTGCTTCTGTATGATTTCAGTACTGGGTTAAACTGAAGAGACGTGTTGAATTTTTTTTGTTATTTTCAAGTATTTTAAGCCAGGTTTTTATATTTTTTTAGAGAGCAACATTTATCCTTAGTGAAACTGGACGGAGCAAATGGTTGCTTATAGTCAGCCTTATAGCTTTAGCCGTTTGACCTGGGCTTTAATGAATCATACCCCGTTTATATGTGGAGGAATTGCCGCGTTTTTGTGAATTTATACACTTTTGGGGAGGGTACACAGCGTTTCAGAGTGTCAAATTCAGTGGCACATCACAGTAACGCAGAGTTCACCCAGCATAAGTGACTAAATGCACAAATACGCCGTAAGTTACCGCGTATTTCTTCACATATACGGGGTATCAGTCAGTTGGAGAAAGAATTTGATATTTCTCTAGAATTTTAAATGATTGTCCCAAACACTTAAAACTCAAAGATCATGCCTAAAACGTATAGTCTATAAGGGATATTTTGTTATCTTTAATAAACCGACGACGTATGCTAAAAAATAGATCAAGAGTTTATTTTAGCCTTAAAAATACCACTAAAAAAAGCTAGACAGTCCGTTGTTGTTCATATATTTAAGACTGGAAACAATGTACTTAACCGTATTTTAATTTAAACTTAACTTTAAATGAACCTCATGCTATTGATTTCAGTGTTTAAAAATTTCGACAAGTTTTAATTTTTATGACTGCTGCTTAAACTTCTGACTTGGAAATCACAATCAAAATCAAAAAAACATATTTGGAACGCAGGAAATCAGATAAGCAGTCGGCGTTTTGAAAGTTTTTCATTTGATGGATTGGGACTTTTCGAAGAAAGCGGTCGATGACTACTTCGATATCATTTTACTTTGTTAGTTAACAATCTGGTATTGTCTAGCAGATGAGAAATCTAATAAAAAAGTTCGTGTAAGTTCTATTGAGTTCTACATATTGACAAATCGCAAAAAGACCAAGAAGATTCAAAAATAGTGAAAATTACCTCAATTCATCCCAGGTGCAAAGTATGATCTTTGCTAATGGAGGCCCCACACAGATTTATGGTAGATTTCTCATCTGCTAGATAATCCTATATTATCACACAACAGAGTAATTTATACATTAAAAGATTAAATTTTGACCAGACTGTTGATCTGATTTCCTGCGTAACAAACTTTTTTTTTCATTTAGATTCCACACTGACTACTGAGACTTTCAAATCAGAAGTCTATAAAACAGCAGCGTTTTCAAATTTGAAAAAATTTGAATTTTACAACTTTTGCTACTATGGTTAAAACAAAGGGCATAGCAGAATAAGCATACAAAAACTGCCCCCACTTCGCTCAGAACCAAAATTAAATATGTTGTTACCATCAATGAGAAACTCACTCTCCTAAATTTGTAGTCTTCTAATCGCTATTGAAGTAGAGTTATGAGGGCGGAAAGGTAAAACAAAAAACTGGTTTATCTTAAGAACCGCTTAACCGATTTGAATGCGTTAAAAATATGTTATAAGTGTCCACCACAGAATTCAGAAAATTATTTTTGCATATTTTTATTACCAATTCTTAGGCACAAAAAATATTTTTAAAATTTTCAATTAATTTTTTAGAGGTGTACACTCTAATAGTTTTTTGCTGGTTTTTTTTCAATAAGACGTCCTTAACAATGTAAAATTTTTGCAGTGACTTCGGGAATCATCTTCATAGTGAATACCAACAAAACATGTGAATAGTTTTACAAATATATTTTATAATATTAAGCACACTGTAACTACTCACACAGAATTGACAGAAAATTTCCCCTTTTTTCCCCTTTTAAGTTGACTTACAGTGTGCCTAATATGTATAAAGTATTAAAAAAAACAAAGAACACTGATGGATTTCGTTATATTAAGTTGAGTATAAAGTTAATATCAAAAGAGAAACTTCAAACTTGCAAATTTCGAACCTTGTAAATCTTAAGCTAAGTTTAATAAATGCTTTTATGTTTCCTTGTTAGACTTCATAATGTATTATCATACTATTCTAAGTGTCATTTTCTCATTTGTAATTGAGCCAAGGCCAAGTCAAAAGGTCAAAAGAAGTTTCAAATAATTCATAATCATAAGAACCTGTCTAAGCTATATATATTTTTACGTTTTTTCTCTGACTTTTGTATAATTTAATAATTTTTCTGTTATTCCATTTTATTGTACATTTTTTTAAATACATATATTATCATTATCAATTCGAACTCTTGTGACAGTCAATTGCTCTCAATGCCCTGATTTCAGCTTGGCTTATCGGTGGATTTCATTATGTGAATATGTTTTTTTTACTGATTATGATTATCTGCTCTATGGCTAGTTAGACGAACTTACAGTTATAGGTCTTGCCGGGCACATAACCATTGGGTCCATCGGCTACAATTAATTTATATCCATTATCACCGCGTGTTCGCCGACCATGGGGCAAAGAGGGTGCTCGGGAACAGGCCGAGGCTGGATTCATAATAATTGCCAGCCAGACAATCAGGCAGGCAAACAAAGGCAACAATTGCCTACCCATCTTCAGCAGTGGCTTTTGTTTTTAATGCGAGAGATTAAATGATTCTTCGACTCGGCGACAATTGCTACAGTTTCAAACGAGGCACAAATCAAGACTGATGCTGTGTGTTTTTGCCGCTCAAAGCTGAATGCTCGAAATGGACGATTATACATATTATTTGTACATATGTTTGTTATGTACTTGTACATAAATGTTCTATGTGGGAATTAAAAAAGGGAAAGAGCTTGGATAGTAAGTGGGAGATGGAGTTTATGTGATTTTGGGTGAACTTAGAGATAGCTATAATTTTGCTAATGACCTTCGAGTTTAACAGGTTGAGTGATAAGACCTTCAGCAAATCGCTTTCGAGAACTCTTTTAGGAACAGCCCATTTGGAATGGTCTAGCATTTATATGGAAAGAAGGAACACAGTGGGTAAGCGAGGTCCATCACTTCGACAGCCAAGGTTGCCAAGGCTTGAACGCCAAGGTTGCGTGGTCCTCTTCGACAGGACTTGTTTCAGGTGGGGACTCTGTTTCAGTGTGTTTTTTGGCCTGACGCCTCGTCCTAAAAATGGGTAAAATGGAATCCAAATATAAAATCTAAAATATTATCTAAACTTACCTTGTCTTGTTTGTAATGTCCGCCATCGATAACGGATAGTCACCAGTGGAAGAGGGAAAGGACTCATTTTCTTTGAAGAATTCCTTGAACACAACAAATTTATTGTCCTGTTTATTGGTTATTGCTGCTAAGCCACAATGTTTTCGGAAGAAGGCCAATAGTTGTTCCGATGGACGATATGCTGAACATTTCATGGGTAACAAAATTTCATGGACAATCATTCCGTCAAATAATTGCTTGCCCACACCCGAACGTTGGCTAGATTCATGTACATAAAAGTCCAATATGCATGGAGCATTCTCCCCTCTGCGAAAGGGGGGGAGAGTAGATAGTTTTAGCGGACACCTTGATCATGCCCATGACGGCACCGCTGTAAGATACACAGATTTTAGTTTATTAATTTTTTATCACTCTCTCGCTTACTTGGGTCCGCAACTTATATCCGCCAGCAGATATACATGCCAGTCAAAGGACGTGCGTAACCCTTGCGCAGTGGTCACAGGTTGGTTCAGTCCCTGCGATGTGGCCGAGAGCTGGCCGAAACGATCAATTATCTCGGATATTTTCAAAGATGCAGCGCTGTGTGAGGGAAACGCCACGTTTAATTGGATATTTAAATCCCCTAAAAATTTCACTACTCACACATACTGACTGCCGCTAAAGCTGTGCGGCAAGAGATTGGATGTCACTTTGATAATTGGCTGCGGAAACAGCGGTTTAATATCGAAACCGAATTCCACCATGTTGCTGCAGTTGCTCTTGATTGGCCTGATCTTATACTGAAATAAAAAAAAACTATTGTCGGTTTGAGCGTTTGCCATCTTTAAAATGAATCAAATAGCAAAAAGGAACAAACGTCAGAAGAGCAAAGCGTCGAAAAAGGCTAGAAAAATTCGCGACAAGCTAGCACTGGAAAATACTTTAGTTTATAATAATATGGAGAAAAATTTTATAATATGAAATAAAAAGATAAAATATTCTCTCATTTAAGCTTTTAAAGTGGACTAATAAAATTTATTGACAATACCTAAATGCTTAACTTACCCTTTGAGACTTGTAAAAACACAAACTTTTACAAAGAAATCACTTTTATTTTATTTAAAGTTTTTTTGCCGGCCGAAGACGCACGCTCTTACCTGTCACAATTGAAGGAGGAAAGGAGAAGAAACTAGAACTTGCCAAGTGTGACCGTAGCTGAAAAAAATACCAGAAGAATACTGCGTTTTTTATTTACTTACATTTTTCCATTATGAAACAAAGAAGGTGAGGCGCTCAGTAAATATTTAGAATTAAGCGCTTTTGCTTAAGCGTAGTATACTCTTCCACCAAAGATTTCCAAAACAAAAATACCAAAACTGGCAATTATTTTGTTTTGAGACAGTGTAAAATGGTCACATTGCCAATAGCGTAGCTTTTGGTTTAATTTTAAACTATAAGCTTTACAATCAATAAATTATTAACATGCTTGTTTCACGGCTCACCCCTGGCTACTGGTCCTGATGAGCAGATATGACACTTAAGCAATGATTAAATTCATAATTATAACGCAATTTAAGTTTGATTGAAGTCTCACGGTGTTTTGTACCATATTTGTGTATCGACAATTTCCGATGATTGAAAAGGTTGTGTGCTAAAGCTCCATTTACACGACCTGATCGCTCAGCTGAGTTTTCGCCTGATTTGCTCTCTGACCGTGTAAAAAGGCGTCTGAGTAGACATGAAGCTACTCAGGTGAGCGATCAGGCGAAATAGAACCGGTTCTATTTGGCCTGAGCACTCATCTGAGTGGCATTTATCGAAATGCAGTGTTGCCTAACTGCTGTGTGCTGGCGTTGCCATTTTCTGACAATCGATATACATTTCTTATCGAATTTTGGCTATCGGTCATCTTTCTTGTATGTCAAGTGAATTCTTATTTAAGTCCAAAAAATAAATTGCAACTTAAGAAGCACCAGAACGCATATCGCCATTTTGCTTTTTATTCTTCTTGTCTTCTTCTTCTATTTAAACAAAGCAACGTCACAATGTTCATATGAACCAGATGATTCCGATGAACCAATGGTTCTGCAACTGGCTCATCTGAGCTTTTCAGGCATGTGTAAAAGCAAAACTGATTTGATCAGATGAGTTTTCGTCTGACGAAACACGACTAAAAACACGACTAACACCGGCTCGTGTGAGCTGTGGATCGCCGCCTCTGGTCTGAAGAGTGCTCTCTTGGCCGGCAATGAAGCAAATCAGGGTTCCCCAAGAAGAGACCCCGAGTTTGTGGCTGTGTGTTTCTCCTGTCATATTGTTACGGCACTGCATTTTGGGCTGACACCGGCTAGCAAGTCATTTCAGTTCGGGATCTTAACCCCAGACCGCATAGCGAACAATCACTACAAATTCAATTCTTCACTAGCAAAAACGTGTACAAATTCAAAAAAGCAAACAGTTATTGGCCAAACAATCAAAATTCAGAACAAATCTCTATCGAAGAAGCAGCGCCATTACCAGGCTAGAGTGTTCCAACCGGCAACGCTCCCAAGCAGCGATTTGGCTTTATCAGCTGCCATTTGAAAAGTGCCAAGCGAATACTAATAAAATTTAGTCATGTATATACTATGTGTTTGTAATTCTAAGGGTGCTTTGCTTTTTGTTTTATTCTCTCTCTCGATATTAGCAAAAGCTGTCAGTCCTCGATAAACTCTGAATGCCATACCTAATATAATTGTATCATGATTAAAATTTATTATTTAGGGCTATCGATAAAAATACAGAAAATACGGATCTAGTATTTTATCGGTATTTAATCGAGGCCTTTTTGTTGGAAGTGTGGACTGCCACCAAAGAGACTGCCAAAGCGCTTTGGCACAAACATTTTTATGAGTTTTTTGTTTTGGCAAGTCTTTGGTGGAAGTGTATACTACGCTAAAGGTGAGGCGCTCAGCGCACATTTACAACAGGGTTCCCCAAGAAGAGAACGCTAAAAGGTGAATGTGTCTCTCTCTAACACACAATGAAGTATGACCTCGGCAAGTAAGTTCGTGCTCCCGGGGCTATTGCTGGGAATCTCTGATTTAGAATTAAGCGAAAGAGTGAGTGCGAGAGTGAAGGACTTCCATTCACACAAATTCAGCATGTGTATAGCGCAGAGGCGGCCAAATGGAGAGGAAATAAAATTGAGCTTGTGTTAGTAAACAAGAGAGCTCTCTCCAGACAACACGCGTTTTACTTGCAATGCTGTGCTCACCGATTCACACAACCATAACTTCGGCTCGGGTTTGCTTAAAAATACGACAGACTTCGGCTCGTGCGAGCCTTAGGTGACCGGGTCTGGTATAGAGCAGTACGCAGCAAACATTTTTTATCGCAGAAGATAAGAATGCGATTCTTCCAGTAGATGTCGCTTCACTCTGACGATATCGCATAGCAATCGCATTCTATTCTCCTTTCGGGAAGAAATGTGCCAATCTGCGACACTTCTTGGAGGAGAGAAAGCGGTTCTTTTGACCGAAACGAAAAAGTCTCTTTTCAGGGATAAGAAAGCGTTTGAAAGCAATTGTTTCATTATTCCCAAGAACAACGAATTAAACAAACTTATATTTATGACATGGAAAACTTGGACTTTGCTGGGACTCGAACCCGGTTCCCTTTAACTTAAAACACAATGGGAGACTGACGTTTTAGACGACCGTGCTACTCTGCGCATATCAGTCCGGGCAACTAAAGGGTTATTTGTATTGATTATGTTTGAAATGAAATAATTCTCAAGTTCTTATTCCACACTCAACCAATTTAAATAGCGCAGTTAAAATTGAAACCACATTTCGCTAATTTCTCCCTTTTATGTTAAAAATTCGATAGCTTATAAGTGCTTTATTTGTAAATCCCCAAACTATCAGCAGACTCTGAACTCAAACTATATTTCCAAACTGACATTTTGACGAGGGAGATAAGAAACTTGTCAAAATGTTTACAGGGACGTATTCTCTCTCTCTCTATGAGTGTGGCGACGGAATTTTGGACTTCCTATCACACGGGACAGGCAAATGACGTTTTGGGCACCACTGGTATAGAGCAAAAAAGTAAGGAAGGCACAACAAAAACACTTAGCAATCAGTGCAAAAAAAACAGTCGGTTCAATTGTCAACTGCACACCGAAATTGTTAGACCCTAGCTGACAATTCACTTAGAGAGCACGGTACCTTCTATGATGTATCATGCATTTTTTTGAATTTTCTTTTTATACCCTTGGAGAGGGTATATTAAAATTGTCCGGATGTTTGTAACGCATAGAAGGAAGCATCTCCGACCACATAAAGTATATATATTCTTGATCAGCATGACGAGCTGAGTTGATATAGCCATGTCCGTCTGTCCGTCCGTCCGTCTGTCCGTCCGTCTGTCCGTCCGTCTGTTTCTATGCTATCTCCTCCGTCAGTTTTAAAGCTATCGTAACCAAACTTTGCACGAAGTCTTTTAGTACAAATACGCTGCACATTTGTCGGAACCGGCCGGATCGAATGACTATAGCATATAGCTGCCATAGGAACGATCGGTTGAAAAACTAGTTTTAGTGAGGAAAACTTTTTTGTTTTCAATGCTATCGCTACCAACGCTCGTATTTATAAGTTTTCAATGATTTCACATAATTTCACCAAGCCTTGTCAAAATCGGACAACTATATAGTATAGCTGCCGTACAAAAGTTAGGTCTGAAAAAAAGTCTTAGTGAGAAAAACTTGTTTGTTTTCAATGTTATCGCTCCCAACGCTTGTATTTATAAGTTTTTAATGATTTTACATAATTTTAAACAAGGTTTGTCGAAATCGGACCACTATATAGTATAGCTGCCATACAAACTGTCAGGCATATATCAAGCTCCAAGGGTATATAAACTTCGGTCGAGCCGAAGTTAGCTTGCCTCTATTTTTTTTTTTTTAATCAAATCCGAAATCTTCTAAGTCCTGCTGCAAATATGATGTAAATGTAAAATTGGCCATACAGCCCCAAAGGGCCAACCTAAGCTTCTCTCAATCTCTTGGCGTATGTGTTTATTTTTTTTTGCGTCAGAGAAAGGGACCTAAGAGTTCAACGCCGAATCCGAACGGCAAAGTTTGAGAAGCTTTTTCAAGGCTAGTTTACTTCACAGCTGGCGCCAATAGCTAGTGAAGGTTTCCGTTGGCGGGATCGTACCCACGCTGTGCCACACCAGACCATCAAATAGGATATGGAGCTGAAACTAGAAAAGTTAGAAATAATGTTTAATAAGAAGAGAGAGTAGAATATAACAAAGAAATTTTAAAATAAGAACGGTCAAAATTCTCTCATAAATGGATTAAATTTATTAATGAATTTATTTACGGTATAGAGAATATATCCATTAGCTCCAACTTTTTTTTGGCTGTTTTGAGACAGTCCCTACAGAGGTTTGTAGTGCGAAGGAAAGGCGGGTCATGAGCTAGTAGATAGTCGAGGAGTTAGCCAACAATTTAGAGAGACGATACACCCCTCTCAGTCTAGCTTACGCGGAGGATGCCACCACCACTCAATACGGTCTTCTCACCGAAACTGGCTTACTCTCTTCCATCAGACCAATGAAGTGCGTCTACAGATCCGACCACTAAGTACGACAAAACAGTCGAGGCCGTTCCTGAAGTGGGAGTTTTGTTCCTGCTAATGCTGTTTAACGCGATGTTACAATTCCAATACTTTCCACAAGGAAGTATGTGGTAATCGTTATGATTCCCAAGAACGGCAAGGATCTTTCAAAACCCGACTCCCCCGACTTATTTGAAAGAATATTTCGTGGAAGAATGTTGGCAATTAGCGTGGTTGTAACGGCTGTACCAGATCATCAGTTTGGTTTCGCTTATCTTAAAAGCATTTGAGAACCTCCAATATTGTTTCCTCCATCGTGTTTGCTTTTTAAGCTTTAAGTCCCTTCTCCCTTCAGAAGAATATCTACTGATTCGCCCATTTCTCCAAGGGCGGCGTCTTAGGGTTGAGCTGAGAGGCGAGCGATCTAGCATCCGTCCCATTCTAGCGGGGGTACCTTAGGGAAGTGTTTTTGGACCTCTGTTCACCTCGGATCTGCCGTATCCAGTCGCCCTTTCTACCTTTTTCACCACGTATGCCGCAAAAGAGCATCTGCTAAGGTCTTACAGTTCCTTAAAGGATTTGATCGTTGGGCAAACCGCTGGAACATTGCTACAAACAGGCTTAGAAGACGCCTTAACCAACGACATCCCTCTGACCTCTGGGTTCACTGAAGGCGTCCCTCGGGCCGCCTCATCAAATGGGTTTTCTTAAGCGTCAAAATAATTATCTGATTATTTATTGAAGTCAGTTCCCATAACCCCTTTAACAATTGTTAAAGACATATTCCCGGTAAGCTAGTGCTTGAATTCAATGCCAGCTTTGCTTTCTATCATATACATATACATTTATTTCATATACTAAAAATTGGTTGCCATACAATTTACAAATAATATTACAATTCGTTTGTTTTTTTTTGGTAACAGTTTTCAATTATCATACTCGCATTAATATATATATAGTCTCTAAACTTTTGTTAGTTGGCTCTGCTTTACTTTAAATGGTACATTCGTTTAGGAAACTCAACATAGTAGGAATTGGTTGGTCGTGAAAGAAGCGATAACTGAGAACTGATCGGTGATGATCAAGAATGAGTAAATATATGTGTTAGTAGGTATAGACGAGGCCAGTAGAAACCCAGCGGGAAAAAGCTTTTGTATGCATAAGTGAGATTTTTCTGCATCTTTTCTTTTAAGCACCTTTTTAATATCTTTCTCTATTTGTGGTTGACAGAATATCTAGAAGAACTTGTTTGGCTTTATTGCGTGCTTGTATTTTGTTATTGTCTTCATTAAATTGCTTTTTGAAAAGGAATAACTGGCAAAGGGAAATTGGGTGCCCATTGCTGGTGTAGAATGTAGTTTGAAATTCAACGTCATCTAGATAAAAATAAAAAGTCTGTAAAGCCAAACGCCCAATATTTGTGAAATTTTAAACTGAAGCTCGATTTTGTCTGCAAAAGTTTCGTTTTTAAGTGCGACCAATTTGGGTTTGCTCGAGTTTTCCCCCGCTGAGTATTAAAATTGGTTTATAAAACTAAAAATCAAATCACAATTGCAAATTAAATTTAATACTAGAAGGTCAATATAGGCGTCTCCCGATGATCCAATAGATCTGTAAAACCAAAAAATTAATATAGTTTCCCATTTTTCTCTCACAATATTTCAAATTACCCTTGGCAATGCTCCACCAGGGCAGTGTCACATAGGTAAGGAATGCATTGAGCGGTGTGGACTGCTGACGACGATTCTCTTTCCAGAAATGAAAGGATTGTGTAAAGCCACGACTAGTCCAAAGTGGGTTATAGGCTCCATCGTCGAGCTCTAAAAGGAAAAGAAGAAGAGGGAAAAAACCGAAGTAATAAATAATCCCAGGCAATCTCTAGACATGCTTGGGTTAAAGGGAGTTGAGGAACTATTTAGGAAAAATCAAAGATTGTCGAAACCTTTTAATGCTTTCTTGGGCAAATCGCACCAATAGTAGATGTTGGTGCCATCCGGAGTGCGACGTTTGGGTACCAAATGCAAAGCCTTGTGGTACATCGACTGTTTCGAGGTGCGTGGCAAGGTGGCACAGCCGCCCACCTCTAGCAGGGGCGAGGGTGGAGCGATTTCCGTTTCGGGCTGGACAACAGGTGACTTGGCCTCCTCCACCACGGGCAACTCTTCACGTCCACGTACACTGATCATTAGCTTGCTGTCGCTTTCGCTTAAAATGGCCATCTTGGCGGTGGATACACCCTCGGATTCGCTGCCATTTAAGGAGGTGGCATCATCAGCTATCTCATACTCCTCGCTTTTGGGAGGAACAGCAGCGGGTGCCTCAGTCTTGGGGCTGGGGTCTGTCTTGCCATTCTTCACTTTCGTTGCTGAGGCTGATTTAGTCTTCTCCTTGTCTTTGTCCTTGTCCTTATCCTTGCCGCCTCTTAACCGCTTGGGTGACATCTTGGACAACAGACTGCTGGTTGATCCATTGACCTTTTGATTTGTAGACTTCTTGTCGTTCTCCTTGTCTTTATCCTTCTCCTGATCTTTGCCCTTGCGCAAACGATAGGGCACAAACTTTTTGGTGGCCACGGGCAAACTGGTCCTCCGATCTGCTGCACTGAGTGAGGCACTCCGCGTGATGTTGGCTGCTTGAGGCTTGCGCTTACTCTCCAGGCTGCCCCGTTTGCCCACCACCAGCTCGCTTTCCACACATAAAATGTTGGCCTTGGGTTTGAGACGCGACTGACGCTTATCGGGCATTTTGCTGAGACAGGCGGGTGTCTCATTGGACGGATCCTCGCAACTGGGACAATACACCTCAGACATCTCTGGGGTCTGCTGCGAGTGGTTGTTGTTGTTGCCAGCTGGCCAACGTTTCTTGCACTTCTTGCCGCCAAAACAATTGCAGCCCGTGGTGGTGCCTCCATTGGCGGGGGCCAGAACCTCTACAGCGGCGCTGAGTGGCGGTGGAGTCACAGCTGGCATGGCCGCTGGAGAGGGATCTGGTTTTGTTGTAGCTGATGGCCCTAAGTCAAGTTTGAGCGTTTCACAATTTGGATTTGGGTGCAGTTTTGCCGCTGAGGCCGAGAAAGCAGGACGTTGTTGATCTACAAGTAGATATAGATCGATTTTTGGCATTTGGTTTCTTTCTTCTATCTTCGAGCAACACACACATACACAACGACACACACATTTGCTTATGTACAACCGAGCAACTTAAACATAAAATGCCAACAGAATGGAAAATGAAAATCAGGAAATTAAACTGGGAAAGCTAAGAGGTTCGTTTGTTGTTATTGTTGTGGAGGAAGTAGACAGTGTGGAAAGGATTGAAGAGGGTTTAAGCCTACCACCAAATTAAGGGCTCTATGTGGGGTCTTGGCATATGAGTGTTACGCTAGGTAGGTTAAAGTGGGTGTTAAGGGTTAGGTGTTGGAAGAGACTAATCTGGAGGTGAGTAAAAACTTTACCCAAGTAGCTTGTTTAGTTTGGATTAAAATACATTTCGAAAATGTAAACAAAGGCCAGTTATTCCGGTTAATTGATTTTCCCTGATACAAATATTTAACTATTGAGTCAGTGAAATAACTTAAACCGATCTCTTTTCGGTTTATGGTTCAGTTCGAGGAAATATTATATATAAATATAATATCAACTTCTCTAATCATCTCAATGAATTCACCAATGGGATTATTTAGAATTAATTAAGATGAACAAAGGGTTGTTCTTTTGTAAGCAAATTGAAAATTCCTAAAATACCATCTTTGGATTGCGCTTCGTGGCTCATCAAATCCAAGATTGAAGCACAAAGTTCAAACGATTCTCTAAATCCTACCTCTCAGCTCTTCCCATGAGAGACTCGCAACAATGATGCACTTTCGGTCACTTTCAGTAATCACCGACTCTGTATATTTTAGAAAATCTATAAAAATCTACACAGATGGTTCAAAGTACGAGAACTGAGTGTTCACATGCATAAAAGCCGAATGCGTTGCTGAAATCGTCTCTCACTGATTTTCTGAAAGTGTGTTGCAGTCAGAGTTAGGAAACAACCCCACTTATCAATGCACACCGAGTGCTTGCCAAAGTCATGCTTCAGGTGACATGACAAAACGCCCACGGACATAAGGCCCATATTCAAATTAATCGTAGTAAACATCGAAATTAAGCTTCAAAATCTTATGGGCGTAATGTCCACAAAAATTAGCTGTCTCTTGCATATCAGCGGCCTTAAGTGGACAGAGGCAGAAATGCTTGGAATAGCAAAAGCAAGGAGAAGCTGGTCCCAGAGGAAGACTTTCCTGGCTGCGCTCTCAAGATAATCTCAAACCCCAAGGAGAAGGTTAACTACGAAATCGTGTCCATGCCCTACAACGTGAAGTGCAGTATCCAGCCTATTCGGCATGGCTGGGCTTAGATGTGACTGCCCCGGCGACCAGCGCAAGTTAAAACGGAATGGTCCAGGCATAGTTGACATCGGCTCATCGTAACGAGGACGTACTCTTTGCTCAGATATCACCAGTCGTTGCTGTTGTGGGAGGCGTTGAGGCTAAGGAGGTAATCAAACTAGAGACCAAAATGGAGGAACCGCATCGCAACCTCATCTGCTCATTTTCGACCCTGACACTTGTGTGAGATATGTGGAGGCGATTATGAGTCAATTAATATTCAAATAAAGTTTCACTTCTCATTAATTTCTAAAATTTAAAGGACTATACTCAGATAAGATAAATTGTTAGTTTGCTACGATATTTTACATGAATAGAACACCTTTTCATAATCATTCAGATTTCAAAGCTATTTAAAACTGTTTCTATTCATGTGAAATATCGTAGCAAACTAAAAATTTATCTTATCTGAATATAGGCCTTAAGCCATAACCGAAATCTGAATCAAATCTAAATCACTTTCATGAATGCCACTAATAAACAGCAGAGTGCAGACGCGCTGCCATCCTACTATTAGTGCGTTTTCAGCCCTGTCGGTGAGACATGAGACAACCAATTGCACAAAAACCACCTGGTTGCCAAATCACGTAGACTTAGATTTGAACAAACACAGGAACATGAGAAAACGGCCTTAAGTCAGTGATTTTTCACCAAGACTTGCAATTATTGTACCGAAAATTAAAAAAAAAAAATCACACGAGCGAAAGGTGACAGAATTTCTATGGACTTTTTTAAGGAGCAAAATTGTAAACACTCTGTGGATAGCATAAATTTGTTAAATTATATATTAAGCTCTGTGCATTTAATGTCACATAAATTTGAATACGGACATTACACCCATGGGCCTTATGTCCGGTCAAAAGGCCCAGAAAAATTCTGAGTTATATTTCAAAGTAGTGATTGAAATTTTTCATATGGGCCTTTTGTTAGTGGGCGTTAGAGAGACACAGTCACATTTTCGCGCTCGTAAAGACGAAAAAAAAGAGAGTGAATTGGTAGGCCGTGAATTTGTTTCGATCGAGCGCATCAGAGGGTAGCCAGCGACTGAAAGGCTTTTTGCTCTTTTCTCCTCAGCTTGGGCATGCGTTCGGCTCGTATATGTAAACCACGAGAGGGGTATCCGGTGACCATCGCTGCTTTAACTCTAAATGTAATTATTTTTATAAAATCGTGTGATTGTTTGTTCAGCTCAACAACGATTAATTAGAATAAAAGAGAATCATCTCTTATACGTTTTTGCATGGTCTGATAACAGTGTTGCCAATTTAGCAATTTTCCCGACCAGTTCTACATACAGTTGGTCAAAAGGTCGAAAGCCGGAAAAAATTTTGTTTTTCTAGAACGTAGAATTCTAGATATTTTAAAAATACAAATGGCCATTTTGTAACTATTTTGGAAGTGCAAAAATTCTGATAAAACACACTGGAATTTAAGCTCTTTTGAAAATGAATTTCCATTTTGAAGCTATTTTAAATGTGTAACAACATTTAGTAATTAAGACTGATAAAAATACCTATTTAAAACTATACTATCAGCAATTTTATTTATAGATCTCAAACTATTTAGACCTGTTTTCGAATTTTATCAATCGGAATTGGTAAAAGAATTCCAAGACATTTTGGCAATAAAAAAGTCGAAGATAAACACAATCAGACAGGAGCATTTGGGCATTTATCCACTTCGATTATTGCGCATTTATTATGAAAAGTTGGTAAAAATGCCTTGAGGAACATACGGACCCATTTTTGATTCTGAGACATTCTCGGAGGATCTTTGTGTCTGTTTGTAGCACAACACTGTCCTGTAGATTTATGCCTTCTGTAGAAATCAACCAATATTTAAGTATACATTTTTATTATAATAAAATATTAGATTTTGCTATTTTTAACTGTATTTAAAAGCCGATTTTGCTACATTTGTGCTTCAACAGTTGGCAACACTGGCTGAGACGGCGCTAATGACAGAAATAGAAATGGAGAAGCATTTTGAGCAGTGTCAGCCAAATGAAGAGACTATAAAAGTGTGGCTACGAAGACCAATTTTCTTGCAAACATGTTCAATCAGCTGTCTGTCGCTCTGAACCTCACTAATATATTATTATTCAACGCTGAGTTTTGTTCGCTCAAACATGTTCGATCAAACGACTCTCATTAAACCGTTCGTTGCGTTTGCCGGTATGACGATGAGTTGATTGCCAACTGTTAGCTTAAAATGGCAAAGTGTAACATGAAATGGCTTTAAGGTCTAACTGAACAGTGTTGTGACTGACACAGACACAAAATGTATTAATCAATCATTCAGACACCCTGATCACTGTAGTGTCTTGTAGGCAGAAAGCCCCGCGAACAAGGAAGCACTCGCATGAGCAACATACTAAATACACAACTTTAAGTACAATTTTCTCAATGTCTTGGAATTCGATATGAGTAAACGATTGACAGGAAAAGCATTTGGGTCCCTGGCTATTATTCTATTCTAGCCTATTCACAAAACTTTTGACACCAAAGGCCTCTGTTTTGTGAGTAATTTTTATATAGAGTTTTTGTTTTGGCAGTTGCTTTGTTGAGGTATATACTAAACAGAAATGAGGTGGACAAAGTGCTGTCATTCCGCTTCTTACAAAGACTTTTGACGTTGTCGATAGAATGAATCCGTTTGTCATTTCCTTTGTTTTTGCCTTGCCCTAAGTTTCCTATCTTGCCGAGATTACGCCTAGACATCTATTAGGTTTAATCTTAATCTCCAGATGGGCCTAACTGACTCTTTTCAGACTTAGAAGGGTCTAAAACGTCGGAGTCTTTTCGATTATTCAACTACAGATCAATAGACTTTAGAACTTAACGTATTGACGTTGTATACCAAGAAACAAATTGATACCTTAGGTTCATTGATTCTGGAAATCTAGAACTAGATGCGGAATTATAGCTTAGGAACATGCCTTAGAATTAAGCCCTATAACAAACTGAATATAGCAAATCTATGTTTTGACATTTCCTCTTATCATTCCTGCACTTTCTTCCCTTTAGCTAAAAATTAACAATAATTAACATTTTAATCGTAGTAACAAAAGCAACGTAAAATTGGGTAAAACATTTGTAATATTTCTTTTTTTAGATATGGTTTTTGTAGTATATTATTGGTCCTGCTTTCTCGGCCAACTGATAGGTAGGACTCGGGCTGTCCTTTTTACAGATATTTGATTAAAATTCATAAGTTTGTAGATTGTTAAAAGGAAAATTTGTAGGAACCACAACATCTTTACGAGGAACAACTCAAGACAAATGGAAAGGAAATGGAGCAAGCAGTAAGTAAGTAAGAGTAAGTAAGGAAGAAGCACCAAAATAACTATGGATGAGAGACATGCAAACGGAATGAAAGCGCTCCACTGAACAAAAGCAAAAACGAACAGAAACTCACCATCACGCAAGTCTCCGGCCTCGATCTCGGACACTTCGTTGGCCAGAGAGTCCAGACCCTCATTCTCAGAGCGTGCCTTGGCACCGGCCGTGGAGCTGGTGCCACTGCCTACCATATCCTGATTATTGGGATTTTTCGTGCGCCAACCGTAGCGTGAGAAATTGTTGAGATTGGCACTGGGATCGCTGAGACGACGCTGATGACGATAGGTGCAGTAGTCATCGTTCTCCTCCTCCCATTCATCCCACATGTCGGTGGCACAGAAGCCGGGCTCACTGGTGGGAGTCTCTACACCCGAGCCCTTGGGCTTGGTCACCGCCATTTCAGCGTGTCCCTTGCCTTGGGGTCCCTTCATGCGCACAAACTCGCAGCGTGTCTGGACGCCAGCACCGCTGCTGAACAGGCCAAAGGACATGCGCTGGGCCACCTTGGAGCTGAGACTGGATTGCTGAATAAATCCAAATAAAGTTTTAAAGATGTTTATCTAGATTTGTCAAGAAACAACTAACCCTGGCATCGTACACCTTCTTCAAAGCATCGTAGCGTATGGATCCCAGAAAGATGACACCCTGTACTGCCCCATCCTTGTCATTGGCCACCAGTTCAACGCATACCATTTCACCATCCCGCACCAGAATATCACTAAACACCTCATCAAAGTTGTCCACCATGAAGCAGATGTGCGGATACGTAATCTCCTCGCCCTCACCTTTGGTGTCCATCTTCCGTCGACTGGGACTGGCGTACACACGTTGCGAGTGTCGACGAAGCACCTGCAGCTCCTTGGGTGAAGTTCTGGTACAAATGGCCAGGGTCAAAGTGTAATCAAATTGATGTATGACCATATTCAGGTATACTGTCTCCTCCCAGTCCACATCGGGATCACCGATGGGCAGTTTGCGCGAATCCTTGCGGAATACTTCCACCTCAGTCTGGAAGAGAACGGAAATGAGGAAAGGCGAAAGCGAGGAAATGCAACCCACACTTACCTCATATTTTGGCATGTGGCGAGAGGAGCTCTTCACATGCTTCTTCCGCACAAAGAAGAGCAAATCATCCGAGTCGATGCTATGTACAGGCTCTGTTTGAAACAGAAAATGGCGCACAAACAGATCTGTCCAATAGGTGGTACCCTGCAACACCACAAAGCCGCCATCTGTAAAAAGAAACATGGGCTACAGGTGGAACAGCTGCTTATATAAAAAATAAATCCGCTTAGCCGGGTTTTAGGGGAGGGCGCGCACACTCCGCTCCTTTTTGGGAGGGGAGTGGGCCGAACTTTGCCTCGGGAAAATCGATAATGCGCAAATGTAGACAAAATATTTTTCCCAAGGAAAAAAGGGACAATGCAAGCTCTACCCACCATCCTTGAGCAACTGTCGCATCTCCTTGGTGCGTTGGAAATTGATGTCCTCCAGTAGTTGCTGTAACGGCGTTTGGCCCTTAAGCAAGGCACCAGCCACGCTGGCCAGCGACATAATGCAATCTTCTGGGGGGATTTCCCTTTGCTCTGATGACGAATTTGTTGCTATTTCACCAGAGACAAATGCATAGCCCAGCGTTGAGGAGGGGAACGGAAGCTTAGCTAGCTTTGGATGCTCAGCTATGGAAAAATTTGTGATACTTCATTTATGTTGAAACAGAAGATTCCGTGCTGTTGGCAATGAAGGCAAATCCGCAACTGAGCGGCGGCGTAGTCATAACCAAAGCCAACCCTTGTAATTTTTTGGGGTAAAATTTTACTCTGTGCGCATTTTCATTTAACAGCTGTGGGCCATTGTTGTTGCTTTTGTATTTAGTAAACAATCTGCGGCTTTTGTTGTGTTTTTAAACAAATAAAGCTTTTTGTTTTTATGAAAGAGTAGTTAATTATAGATTTAACAACAATTCGATATGACAATCAGCTGTTTTTATTGGCGCACTTTTCGAATTTTCGAACTTAATTCGAAGTTGTGAAAGACCTTAAGAACTGAGGCTGTAAAAAGAAGCAAGCTAGCTTGTTTTTTGTGTTTCAAGATATTTAATTTTAGTGATGTTCAACAAATATGTAGAAAAATGAAAAGTTTGCTAAAGCAAATGAATAAAAAAGGTAATTAACCACTGACTGCTAATCAGTGTTGGTAAGCAAGTGCAGACTTGGCGCGCGTTTTGCTTTCAAATTTAAATTTGAAAATTAACTTAATGCACCACATCATCGTTATCTTTGGGTTCCTGTAGAAATTTGATATCATTTTGCAAATCTTTTAGTTCTCTTAACATGCTGCGCGACAATTGACCCTCCGGGGTATTTAAAGGCTCAAACAGCAGCATGCGTAGTGACTCCCGTATCATAATCTCTGTTTGCTCTAGCTCCATCTAAAACAAAATCAAAAAATACACTTTAAAAGGCATAAGACAATTGAACATCATGGCCAACCCACCAGTAAGTCCCTGGAACTGTAAGCCTTCTCGCTATACAACTTTCTGGCCAACTCCGCTTGGGTATTAGCCAGCTCGTACAAAGCTATGGCCTTTAAACGATTAATGCCCGGTGCCAGAATTTTGAGTACCATTAGAATCTCCTGACACAAACGTATTTTGCGCTCGTAAACCTTTCTGCTCGGACGCTCTGACATGTTCTGCAAAATCTGACGCAATATGGAGGCAATATTCTGCTTCAGATCCATCATGACATAATGATTGCCATGCAATAGGCGACTCAGTTTGGCCAGTAAAAGTTCCATACGATAGATATCATTACGGGCATGGAAAACCTCCTCCTTGGCACGTTCCAGCATGTTGGCCACGAAGTCCGACTGCAGCCTGTGCTCCGGATTGAGCAAACACTGCCAGAGACCGGTTTGTGGTTGTAAAACTATAAAACCGGAGCAGCTTTTGCACTTGAAGCTACTTAGATGAGTGCCCAGCTCAGTGGGATCCAGACAGCGTGGACAAGAGCACACAAAAAACTTGCCCTCTTTGAGTATACTACGACGCTCCGCGGTACCCAGCATGAGATCCGTATAGCAATAGTAAAGTATCTCTCCGGAGGCAATGGGGCGGCTGGCATAAATCTTGATGCGATGCTCATCGTCTATGGCGGTGATTAGATTGGGTAGGCAGCTGTGTGAGTAAAGACCAGCTCTTCTATAGAGACCCCTCATGGCACCACCCTGCTCGGGTGCACGAATTTCAAAGGCGTTCACATCAAGGATGCCCAAAAGACGCTGCACCAGGTCCTTATCTTCAATCAAATCACCTCCCTGCCAGAGTTGTTGAAGCAAGCCAGTTTCTTCTAAGGGAGCCCAAACCTGTGCTTGGTAATTAAGCCACTGATCTGTGCCACGACGTGCCTCCATTTGGGGATCCATTTGAATCAGTTCCTCATACAAACTGCGAGTCTCTGGCAGTTCTCTGAGAAGCAAAATCTTAAGTAAAGCTTGCACTTCACAGTGTTTGGGATCCTGTAGCTGTTGCACCTGCTCCTCGGTGAGTTTTAACTCTGCCAAACGCTGACAGTGTCCAGACTGATGTTCGCTACATTCCAGGCACAGGGGTAAGAGGCGGCACTTGCTGCAAAAGCTGGTGCAAATCTTTAGGCATTGGCTACAACGCCTAACTCCCAGGTGTGGTAGTACAACCAAGGGTTGCTCCATCAGCAGAGTTTCACCCGCTCGTAAGCTATTCGAAGCCACCACATATCTAAAAGCAGGTCAGACTCTAGAGAATTGGAATCCTCTTTAAAGTGTTACCCACCTGCCCAGCGTGTCATTCTGCTTTACTTGACATTTCGTGGTAAAATCATCCGTGGCTGTAGCCATTGTTCCCTTTGATTGCACTTTGGCAGACTGACAACAAATTTATTTTTATATGCAGCCATTGAACCTTACAGAAATAAAATCAATCAAGTTTTAATGTAAATTTTAAAAGCGCGCCAATACAGTGTTGTAAAGTGTCGATAACAGTTAGCGGCGATATTTTAATAAATCGGCTTCTATGCGCTCCAATTCAAAATTCAAACGTTCCGTTAGATAACTTTCAGCAGAGTTTTCCGGCTCAAATCTTAACATGTCCAAGGCCTGTTGGGCTACCAATTGGGCTGACCTGAGTTGATCCTGTTAATTTAATCCATAAATTAAAAACATTTATACTCTTTCGTCTTCCCACTTACCGCATATTCCTTCTTATTCAAATCTCCCTCGGCAAACTGTACTTCATTCAACTCCACAAAGGCCAGCAGATACTCAAACAAAGCAATGGCATACAGTTTGGACAATCCTGGCACCACCTTACGACAAATGGGCATTAAATCAGAGCAAATCTCCACTCGACGCGCCAGTAGAGTCTTTCCAGGCTGGGACATGGAGTTCATTAGAAACGCTGCTCTCAATATGCTGGCTATATTCTGCTTAATATCGAGCAGTAAAAAGTGATTTGGATGAAGCAGATTTTTGTTTTGTTCCAATAACTTTTCATACGCCTCAAGCTCACCCTTGGCATCAACCAAAGCCCCACCCACCTCAGCCAATAGCTCATGAACCTCATTAGCTGGCAGACGGTTAGAGCACTTCAAGCAAAGCCAATCTCCACTGCCACCTGGACTAATCTCACACACCGCATAACCCTCCGCACATTCACGGCATTTCATACTACTAAGGTGAGTGCCCAGTTCAGTGGGATCCAGGCAGCGATAGCAATTACACTCCAAATGACGACTCATACGCAAATGATGCTGCCTTTGGCTGGTGCCCATCAATGGATTTGTATAGGAATTGTAAATAATGTCTCCAGCTTGAATTTCCACAGCTGCATAAAGCTTCATATTAAACTCTTCATCCAGAGCCACCACGGTATTGGGCACACAATGATGCGGCAAGCTGGCTCCGCACACAAACACTCCCTTCAACGTATCCCCATCCCTTGCCGTCACCTCAAAGGAATGATTATCGATGCGTATGCAATGTGCATGCAGCTCATCTGCCGACAATTGCTGTTGCAAAGCCTGGATCAGGCCACTTTCCAAAAGCGGTCGTACAGCCATATTTTCATGCTCCTGCCACATGCCTTCGCCGTCTTCGCGATAATTCTCCAACTTGACTTCCCTTTCAACGAGTAGCTTACAGTTATCCCTAGTCGTGGGATCCTCCATTAACAGCAGAAACTTCAACAAGGCGCATATGCCATAGTTTTTCACCAGCAGATTCTTGCAGATGTGACTCCCGGCTCCGCTGGCAAAGAATTCACATTCAAAGTCGTCATGCTGCTGACAATCCATGCACAGGGGATACATCTGACATCTTCTGCACATCACATACGACTCCTGCCAGCATTGGGCACACTTCAGCTGGCCACATTCCCAGTGTGGAGCCACCAATAGAGGCCGCTCCTCCAGCAAAGTGTCACCGGGATCGATACCCAGACTGGCCACCAGGTGTCTGAGATAGAGAAAGGTTTGAATTAATGAATTTAAGCGAGGATCTTTAGGTATGAAGGCCTGAACATAAGAGTTTTATTGTTTCGTTTAACCCAATCACATGAAATCTTAATTTTTCAAGGGCGATGGAAGTATACAATATTTTTGAAAGGAGCTGGCGAAAATAATGGACTTGCTAGGGCTCAGAGGCGGCCATCCACAAGCGAGTGAATCACATTGCATTGCATGTAAAACGAGAGAGCTCTCTCGTTCACCAACACAAGCACACTTTTCTGTCCTCTCCATTTGGCCGACTCTGCTCATGGTACAACTAATACAGGTATGACAAGCTCTTAACTCTCGCTTACAACTCAGCTCGATCGCAACTCAATTAACCCTCATCCTCTTCAAACCTCAATAAATGTGAAAATAACATAGCTCGGAAATAACTCTCAACACATTTTTCCATGCGGTCAGTCTCACATACAAACAGAAACAATCAAAGAACACACGCTTTCTCACTGAGCGGAACACTTTTCTGCCCCGCTCTTGTGTTTTCTGTTTCGTCAGTTCGCTTGAGCAAAACGAACGAGTCTGTCCGCCAATAACAACAGAAAGAGACACTTTTGAGCAAGTGCTCAGGAAACAACTGTCTGGAAATGAGCAGAACACTTTAAGTGTCAGAAAAAAGTGTTATTTGTTTTGTTTGGCGGTGGGCTCGTGTATGTGCAATTTTAATATTTATGTAATGAATATAAGCTTGATTATTTATGTTTAATATTTATTAAGAATAACGCTCCATAACTTGTTGTCTGCCGCGCACACATTTAAAGATGACACTTTGTACGCTTGCTCCCGGCAAATTGATCATTAAAAGACATGAGCAAAAGTGAAACGAAAAAAGCGCTCTATGGTTGAGCGAAAACACCTATTGAGCAAAACAGAATTGAATGGGTGTGTTCAGCAGAATAATTGATCCCTGAACAGGTATCAGAAAAAAATGATGCATCAAATAGTTTCTGCTGAACGAGTTGCTACATTTTTAACAACGCCGCGGGGCGTTGAATTCTGCAATGGCGGCGTATGCACACTTGCGATCCGTGTTAACATAAATTTCGCATACATGAAGTCACAATTAGGTTTAATTATTTTTTAGAATTTATTGTTACAGTTTACAGCCGATAGAAGACTTATCTTTGCAATCAATGCACAAGATGCGCATGTTTCGATCGATAACATGTCTATCGATAAACAATTTCTGTTTGTGGGAGCGGTATCACTTCAAAGTAGCGTACTATTTCTTTGATACATGCTCCTCTATCATGATACTTGAAATTGGCTATCATGATACTGCATCACTCGAGTTCAGCAGAAGGATCATTGCGAATTTATACTTGATCAGGGAGCAAGTTGTTCTGCTGAACAAGGCCAATGTGTCTTTTCGCTCTCTCCACTCGTTGTGTCTATACAAGAACAATTTTTTCAATTCAATCTATATATATAAAAGAAAGTCGTGTTAGTTACACCACTTATAACTCAAGAACGGCAGAACAGATTTGGGTGAAAATTGGTAGGGAGGTAGCTTAGAGCCAGGAGACGGACATAAGATACTTTTTATCCCGTTCGACAGCGTTCCCGTGTGGAACATTCGCGGTTTTTTGTTTTTCATCCGATCAAGCTCAAACTCATTTTCAAGGATCTATATGAAAATTCAACAACAACTGCATACCAATCTTCCGGAAAATTCACCCCCATTGGGTGGAAAGTGGGTGGTCAAGGTTGTATGGGCGAAACTTAAGTTGCCAGCGACTAGCTCCAAACTCATTTTTAAATTTACATATAACAAAACATAAAAAAGTGACTTTCAAATTTTGGAAAATTTATCCCCAAAGTGGAAAAATTCGCGGAAAACTGTTGTATGAAACTTTTTTGTTTTTCATCCGATCAAGTTCAAACTCATTTTCAAAGATCTTTATGAAAATTCGACCACAACTGCATACCAATCTTCCGGAAAATTGGGTGGAAAGTGGGTGGTCAAGGTTGTATGGGCGAAACTATAGTTGCCAGCGATTAGCGTCAAACTCATTTTCAAAATTACACATAACAAAACATAAGTTGTAAGCATAGTACGCGAAGTGGTCTGTGGGCAAGTGGGTGGGATGTGGGTGGAATGTGGCGGTATGTGGGATGGATGTGGGTGGGATGTGGGTGGCAAGTGGGTGGAATGTGGGTGGGATGTAGGTGGGAAGTGGGCGGAAAGTGGGTGGGATGTGGGCGGGAAGTGGGAGGGATGTGGGTGGGATGTGGGAGGGATGTGGGTGGAATGTAAAAGGGAAGTGGGTGGTTTTTGGGCGGGAAGTGGACGGGAAGAGGGTGGTAAGTGTGTGGAATGTGGGTGGCATGTAGGTGCGAAGTGGGCGGAAAGTGGGTGTGATGTGGCGGTAAGTGGGAGGGATGTGGGTGGGATGTGGGCCTGAAGTGGGTGTGCGTTGGTTCTATACTGTTGAAGGCGCGGCGAAGCGTGACGGGCTATTTGCTAATGAAACAAAAGTATTCTTCCATGGTTGTCTATTAAAACTGACACGCGGACGAAGTCGCGGCGGGTTTTGCTAGTTAAATACTAAATTAGAATTAAACGAGAGCGCAAGTTACTCATGAAAAAACATGTTTAACAGTGTTCCTGCGTTCCTTAGGATGAACATCTGAAAAGTATGCAACACTTCTTTAACTCGGCTATTTATCACATTTTTACCCATAACTTGCGAACCGCCCATTCGATCTTTATCATTTCTTCGGCAAATCGATTCATTTTGCGAATTACCAACTATCTTTAGAAGGTACAAATCGTCTATCTTTAAAACTGTAGGAGATATAATATATCAAAATTTGAAACAAACTTGATCTGCGTGCAGATAAATGAAGCATTTGTCCCATACATGATAAACCTCTATCTCTTACCATCTCTGAGATCTAGGTGTTCACACAGACAGCCGGACGGACGGACAGACGGACATGTCTATATCGACTCGGCTGTTGATGCTGATCAAGAATATATATACTTTATATGGTCGGAAATGATTCCTTCTGCCTGTTACATACATTTGCACGACTTTAGTATACCCTTTTTACTCTACGAGTAACGGGTATAAAAATAGAGGCAAGCTAACTTCGGCTCGACCGAAGTTTATATACCCTTGGAGCTTGATATATGCCTGACAGTTTGTATGGCAGCTATACTATATAGTGGCTTGATTTCGACAAATCTTGTTGAAAACTTTAAATACGAGCGTTGGGAGCGATAACATTGCAAACAAAAAAGTTTTTCTCACTAAGACTTTTTTTAGAACTAACTTTTGTATGGCAGCTATACTATATAGTGGTCCGATTTTGACAAGGCTTGGTGAAATTATGTGAAATCATTAAAAACTTATAAATACGAGCGTTGGAAGCGATAGCATTGAAAACAAAAAAGTTTTTCTCACTAAAACTAGTTTTTCAACTGATCGTTCCTATGGCAGCTATATGCTATAGTCATCCGATCCGGCCGGTTCCGACAAATGTGCAGCGTATTTGTACCAAAAGACTTCGTGCAAAGTTTGGTTACGATAGCTTTAAAACTGACGGAGGAGGTAGCACTCAGCTCGTCATGATGATCAAGAATATATATACTTTATGTGGTCGGAGATGCTTCCTTCCCAGCGTTACAAACATCCGGACAATTTTAATATACCCTCTCCAAGGGTATAAAAATAGCACAAACTTTGCATTAAATGCATTTCTTAATGTCAAAAGATTCAGTTTGAATACCGATACACTCAAATGGTGGGATCTATTTGATCTGGTTGAAATGGTTCCTCAACTCAAATAGCTCAGAAGGTACTAAGCTAGATTAGCCTTCTCGTGTATAATTTATCTTCAGCACATTAGGTGAGCAAAATTTGGTCCAGAGCCTCCTAAAGCCTGCAGTTAAGCGTAACTTTCATTCTGCGAGCATACAATATGTGAACTAGACATTTACGGTCGAAGTCGTCAAAAACATTGACCTACTTTAATTATCTCAGACTTGCAGAATAACTATTTGCAACTTTTATTTAAATGGTCCAAAGACCGCGAAATTTATACAATATACTTATCAATTGTAGACTGCCAAATAAGAAATGAAAGTCAATTGGTCCAAAGAAAATCGCGAAAATTACACAGATTAGTTGGAAAAAATTACGAAAATTTGCAAAATTGTACAATATGATGAGTTCATCTTGTCATGAAGACGGATAAATGGATAGATAGTGAAGTTTAAAAAAACGAAATTTTTGAAAAGCAGTTTCTTAAGTGCAATATTACTATTTTCGGCCCTCTTTTGTATTTTTCCCGGTTATTTAATGATTTGTCAGTCAAGGAACCGTGGTTTAAAACAGTCATTATGATCTAGACTATATTCTTTGACATTGGGCATCGCGGCTCATAGCGTATGTGGTCATTTGTGGTCTTAAAACGGAGTTTCTTAAGCATTTAGCAGTCTTATTACCATGGAGATCCCTTAGCTATGAATGGCGCTTATAGATTGTTCCTGGCTTGATTTTCCACTTGGTGGGCATTAACGTTTCCTATTCTTTTTTTTTATACTCTTTGGTATTTGTTTTCGCGATTTAATAAGTCTTCAGTCAAGGTAAACAGGTTCAATTAGCTCACCACAAAGTCTGTAATTAATATAAAGACCCATTCTATATGAAGTATTCTTCTTCTTTAGCCCTTAATGGTCTTGGCCGCTGCTATAAGTGCTCGCCAATCCTATCTGTTTTGCTCGAATAAACTTTAGTTATTCACACCATACTTGGCAATGTCTTTTTAAAAGTCTTTAGGTGCGGTAGCTTTAAGTAATGAGATGTGAAATGAGCATATTTTTGCATATCCAATATAAACCAGATTTTACAAAAATCGGTAGGCTATGTAAGACCAATTCAAGACCGCGTTGCAACCGTTTTTCAAATTTATTCCATTTCCTTTACTTTAAAAATTCCACTAACTGGATATAATTCACACTTTTTCCATCCAAACAATAAAATAATTTATTTTGACAATTTGTTTAGTTCAACGGAAGATCCATTTAATCTGTTTAAGCACTGTTAACACAATCCCCTTGTCTCACAATAATGCGGCACGTTAATCCCACTCGAGCACAAATATATGTGACCTTTCATTACTTACTGGCCCAATTTTTCATTATGGATCAGTTGAACCTTTTCGCTGTAGTCTTGCATCGATTACGTGAGTTTGTCTGGCGGCAATGGAAAAGAAAAACTAAAACCAGCAATAAATAGTTTGTACGCTTTACTCACCCAAAGCAGGCAACGTCAGCAATGACTGAGGGCAGAGCAGCAGCATCCCATATCTGTGTGTGTATATAGTTGGAGTAGCCCATATATACACCATGAGCATTTCTCTCGCCAAGGCATTTTGGTCGTTCTTGCTAAGTACATTTGCTAATTGCGTGCGTGCGCGCACGTTGAACTTATTTTTAGTCATCTCTGAGAAGTGCGTAACGAAGAGAATTTTCAAAAAACTGTTTGCGGTTTTTGTATGCATTTTTTTAAAGTTTTATTTAAAATATTTCTTTGCTTTTTGTTTTGTGTGTTCGAGTGATTAAGGGATAGAGGTGCCCCTAGGTGTCTCGGCTGTGTGTGGTTGTGTGTGGGTTTTTACTTAATTTCTGTTTTGTGATGGACTTTAAAACCGAAGAACATACAGATACAATTTGTTGTATATGATAATAATTAATAATGATAATAATCAGAGTGCCTAATGCACTTGATAGTTAATAATATATATTTGTGTATATATATTTAATTTGATTCTTTCTTTAACACTACGGTGTATGCCCCCTGCTCCCTCTTGGGGTTGGTTGGCGGAGGAGAGGCAGGTTTTTGTAAGTAGCAAAAAATATGTAAGTTGTGTGTATGTAAAATGTTAATGTGTATAATGCTTATTTGCTGCGTTTGCCATGCGTATTTACACATCGATTGGCCTTTTGTACTCTACGTGCTTTCTTCGACTCCTCCGGCTCCTCCTGCTCGGTCAGCAGGACGGCGGGCAATGGCATTCTCATGGACACTGGACTGACAATAACACCGCTACGCTGATGATTGCCGTAAAAGAGTTTTGTGGTAAAACCATTTAAGCCATTGCCATTACCAGCTCCTCCGGCATCTACTTCTGCCTCCACATCATCGGCTGCCTCTGCTTGCACTCTAGCGTTCTCCTCCGCTGCCTTCGAAGTGGACGCCATGTCGGGCGTAAATTTACGCTTCAGATTCTTGCTGGCCGTGTTCACAGCCAACAATTTGGCTGTGGTAGATTCATCGGGAAAGGCAAACTCCTTTAGTTCGCAAGCGCTAACATCGCTCTCCACATCGGTGTCATCGTTAATGATTATGTGTTGGGGATCCACACCCTGATTGACCAAAGCCTGGAAATCCTCGGGCGGCACTAAAGGAGCCACCTTTTGATTGCAGGTGCTGCATACGGAGGGTATGGCCGGGCTCTTGGAGCGCCAAAATTGCAACTCTGTCTTGCACTTGTTGAGCTCCTGAGAACACAAGAAAAAGTTATGTAAATTTAATAAATTTCATATTTTTCTTTTGAAAAATTGAAGAAATAAACAACGTCATCTAAACCAATTATTAGCTGGTTTAAAACCAATTTCAAAATCTTTTCCAGTTAAAAATAAATTTGGTACTTTCCACCTGAAATTTTAAAGCTACTTCAAAATTTTTATATTTTCGGATGACAAATGTAAGAAAAAAATTCGGATTCAAGAGTGGGAAGACGGGCTGTAGAAGCAGGCTCCTTGATAAAGCCGCAAATGCAACCGAAACGCGTAGGAGGAAAATTTAAAATAAAATTAAGTTTAATTTTGGATAAGGAATGACGGCCAACACATAACATTTCAGTTAATTGGCCCAACGAAAAACAACAAAAATGATTTCCTAAAATGAAAAGAAAAATTCTGCCTACAAGCAGAACTTAGTTCCTAGTTTTTAAGCTTAAAGCTTTCTTAAAGAACACTTATAATTGAAATTTTAAATTGCTATAACACATTACGGAACTGCTACTCTGTCGTTTAAAAAGGGGAAATGGGTAACCGACACTTTAATTTCAAATTGTGATCCTAAATTTCAAGAGTTTTGAAAGAAAAGCTATAAATCTGCCAATATCCATTAAAGCAAGGGAACACATGTTGAGTCTGTATATATAGGTATTTGAAACAATATGCCCTACACTTCGAAAAAATCGAGCGGCAGAGTTCTAGGTCGTCTGTCGGGTTAGAATAAATACGGTTTTGTACTTTAACTTTTATGTATTATATGTTTTGTTCTTGGATGTACTTTGATAAAGTACGAAACTTGGCTTTAATTCTTTCATCCTCGATTGCATTGAATCTTCTTTTGATGGTCGATCGTTTCAGGTGGCCTCCCTGCAGGTGGTAGGTACTGTGTCCATTGCCATTAACAATATTCATTAATGATATCAAGTGCCTAATTCGCGTTATCTAATGTAAGCTTAGCATTTTTAAATCTAACTAGAAGCTACGCATTTCGATTTTTAAACACAAAACGAAGAACTGAATCAAATTTTGACCTTTCTGTCTTCACTACTTTGTAGATTTAACAACTCTTATTTACCAGTATTCATGTTAATCAGAACTCATATAAGAACTTTTGCAAATTTTTAATATTTTTAAACCGATTAACCGAAATTTTCTATTTACAAAGAGTAGATTATAGCGAAGTTTTGATAGTCTGAAATTAACCCGTCTTTAATTTCTAATTTCCAATGTCTAATTTCCAACCATCAAAACTTCGCTATAATCTACTCTTTGTAAAATTTGGCAAATTCTTGATACATATGATTTACATTTTATATTTAACCGTCTATTTGACCATTTTATTATATTGAATTTTGTTAATTTTGTTTACACCGAAGAAAACAATTGCCAATTACACTAGTTTACAAAAATAAAATAAAAAAATTACCCATTGAAATTTTTTTTTAGTATAGTTTGGAATGGTGATCTAAAAAATCGATTTCAAAAATTTTTTCATGGCTCCGTTTTTGAAATATTAATTTTCTAAATTTTTTTGGTAGGTACTCTTACATTTTAAGCCATATCTCAGTTCATAATTGTCAGATAGAGTCAAGTAAGAAATAAATCGAAAGGTAATAGAGCTGCCAATAATTGCGTGGAGCATTTTTTTTAAATTGGTTCAGTAGTTTGAATTCAACAACCAATAATATTTAAAAAAAATCGATTTTTTGCTCGAAAATCCAAGAAATTTCATTTTTTAAACGACTAGAAAAATATAAAAAAATACAAAAAAATTATTTTTATTTTTTCTACTTAAGAATCGCACTTTTACGAAGAAAATACGGTATTTGTGAGGAAAGTCGTGTAACACGTACCATAGATGGATCAAATTGAGTAGAGGAACTAACAGTCAAATTTGAGTATATTGTGTGTTTCCAAAAATTAACATTGTACTTTTCTTCGTTTTTTGGTCAAATTATGAAGTGAACGAGAAGCCAGAACAAAAATAAAAATTAAAAACGGAACAAAAGTCGAAGCAAACGAAAATTTATTTTAAAATATTTAGGAAAATATCACATTTTTTTGCACTAAATTGCTTACAGCTCCTGTGTTTGTTCACAGATTTTGATCATCGATATCTGTTTTTCTTCGTAGAAGTGCGGTTCTTATGTAGAAAAAAATAAAAATATTTTTTTTGGATTTTTTATATTTTTTCCAGGCGACCAAAAAATTAATTTTCGAGCAAAAAATCGATTTTTTCGAAATATTTTTTGGATATTGTAGTCAAACTAATGAACCGATTTAAAAACAATGTTTTACTCGATTACCGGCAGCGAAATAACCTTTCGATTCTTATCTTGCTTGACTCTATCTGACAATTATAAAGTGAGAAATGGCTTAAAATGTAAGTGCCCCTACCAAAAAATAAAAAAAAATTATATTTCAAAAACGGAGCCATGAAAAAATTTTTGAAATGGATTTTTGAGATCACCATTCCAAACTACACTAAAAAAAATTTTCAGTAGAAATGGGTCTTTTTGGCTGTAAACTAGTGTTATTAAATCTTCAAGAATATCTAAAATAATTTTAAAATTTTGCAGTTTATTTCGCATTTACAAATTTGTAAATTTCGCCATTTTCTGATCATTTCGGTCTACCTCTGACCCTTAAAAGAAGGGCAACCATGCCGGGCAAGCGTCCAACCATACCTCAAAGTTTCATCCCAATCGGAAATTTTGCAAATTTCGCGGTTTTTTTTGTACCATTTTCTGCTCATTTCTTCATTTTTGAAACCTTCTAGGCAAGCGTCCAACCAATCCCCAGTTTCATTACAATCGGATAAACGGTATAATTTGGCAAATTTCGCGGTTTTTGGAACCATGGCGGGTAAGCGTCCAACCAGTCTGCAAAGTTTTATCACAACCGGATGAACGGTTTAAGCATAAGCCACAGACATATATATATATAAAACTTAGATATGTTAAAGCCGACATACTTCTTGGTATTATTATTTGTGGTTGGGGAGTGGTGCACCGCGACCAATTTTGGTCTATTGTGCCCCCCTACTGAATTTACAACTCCCCTAGCAGCCCTATTTCCTGTACAAAAGCCAGGATTTTTGTGGGTTCTAAGTTACTGATATTGCTTGGGTGTAGAATGTGTTTCCCAAATCTGCTGAGTCTGCGCCTCGCTAGGGCATCGCAGTGTGCTAGTATATGTTCAGAGGACTCTTCCTTCTCTTTACAGTATCTGTAAAGCTGGGTGTTTGTTATTCCCAACTTGTACATGGGGCTCCTCAGTCTGCAGTGAGCCGTGTAGAGCGCTGTCAGAATTCTGAGCGCATTCTTTCCTTGTTGGATTAACTTTTAGAACCTTTTGCGGTCGTGGTTCACTATTAATGCTTTAGCTTGTCTCATTCCCTTGGTGTTTACCCAGGAGGCTGTTCTAAGCGTATTCTCTTCCTTTCTTAAAAGTCCTTTTATTGTGTGTTGGCCTATGCCGCAGTAGGGTTCTGTCCCTACCATTGCGGTGGCTGCACCCTAGCGTGCCATATTATTCCCCATATTACGGTGTGCCAACGGGAGATGGCACATACTTCAGCTTGAAATATGCTTATGAATTCTCTCATTGGTTCAGATATTTTCGTTCCTGGTCCTGCTACCCCAAGTCCGGTTCCTTGGGGCGTTAGGGACCCGTCTGTGTACCACATAATTGTGTGTGGTTTCATTTTATGTGTCTCTTCAAGTGAGATCCATTCTTTCTTATTACTTTGGTGTACAGTGAAATTCCTGTCAAAATGATACTCGGCCACCATTTCATCTCTGGGTTGGAGGATTAAAGGGATTTCCTTTTCCAGCTTTTCAGAGTCTTTGAGGCTTACTATGTGGTTTCTACCCACTCCTTCTGTTGTTAATCTAAGCAGTGTTGTTTTTTTCTTCAGGCCGATGGTATGGTGGAGTGGTGTTAGCTCCATCAAAACCTCGATTGCCGCTGTCGGACAGGTAAGCTAGGCAACATTTGGAAAAAGCTAGCTGCCGATTCTCGCTTCGTATTAGCTTGATCATCACGTTTTGAGAATTTGTAGGATTTAAGAGTTTAGCTTGAATCAAGCTTGTTTTTTCTGGGCATCTAAGTTATATTCTCTACACAGCTTATTCAATGTTTGGCTTTGTGAAGCGCTATTTTAAACATTTCGAAGATCCTGTACTCTGCCTTAGAGCGTTCCAGGCTTCAATATTCTTACAAACAAATCTCG
Source organism: Lordiphosa clarofinis (assembly GCA_018904275.1). Taxonomy (NCBI): domain Eukaryota; kingdom Metazoa; phylum Arthropoda; class Insecta; order Diptera; family Drosophilidae; genus Lordiphosa; species Lordiphosa clarofinis. Next base: position 2,398,273 of record JAEIGQ010000013.1, read on the forward strand.
GTTATCTTTAGTAATCAAAGCTGGATTAGTCCTGATTTTGAAGAACTGATACCAGATTAAACACAGAATAAAAAGAGATTTTCTTTGCTAGTACTGATGCTTCACATGCTTATCAAACATAAATTTAACACAGTCAAGGCTTACTAATCCATGACCTTCGTTTCTTTTGGCTATGGCTTTCAGCACTGAATTCACGGGTAAGTTATAAAATGGAGCAATTCATACTTCTCACGTCTAAATCAGAACTGACAATCACAATATAAATATTCATAATATATTCTCTTTACCTGCAACAAAGTGGAAAATTTGCGTGCCATTTCTTCATTCTTCTTGTCATTCTCATCCAAACGATTGGCATATTCCAGCGTTTGTTTCTGATGTTCGGCCAGGAGACTCTGTTGTTCCGTCAGCTGTTTGCTCTGCTCGGCGGCCTTGCGCTTGCAGGTGCGTAACTCGGTGCGCAGCACCGATAGCTGATTGTTGTACATTTTCATGCCCTCCTTGATCTTGCGTATACCCTTGCGCAGTACCATGTGATTCTGTGGTGGGGAGCTGCTATTAGAGCTATCCTCCAAATCTGAGGTGATGGCCAAAGTGGCTAATGATTGAGAGAGAATCAAATAATTAAGTATAATCTTAAATGACACTGTGGAGGTTAGCTTACGTCGCTTGGTTGTGGTGGGCAATTGAAAGAAGTCCTTGTTAAAGTACGCCAGACCAGGCAATGTGGGCTCAATGCGATCCTTAAAGTATTCCATGGCCATGGTGGAGAGATCAAAGAGTTCATCGGTCACTCTATAGGGTCGCTGTAATTTGGGCGTAATACTGATATAATTCAGAATCGAATGCACCTCGTCCAAAATCTGAAACAAATAGAATATGATGAGCGGAGTTTACTAATGGAAAACTTCCTCCACTTACGGCTCCGGGAAAGAAACAGCAATGTCCTCGCTCGATATGCTTGCCCATGGACATCTGCAGCAAAGAGAGCCGCATGTAGCAGGTCTCTATGATGTCACACTCACAGGCCAGGGGATGATTGCGCCTGGCCGACTCCCGACGTGGCATATTTGCCTTTATGGCCTGGAAGCGCTTGAACGTGGTCTTAATTTGCCTGGAGAAGGCACCATTAAGCATGGTCATGCAAATATCGTTCATGCGATGCGACACCTGTAAAATGCAAAATTTGGCTTTAGATTTCAGCATACACAAATTGTTATTTGTTCTCTCCAGTGCCCGCATCCACACTGCCCCTGCCCCTACGCTTTGTTCCTGTTCTTGTATGTTGTATATCAGATTACGTTTGTATGTAGATAAAGAGGACTCACTGAGATGTTAAGAAGACAGAAGGAGGGAGACGAGCGAGAGTTTGGCACCGAAAACAGCAGCTAAAAATTCAGGTTAAGCAAATGGGGAATATCTCTTTCCTTTGTCGACTTTCGATTACCCTTTAAAATGGTTGTCATAGCGAAACTCTATCCTCGATTAAGACTCTTAAGATATTAAGAGAGTCCCTCCTGAGGTGGATTTACAGCCTCAGGAATGAAGTAAGTTAACATTCAAATCAGTGCCATCACTTTTTTTGGGAACGGATATGCCTCTAATGGGTTTCATCGTCCAATTGCAAGGAGTTACTTTCTCTAAGGTACTAAAAGATAATAAGCTGCGGTGCCATTTTTTCTACCAAAGCGACATCCTCTTTGACCTTGTTTAAGACAAACTAATACTTTCACCAGGAAAGAACAAGTTGACTGACCTTGACTCTTCTAAAATCAACGGAGCAAGCCCTGTGGTTGCGTCTAAAATTACGCTAAAAACAAGTAATTCATGCAAAAATGTAGTTTGATTCATCTACAGACTGCTGTACATCTTAAACGAGTTTCAAAAAGCAGATGACGTTTATAATAGAGCCCTTGAATTATTGATTCATTGAATTATATGTAGCTGATGACATGAGGCATGATCTGTAAGATCTGTCTGAAATGACTCAGACCAGATTTGCTCAACAATGCAGCAAGATCAATTATGATCCACTCAAATAGCTTATGGGGGTTCATAGCCTAAATCTCTAAGACATGTGTTCAAAACCGGGATGATATAGACAGTGGAAAATTGACGACATTTTCATTCAATTGCAGTTTGTCGATACCTTGATAGCTATAGGCTGTAGGCCAATGTTTGGAAACGATTTGTTGTACAGGGAAAACATATAAATTTATTGTGTGTGTTGAAAATGTCTCTCTTTAAAGGCCAAACTAGTTACTTTCCGCTGGACATATAAACTCAGACATTTATGCCTAGTGTGGCCTCCATAAATCCTAGAGAAAAGTGTAACTTTTTCGTTTTTCCGCCATATCTTGGAAAGAAGAGCTGATGGAGCTAAACCGAATACAGTTTTGTAATCAGTGAACAAAAACTTATCATATTTTTAAATCAACAGGGCTGCACCTCACAAGGATGGTCATTTTGCTGGCCTGTGTTATTTAACATTAATGAATGTACTGTTGACTTTAGAAAGCTGCTTAAAATATGCAAAATTGAAGGATCTATAAAGATACGAGCTACCACTATCTTCATCTATATGAATCCTATTTCGTTTTCTTCAACAGTCCGATTTTAGTATCTCAACTGCTTCACGATTTCGGCCGCTTTTATAAAAGCTTCTCAATCGTTTCTGCTCTACTCACACAATATTGGGCTATAAGTATTGCCCTTGTCGCAGCTGGTCTTCTCATCTTAGTTTCGGTCGTCCCCCTCCTAACGGCTTTCCAAAATTCTTTAAACAATCTTTCTGATCTTTCTGATTGTTTTACTAAAGATTTTTTAGGATGTCTCATTCTCTGACTATTCTTGATCTGAGGAACCATAGGAGCTTGATCTGTTTGGCGTCATCTTTACTGTAAATTTGTTAAAAAATGTTTGTGTAAGGGGCTATCTCCGCAACGTTTGCACCAAATATTTTAGTTTTCTATATATACGTTCCCCAAAAATGTGTGTTTGAACAACTATTTCATTTCATTTTGTGTCATTCTGTAAAACGAAGAATTTTATGGTAGTATTTGCTTTTATAACTTTTTGTATGAAAAATTGCAATTTTTATACCCTGTACCCATTGAAAATGGGTAAAAGGGGATCATGAAGTTGTGCAAATGTATGTAACAGGGAGAAGGAAGCATTTCCGACCCTATAAAGTATATATATTCTTGATCAGCATCAACAGCCGAGTCGATTTAGCCATGTCCGTCTGTCCGTATGAACGCGTCGATCTCAGAGACTATAAGAGATAAAGCTACTGTACTCAGATCTGTACGCAGATCAAGTTTGTTTCAGATTTGCAAAACATGAAAGTAGTCAAGACATTACACATCGCAATGAAAATAATCGTATACGCACAGCAAAGTCCCGTTAAAATCAACAGAAAAATGATGCAACAACAACTGCAAATAAACGTACTGATATACAAAATCTACAAGGTGTTGCGTTCACGTACAATATACGAAAGGGTAATTGTCTAGTAGAGGGACCTTACCTCAGAAAATTCTAACAAAAAGTCCCTTCGATGGACTAGGATTGTCAATATTTTATCGATATGATATTTTTTATCGATATAGGCGATTATCGATATTTTTATATACGATATATCAAAAAAAAATTAGTATGGTAATTACAGGAGTAAATTGTCAGAACAAGACTGTCGATTTTCTTCTGCACAAAAGAAAAAACGAAATCTTCGGAAAACTTTGCCCAGAAACCATAGTCTAAAATGAATTCCTCCATTCAACTTGGTCCTGAAGGATATTTCGCAATAGATTTTCTTCTCTTTTACAATATTTCTTCGTTGAAGTGCGATTTTTAAGTGAATATTCGAAAATTGTTTTTCAGTCCAGTTGGAAAAGTTGGAAAATGTGAGGTCGATTTGCGCGGACAAGAAATTTATCGTAGACCCATGGTTTTATTGTGAGATTTTCTTTACATATACCTTATTTTCTTTGCAGAAGTACGATTCCTAAGTAATATAAATTAAAATTGTTTTTTCAGTCCTGTTCGAAATAAAAAATCCTTAAATATCTTTAATATTTGAGATCAATTTGCGCCGGCTAGGAATTCATTTTAGACCCATGGGTTTTTGACTAAATTTTCTTTGAATTTCCGAAGATTTCGTTTTTGCTATACGCCTTGTTGATTTTTCCTGCCTATTTAAATCGAACCCCCCAAAACTATAATCTAGTTTCGGAAAATTAAATCATTTAGGCTAATTTTCTCAATGTCCGGTTAGTCAAACTTACCGGCAGGTTAGCCGAATTTGAGTTTCTCATGCTGTCTTTGACGAAAACCTGCCGGCAACTTTAACCGCAGCCTCACGAGGGGGTCAAATTTTAACCGGCCGGCAAGTACCGATAAAACTATCGATACTTTCACTCGATAGACACAGCTGTGTCGAACACTTGTATTATTTATTTTGCTAATTGCCCAACCAAAATGTTTATAAATAAACGAATTTGTTGCATCCAAGAAATGAAATGGGGAGGCAGGTAGTGAGACAGGAAGAGACATGCGGCGATCTGGAACAGAAAGTCCAGCAGAATGGCAGCCGCCGCAATGGCAAATGTCTTGACCGCCGCGCCGAAAAATTTGAAATGGCACCAATCGCAAGGCAGGCAAACCCACTGCCCGCCGTCTGCGAAATCGAAGGATCAACTAGGCCAACGGCCTTTCGATGTGGCATACTGATTGAGATCCAACTGCAGATACGTGTGCACCATAACGAAAATATTATACTATCCACACGCATTGCCAGCACCAGAAACGGTATCAACTCAATGGCCAACATGGCGACATAATCCTAGACGGAGCAACGAGTTAATAAAGCAAGAGAGTACAGGGAGGGGCTAATTATTTAATGCTCTCGATGAAGTCAATTTTTTTCAACGATTCAGGTTGACAAATTCAGCATGTCATATCATTTTTTTTCGTTAAATGATAACCAGCAACAGCAATAGAATTAAGAAAACCAAAACAAACACAGCTGATTCGTTGACAGTTTTTGGTCACACTATGGCAGCGATAGCAATCTATCGATATCAGGCGAACCTGCCGGTAAGTCTTGTTGAGAAAACCAAATCACTTACCGGCAGGTTATTCCGCCCGGCAAATTTGACCGGCCGGTACCTAACCGCAACTTTTGAGAAAATGGCCCTTAAGGGTACTGTATACCTTCAGGTGTCATTTTTTAAGGGTTTACAAAATATTTAATATCTCAAAAACTATGAGTGGTATTAAGAAGCGTTTTTTTTCATTCGATAGGTAATCGGTTAAACTAAATTTAGTAATTTTTGTTGTTGTTGTTGTTCTTGGGGTTGTTGTTGCATTTCCAAAATTCAAAACATAGGCCCATGGTTGCAAAAATGTTTTGAGAACGGATGATCTGAATTTAAAAATGAAGACAGGGTTTTGTTAAGAATTGATGTAATTCTGGTGTGAACTAGGATATTTTGGATCGGTCAAAAATTGGCGGAGTTATGGGGTTTCAAAGTCAAAATTTCGAAAATCGACTATTTTTTCCCACTGTATTGGTCCTAGCTCCGTTATTTGTTGACCGATCAAAAATATCCTAGTTCACACCGGAATGGTGGGTATTAGGAGACATTTAAAGGAAAGAATTTGAAAATCGGTCAACAGGTACTCTTTAAATCTTTGCAACCATTTGGAAAAAAGTGGTTCCGAGATAATCGCATTTAAAGTTTCGACATTTGTTGTTTTAGATGAAATAAAAATTATTTTTAATAAATGTAAAAATTGGATATGGTGCATTTGGGTGTTAGCTTTCACCGAAAAATGATCAAAATCGGTTAAGCAGTTCTCCAGAAATTCGGGACAAAGTGCGTCAAGACATGGGAAAAAACAAAATCTCCAAAAATTTTCAAGTAAAATTTTTTTTCCAAAATATCGAACATTTTATAAATATTTATAAAGCTTTCAACTAAAAATGTGAAAAAACTAAGAATTTCTTAAGATACGAGGGTCGATGAAAACAATTTTTATATAAAAGGGTCGGGAAAAATAATTGTTTTAGTTTATTTCTTTAAAACTGAGTTTCGGATCTGCTTGAAAGTTTTGCAGGATGTTTATAAGATCCTAAGTGAACGTTTAAGCAAATAAAAAAAAAAAAAATTTTTCTGAAGGTATACAGTACCCTTAAGTCTTAAAGTTATCCCTTTAGAAAGATATGATATAACGGCCACTACAAATGGTCATTTGGCAGTAACGGCCTTAGAGCCTTAGAAAACAACGATATCTCGATGTTTTTGGACCCGAAATATTAAATATCGATATTGAAAAATTTGAGTTTTGATATTATCGATATTGATATTGTGAGAAATATCGACAACACTACGATGGACGAGAATTATGAAGAATTTCGATGCAAAAAAATCGCGGAGGTCATCCGTGGTTTCTTTTTAGACGAATTTTACCGTTTTAATTTAAAAAATATACACATGCTTTGGAAAAGATGTCACATTTAATTAAAATTGAATATCCTTATCGAAAGGAGAAGTCACCGTCTATTTAAAGCGTCACAAGTGTATTCTACGGGGAAAAACTGGGAAAATTGTGGAGCTGACTGCAAAAACGCAAAAGAGAGCAACTAACTCTTCTATTGGTGCCCAAAAATGTGTCCTGCTCGAACAAAGCGGAATAGAAAGAAGTTAAGAAGATAATGCGACTTTTATGAGGGGCTTTAACACGAAACTCAATAAACTTTGTGGATCCCTCAACCCGTGCGCACACACAAAGCATAGAAAGACTTTAAAAGGACGTCAAGGCTAAATTGATACATTTGGACGGAAAAAAGATTTATGTTTCACAACATCTTCGACTGTTGTATAATACAGCAACAAAAATTATAGCCATTGATGTAAATTTGTCGGAGGTGAGTCTTCATAAAAGGGCGCCGAACGAGTTAAAACAGATTTTTTCCACCAAATAGGAGGATGATGAAGAAGAATTAAACTAAGTTTTTCAATCTCTTATGTATATGTATGCTCTATTAAGCAAAAAGTTTCAAAATTCGTTTAAAAAGAGACCATGGATGACCCCCGCGTTTTCTTTTTGCATGAAAATGTATCGTAATTCACCATCTATCGAAGGGAATTTTTTTTAGAATTTTCTGAGCTAAGGTCCCCATATTAGTCAATTACCATTTATTTATTTAGTGTATTTCGCCAACGAATAAACTTAAGGGTACTGTATACCTTCAGAAAAATTTTTTTTTGATTTTTTTTTTATTTGCTTAAACGTTCTATTAGGATCTTATAAACATCCTGCAAAACTTTCAAGCTGATCCGAAACTCAGTTTTGAAGATATAAACAAAAACAATTATTTTTTCCGACCCTTTTATATGAAAATTGTTTTAATCGACCCTCGTATTTTTAGAAATTCGGATTTTTTCCCTATTTTGGTCAAAAACTTTATAAATATTTATAAAATGTTCGATATTATGGAAAAAAAAATTTTTGAAAAAAAAAATTTTACTTGGAAATTTTTGGAGATTTTATTTTTTACCATGTCTTGACGCACTTTGACTCAAATTTCTGGAGAACCGCATAACCGATTTTCATAATCTTTTTTTTCGGTGAAAGTTAACACCCAAATGCATCAAATCCGATTTATACATTTATTAAAAATAATTTTTATTTCATCGAAAACAGATGTCGAATCTTTAAATGCGATTATCTCGGAACCACTTTTTCCAAAATGGTTGCAAAGATTTAAAGAGTACCTGTTGACCGATTTTCAAATTCTTTCCCTTAAATTGCTCCTAATACCCACCATTCTGGTGTGAACTAGGATATTTTTGATCGGTCAACAAATAACGGAGCTAGGACCAATACAGTGGGAAAAAATAGTCGATTTTCGAAATTTTGACTTTGAAACCCCATAACTCCGCCGATTATTGACCGATCCAAAATATCCTAGTTCACACCAGAATTACATCAATTCTTAACAAAACCCTGTCTTCAGTTTTAAATTCAGATCATCCGTTCTCAAAAAATTTTTGCAACCATGGGCCTATGTTTCAAATTTTTGGTTAACTTTTATCAGAAATACAACAACAACCGTAGGTACAACAACAACAACAAAAATTACTAAATTTAGTTTAACCGATTACCTATCCAATGAAAAAACCCGCTTCTTAATACCACTTATAGTTTTTGAGTAATCTATTTTTTTGTAAACCTTTAAAAAATGACACCTGAAGGTATACAGTACCCTTAATAATAACTAAACTATTAGAAAAAGTCCCTAAGTAATTAAATCTAAATATAATCTAGAGATGAGCACGTGTTACTTTTAGAGACTCACGTGATGATACATACAAATAAAATAAAAAACTAAAGAAAAGAAAAGAAAACACAAAGAACCCAAACTGAGAAATTTGAGAAACCAAGACCTAATGTTTGGAAAAGATCGAGGAATCTGCGGGTATCCACTGTACAAAAGCTCTGCCCACTATATGATAGCATTTAGTGGAGTTCAATTAATCGGGAATATTTCTACATAAGCATCCAGCCGCTTGCAGGAGGTCGCTTCAGAAGCCATGACCAAGTTATAAATATCCTCATCCTCACTTTCGCCCTCACCCATTTGCCCCAGAGTATGTGTTTAAATAAAGAAACAACGCACAGCGACCAATGATGGCTGATGGCGGCGGCGTTGACTTTGAGTGGCAAAAAAAATTATACATAAATATGGCAACAACTACACTAAATGATAGGCCAGAGAGCCAGAACAAGTGCAAGCAGGTAGTTGGATAACTGGGTTCTAAGCCCATCCCACGCTCAGGCTACTGCTTGTACTTGGCAAATTGCTTTTTATTGATTTAATAGGAGACTTTGTGGGACAGTTAGGGGGTGAGGGGTGGGTAGCAGACACTTACCAATCTGAGATTTGCGATTTTCTTATAATCCAAGTAACCCAAAGTCTTTTGTATAATCTCCGTGGGCAGGTTCAGTAAATTGATAGCAGGAGCCAAACTGACTTCGGCAGCCACAACTTCCCGTTGGATTTGCATGTTGTATGAATGATGACGCGTTACCACGCTGGCCGAGAAGGCCAAACTGGCTGGCGATGATGATGATTGCAGCTGATTGGTGCGTCTCAGTACGGAGGTACGTGTGGCTGCCTCCTCCGGTGCAGCCGAATCCGTACAAGATCCAGTTCCGGCTCCGGCACTGCCGCACATTTGGCGGGTGGAAACCATGTCTCTCACTCACTTGGCTGGATTCAAATTAATGGACAGAGAGTCTGATTCGTAAGATTTCGCCTGCAAGTTAGACGTAATTTACATTGGAGTGATCGATCACAGCTAAAACTTGGTTTTCTATCTATATGCGTCTGCATCTACTTCTACTCTCCCCCTCTCAGGCGAAAAAAAATCGTACGCACTTTTATGAGCGATTTTCAATGGAATTACTGTGGTTGCATGGTTTCACGTATATCAAGCAGTGTGCCGCACTGTTTACTACACATTTCCACTCATTTATAAACAATTTCCAACCGTTTTCAAGCAATTTCAATTTAGTTCTACACACATACACAATATCCGTGGCAAAAAAAAATGGTAGGAAGATGCCCACTGCTACTGCCGTTATTCCTCCCTGGGTTTTGAGTTATCGGTATTTATCGATATCTCTTTTGCAAAAATTAACCGCGAAGAAGTTCTAGAGAAAAAAATTTTGGAAAAAATGGGCAAAAATTAAAGAATAATCTTTAGAAATATATAACACCAGTGTCCAGGTTCCCCCTTAAAAGCGAGGGACACTTCGCGGGAATATTCAGTAATTGGCCAGTGTTGGAAAACAACGAAGCTGCTACGAGTTATGACTATCGGGTACCAACTATCGAAAATAAATTTGTAACTAGTAGCCGCTACTCACATCCCTAGTTGTGGTCTGAAACATGCAAAGCTGGGTAAAAATATACAAAAGTAAAACATTTAACACGCTAAACCAAAGCATTTGATTATAAAAAATATTTAAAAAATAACAAAATTAAATGGTAACCAAATAAAAGTAATTAAGATAAAACACAATGACAAACATGTCACAGTGAAAGCTAAAGAACTCTCTTATTTTCTTTTTCTCTCTTATGTGTATGTGTGTGTGTAAGTGTTGACAAAATACAAAAACACAAAAAAATGCAGCAAAAACAGGAAGTTAGTTAGCGATAAAGCACATCTAAAAGTGTTTAACATAAATATATATAAGAGCTAGATATTGGTGATGTCACATAGAAATTCATCTTTCTACTCCCCTCCCCCCGCTCTCGTTCATAACGCTCAAACACAATCTGGGGGCGTTTTATTTTTGATGCTGTGTGGAATTTATAGACTCTAACGGTATATCACGTCATTTAAAGGGACACTCTAGGGAATTTGAGGTTGTTGTTTTAGTGTTGTTGCAAACAAACAAATCCTTCAGTGAAATCGATTTACTAGAAATATGTGTGTATGTAAGTGGTTGTGTGTGTGTGTGTGTGTGTGAAAGTGGTTGAATGTGTGTGAGAGGCTTTTCATATGTAAATATTAATGCTGCGGTCTTTTGTTTTTATCAAATAACAGTTTCGCGCTATCGCCAAGTGAGTCAAGAAGCAAAAGCACAACCAGCCGCTCCCCAACCAAAGACTCTACACCTCCTCCTCCCCCCCATCCCGTTGCGCCTGGCCCATGATGACGGATGGTGAACAGCAAGAGGCTTTGGTTAAACGTGCCGAAGATGAGCGTGAGGACATCTTCAAGCGTTACGAATTGGGCCTGGATCCCAGCAATGTGGTGGACTCGTGGGAGAATCCCACATTTGAGATTTACCACATAACCGACAAGTGAGCTTCATATTTCCCTTGCCCTGACCAATTGACCAACTCCAGACTGCTTTTTCAGATATGGCTTCATGCACGACTCCCGCCTGCCCACCACCCGTGACTCTCAGGAGGTACAACGCACCAAAATCGAACTGGAACGTGATAAAAAATGGATGAAAATGCTTCACCATTGGCCACCTCCGCCCGAGAAGCTGCATAAGCGTGTCTACAAGGGCATACCTGATCGTATGCGTTGGCCCGCCTGGAAGCAGTTGCTCAATGTCCAGACTTCCATTGAAACCAATCCCGGTGTGTATCCACGCATGCTGCAACTGGCCAAAAAGTACTCCACAGAGACGCGTCAGATCGATGCGGATGTCAATCGTCAGTTTCGCGATAATCTTGCCTACAGGGAGCGATACAGTGTGAAGCAGTGCTCCCTGTTCAATGTGCTCAATGCCTATAGCATTTACAATTCGGAGCTGGGCTACTGCCAGGGCATGGCCTGTGTGGCTGGTGTTTTGCTGCTCTACATGCAGGAGGAGGAGGCCTTTTGGGCCTTGAATTCGCTGATAACGGATAAGAAATATGGCATGCACGGACTGTTCATAGAGGGATTTCCCAAGCTGACACGTTTCATTGATCATCATGATCGCATTCTGTCCAAGATCATGCGTAAATTGCATAAACATTTCACCAAACACAATGTGGACGCCCTTCTGTATGCCATCAAGTGGTTCTTTGTGGTCTTTGTGGAAAGGGTAAGTGAACTTGAAGGAATGCCATAGATAACAACATGGTTAACATTTGTCTGCTTTAAAGGTACCCTTCAGTCTCAGTCTGCGTGTGTGGGATGTTTTTCTGTTGGACGGAGATCGTATCATTTTGTCCATGGCCATTACCATTTTGTATCTACACAAGGATGAACTGCTACGTCTTAAGGATATGGACGCCATTATTGAGTATTTGCAAGTGAAGCTGCACAAGAACTTCGGTTACAACGATGATGATGCCATCCAGGCACTCGAACGTGTTATGAAGAAGCTAAAGGATTTGAAATTAGATGTTCCACCGCCAGCCAAATCAAATGAGTTTCCCTCACGCATTTTGGGTGACTTTGTGGAGGCCGATATGGAGAAGAAAATTGGACGCAGACGTAATGATTATACAGATACAGAGAAACAAGTCATAACAGATGTGATATCAAGGTAAATACACTTTATACTTGGGTTATCTTTCCCCTGGGGGTGAGATAAGCGAGTTAAGCAAGAAATTAGAGATTAAACTAAGGGAATTTGTTTTTAAGTGGGTTGGTTTAGTTTGCTTGACCTTGCAGAGATCTGTTTAATACCTTTTAAATGGGTTTAATTGGTTAAATATGAATAAGAAATTTAAATCTTCAGGAATATCTAAAGATATGAATCGTTAGAGTAGTTTATCTTTCTCTATTTACTTTGACTAAAGAATAGACTAATAGAATAGTCACATTCCATACGATCCTCTTAGCTATTATCTTGTCTAAAAGATTGATAAAGCACGGCTAGAGGGAGGTCTATAGGAATTTATTGATTGGGATTAGTTATGGGTATTTCTAAAGGTGTATTTACTCTCGTCTGTTATTTCATTTGAGAAATTGAAAAACTGAACTAGCAAATCGGTGTTTCGCCAACTTACATTGAACCGGAGCTGTTGTTCAGCTATATCATATGATATATCTTTATTACACGTTCAAAATTTCTCAGAATTTCTCACCCACTAAAACCACTCCAACTCTCTGTTTCCCTCTTGCGGAACTACCGCTAAGTATTACTTCACAAGGGGGAGATTTCTGTCGTTCAGCGCGACGCAAGGATTTCAGTACCTCAGCACCCATGGTGCATATAGCATTCCAATTGTTTTGCGAGCTAAGTAGGATGTCCAACAAGTCAGTGACTGTGAATGGCATCCATTAGCTCTTCCCGTTCGGCAGCGTATCTCGGACAGACAAAGAATATATGTTCTGCGTCTTCTATGGTCCGCGTTCAGTGTGTACAAAACGGATCTGTCTCATGCTTAAATCTATATAGATGGGATTTGAAGCATCCATGTCCGGTCAGTAACTGTGATAGGTAAAAGTCAGTTTGTCCGTGCTGTCTACCCGCAATCAGTCTTCTTGTCCAGCTGCCGTTGGTCTCCTTCTCTAGAAATAGCGCCGCGTCCTCCGACACAGTTCGGAAGCTGCAGGTAACTCGAAGAGCAGGGAATAAAGGGGTCTCAGGGGATAAATGATCGGAAACAAGAAAGGAAAACAGGTCTTTGTTCCATACAAAAGGTAGGAAAAGAGTCGAAAGCATCCCTAAGAATTAGAGCTCCTCTCCAAATTAGACTGTGCTGATTAAAGGGTCAAGAAATGTCCAATACATGACGCACAGAAGCCTTAGATGCAAAACTCGGAGTATTTATATATTTTTTATATAGAGCAGATGCAAGAGGCAGCTAAAAACTGCTGCAGACTTCAGCCTCATAAAAGCGAATGATTGAGCCAATGAACCAACGCTCCCTGAGACATCTTATCGTTGCTCTCATTGACCACAAGTATGAAAGGATGACTGCTGCGTAGGGAATACAGTCAGAATTCTACTTTTTAATTTATTTATAATTCGTAAAAGTTCTTTATAACATTAAAAGAAACGGTTGAATAAGATTATCAAGTGTGTTTCCGTTTTAGATTTTGCTGAAATCATGCGAAATCAGAATCGTAAAATTTCTTGCTTCCAAAAACGGTCTGTGTTATTGGGCTTTTAATTTTATCCTCATTGAAATCCTTGGATGGTAAATCCTTTTGCCGAATCCTTTAATCAGTTCTATGAAATCACAAATGTTACCACACTTTCAATCAATCGGATTTCAGAAACGAAAATAGGTATAAATAATTTTTTACACTAAAAAAGTAGAGCCTGAGAGAGGCTCCTCTTGGCCCTTTGGGGCTGTAAAGCCAAGTATTTTTATTTATGGTTTTTACACAGAAAAGTGCACAGAGAACAATGAAATTATAATTGAGGCACAATTTCCGAAATGGTTCATAATTAAGCATAAGAAAGATAAGAAATTAGATAAGCACGGTTGTAGGTTTGAATTTGTAATGAATCATTCATACCTCTACTCAAAAGCGTTTTTTTTTCTTTTTAAAACTCGTAAAAAGACGCTTAAAATTTGTATTTTTCAATATTTTCCAATTATCCTGTTTTAGATCATAGCTACAGTCCAACAGATTAAAACGTTATTTTCGTTTCGGATTCAACATCACTTAGTCGGCCAGAATCGTGTTGACCAGTGTAGTACCTTTTTATACCCGATTTGTACCTTCTTGAAATAGTTAGTAATTAGCAAAATGAATCGATTTGCCTAATAAATGATAATAATCGGATGAACGGTTTTCAAGTTATGAGCAAAGAAGTGAACCAAGCCCCTCCGCTACCCACCCTAAAAAAATGTTGCATACTTTTCTGATGGTCACCCTAAGGAACGCAGGAACATTGTTAAACATGTTTTTTCATGACTAACGGGTATATCGAAGTCGGTTAGAGCCGACTTTAACTTATGCTCTCGTTTCAACATGACTTACTTCCCCGCGCTGCATCACGGAAAGTAATTTTGAGTTAAAATTATTTCTAAAACTTCAATAGTTACTAAACATAAAAAAAGTCAGCTAACCAAGTGCCTTTAAGTCAAAACGTTTATATAAATGAACGGCTTTTCACAGCGGGACGTTTGCGGTGTCAAGTACTAAATATTATTTATTTAATTAAAGAAGGAGACATATTTATGGGTTAGGCTGTGTCTTATAAATATGATAATAAACGCTATGTTTGCATCGTGTTCGAGTGTCAAGTTCAATTTTAAACAAAGGAATAGCAACATTAAGTTGGATAAACAGACCACTATAGTCAATGTCATTTGATAAGCATTTAATGGCTCATCTGTCGGTTCTTAAGAAATGGAAGATCTTAAGTTCGTACATAATATGACTAAGATCTCAGCTAAGGCCACGGAATGACGAACAGTAAAACAGTTTTTTTAAACGAATTTAAGTTGGTTCAGAGATTTTTTTTGTAAAAAGTTGACCAAACAAATGAATTGGTCATACCATTGAGATTTTCTTCCTTGGACCATCTTTAAATATATCCTTGAACACTAGACCGGACTTTTCTCTTTATGATCACATGGAACACGTGAAGTTAAAAAAATGCAGTATATTTTATAGAGAATTTATCAAAAATCCCAAATCAGATATCTGAAGATTTGATGGATCTGATTTTGGGTTTTTGTGGAATTCTCTATAAAAAATACTGCATTTGTTGAGCCATGTTGTGCAAAAAACTAGAAAAAATATTACTTTACATCAATGGCCGGCAAAACACATATGGGTATTTCCACAGTCGCGAACGCGACATTCGTACGACTTTAAAGTGCAAAAAAATATAGAAAACAAAAAAATATTTTTTGTTTGTTTTTATTTTTTGGTAGAGTTTTGGTAGCAGTATATTTAGTGCAAAAGATAGGTTCAGTCAATTTGACGATTAAAATATAAATTGAAAAAGTTATGTGATTTATCACGCGACAAAAATGGAAGTCGTTTTCGGCTGCATCTTATAAAATTCATAAATCTGGGAATAGTAAACAACAATTTTAAAGCAGTTAACTCCTAAATAAAGGTGAATAATGCAGCTTTTTATTCCGTGCAATTATATTCAGTTATTTAGTACGCGACATATTAAAAAAAGCTGACAATGAAATTGACTAATCTTCAGTATTCAGGCCGTTTTTTTTTTAAATGGAATCAGAAAGGCTTTAAATGAATTATGTTATTTATTTTAATTTTTTTTTTCATGTCATGTTAAGAAAAATAAGTTTTTAAAAAACTGCTTTGTCGATCTTGGTGGACCTTTCTGTGGAAATGCCCATATGCTCATTTTGCCTTTGCATGTGTGTGTTTTCTCACGCGAGAGCGCTCTCAGTTAGCACTATTTTGTCGTTGCATTGAGAACAGAATTAGCTTGTACACTATTTTTGTCTTTACGTCGCTGAGCAGTATTGAATACACAAAAGATACGGGCGTGCCGGACACTGCTTTACATATAATTCTGGTACGGTCTATTATACACCCATAGTTTTTGTAAGGGATGACAAGTGTATGACTGTTGAAGCTTGGGGACAAAGCGTATACTTAATTCATAAACCTTATGAATGCGTTTCAGAGGTTTGTCATCAACCGTACAGTTAAATAAATAAGGCGGAAAATGATGGAAAGGTTACATGTAATCATGTAATCAAGAGACATCGTGTCATTGTGGCTTTATCGGAGTTTTAAGTAGTCAGCTTACCTTAAAACGTGTGATTGAAGCAAGACATGAGGGATGTCGTTAATAAAAAGATTAAAGAGTAAAGGTTCCAGATGAATACCCTGATTCACTTTTGTACTCTTTCAAAGGTGTTGATCGGCTCAACGGTGCCACAAATGTAAAAGTATAGTTACACGTTAAAATTTGGTCTTTTTTGTAGAATTTGAGTATAGCTGGCTCGAGGTGAACTAAAAACACACATCCTTTTGCTGTTTACACAATATATTTAAACTGCAAACATGTAAAATTTTGCAGAAGGTTCGGTCCAGGGGTTCAAACCCGCTGTAAAGTCTTAGGTTAGGTCTTAGATTGGAAAGTGTTGAAAAGGCTCTTTAAACTGATACCGGTTCTGAAAGAGTCGATGGGTAGGACAATAGTCGGAATCTGTGGTCTATTTAAACCATGTTAACTACACTATTTAGTATTGTACACAGATTAGGCTTTGTTTCGGTTTATTGACTGTGGGCGTGCTGCCTGTAAGAATGAGTGTCACAACACATTGGCAATGAGATGAGTTTGTGTGTGTACATAAAAATGTGCGAGTATCGAGCATTGATAGTTGTAAGTAACTAGATAGAGGAACTGGATCCGTGATTGGACCTGGGTGAACTTGGACCACTACAAGTCTATAACATCATTTAGAGAATTGATATTTTACATTTTATTATTGATTTCTATTGCTTTTAAAAACATAATTTCTTCGCAATCAGAAGTTGATTCATTTAAAGGTGAATTTTAAAAACTCTCATAATAATAAGAATTTCTTTTTAGTTTTCTTTTTCTTTGTGCTGCTTTGTCATTTAAAAGTTGTCCTGCTCGGTCCATATTCGCTCCCTTATCAAATCAGATAGCATAAATTTAACCTAGAGAAATGTCGTAGTATTGAAGACCTTTTGAATGATACACAATATTTCTATATTGTGTGTGTCGTTGAAAAAACTACTTAAATTGTTGAACCGAAACTAATTTTTCGAAAAAGTGGTCCGTGAGTCAAAAATATTATGGTTTCGTACATATAAGGGTTTTAGTGACCTGCATTGATTTTAGTCAAAGTTTTTGTGCTTTTTACAGCGCTGGCTCAAGGTCAATGGTTGATAACAATTTAATGCAATCAACACAATTTAACAGAGATAGCTCACAACATTACATCGGAATAGCAATTGGTATGTCTGGACAGACTGTTTCGGATTTGTCCCCAAATCCTCATCAGCAGACTTCTATGCTTATTCACACTCCAACCATGGTATTCATTGCTCTTTACAGGACCAATGGCCGAATAAAGACTTGAGAATTTGACATTTGTAAATTCCAAGCCCCGACTTTTCTGATATGAAGTAGTCAGCCTGAAAGTATACCATGTTTTTTATGAAGGAGTAAGCTATCTCTGTTAAATTGTGTTGATTGCATTAAATTGTTATCAATCATTGACTTTGAGCCAGCGCTGTAAAAAGCACAAAAACTTTGACTATTATGGTTTCGGTTCATGGTCCGGTTCGTCGGACCCCAAAAACCCAAACCGAACCGTTTCTAAGGGTTTCGGTTCAGGACCGGTTTGCAGCCTTAATTTATATATACAGTAAAAAAGGACAGTACGTCTGTTCCTAGTGTTTGATTAGTAAGTGTGTGTATTGTAGCGCGCAGTTTTCAGGGTCCGTTTTGTAGTTAAGTCTTTTGTCAGTTTGTGTGTCTATTATATGTAGCATCTGTAGGGTGAAGCGTTCGCTGTTGTTTTTTGTTATAAGCTTAAAATTTCCTTCATTATTTCAGACAAGAACAAAATGCCATTGAGGTACAATCGACAGTGTCCTATGAGACATCTGAATGCGCCACGGGTGAGTTATTTCTATCCTATCTTGGGCCTCCCCAAAAACCTACTGCTACCTGTAAAAAATAACTACTAATGCTTGCTTCTTTAAATCTTAAACTAATCCCCCTAAAAATAAAATTGTGCGGTGCAAGTTATTTATAATTTTATTTAATTCTTTTTGTAAACAAAAAAAAACCAAAAGCAAAGAAACAAAAAGTTCCCCAGAACTGAACCCGAAAATGATTTGTTGGTGTTGCATTCTTCCCTTTTATATGTACAAAGTCTTGTTTATGATTATTATATATGTATCTATGGCATATGTATTTGTATGTGCGATTTGTTGTTGTTTTCATTTTGTAAATATGTTAAAAATAAATTAATGTAGATTTTACAAAACTTCCAGGAAGAAAGTGAGAGAGAGAAAGTCCTCGTCGTTGTTTTTGTTGTTGTTGGTTTAGAGTGAGGAAATGGGTTCTAATTAGGTTTACCAAACGATTCTCTAACCTAACGCTGTTGTATATACATTCTCATCTCCAGATCATTTGCTTAATTTGATTAGGGACCGAAAATAACAGTTAAAACAATTAATTATAAACAAAAACAAACTAATTTTTATGTTCAAAGTTTCAACAGTTATGGTCCCTACTCCAAAACTCCTTCAGTGTTCATTGTCCATTCTCTGTAACATTTGTCTAACACCATGGTCCGCCGCTATACCACCCATCCAACTGCTTCAGCGTTCACTGCGCTCTCCCTACAGATTTTGAACGTTCTTTGTGTCATTCTGTAATTCGTAGGTGATGCATATTCAATGAAAACCTATCAGAGTATCACTAGCTTAGCCACCTCGCCGGCAATTAGCAGTTACTCGCTGTATAGCAACGGCTTTGTGATGACCACATATGAGAATGCTGCCGCTGGCGGCCCAGACAGTCGCAGCCAGAGTGTGCACAATCTGCACCAGCAACAGCACCATCCACAGGGCAATGGCCTTAAGCGGCACAGCTATGGCAGCGAGAGTGATAGTCGTCAGCGTCTTGATCTGGATCAGGCCTTGGAGGCTCTGCATATGAAGTTGCCCCATCACCAACAGCAATACCGCCAGAGCATACAAATCGTACAAAATGGACCCATTCAGGATGATGTGGATGACGATGCTCTGAGTGTGGAGAATACGCGTCTCTAGTTTTTAGTTAATTACTTTCTGTTCGTTTTTGTAGTGCAAAATTTTCTACTCCCCATTTATTTGTTGTTTGTAAAACGCATATGCCAAGCCTGCTAATCCCTAGAAGCTTAGTTAATATAAACTACTTAATTAAACTAGCTACGTACTTAGACCTAATTTTTTGTAAAGTTTAATCACAATTATTATTATTCTCTTTTTGTTTGTTTTCTCACACATTTGATATTATCTTTTCGGGCTGTCTTCCTGAAAAACAAATTCCAAGCAAAAACTGATTATTTTTAAGATTCCAAATGGAATTGTTGATGACGTGAAGCTAAAGAAAAGCGAAAACATAGTTTTCATTTCTAATTCATAGAGATTCAATTTCCAAGTGTTCTCCTTTAAATTGAAATGGTAATTACTTTGAATAGTTACTAGAGAAATTAGGAACAAAAATTGCATTCCACTTAAACTACAGAAAAAGCATTTTAAGGCTTTTTTTATTATACCCGTTACTCGTAGAGTAAAAAGGGTATACTAAAGTCGTGCAAATGTATGTAACAGGCAGAAGGAATCATTTCCGACCATATAAAGTATATATATTCTTGATCAGCATCAACAGCCGAGTCGATATAGACATGTCCGTCTGTCCGTCTGTCCGTCCGTCTGTATGAACACCTAGATCTCAGAGATGGTAAGAGATAGAGGTTTGACATCTATGGGACAAATGCTTCTTTTATCTGCACGCAGATCAAGTTTGTTTCAAATTTTTGCCACGCCCCCTCCCGCCCCCGCAATTTGGAAAAAACGTTATATCTCCTACAGTTTTTAAGATAGACGTTTTGTTCCTTCTAAAGATAGTTAGTAATTAGCAAAATAAATCGATTTGCTGAAGAAATGATTAAGATCGGATGAACGGTTCTCAAGTTATGAGCAAAAAAGGGATGATCATCCTAAACATGTTGTTTCATGAGTAACGGGTATATCGAAGTCGGTCAGAGCCGACTTTAACTTACGCTCTCGTTAGAAATTGAGAAATGAAGATATCAACCTTCAGATCTTTCGACCCTTAATGAAATAATCACGAATCGGACCTTAAAATTCCATACGGAAGGGAGGAAGAAACTTTGTAAATCAGATATGCATTTTTGCTGTCCCTTTAATTTATTTTTCTTAAAAATGAATACATACCAGGTTATCGATTTGCTTATGCTTATATTTTTCAAGTCAAACCATTAAAGTTCTTAAAGAATTTTATTCTATAGTATTTTATTAAAACAACGTTCAGCTTCAAATGTTTCATTGTTAATTCCTCTAAAAATATAATAATTTTGGGACTCTGCAACAAAATAGATGTCGATGTGTGTTCTGTTGATTCATCAATAGGAACACAAGACACCTGAAACCATCGTCTTTAAGGGGTTCGATTCTGGCCTAGATAGCCATCAGAACTCTTAAAATTAAAAACTATTTACAGTTTAAAAACTATTTAACTTACGCTTAAAAAGTATTTACACCATCATTCCCAAACATTTTCGTTTTCCAATTCCACTTCAGTGTTTCGTAGTTTTTTATTGGATATTAAGTATACTTCAATAATAAATACAAAAAAAGGCCAAGGATACATATTACACAGCTCAAAGTTAAATAGACCCCAAAATATTGCTCAATTGATCACGAATTTTTTATGATTTGGCAAAGCTGATACCAGCTTGGTATCGTACTGGGTGTCTATTTGGATTGGATTTGATTTAATTCAAAAGTGACCTGTAAAAATCTTAAGAACCTCCACATCGATAAGTTTATGTGTGAAGTGACAGTTAAACATTCGGATACTCCGAATGAATTTATTCTCTTTTTTACTTTTTGCAAATCACCGGTCCAAAAGAGCGAATCCACAAGTCCAAACGAAACAATCGAAAATGGAACAGTCAAAGATGAGCGAGACAGACTTTATTCGTTTTGTTTGACCCTGCCAAATTCTAGACACACTTAAACAAATAAATTATTTCTAAATCAGTTAAACGGATGTGTTTTGCAGAAATCTCTAGAGATTTTGGTACAAGCGATTTGATTTTGAACTAAACTAGGAGGTCTTTATATGTAAAATGATAAAAATAAGATCGACTGTTAGATTACACAGCCCAACAGTGATTTTGGTGCAGGTCTATTTTTAACAGATTATGTTAATATAGACTTCACTGAACAAAACTGTATCATTGGTTTTGTTCAATCAGCTCTTGCTTCCAAGATATCGCGGAAAAACCAAAAAGTCGACTTTTTGGCACTCTAGGATTTATGGAGGCCACACTAGGCATAATTATCTAACTTTATGAACTAATTGCGATATCAATGCCAATTTTAAAAATCATATCCGCTATATTAGCACAGCGGAAAGTGTCTAAATTGGCCTCTAAAGATAGACATTTTTCGATTTATAGCATTTTTAGCATTTTTTTATAGCCCGTTAAAGCTAGCGCAGATATTGAATTTATATTTTCGCCATCTG
This sequence comes from Lordiphosa clarofinis, assembly GCA_018904275.1. NCBI lineage: Eukaryota > Metazoa > Arthropoda > Insecta > Diptera > Drosophilidae > Lordiphosa > Lordiphosa clarofinis. Next base: position 2,419,996 of record JAEIGQ010000013.1, read on the forward strand.
AGCCTATAGACAAACATATGATCTAATGTTGTGATTTTATTAGCGATTAAATCAATTTATTTGGCAAAGTTATAGCCTCTTAAACACGAAATTACATATTTAAATTTATGGGAGGAAAACTAGATTTGTAACTCAAATTGTTATAGGAACTGTGAAAAGGCTACTTGTTTCCAAATATAATTTATCATCTACATGTAAACATATAACAATTTATGCCGAACCAAGTAGCCCCTTTACAGTTCCTATACAGATTTAGAGTAACAATCTAGTTTTCCTCCCATAAATTTAAATATGTATTTTTGTCTTAAACGCGCCATATCTTTGCCAAATAAACTTATTTAAATGACATAAAAATCACAAAATTAGATCATATGTTTGGCTATACGCTCAGATGGCGAATGTATTAATCCAATTACCGCGCTTCCTTAAACGGGATGATTTATTTTGATAAAAATGCTATAAATCGGAAAATGTCTCTCTTTAAAGGCCAAATTAGACACTTTCCGCTGGACTTAGATGGTCCCTATGATTTTTCTAACTTGCAATGATATGTCCTTTATCGTAAATAGCTCATATACTCAGACATTTATGCCTAGTGTGGCCTCCATAAATCCTAGAGTGCCAAAAATTCAAGATTTTCGTTTTTCCGCTATATCTTGGAAACAAGAGCTGATGGAACGAAACCGAAACCAGTTTAGGAATCAGTAAACATAAACTTATCATATTTTTAAATCAACAGGGCTGCACCTCACAAAGATGGTCATTTTGTTGGCCTGTGTTATAGGTCGTTAAAACCGGACGCATTAAATCTACTTGTCCTTGAGCAGTCAATTTCAAATTGCTCCCCTTTTGTCACCTAATCTAGTAGCCCAAATAGTCGAAATACAAGCGTTTATACACCCAAAAGACTTAAATGTGAATCAAAATTCTATTTATTGGCATGGAAAATAAGCATTAGAGCTAAATTTACACGAGAAACTTATAGTGCTTCAAAAGATACTTTATAAATATATATTTAGAAACTTTATAAAGCCAGTAGAAAATCCTAGTGGTTAGAGCGAGTCGGACATATTCCCAAATGTATGCAGAGAGCGTAATTAAGAGCGAACAGCTGACTTATATTTGACTGCGTTCAGTCTAGATCAGTGTCCGGCACCGTTCAATGTTCTGTGCATACAAGTAGCGACCTCCATCCTCTGTAGCAGCGGCGTCGATACACAGACACTATACGAGCGTACACTGCTCTCTTTTGCAATTACAAACATGTGCTAAGTGAGCGCTCTCGCGTGTCTGAACGCACACATGCAAAGGCAAAATAAGCATGTGTGTTTTGCCGGACACTGGTCTAGATATACTTGTCTATGTTATTCATGCCTATTCCCGTTTTCGACTCCGATCGACTTATGCGGAATCGGAATTGTTAAATTGTACTCGCTTCCAAAAACCGACTGAGTTTTTGAGTTTAATGACAAAAAGATTCGCGCGAACTCTTTAATCGTCTCTCAGAAGTCACTGCTATTTTCAATTCCGATCAATCGAATTCGGAAACTGGAACATGTCTGATTGTGTTTGAGATCCAAAATGACTTTGTTACTTAGCTAGAGCTTTTATCATATTCTTTATATTTACATTCAATGAAATTGAGGTCATTTTCTGTTCTTCCAGAAAGCTGCTATGTGTAAGATGAGCTTATAATTTTTTCTGTTATGTGACAGATAGATATACTATACATTTTCCAGAACACGGATTAGTTCTTTAAAGTTTATTCAAAATCGAAAATATAAATCGGCCCAGTAAATCAGATCCTACGGCTTTATACATAGCTTATACTTAGTTCAAATAGTTGATTTTTTTGTGTTGTTCTTTAAAGTAACACAGTTTTTGATAATAAATTCTGTAGGAGATGTGAAATAGGTTTTTAGACAATCATTTTGTAAATAGACAAGCTGACAGATTTTTAAAAAGTTCTTATTTCACACATTTAAGCTGCGGTCGGCTGTGTAAGCATAGAAGTTAAGAGAGAATATTCGTTTGCTTCATTTGTAGCCGCTGCCGAACCAGCAAACTGAGACTGAGAATGAAGAGCAGGAACCGTCAAAAAACATACGACATTTTGACATTGCGGATGTATGCGTAGCCACTGGCGCAAAGTTAATTTTGCTCGGTGGCAAGGAGGGGAATAAAAACGAGCACTGGATTTTGCATTTTCTTTGTAATCCTCGCATGCTTCTTTGACCATTCTCTACTCCTATAAAATACCTAAAGTGCCCCTTAGTGAAAGAATAATTTTTCGTTAATCAGTATGAGAACATTTTGGAATATTTGTCTTATGAATTAGAAACAAAGAACATACAATCTTTTTCTTTTGCTTGTAAATCAGCAATTCCACACAACCGATTCCAACAATTCCACTTTTGCAATTACGTAACACCATTAATATTTATTAATACACTTTGTTTACTTAATCTATGCAAATCAGTAGAGTCCAACGTAAATTGTGTTTGCTTGGATCCAGCTGATTTGCATACGAATATTATATACTCTCCCCTACTGAGCTTAGCTACTTATGCATTTCTTATTATAATCTAGTACATATATGTTTATGTATCATAATTAATTTTTGCTTTATAATTGAAACATAAAAAACAAACCGAAACTCAAACATTTTTATAGTTTAATGTTGAAGCCAAATTCTAATTGTAGTTTGTAAATCAAAAGAATAAATATGATTTTGTACTGAAAACCATATCTAAGTGAAAACCATTTCAGAATTATTCAAATTTGCACCTCACACATAGACACACAAAACACACACACTAACACCACTAAACTGCCAAATTTGAAACTCAAAACTAAATCGTAAATTTTCCTCTACGCATTGGCCACCACGAACTGGAATTGATCTCTGACTTAATGACATGCAAAATTTTAAAAATGAAACATAAAAAAAACGAAATTAGTTACGCTAACTGTACCCGAGGATACGCACTCAATACGAAGTTCGCTTGCAGGTACCTCAGTTGCCTCGCATGGCTCCTCAGAGACCATGTCGCTGGAGGACAATAAGTGAGTTTTTAATGTGAAATATTTTAAGAGGTGTCAACCTACTTTACGGCTAAGCTTAACCTTTCATTTTTATTCCATTTCCTAGCATTCATTTGAAAACCGCCAATCTGCTGCAGAATACGCCACAGCGTGAGCTACTTTTGGGCACCTGACGTCAGCTGCAGCTGCCACCTCCCGCAGCAGTCCATCATACTAACAACACAGCCAATTCCACACCGCCACCAGTGCCGCCCAGATCCCCTTTGGCCCTGGGATGATTGACAAAGACCTCGGAAACTGGCAAAACTTGTACTCTAAATTCAACTTTTGTTTAAAATTTTTGCCCTATCTTTTTTTTTTGTACATAACACAAAGTGTGCTTGTAAAAAAATCATATTTTTTTTTTAAAAAGAAGAGCCAAAACATTTTGAACAAAAAGCAATCGAGAATTATTATAATGCAAAAAGGAAGCAAAAACTCGTATTTAATACAGAAATCTCTATATATTTAAAACAGAAAAAACAAAGAAAAATGCTTAGAAATTGTTGTAAATTGTACTTGTATATACGTACCAACAAAAATACAAAGCAACGTTAAAAAGTTACGTCCATTAAGAGAAGAAATTGCTACCAAATTATAATATACATATAAATATACTTAGATATATGCATATAGTTATACCAGAATCGTATATACACACACACACACTACAAATTGACTTTATAAATAATTTGATAATTGAACTTTAATTCAACATTTGCATCAAGCATTTCACTGCACTTTTTGTAGAAGAAAGGGTACAAAATTTTTATAAATAAGTCGGGAATTTACACGCTGAAGCAAAGTTCTTAAAGTTTTCCAAAGAGCTGTGGCTTGTAGGAAACAGGTAAAGCATGATGCGCTCTCTGCACAGTTGACACTTGAACCTGACAGGTTGTGTGAGCGCATGCATTTCTTTTGTTTTTTTGATTTGCCGACGGGAACTTGAAGGGTGTTTTTTTCTGCTCTGCATTCTTGAGCTCACTCTCTCGCTCTCTCCCGCGCTCTAAGCAAAATCGCTTTGTTCAAAATGGTCGCTGAGCGTCTCACCTTCTTTGTTGCATCATGAGAAGTTTGCTTCACCGTGTAAATCCCGACAAATTATTTTGTCAACAATGTTGCAGCAACATTTATTGTCAAACTTCGGTCCGGAGGTACCAAAGGTTCAAAAACGCTTTGGTTTTATGTCCCGGTTTTAAGAAGCCCTAAACTTAAATGTCTTTGTTCAAGCCTACCGCTGATGAAACTGTTAATTTCTACTTAGCAAATCTGCTCAGTTTTCTTTTGGTCGGAAAGTTTATTCCTGTCATTCTGTATATTATTTGATGGTCCGCTTTAAAGTCTTTATTCTTGTTTAATTTCCAAATGAGAATAAAACATTTCAAACTTTAGCAAATTAATTTACATCTTTAATGTAATAAGTACAGAATTGATCATTTTTATCAGAAACAAATATTAAAAAAAACATTAGAGAAACTTCCCTTAAAATGAAGTGTAGGATGCTTGGTTTAGGATCAGGTGAGAGATAGAAAGGAGTCGATTCAGGATCCAATCCAAGGGTTGCAAAATTTTCGTAGTAAATCTTTGTTTTTTTATCAACGGGGTTTCGGTCAAAGATAAGAAGCGCATAACAGAGCTCTGTTAATGTGGCAAAGTTCTGTTAAATGCTGGCGTTTATATTTTTCCTTTTAAATATAAAGATCATTATTCTTTACACCTTTTTTGGTATTTTTTGAATATTTTTTCACTTTTTTGTTTTGACAAGAAATAATTTTTCTTATTAAAAGGCCGAAAATGTTGCTGGCAACACATTATGTGTAAGGCTGACATTGCATAGAAGCCAATAACAGAGCTCTGTAATGTGGGAAAATGTTATGTGCTAACTCTGGTTTTAAGGTTTTTTTTTGCTCTTGGCCAAGTTTATGTAGGTAGCCAGTTAAAAGTTTAAAAGTTTCTTATAATTTGCAACATTGCGTCCGCAACATACATACAAACCATTTGCAAAATTGTCTGAAAATCTGAAATAGAACTCATATCTTTCATTTATTCATTTTAACAGAGCTCTGTTGTGTCATCATGTGTTATCATCAAATTTTACTTTTTAAAGAAAAAAAGGTTAATGTTACTTTGCCAAGGACTTGTAGGCATTTTGTATGGTTTGAGAATTTCACAATTTTGTTTCACCCAAAACAACAACAGATCTTACGCAGCATAACATAGCAACATTCTTTGTCAACATTTAAGCTTTGTCAACATGTATCATCATACAAAGAAAAACATTTCTTTTTTCGCAGCATTACATAGCAACATTCTATGTCAACATTTAAGCCTTGTCAACATGTTTACCTAAGCAAGTAAAAACTTTCTATTCTTACTTCCCGAACGAAAGGTCTAGTGAAAAACCCTAATGTAAATAAATCAATCATCTCAAATGGAAATTCTAAATTTAAGTTTCCTCCACTCTTAACAAAAAGCATTGAGTTGTTAATTTAAGTTTAAATTATTTATCACCAACATGTTTCAATACAATAATATTAAAAAATAATAATAAAAAGAAAACACTTGTACATTTTACGTCTCCGTCTCTATCTTGCCCTTCCTTTCAATTATGTTGCCCAGATCTTTAAGCGAAACATCGGCGGTGCCACGTTCCAATGGCTGGGGTTGATTGGGACCCGGTTTCCAGCCCACAAAATAAATAATTTGAAATGTGGCCGGAACTCCTTTCTCAACGGCTTTGCCATACATTTCCTGGTAAATGGCACTGGCCGCCAGCATGGTTTCACGACTTAAATGGGCGGGTCTATTGATAGCCGCATTATTCTCCGCCATACCCTTGAGATCCCACATCAGTTCAAACATGCTGGGATAGCCTATGACCAGCTCATCCGTGTCAATGGTCAACATGGTAAAGCCCGCACGATTTAGCAAGGAACCAATGTCCCTTATCTGGGTGAATGGTGATATATGTGGAGCTATGCCGCCTTTTCTTTCCAGCTCGGCCAACTGTAGCGAAGAGCGTAGCTCATACAAAGTGTCGCCACCAAATAAAGAGGCTATAAAGACTCCATCTGGCTTTAGGCTACGTTTGATTTGGTTAAAACAGCCGGGCAAATCATTCACCCAGTGCAGGCTCAGGCTGGAGATGACCAAATCCAAGGAGTTTTCTGCAAACTAAAAGAGAATTGGTTAAAAAATAGTTTCGTTTTTTATATTATATATTTCAAAATGGTTTACCCACATCCAAGTTTTCCTCATCCTTCTCTAGCTTGAGCATTTTTAGGCCTGGTGTGCCCTGTGCCTGCTCCAACATGGTGGCACTGGTGTCCGTCAGCGTTAAATGCTCCACACACTCGGCGAGTATGTGCCTAGAGAGAAAACCACGATTGCAGCCAATATCGGCGGCGGCCTTAAACTCACGCTTGATGTCAAAGATGCGATCTGATAGACGAAAACCCACCTCCTCTTTAAGGTAGTCGTACAGCGCCACATCTGGACTAAGGGGGTAAAAAATTAAGATAAGATGAGATTGGGTTAGTAGCAGGGATTACCTTTACCTGAGAGCAGCTCGTTCCTTTTGCAGTCGCTTGGCATTTCTGTCAAAAATATTTTGCTGTATGGACTGCTGCGTGGCTAAAGAGCGCCATTGGCGGGGTTTGATAATTAATGGTGGGCATTTTCTAAGCATTATTAAGCCTAAAATGTATGCGGTAACAACACGCCGGCAATCAAAACAAACTTAACAGCTGAGTGTACATTTTTACAGCAGATGTTTAGGGGGTCTATACACGTAAGCGTGCAACCAACATTTGCGCTGTGCCACTGAATGTAACGCTCTGTGACGCAATGTAAGCCCAGCATTAACTCTAAATTAACTTTAAAGGCCCAATTCCAGAAGACATAAAAGATTATTTCGGCACAATACTTCATTCAAATAAGCTTTGCAATAGCATTCAGATTTCAAAACAGTTCGAAGGTGTTTCTATTCATGTGAACTTCAACATAAAAATTGATTTTTATGTCATCTGGAATCAGGCCTTAAGAGTCAAAATTAAAAAATATACATTGAATCTGCAAGGAAGATCATTATATAAAATAGCCACATTTTTTTTGTTTTGAGGTGAAACATCTTTAATTTTGGTACAGAAGATGTTAGAAGGTATCATATTTGATTTTAGCGTCACGTGACGCTGAAGTCAAACATATTTTGTGGGAGGAAAGGGAGGAAAGAGAGGGGATGAAAGAGGTGATGAAAGAGGTGATGAAAGAGATGATAGAAGAGGCTGGATATAGGTGATAAAAGAGGGGGAAAGAGGTGAATCAGAGACTAATCAGTGACTATACAGTGATTAAAGAGTGACTAAACAGTGACCAAAGAGTGATTAACTTGTGACTTGCAAGAGGTGATAAAAGAGGGTAGAAAAGGGCGATGAAAGAGGGGGAAAAAAAGAGGAAAGATGTAGATCAGGGACTAAACAGTGACAAAAGTGTGATTAAAAAGTGACTTGCGAAAGGTGATAAAAGAGCATGGCAAAAGGTCTTGAAAGACGGGAAAAAGAGGTGGATCAGTGACTAAAGATTGACCAAAAGGTAAATAAAGAGTGCTTAAACAGTGACTTGCATCAGGTTTCACATCAAAGACTCTTGAGTGTTAACGACACTTACACCTTTTTTTTCGACCAGGTACAGAAGTATGTATAAATTCAAAAAAAACGGTTCAAATAGCCATGATTGCAAATTTTGCAGTACTTAAAACTTAAACGATGATTGAAAACGCAATTATAGCCAAAAAGCTACATTATCGGGTGTGACACAGAAATCTCTAGAGGTTTTCGTATAATCGTTACGATTTTATATTAAAGCTGTTTGAATTTATACTTTAAGAGGCTCAAATTTTCCTGGCTACTAGATAAGATGACAAAATTTCAGCGATTTAAATCCGCCTGCTCGAAGTCAAGCAGATTTGATGCGTACGGATTTCCTTCCACATAATCTTCGTAATAAAGTAGTTCCCGTTTAGTTTGATGTGATTCGTTTATACGAAAATCTCTAGAGATTTCCAGGGCATCCCTGTATATTGAGTATTAAGCCGGGTATCCAGCACCGCGGAAACTAAAAATTCCTGTCAAACTTCATATAAAAAAAACTATGCCAGGAATTTTTAGTTTACTTTTTCGTTGCTTGTGTATCCAGCAACATAAACGTAATCCACAGTTTCTTATCGATAGTTGGCATATCGATAGCGTGTGTGGATGGAGAGAACAGCTGATACACAGAGCAGGAATATATTGCCAACAATTATTTTGGATTCCAAGAGCGAAAATTTTGGGGAAAATGCTTTTATATTTTTTTGTTATGAGCTGTAATCTGGTTGTGAAACCATCAGCGTGCAAGGATTGGCAGGGGGTGCCAAGGGCGTACTTATGCTAAATTGATGAAACCGCCAGAGGGATGCTTTCCATAGACCGTGAAGATGCCTTCATAATCTGTGTGTCGCCAGAGTTTTAGAGTGGTGTACCGTTTGCGCATGATACCTGCTGGTGTGCATATTAATTTGGGCGCATAATGGCAAGGCGTCCTCACCGCGTGTAGTTGTATGCCTCTGGCCTGGGTCCCCACATATGTCGATGACTCTAGTTTATTGAGGGCAGTGTATCATGACGTACCCCAAAACGGGATCGCCCAGATCCACCGCTACGAGGCTTAAGAAGTCAATGGACCTCCAATGCCATTAGCTGCAACCATAGCTACTGCAGCGTTATCCGTATATGGCTCTCTTAATCCCAGGAGTCGCACTCAAGCTTCTTTTCCGGGTCTCATAGCACTCGTATTGACTCTTTCAACGATTAACGGCTATGTTCCAACGGTTCGCCCATCTTCCAAAGCTAAGGTAGTGATCCGGCCAGTAAGTTGACAAAATCCAATCTTGTATCCGACCATGAAAGTCTTTATTTGATTGGCGACCAACCAAGAAGTCATAGTACTTTGGGGATAATAGCATTATAAAGTTGTGAAGATAATAACATGCAACATGCCATCGGTTTATCATCCCCAAGTATAAAGTATGAAGCACATACTCCGAGCAGCATGCTTAATTCAGAAAATATTATTTATATTTTTAAAATTTATTTAAATTCAAATAGTTAACAGTGCCAAACAGCTGTTTGATCACCTTTTGTGTGCATGGTCACACTATTTTAGTTAAGTTCCACACACACCAGAAATAACTAGCAAATTCCTGGCAGGAATTTTCCGCAGTGGTGGATACAGGCCTTAAAGGCAAATTTGCATCAAAAGGGAAGACTTTAGGCCCACTGCACACGGCTCGTATCCTTATAGTAGCGAATTATCATTCAAAAACCCTAAAAGTGTGGAGTAAGGGAAGAATGAAGTTTGATGATCAGGGGGAGAGGATGCCAACGGTCGATTGAAGGTCAGGGATCCAGACCAGGGGCGTAAATAAGGCAGGAAAGAAAAAAAATGTCACCAGAAGAAAGAGATCAAATTTCGATACTACTTTTTAAATTTCTCAAACAAAAATTGATTGAAGTATAATTAAAAGGAAACACAAACTTAAAAATTTTTGAACAAATATAAAAATAAATATTGTTTTCGTAAAGTGGTGTGCCTTTTTCGGTTGGGAGTGGGGACGAGCATTTGGGAGCAAGCTTCGAACTCAAACCTGAGCTGGAATCCAGATTGGTGATATCAGAGGGTGAGTCTATTGTTTGCCAGCCCTGGGTAGTTCGGTCTAAAGTTATTCTCCGTAGGCCAACCGGACCAGCAGGAGAAAAAGGCATCTAGGTCTCTATACCAAAGCAGGTCGACCCCTCTTCGTGGCGGAGTACGACAAAAAAAGCGGAAACCAGGGAGGTTCCAGATAAAGGCGACCTAAACATACTCATCCTCCCAGAGTCTATCATAAATTTGCCGAAAAAATGAAAGATCGGATGAACGGTTCTCAAGTTATGAGCAAAAAAGTGAACCAGGCCCGCTTGCTAAAAAAAATGTTGCATACTTTTCGGTTGGTCAATCTAAGGAACGCAGGAACACTGTTAAACATGTTTTTTCATGAGTAACGGGTATATCAAAGCCGGTTAGAGCCGACTTTAACTTACGCTCTCGTTTTTTTGTAGCTTGGTTTTGAATTTGAACTGTGAGACAGCGTTAGTGTTGGCAAATGTGTGGTCTATGTTTTGAATTTGTTGTTTGGGTTGGATTACCCCTCCCTGAAAGCCAATAACCCACTACCCTAATATCAAAGACATTAATAATAAATGAGTAACGCCATAATTTTTGGCGTGGCTGGCTTTCAAGTGCTCTCGATCTTCAAAAGAGGCCTGTAGAGCCACTTTTGTAGCATACAGCGACAGCTACGCCTGTAAGTGTCACGTATTCTCAGATTACTCACCAGCAGTAAATTCTATTTTTAGAATTTTTACGCTCTCAACTTTGTGTGAGCGGAGAGAGCGCAATTTTCGTCGCCACCAAAAAAAATAGCTGCTTTTTTTTAAACTTCTTTTCTGAACTTTCTCTGTATCCCCTAACAAATGCATACATTACTCTCTTCCACAGCCGTTACAACAACAACAACAACCCCTCCCTGAATGCTGAGCTGAGCCGGGGTTGTACACTTTAGAGCACCGCAGTGTGAACTCAGCTTTGCCGTTACCGTATTTGACTACCATAACTATAATTGTACCATCTCTAGCTTCCTGTTAACGTTTACAGCTGTTTTCTTTGGGCGCGCAAGTGTGTTTTTTTGCTGGCTTTTGTTAAATTTTTTCCGTTTTAGTTTTATGTAGTTAAAATGTTGAATTTGAATTGTGTGATATGCGCCGAACTGTTTACACAGTCGGACGATGTATATGTAACCGTTTGTGGTCATATGTTTCATCACAATTGCCTAATGCAATGGTTCGAACGGTTAGTCTTAAACTTAAACAAATAAATCCCTTGTGCCCTGATAAATACTTTCACTTGCACAGCTCCAAAACCTGTCCGCAGTGCCGTAACAAATGCACCACCCGCAACATTTGGCGTGTGTATTTCAACCTGGCTAATCTGGATGTTGAGTCGCATTGATGTGGGCTCACTGCAGGAGCAGCTGGACAATGCAAATTTGGCCATGAAAATGAAGGAAAAGGAGGGCAATAAGCTGGAACAACAAATGAAGGATTTGAAAGAAACACAAAAGAAGTGTCTCAAGACAATTGCGGGCCTAGAGCAGAAAGTGCAGAAAAAGGACTTTCTGATAAGCAGCTATATGGAGCAATTGAAGATACTGTCAAGGGAGGGACAGGCGGTGGAGGCTTTGCGCAAGGAAAACAAATCCCTTAAACAGCAAATACAAACCATGGATGGTATATCAGCCATACTGATGGCCAATGCGGGCGATGCGGAGCGTCTGTTGAAGAACGAATCGAATCCACAGGTATTGGCCAACTGGGTGTCTACTTTGAAAAGGGAGTTGCGTCAGTGCGAGAATAAGAAGACGGAACTCAGAAATGTGCTTAAAGTGGTGCAGCATGATTTGCGCAAGGAGCTGGAGTTGAAAAGGTGAGTTGGATTATAAACAAAACAAAAGGTTTGAATTATTAAATTGAGTTTATTTTTAGGAAAATGGAGGAGCAGGTGTCACAGCTGGAGAGTGATTTGTATCAGGCACAGGAGAAGCTAAAATCAATGGAAAGCAAGAGTCAGGTGGTGGTGTTGGATTCACCCAACAGTTCTTTGGGTCTTAATAGCAATATTTTGTCTCTTAAACGTGAGGAAAGAAGGGACACCATTTCCCCTGCCACGGTGAGTCCTAGAAAAGCTTTGTCTTGGCCCAGGGTTAATCATAAGCCTTTGCAGAAGGAGAATATTAAGCGTATAGAAGAGTCCACCTCGCCCTATCTTAACATTAAGGCCAGTAGTGTGGGATTGTCTCATTTGTTAAGCACCAAGGCCAAAATCTCACCACGCAAGGGCCTGGAGTCCAGCAGTGGAGCCATTAGAAAAACCACCAGTGATCTAAGTGAAAAGGTAACTAGAAATAATCTTCAACTTCTGATAATTTTGAACCCTTTTCTTTTAGTATTCCATTTTCAAGAAGCCTCGTCTTATGCTGGGCTCCTCGGGCACGGGTGTGTCCGCCACCATGAGCTCAAATTTTGTCTTCAATGGCATGGGTGGCTCCGAGAAGTTGGATCCCTTTGCCCAGCGTAAGGAGGAGCGAGAACAGGAGCTACAGGCCCAAACCACTTTACCTAAAAATGTAAATTTAAGACTCAAGGCGGGAGCCTTGCGTAACTTTAAGCTGGGAAAATAGTTTAATCTTTAGATTGAGTCATCAACCAAGAGACTGCATGCGGGACATATATATAAAAATACAAAAATTTAATCATCAATTTAAGCCGCAATCTTTTTCTCTGCCGTTCCCGTCCATTCCTCGCGCAAATGCACCGAACAGCCCAGATCTCTAAGGGCCGCCTTGATGTCCTGCGCCACTGTGGGATGTTCTATCATGGCCGCATTAAGCAAATCTTCAATGCCATAGCTTAACCAGGTTTCGCATTGATTACGCGAACGGGAAACCATATTCCGTATGGCCCAGGCTCCATTACGTTGTATAATCTTGTGCTTGGGATGGGCACGCACTGCCTCCACCATAACCTCGGCTATGCCCGTGTCAAAGAAGGCCGCGCTATGCTCTTGGACCCTTAGGGTCAATGTGGTAATGCAGGCCAAGGCAGCAGCCACTATATTCTCATTTGATTGATGCGTTTCCATTACTTGTTTTATAATGGGAGCCACTCCCTGCTGCACTATGTGAGCCTTGACCTTATCATGTCCCGCCAAGGCTCTTAACAACTTTAAGGCTTCCCGATTTAGACGTGTTTCCTCCACATTCGTACTCATTAAATCGAAAATCAACTTCAAGCCTCCCGCCTCATCAATAACCGTGCACAGCTCTTGTCTCACCGCCAAAGTGCCCAAAGTAAGCAGTAAATCCGACAGCACTTGCACCTCCTTATACACTGGCAGCAGCTCCACCAATGGAATTAACATCTCACTGGCTATTTGCCGTGCATGTTCATGGGCACAACCAAACTCCACGCGTATATCATCGTCCAAAACTAGAAAACGGAATACGGCCGTGACTTCCCTTACCATTTGTTCATGGTCTTTCCTAAGCAAGGGTTTCATTAGCTTCAAGGCTTGGGAACTCATTATATTCTGGCGATTCATTTCGTGCATTAGACAAGCCTTCTGCAGCCATTGCAGGGTCAGGCAAACCAATTGCGTTTGCTCGGGCAGGGCCAAGAGTTTGATAACCACTGCCAGAGCCTCGGCATCAAACAAATCCGGTTGCTTGTGTGTCAAACTATTCACCGCCTTTAGGCTTTTAACCAAGAGCGTTACATTGAGCTCCGTATTGGACAATGATTGCTCCAGCAAAGTGATTAAAGCATCATGGGCCCCATTCTTGCCGGCTAACACACGATGGGCCAATGATTTCTGACACTCCGACTCCAAAAGATCCAACTGTTCGAGTAATTTTGAGGAATCCTTGGATTTTTGACCCAAGTAAGTCTTCAGCTCGTCGACTGTCTCATTGATAACAGGCTTGCCACTCTCCGCATTAATGGCCAAGTCCTTGATTATATTCGCCAGATTAATGCCCTAGAAGTAATTAGCTGTTTAAGTAGTTCCCTTCTAAGTGGAGTGTTTCTCATTTACCTGAGCCTCAAACTGTTTGATGGTCTCTTCCTTGGCCTCCGTTGGACTCATGGCAAATTCTCGTACATTCTCCTGGACCACATCGTCAAAGGTATCCTGTGATATTACCTTGGCCATGATGACTCAAAAAATACAACAGCTGGCCAGTAGATTCAACTTTTTCCCACTTTCCACACTCCCACACACACAAGCGCAGCCCAAAGACAGCAACAACAAAACTAGCTCTCTAGCTCTTTCTTTGTCTAACTCTCTTGTGTATGTGGGCAAATGTGCGTGTGTGCGCTTTTGTTTAGTTGTTTATAATTTTGATTCAAATTGAACTAAAATTTAATTCAAATTAATCAAAAATGATTCTCAAAGTTTTGCTAGGAGTTAGGCGAGCAGCCGACAAAGAGAAGCAAATTGTACATAGGCAGAGAAGGTGAGTCAAATTTTTCGCTGCCAGCGTCGACAGCTGTTTGAGTAGCGGGAAATTTAAAAATTCTGTACAACGTTTTCAGCTGTTTAGTGGCGCGCATATTTGAATTTTTAAAAGCATTTATAATTGCCTTAACAGCTATTGAAGAAATTAGAGGCTTTTTAATAACTTGGCTGTTAAGCTAAGTTCACACAGGCAAATAATTTGAAAAATTTTTAGGAAACTTTGATAAATATTTGGCTAAATAGCCATGATTGCAGATTTTGCAGGACTTAAATCATTAACTATGGTTCTATTCACTAATAACACTAGTTTACAAAAAAAAAAAAAAAAAAATGACCCATTTCAGCTGAAAATTTTTCTTAGTATAGTTTGGAATGGTGATATAAAAAATCGATTTCAAAAATTTTTTCATGGCTCCGTTTTTGAAATATTAATTTTTTAAATTTTTTTGGTAGGTACTCTTACATTTTAAGCCATATCTCAGTTCATAATTGTCAGATAGAGTCAAGTAAGAAATAAATCGAAAGGTAATGGAGCTGCCAATAATTGCGTGGAGCATTGTTTTTAAATCGGTTCAGTAGTTTGAATTCAACAACCAAGAATGTTTCAAAAAAATCGATTTTTTGCTCGAAAATCCAAGAAATTTCATTTTTAAACGACTAGAAAAAATATAAAAAAATACAAAAAAATTATTTTTATTTTTTCTACTTAAGAATCGCACTTTTACGAAGAAAATAAGGTATTTGTAAGCAAAATCGTGTAACACGTACCATAGATGGATCAAATTGAGTAGAGGAACTAACAGTCAAATTTGAGTATATTGTGTGTTTCCAAAAATTAACATTGTACTTTTCTTCGTTTTTTGGTCAAATTATGAAGTGAACGAAAAGCCAGAACAAAAATAAAAATTAAATACGGAACAAAAGTCGAAGCAAACGAAAATTTATTTTAAAATATTAAGGAAAATATCACATTTTTTTGCACTAAATTGCTTACAGCTCCTGTGTTTGTTCACAGATATTGGTCATCGATATCTGTTTTTCTTCGTAGAAGTGCGGTTCTTATGTAGAAAAAATAAAAATAATTTTTTTGGATTTTTATATATTTTTTCCAGGCGACCAAAAATAAATTTTCGAGCAAAAAATCGATTTTTTCGAAATATTTTTGGATATTGTAGTCAAACTAATGAACCGATTTAAAAACAATGTTCTACTCGATTACCGGCAGCAAAATAACCTTTCGATTCTTATCTTGCTTGACTCTATCTGACAATTATAAAGTGAGATATGGCTTAAAATGTAAGTGCCCCTACCAAAAAATAAAAAAAATTATATTTCAAAAACGGAGCCATGAAAAAATTTTTGAAATTGATTTTTGAGATCACCATTCCAAACTACACTAAAAAAAATTTTCAGTAGAAATGGGTCTTTTTGGCTGTAAACTAGTGTAATTTGATCAAATATGGCCGAAAAGTTCGCCAATTTGGATAATTTAACCAAATTTTCATAAAAATTTGTCAAATTATTTGCCTGTGTGAACTTAACTTTAGAGTTTCAGTGCTGGAAGTGGTGGACTGTCCAATTTTGTTGTTGATGTCTTAGTTACGCCTCAACAGCCATCACACTATGGTCCCAAATTTAAAGGCCAAGAGTCGAAAAAAAGGTGTAAATGTAGTTAAAACGCACGAGGGTGTCATTTCACCCAACAACACAATTCAACAATCCGTCAATTCAACACAAACAAATTCAACACAAAACAATTTGAACACACGTCAATACAACGCTAAGTCATTTCACCCAACACAACAATCCAACACACGGTAATTCAACACAAAACAATTTTAACACGTCAGTTCAACACAAAACAAAACAATTAATTTATTATTAAATTTAAATTTGGTTTGAATTGAATTGACGAAGTGCTAAATTGTTGTGTTGGGTGAAATGACTTATAAACGTCTGTTGACTTTGTTTTATGTTGAATTGACGTGTTGAAATTGTTTTGTGTTGAATAAAATATGAGTAACGATGTCTTTTATTACTGATAGTAAATAAAATGCAAGTGTGTAGTTCCAACAGAGATAAAAGGGATACAGAATTTTCCCACATTCGTAGCCTCCATCCCCCGCCGATTCCAAAAGCCAATTTCCGGTATAATCAACACATAAATTTCCAAAAGTCAATTAAACAGCCGTCATTTTTACACATTTCAAATTAAACACAAACAAATTCATCCTGGGAAAGAAGGGTGACAACAGAGGCAGGCAAAAATTTTACGATATTTTTTTTAAATTGTTGTGTTCTATTTTCCAGTGTTGAAAACGTACTATGTTGAAATTTGCCGATGTTCAATGGCTTTGTGTTGAAATTGATCATATTGAAATTGTATATGTGTTATAATTGTGCTGTGTTGAATTGGCGTGTGTTGAATTATCGGTTGTTGAATTGACGTTTGTTTAGGGGCTGTTTAAGGACTATCAAGTCACGGTTAAGTCATTGTCAAGTCACTGTTTAGTCACCTCCACTTTCCGCCCAGTTTCCCGCCTCTCTTCACGCACATTCACTCCTTTCCCCTGGGACACTCCGAAAAAAACAACATAAAATATGTATGTCAGCGTCACTTGACGCTGGAATCTAATTGAACACCTACTAAAATGTTTCGTACCGAAATTGAAGATGTTTCACATCAAAAATATTTTTTATGGACTTTTAATGGTTGGAATAGTTGTAGTGGTAGATCTAGTAAGTATTCTGAACGTTTATACGGAGGAAGTGTCCCCACCTGGCTCTGGTTTGGACTCCGTTCGTGAGCGTCAAGTGTGCCTCAGGCATGAAATAGTGATTCGTTAATAATAGCAGAGGACTTTGCGTTAGAAAAAGCCATAAGTCAAAACTCTCATTAGATCCCACTCTCAAACAAAATAGAATTTGCATTGCAGATAATTCTTCAAAACATAGCTAAAAATAAGCTGCGGATAGCTGCAGTTTCAATTACTACGTTTATGCTACAAAATCATTTCATGAAATGGGTCCGAAAGTAATTTATTTATTTATTTATTTAGTCGACAAAAAAAGGCTGTCAACTCAATTATACATACGTTATAAAAAAGCCTTATTGACTAAGAAAGCCTAACAAAGAAAAACTAACAAAATTACAAAATAACTAATAAGGACTCCGACTCGATGGGGGAGTTTTATTTGCCCGTCCTGCCAGCTATGCCCCGATTCACAGCCAACTGTAGTCAGAGACGTTATTAGAGCTACCAAAAACTTTAATGATATAGAGATAGAGAAGAGGAAAAAAACAAAACCAGAATAGAGGCAAAGGAAAAAAATAATAATAAAACTTAAATAAATCAGATATAAAGAGAAAAAAATGTAGGAGAAAACAATAAAAAAACACTAACTAAAAGTGAAATTTAAAACTAATTAAAAATACAAAATTTATAAGCTATACTTAAAATAAAATAACTAGAAATCTCTGACCCGGTGGGGGAAGATTTTTTAGCCAGTCCGGCAAGCTATGCCCCTACTCACAGCCAGGAGTGGTCAGAGATTTCCCCTAAGATAATTATAGAGATATGTTTTTAGAGAGAAGAGAGAGAGATCTGTTGAGAGCAGGTGATAGAGATCGTTATAAAAATTTGCAAATCTGAAACAAACTTGATCTGCGTACGGCCTATACCTATGTACATGCAAAAATTTGTATCTCTATCTCTTACATTCTCGGAGATCGACGCGTTCATACGGACAGACGGACGGACGGACAGACGGACATGGCTAAATCGACTCGGCTGTTGATCAAGAATATATGTATATCAAGAATATATCGCTCACTTACTTCAATACTGGCATAACTCAAAAAATACGATTTTTGACTTAATGATGCAGAAATGTGCGCGCTCTTCTGTACTATTTTATGCAAAAATTTTCGTATTGCTATCTCTTCTACTTTCCATGTGAGATGAGAATATGTCGCAATATCATTTTCCAGGTTCATTTTCATGTTGATGCAAGAACCGCCATATCTCAGTTGTCCTGCTGTCGATATTGACCAAACATACTTCGTCTTTCAGTTAAAACATCATATTTTCAATGTTTATTAATAAGCATTCTAAATTTATAATATTTTACCTAATTAAGTTGAAACTAAAAGAACCATTTTTTTTTTGGGTTAAATCCATTGAAAACTTCAAACGTGTTTTTCTCAAAATGGATTATTTTTAGTTATGCCAGTATTGAAGTAAGTGAGCGATATATACTTTATAGGGTCGGAAATGTTTCCTTCTCCCTGTTACATACATTTGCACAACTTCATGATCCCCTTTACCCATTTTCAAAGGGTACAGGGTATAAAAAACAAATTAAAGGACAACGGTTCAAGAAATTTTAAAATTATAATAGAAATTTTAGAAAAATAATGTTAATATAATTAAATATAATATAATGAATTTTAATTGTCATCATAATAATGATCAATTACTATATTCCAATCCTCTTCAAAAAATTTAAAATGTCAATTGCCATTACATTTTCCATTCAATTTATTCACAGTCGTTTTTGAAGAAATTGTGCACTATGTTGGATCTGCATGCTTCGAATTTGCGACCAGAGACCACAAAAACCTTAGAGTACAGACTTTTAGCCAAATCAAGTAGGTTTTTGAAGAAATTGTTTGCCAAAATGGATCCGCCATTTTGTTTTTCTATATTTTGACCTTGAATTCGTGATCACCGAAAACCCCCGAGTACAGTCTTTCAGCTAAATTAAATACATTTTTGAAGAAATTGTACGCCATTTTGTTTTTCTAAATTTTGACTTCAAATTCGTGAACAGCCACCCCGAAAACCTTACTTTCAGCCAAATCAAATATGTATTTCGAATTTTTTCCGTCTTTTTGGGACTTGGGACCACTGTGCATCGAATTTGAAGTATTTCATTTCAAACATTCAAAACATTAGTTTATTGTTATAAATAATTCTAGTTGTACACATTTGCGGATTACAGAGAGAGAGAGAGACATCAAAGCGTAAAAGTCAAAGTGAAACATTAAAACACACAACAATACAGCGAGAGCATAAGAGAGGGTGAAAGCTGAACCCCACAAAGATAACAGTAATTTTGTCTAGTTAGGCCACCACTTGTGACTCTCATTTTCGTTTTGGCAACTTGTAGTCGGTGGGTGGATGTAGCTTAAGATGATCCAGGAATACTGGTTGTATATCAGCTCGCCAGGATATCTCCTCCCGGACACGCACTGGGCCATCCTTACAGGTCAGCCAGTAAGTGCTCATCAGACCCTTGCCCTTTAAATGAAACAAAAACCCCTTTAAAGTTCCAGCGCTTTCACTAGGACCTCCAAACCCAAACCCACCTTGACATCAATGAGTCCACGATGCTCGGTCTTAAAACCTCCCACCTGTTGCAGTAAATCGTGCATTTCCTCGGTGATATGTATCTTATGGGCTTCGCCAGTGCTTTCCATGCGCGAGGCCGTATTCACCGTGTCCCCGAACAGACAGTAGCGTGGCATTTTGGTGCCCACTATTCCAGCCACCACTGGTCCCGTATGCACTCCGCAACGAATCTGTACAAACTCATCGCCCGCCCGGGGAATTCGAAATACCGATGAGGCGTCCAGCAAATCAAGGGCCATTGTTGCAATCTCCGTTATATGCTTGTTGCCTGTTAGAATGCATGTTGGAATATTGACGCATGAGCACAGAAATCTGTCAATTTAGCGCCCATCTGTGGGGGGCAGGGTCAACGCCTGATGTGACGTCTAACTGTCTGGCCGCCCCCCACCAGATTGACAGGCGAAATTTGCATAAATTACCGTTCTTTACGGGCAATCCGGAGGCCACCATATACGAATCACCAATGGTTTCCACTTTATATACATCGTAGCATTCGATGCGCTCGTCAAACACACGATAAATGGAATTGAGAAAGGTCACCACCTGTTAAACGTGCGGGCACAGATGCTAAAACTAATCGCAGATTTACATACCTCCAGCGGCGAGCACTCGGCGGCGATTTCGGTGAAGCCCACAATGTCACTAAAGTAAATGGTTACAGCCTCGTACAGCTCGGCAGGCACCTGACACGATTACAAGGGATTCAATTACGCAAACTTAATGTCCAACTAAATGGGTACTAACCTGTTGGGTTTGCTTCAATTGCATGGCCACGCTGGGAGGCAGCATTTGAAAGAGTAGCGAATCACTTTTACGTTTCTCACGCTTAAGTTCCTTGGCTTTTTGGGAGAGATTGAAGGCATACAGCTTGAAAGGTGGACGGAATTGGAAAAATTAGTGTTTGTAAGTGTGAAATATGGGTGAAAAGAAGCTACCTGTATGGTGGCTGCAGCATTCTTCACTAGAATAATAATTATGGGTGATACCAGCAAGACCACAACCAATATGGCTATGCCAATGGCCTCCTTACGGTCAGCTGCCTTTAGGGTTTTGTCCACATACTCTCTGTTTTGGGGAATGTTAAAGGAAATTTTAATAAAATCGTCACCAATTTGTGCTAGGATTACCTAATATTAGGAAAGAGTCAAGTGTACCAGGGATAACAAATATTCATTAGAAAAATGGAAAAACGTTGCAGTCATACTTATACTTATAAATCTGTAGGCCCGACTGACTAACATACTGACATATTATCAACCCACAACCAACACTGATTATCCTACAAAGCAAAGATTTGACAAGGACCCTCGTTTAGTTATGCAAGCGCGCAGTAAGAAAAAATTTTGAAAATTTGTTCGCGAAGTGAGTCAAAAAGCCAAAGAAAAGTTTGTATGGAGCACATAACATGATAAGCTGTTTTACAAAGAGCGGGAGAGAGAGTGAACGACCCTCTGAGTGCGTGTAATTTTTGTTGTACAAAAACAAAATAACATCAAATCTTTTGTCACATACTAAACACATAGATAGCTTTAAAAATATGTTGACTGTAATTCAAAATAAAGAAGTTGGAATTTCACAAAGCTAGCAGCTAAAAAACGTAACGTAACGTAAACGTATGTAGCCAAAGAAAAGTAAAGGAACTGTAGCCCTCAGATAATATTTTGGACTCCATATAGGACTGACACACTTGCACAAATTAAGTATATTTGTATTACAAATATCCCATTATCTCTTAGCTCTCATAGACAGATAACAGCAGCTACATGTATTCGAATGAGGGAGAGGGGAAAGAGTGGAGAACGGTGGAAGATGGAAAGGAGGGTGGGGAAAGAGTGGTGAGCGGGTGAAGAGGAGATGGGGAAAAAGGGGAAACCCAATTTGAATTGAATTATGATTGAAGAGTACAGTCTTCATATAAAATCCCAAAATTCACTTTGTGGTCGTGCAGGAGAAGTATGTTTTCAGCATCCACTTGACTTGCTGGGACTAACATATAATTCCGAAATTTTTGAGCGCCTACAAAATGTGACTTGGTCCTTTAGGACGGGATGACGGGGAACTCGAAACTGTTTATAAGATAAATCAAGGACGCGAACTATGTCGCGGCGGGTTCAGCTAGTATAGTATAAAACTGTCTTGATTTTGAGAACTTGTGTAGTTTTTGAAATCGAGCGTTTATAACGGTGGTTAGAAAGGCGGAGTTGTCTATATGAAATCGGTTGTGAATGCTGACCAATAAATTTTAACTTTATAAGGTTGGAGGCAGTTCCCTCCGTAGCTACATTCCTTTTGCATATTTTCTTTTCTTTTCCGCCATTTTCAATGGGATCACGGTACGAAAATGATAAAAATAGCTAAGTTATAACGAAACTTACATGTTCCTTAAAAAACAACCCTACGAAAACTACCGAAAACTACTAAGCTACTTTAAACCACTTTTTAAAATAAATTTGAACACACAATCGAACATTTTTCCGAAAGCGAAAACGGAAGCATGGCTGATATTTAAGGTCAGGTTAGGGCGGGTGCTTAATATATCCTGGGTTCAGCAAACCGAGGCCACATGGTTAGACTTATGTATTTTCGCTTGCGGACTTGTCTCCTGTCTATTTCTAATATTAAACGAGAGCGTAAGTTAAAGTCGGCTCTAACCGACTTCGATATACCCGTTACTCATGACCCTGCGTTCCTTAGGGTGACCATCCGAAAAGTATGCAACATTTTTTTATGGTGGGAGGGCGGGTAGCGGGGGGGCTTGTATCACTTTTTTGCTCATAACTTGAGAACCGTTCATCCGATCTTGATCGTTTCTTCGGCAAATCGATTCATTTTGCTAATTACTAACTATCTTTAGAAGGTACGAATCGTCTAACTGTAGGAGATACACCGTTTTTTTTTAAATTGCGGGAGCGGGAGGGGGCGGGGCCAAAATTTGAAATAAACTTGATCTGCGTGCAGATAAAAGAAGCATTTGTCCCATACATGTCAAACCTCTATCTCTTACCATCTCTGAGATCTAGGTGTTCATACAGACGGACGGACGGACGGACGGACGGACAGACGGACAGACGGACAGACGGACATGGCTATATCGACTCGGCTGTTGATGCTGATCAAGAATATATATACTTTATATGGTCGGAGATGATTCCTTCTGCCTGTTACATACATTTGCACGACTTTAGTATACCCTTTTTACTCTACGAGTAACGGGTATAAAAATTAAACTTTCCACAGGCTAAAATTCCACATTTTTCTCAAAAATAGATGCTTCCTTGACGAATTTTTTTTAAGGTCACACTAACATAAACAAAGAATGGATTGCTCAGAAAATACAAGTACCTGGGAGTTCTCTTGTCAGCAAAAATGTCTTACGGAGCAAGGATGTCGAAGCTCTTCCTGGAAGGAACTGGCAAATACCTTCAACTGCGTCTTACAACTGGCTACTTGCTACACTTCAATCGAAGCATATTAAGCTTAGTTGTCTGGGCCAAGGGGTCTTGGGCGTAGTCAGTGCAGCCAATAAAACCGTTCATAACCACTTCTCTAAAACACTTCCAGTAGCTTGCACTATTGCTGGCACTTGGGAGTTCGATAGTAAATCGATAAAAGATCTAGCTTTTCAACGGTAAGATTTTGCATTGCCCATTACTTATACATTTCATATATCCTCCAAAAATCCCTACATATTTAAAAAAAAACAAAGAAACAATTGAGTAAATTCAAATGCAAGCGAATCAGCGCAGTGTGACCGTTTCACGTTTGGTGGTATTTTGATGAAAGCGTTTTGGGCGATGTTGCGTTTTGGCGTTAAACAGTCACACTGCTTTGTACGAAACTTTCGAACTTTTTTTAAATAACAAAGAACAAAGTCCAGGGCTAAAATCCCCCAAAATCGGTTAAGGGTACTGTATACCTTCAGGTGTCATTTTTTAAAGGTTTGCAAAAATTAGATTACTCAAAAACTATAAGTGGTATTAAGAAGCGGGTTTTTTCATTGGATAGGTAATCGGTTAAACTAAATTTAGTAATTTGTTGTTGTACCTACGGTTGTTGTTGTATTTCTGTTCAAAGTTAACCAAAAATTTAAAAATTAGGCCCATGGTTGCAAAAATTTTTTGAGAACGGATGATCTGAATTTAAAACTGAAGACAGGGTTTTGTTAAGAAATAATGTAATTCTGGTGTGAACTAGGATATTTTGGATCGGTCAATAAATGACGTAGTTATGGGGTTTCAAAGTCAAAATTTCGAAAATCGACTATTTTTTCCCACTGTATTGGTCCTAGCTCCGTTATTTGTTGACCGATCAAAAATATCCTAGTTCACACCAGAATGGTGGGTATTAGGAGCAATTTAAGGGAAAGAATTTGAAAATCGGTCAACAGGTACTCTTTAAATCTTTGCAACCATTTTGGAAAAAGTGGTTCCGAGATAATCGCATTTAAAGATTCGACATCTGTTTTCGATGAAATAAAAATTATTTTTAATAAATGTATAAATCGGATTTGGTGCATTTGGGTGTTAACTTTCACTTAACTTTTCCGAAAAAAAAGATTATCAAAATCGGTTAAGCAGTTCTCCAGAAATTTGAGTCAAAGTGCGTCAAGACATGGTAAAAAATAAAATCTTCAAAAATTTCCAAGTAAAATTTTTTTTTCAAAAATTTTTTTTTTCCATAATATTGAACATTTTATAAATATTTATAAAGTTTTTTACCAAAAAAGGGGAAAAAATACGAATTTCTAAAAAATACGAGGATCGATAAAAACAATTTTCATATAAAAAGGTCGAAAAAAATAATTGTTTTTGTTTATATCTTTAAAACTGAGTTTCGGATCAGCTTGAAAGTTTTGCAGGATGTTTATAAGATCCTAATAGAACGTTTAAGCAAAAAAAAAAACCCAAAAAAAAATTTTCTGAAGGTATACAGTACCCTTAAAAAATTTTTGGTTTAGTACCGTGTGACAGCCCCTTGGCTGCATGCTTGAAAAATATTAATCATGGTTCGGTCCAGGAGTTCGAACCCGTTGTAAAATTTATGGTTCGGTTCGCGGACTGGTTCCTGGACTTATGTATTAAACCTAAGGTTTTTGGTTCAACATAGATTCAAATTCCTTTCCCTTACCAAGTTCTTTTTTGTTATTTTTCATAGGCCAACTAAAAGGGATTTCAAAAGTGCAGGGTCTTAAAATTTTTAGAAGGTAGCATCACTTTGTATTTTATTAATGATAATTTCTAGTAAAGTCATTTAATTTCAAAATGTACGTATATATGTCAGTG
The DNA here is from genome assembly GCA_018904275.1 of Lordiphosa clarofinis. Classification (NCBI taxonomy): domain Eukaryota; kingdom Metazoa; phylum Arthropoda; class Insecta; order Diptera; family Drosophilidae; genus Lordiphosa; species Lordiphosa clarofinis. The sequence continues at coordinate 2,444,924 of JAEIGQ010000013.1, forward strand.
GAACTTGGCTATAAAAAAAATTGAGGAACATTTAAAACATATATCTCCATAAGAGTTGAGAATATTTTGTTCTTTTTTTGGGTTGAAGGCAACCCTGATTTCTGAACAGGTTTTTTCCCTCTAAGTACGAGATTTGCTTTCCCCTTTTTCAACTATACTAACATTCCACGTCGAAATCAGAATATGGATTGGATTTCTAATTGAATTTCATCTGTTATTATCAGTTCAACCGAATCTTTAAAATATAATGATGTTTTCCGGTTATAAAATTAAGAAAGTTACTAATGATCTTAAGAAATGATTCCTTTAACCGAATATTTTTTGGTTTACATTCGGTCCAGTTCCGGCTTAGTTTCGGAAGGTTAAATATTTGAAAGGTTTGGCTCAGAACTAATATGCATAATAATCAATAAAACTTACTTGATTTGTCGGCGCAAAGCCTTTTGTAATATCCTCAAATCGTCTGTATAGTTATGCATTAATTCATAGTACTCGATGGCACTGCGTTCATCCGACACATTCGGTTTGTTCTTCAGCACAATATTGCTCCTAGTAATAAGATAATAATGATTAGACATTTACCCCCAAGTTCCTCACTTTGTTTGTATGTATTCTGGCTCACATCAGTTTGGCACGGTGGAACTTCTTGGAGCTGGTGATGTTCATATACATATTTTTCAACATGGGCGCATAGTTAAGTGTAGAGTTTATTAATTCGCGTGCCATAAACTCGTAACGCACATAGGAGACAAAGTTCTCGGCAGTCATTGACCCACGACCATAGTAACGTATACCAAATGAGGTGGCTATATTCTGACAGTCAATGCTCTTGAGTAAATTCTTAAAGCCCACCAGGTAGCTGGAACCAAAGCAAATGACAAACAATTCAGTAGACCTGAATATCTGTATGACCTACCGCCAGACTCCGCTGCTGTCTGTTTCCTTGATTTGTTCATTCAGATGATGTAACAAGCCTCGATTGATGGATGTATACCAGTTCATCACCTCGGTAATGGAACTATCCTCGGGCTCAAGGCGCACCCGGTCTCGGAAGGTATTGAGACGAGTCTGAAACTCATTGCGATTTAACATAACCTCTCGATCATCTTCATCCTCATCCGGTGCTGTGGGTACACTTATTTCACTCCAAGTGGTCATATTGTTCAAGGCATGGTCGGTGTTGGTGAAGCGTTGTGTCAAATTGGCACTGAAACCATAAGTTGAATGAAGAACCGGTTACTTCCTGCCCGAACCGTAACTTACCGTTGTTTGCTGCCATTCGTGAATATGTAGAAGGCCACCTCAGAACGTTCCAGTTGTAGACGCGTGACAACCTTGCCCAAGTCTGTGGCAATGGTCACCTGTTGTTGTTTTCGTAAGCAAGAATATATTATAGATTATCTTTGCACAGGAGGGCAGTTTGATAAATCCTTCTGTTTTTCAAAAACATTGCCTACTTATGGGGGCTTCAAAAATTGAAAAAAAAAATCCATTATATTTCTCACCCACCACACAGCAGCCATATATTTACTTGTTTACTCTGTATTTTGCATTCTAAGTACGTGACCCAATTCAAAATCCAACATGCCTGCGTTCTCGTCTTCGTCCTAAGCCCCTACCCCACCCCCTAGTCCCAGCCCCATCCCCTGTGCCACCATTCAACTTGTAACTGCCGTTGCATATTTCGCATTGCGCGCTTATCAATTCACTTTGGCATCACACAATATTTTCTCTCTTTTCGCATTTTCCCTCCATTGAGAACGCATTTGCATTATGATGGAAAGTGGTGGAAAAGACAGAGTGCCTTATTCCCTACCCCCCCCAGTGTGGTTGGCACTTACCTGGACAAACAAATATTTGCCCAAGACTTAAATGTTTACTCCTGCTGTTTGCTGGTCAAGTGAACATTGAACCTAAGATACTCCCACAAGCCTCCACCCTCAATCTACTTGGGTGTATGATTGAATTTCAGCAATAAATTGTAATTACCCACTTGGACATGGGTGGACGGTTCTCCTTGCTTACCTGCGTCTCAATGTCGGCTACATCGGCCCGATACTCGAGTATCTCTTGCAGTGACACTGATGTTTGCACAATCAATGCCAATATTGGTATAAATGGTAGAATTATCATCTGGAAAATGGATACGCATTTCAATGAAAGAAGCAAAAAGGTTGAACAGTGGGTAAAATAATCAATAAATCAATAACGTTTTGGTTTAAAAGGGTATTTTATTTTAGGATTTTAACTTTTAAATGTAAAATATTGGCTCTGAGATAAAAAAAAGAAAAGAAATCGGACTCAAAATAGACCAAAAATCGAAAGCAACATCATTTGAAAAACTTTACGGAAGAAGTTAAGCTGATCAAGGCGGTCGAATCACAACCTAGTTTATGTGTATTCGATTAATTAACCAGTTTGGTAATTGATTAAATAGCCGCCCTGGTAAGCCTTTTACACCGCTCGACAGCATTTTTTCCCAAAGCGCCAGACCTACTTTTCTAAAGTAAATTTTCCCATTGATCACGAAAAAAATTCTATCGTCTTATTATCGAGATATTATAGATCATAATTTTTTTCGATTTTTCCAAACTGATGAAACATTTTCAAAGAAATTTAAAAAAAAAACCTTAGCCATAAATTTTGTTATTTTGGAAAAAAATGTGGCAAGGTTTGTGCTTTTGGCCGTCTCTAAGTTAATTTTTTCATCAAAACACAGCCAATACTCATATATGTATGTACATTAGGTCGGACATTTTATATATGGACAAATGTAAGACCATACTGATACCCCCTTAAACGATACACATTTGTGTAAAATAGGAAAAGCAAAAAAAAATTATTGAGAAAAAATTAGTTTTAGGGTCTGCGACTTGGATTCAAAGTTTATCACTCATACGTACTGTTGCCCTTGCCTTTATGTGTAGTTCTTAAGTAGTTGGCGTAGACTTGGTTTGAAGTCACAACATTTAACAAAAAAGTACCATGACCATTAAAAAAATGTTTTTTATATAATCAACACATTATGTAGGTAAATAATATTTACTTAAAATATATTAAGTAAAAATCGTTTTTATGGCAAAATTTCTACTATTTTGAGCGGTTCACTTCTAGAGGAAAGTAAGTTTTAGCCGTACATTAAGAGGCTATCAGGATATCTTTGAAGTCAGGTCCCATACTGAACTGAAGTGCAAAGCATCACGGTTGCAGCCGTTCCTGCGAATAGTATATCTTTACTGTGCTGCTTATAAATAGACTTCTTCAGGATCGAAAAATACTATGGGCAAAAAATACAGGGAAATTGTTTATAAACCAAAAAAATCTTTATTTATATAAGTATTATAAAAGTAACCTCCCCCTACTTTGTGCCAACGTTTTTTACAATTTGGTTTGCGTTTGTAGGACAATTTTAAGAACATGCTGCAAAGTCTTCTTTTGGTTTAGTCTTTAAATCCTTCTTCGTTTCGGGCTCTATCTCTTTAATCGATTCAAATCTGTGTCCACGGATCGGTCTCTTGAGTTTAGCAAATTGCTCATGGCAGCCCAAATGGACACTTAAAATGGTTTCCACTGTTATGTCTCTATTATCTGACTAGAAGGACAAATACATTCGATAACTGCTCTATTTTTATTTGTTGCTAGATTAAATTCAAATTTGACAACTTTTCAAATGACACGGAGAATTCGTCGACGAAATTTCGATTCGGCGAACGTGTTGTATTTTTTGAAGGCAGAGGTTAAAACATGATCTAAGATTATTTGATTTTTTAACTTATTGTGTTCACCCTAAAAGTAATCGTTTAAGATGGTATCAGTTAACTTTTTTATCGGCGTCCACCCTAATGTACATTATTTATTATTTCACATCATAATCGTTCCATGTTCTGTTAGCTGTAGATACTGCACTAACTTAAATTTTTTTTTTTAGATTTCTCCTCATTTATTTCTCTATCAAAAGAAATACATTCCCAAAAATGATTGCTTTTGATCGAGGCATAGCGTATCTTCCATTTACTGTCAAGATCACAGTGCAACTTGTTAAGTCATTGGCGCCAAACTGACAAACTGTCAAGAAAACGGCGTGCCAAAAACATTTTTCTCTTACACATATGTGTAAGTGGGCAGCCTCACAGCCCTTCTTACCCGCGCAATCCGGCCCGCTATTTACCTAATTTCACGTCGCAATAGGTATTACAACAAACACAAGCTGCATCGCGTTGATCGAAAGCAAATGACAAAAACAAGAATGTTGTTGTACCCTTTCCCTTATTTTTGCTGCCCACCGCTAGTACAAACAAATTGGCAGTGTAATAACAAATACAAGAATAGAAGAGGAAGGCAAAGATTTAGGTTAGCTGCTTTATCACTTTCTCGACTGCTCTCTTTTCCTTCTACCCATTAGCATCATTGCGGCGAATAATAAATTAGCAGCCATTTTGTGTGAATAAATACGAGTTTTTATTGAGGTTAAACGAAATTTTTACTTGTACATTAAAAACCGAAATAAAACCGTTCATTTGTTTTTGTCAGAGATTGAAACCCGAACGAATTTCGGTTTTGCCCTAAAGTTTATTTTAAATGCATGGGAATCGGACAAGCAACCGCAACCAAAATTTATCTATTGGCAGCGTTAGACACGCAACCGATATCGAAATTCGTTCGGGTTTTAATTTCTGATTTTTGTTTCGGTACTGATATCCAATTATTTTAATAAGAAAATCATTTTTCGGTTACGGTTACGGATTCGGTTGCAAATTTAAAAGTTTTTTTGTGGTGAAAGGTTACCGTTTGGGTATCGGTTTGTACTATTTATACTACAAACTTGATAAGAAATATTATTAAATCGATAAAAGCTAGTATCAAAATGATACTAAAAGTTTGGTAATAGAAATATCAAATTAATAAATTGTTAATAATAAATAATAAATTGTTAACAAAAAAGCGTCCTTGATACAATTTGACATCCTCGAAATATCCATTAAACACTTTCGAAAATATCAATTTTATGCTTGGAGTATTAAAGAGATTTTGTTACTCAATTGTTTTAAATTGATGTCTAAATTGTGTCATTTTGATGACATCTTTTTTTTTAACAGTTTATTCTAATCATCCCACAATTTTGTGTATTAAACCATCAAGTTTGTAACATAGAAAATTAAAATATTCTGATCAGATGACAGCTAGTTGAAATATGTCCGTCTGTCCGTCTTCCGTCTGTCCGTCCGTCTGTTTCTATGCTTTCTCCGTCGTTTTAAGCTATCGTAACCAAACTTTGCACGAGTCTTTTGGTATAAATACGCTGCCTTTTGACCGCGATCGGAGCTACGCCTGGAACGATCGGTGAAAAACTATTTTGGAAAAACTTTTGTTTTCATGTTATCGCTCCCAACGCTCGTATTTATAATTTTTTAGTGATTTCACATAATTTCACCAACCCATTTTGAAATCGGATAACTAATTAGCTGCCATACAAAGTAAGGTCTGAAAAAATCTTATAGAAAAACTTTTTTTTTTCATGTTATTGCTCCCAACGTCGTTTTAGTTTTTAGTGTTTCACTAATTTCACCAGCCTTTTGAAATCGGACAACTATGTTAGCTGCCATACAAAGTTGGTCTGAAAAATCTTTGGAAAAACTTTTTGTTTTCTGTTATCGCTCCCACGCTCGTATTTATAAGTTTTTAGTGATTTCACATAATTTCACCAAGCCATTTTGAAATCGGACAACTATATAGTATAGCTGCCATAAAATTTTTTTTTTTCTGTTATCGCTCCCAACGCCTGTTTTATAGTTTTTAATGTTTCACCCGGCCCACACTCAGCACATATCAGCTCAGTTAGCTTGCCTCTATTTTTTATATTTATTTTCCAAATTGAATCAATCTACACCACTGTCCCGATGCGGGGGGCTATCTATTTTCATTTACCATGTATGCCTAGACAAGGTGCGACTAGGGTCTCGCTACGCTCAGACATTGCTCTATAAGCGTGATTAGTGTTTATCGTGACCACTTCATTAGAGGGTCGCACTCTGATGGCACGTGACCCTGCCCAGTTGTGGCTAATTAAGATGCATACGCATTTGTTAATTTATGCTACTCTGGGCATCTTTCACTCTATCAAACGCACACATAGACAAACACCCTCAAACACTCACCTGCAACAGTTGCAGGCGCCGACCCGTTTTTATGGCCGGATTCCGAGCGGCGGCACTGCAACATTTTCCACTGCTCGCATTCGATATATCCTCGGAACTAATCGAGCGTACAGAAATTTTATCCAACTGCAGATTGTGATGTGTGGGCACTAAGAGTAGTCCTCCTCCTCCGCTTGAGTCACCACCACCTGCTGAGCGGGGAACAGGATTCGATTTGCAATTGGTAATGTCGATCTTGACGCACGTGGACTTTTTGCTGCCACTGCCACCCGCTGAGGATGGGTTCTGCATGGTGTTTGTTTTTGTTGTTGTATTTAATTTGTAAGCTTTTCCATTTAGCATATTGTTGATAGTAATTCTAGGTATCTCTCTATATGGAGAATGCCTCATAAACACAAATGGCTTTATGGGTGCATGACGAAAAAAAAAATAAATAAGCAAGTGAAAGAGTTGGTCAGGCTCGACTGTAGTATAACCTGTAACTAAGAAAGTTCCAGAGATCAATTTTTCATACAAGGGCGCAAGGCATCCGCTATATCTCTCTTTCACACTCTAATGCAGGCAGCCTCAATAAGAGAGCGCGAAAATGTAACTGCGTCTCATTCTAACACACAGTGATGCATGACTTCGGCAAGCATTCGGTGCGACTTGGCGAGTATGTTCGTCCCCCAGGGGCTATGGCGGTGGAACTCTGCTCTAATGTTCCCGGTTATGATTTGAAAATCTTAACAACCGGACGGACAATTCCATTATACCCTTTGTATCTTAAGTACAGGGTATAATAACTATACATAATTATTGACTCCCCTTCGCCCACCGCCAAAGGACACTTGTGGAGTTTCCAAGGCGGGGAGTTGAAACGGAATGGCGAACGTTTTGTGCAATAATGAGAAAAGGCGCGTAAAATAATTGCAAAAAGAATAGAACAGATAAACACATATGGGCCAAGACACATATCAGTCCCCCACCTCACACACTACCCACTCCCCCATTCTCTCTCTATCTGCCCTCGCGGACAATCGTCAAGTCAGGCCAACAAATTTGATGGATGAGCAACAACGTCCAGTTCGAAGGCCAAAGGGGTTGTGTTTGGCACTTTGAGTTTAATTGAAAGCACATTTAATGTCTCCTACTCCCCGGTTTCGCTTAGTGTAGCGCACCAAAGTAAACAATTTCCGCTAAGGTCTGTGTTTGAGTTTATCTATATGGACACATATCCCTTACGCCTGGCCATTGTTCCTGTTGTTTACTTTTCACACTTATTCAGACCATTTATTGATTAAAATTTTAATTGCCTGTTCAAATTGTCACAAATGGAATGGCGAATTACAGAAATTTCCATTAGAAATTCAATTTACTTAGAAATTATGTTAACTGATTTATATTGTTTCTGGTTTCGTTCAACCGCATAAATAAAACCGACCTAATTTCCCATTAAACGCACAGCACGTACATTAAATTGTTTATTTTTATTGCCCGAATTTCATCAAAAAACTCGCACTTAATTTCCTGTAACTCAGCAAAAAATAAAAAAATTATCTATTTGGCGACAAATGTTTTTTATGTATTCAGTCGGAAACACCGTTAGATGCTAGACGTGCAATTGGACGCGAGGAGCGCTAAACAGCAACTGAGCTTAAACCTGTTGAGTTTCGCCTGTTTATAGCAAAATGTCCTTTCGCAATAAAGTAACCACCCGCCCAACTACCCCACAAACCGCGCACAAGTGGAATTCTGTTTAGCTTACAGCCCCCCAGTCGGACAGAGATACTAGAACGTACACAAAAAGCAGCATTCTTGTTGCGGAAATTGTGAATTTTTGAATCTGTAACCCCAAAGGACTTATCGGCCGAATTGCCACAATGCACAAATTTTTGTTAAAAAAAAAATCAGAAAATTGAGTTATGTTAAGCCGTATGGGCGCTCAAACGGATTTTGGTTTGACATACGCAAAAGTAAAAGAAGAAATATTTTTATGGAAATTGTTTTGCAGAATTCAGTTTAATA